>CM031612.1:68216351-68226351 GCA_018398815.1 Conus ventricosus | reverse complement strand
CGTCTTTTTTGTTTTCTGGCCTTTTCGTTGTCCTTCCTTTCTTCCTTTTTTGTCATTTCTCTTTGTATTCCTATTCTGTCTATACCCCTTTTTCAAACGTTCTCTTTTACTTGCCTCTTTTCTTTCTGGCCTGTCTTTCTCCCTTCTTTTGTTCACTTCTGACCTTGCTTCTTTTTTATCCTTTCTCTTTGTATTATTATCCTTTCTGTCTGTCCTTTATTTCTTTGTGTACTCTGTCTTTCAGTCTTTTTTTCTTCTTGTTTTGAATGTGTTCATTTCTTCTCTCATTGTTTCTTTCCTATATTTCACCCTTCTTCCTTTTTGTCTTTTTGTTCTTTCTTTCTTTCTTTTAGTCCTTGCGCTTGTCTGTTCTTTTCCTCCGCTTTTTCCTTCTGTTTCTTTCTCTTTCTGTCCTTCCTTTCTCTTTCTGTCCTTCCTTTCTCTTTCCGTCATTTCTGTCTTTTCATCGTTTTTCCCGTTCTTTCCACCACGCCTTCCTGTCTTTTCTTTTTCTTTTTTTCTCCATTCTGACCTTCTGTCGTTTCATTTTGTTTTTGTCAAACTTTCTGCCCTTCTTCATTCCTGTCTTTCTCCTTTCTTTCTGATCTGTCTGATTTCTTTCTTTCTATCTTTCTTGCTTAAAAAAATGTTCTTTCATTTTCGGTTTTCTTCACTGTAAGGTTTCTGTTCCTTTGTTTTTCTTTGTTTTTGCTCCCTGAACACTAGGCTCTCATCAACTCTTGTTTTGAAAAAAACAAACAAACCCCAAAACAAAAAACCCACGTCTTTCCATACTCTTCTTTTTTTCTTTGTCGTCTCCTATGTCTTTTTTTCTTTTCTTTTTCTTCCATATTTTCTTTTTTTTTTAAAAATTATTTCTCGCCTATTTTCTGATCTCGAGGCTCATATCTTAAAGAGTTCATCAATTCTGCTTTTCCCTCTTTCTTTTTATTTATTTAAACTCTTTTTCTTCCTTCTTCCTTCCTTTCCGTTTCTTTCTTCTGCCACTGTCTTTCTCTCCTTTCCTTTTCTTTACTGCTTTCATCCCTTCTTTTCTTTCTTGATTTTATTTAAATTCTTTTTATTCCTTCCGTTCTTTTCTTCCTTCTTTTACCGCCTTTCTTTTCTTTCTTCCTTCCTTTCCTTATTCCCCCCCCCCCCCCCCACTCCCCTTGTTTGTTCTTTTGGTGTTCGGCCGTCAGTCTGGCTAACGCTAATCTGGGGAGTACAACGTGGAGTCCATGAATTCCAAAATCTAATCGGCACAAAAGCCATCGGTCCCAGGACAGCTCTACAGACACTGAAAACAGTCTTGGAAGCAAACAGAGATTCTAGTTGTCTTGATGGAATCGTGACTTTTCCATCCCTCGTTACCGGCTTTTCTTATGCAGAGTCACACTGAACAGTCGGTGAGCGATGTTAACAGTGGACGCCCTTTTGCACGTGCAACGTGTCTTGCCTCAGGTAGTTATGGCTTGCTCGCTCAACTGGTCTGGAAGGGGGTGAAAATTCCCTGACGTTCGTGGATTTTGTCCTCACGTCTGAACAGCGATTTGATTAGCAGACAGGAGAAAGAATGAAATCACGCACAAAAGGTTATGTCTTAGTGTCAGTGGGGACTTTAAGAACAGACGTTGTATATCGCCCAATGCGTGCACGTGTCGAGATACGTGCGGATCACGTACGTGAAGTCGGTTTTGTTACATTTGCCGCCGACTCGCGTCCCCAAGTCCCCCCAAACAAAACATTGAAAGCACCTGCTTGTATTTAATATGTGATACATGTGTAATTTTCCGACACCTATGCAACACCGCCGAGACTAGTTTATTTCTTCAGACTTTCGACATATACACCCCCCCCCCCCCCCCCCCCATACACACACACACCCTTTTTTTCTTCCTAAACAATGTAGTTCATGAATACTGTGACAAATAGTGACACTCCATATTAGTGATCAGAACATTCTACATGCATGGAGAACGCCACACACACACACACACACACACACACACACACACACACGCACACACACACACACACACACACAGACACACACACACACACACACACACACACACACATATATATATATATATATATATATATATATATATATATATATATACATGTAGAGAGAGAGAGAGAGAGAGAGAGGTTTTCCTCAGGCGTGCAGCGGCAGGAAAGTCGCTGATCTTGCGGGCTGGACAGGAAACGATGGGGAGGGGGCGAAAAGGAGTGCTTTTGCATGCCACAAATGCATGCCTGAATGAAATCAGATGAAAGTCCAAAACCGTTTCGTGTCGTTGCCGATTATACGTGCAATTGGGTGTCGTTCTGAACGTTTATCACCCATTTGAGGTTGACTTTAACCACTGAAAAAGAAAAATCTGCAGACAATAAACAATTCATCCTATGAGTTACAAATCTACTGAAAGTTGTAACCTAATAAAGTGTGCCTAAGGTAAAGTCAATTGATAAACAAATAAATAGATGAAATAACTGAATAATGATTAGCTTAACAAAATGTGTAAATAGATAAAATCATTTTCAAACGGATGGATAGATAATTAAATAAATAAATAACAATGAATAACAATAAACACACACACACTGTCACACACACACACATACACACACACACACACACACACACACACACACACACACGCACACACGCGCACGCACGCACGCACGCACGCACGCACGCACACACACACACACACACACCACACACACACACACACACACACACACACACACACACACACACACACACACACGCACACACGCACACACACACAAGCACACACACACACGTTGGTATTTGAAGATAACAGTTTACAACTGCACATTTTCAAACTTGCTTTTTCAGTTGTTGAAAACCATTCATCTCCAAAGCAGGTGGAGCGATGGTTGTGCTCTCTATAACCTGTGCTCACACATTCTTCCCCGATACATTGTCGTTCTTTTACTGACTGCCATGTAGGGAGCATTTTAATTTTTTTTTAAATCCAAAGAAGACCTCTTCTTCGAAAATTCTTTTGTCTGTTTCATATTTTACATCAAATCATCGTTACTTTACATCTTGTGTGGATTAATGTGCCATCTTTTGATAAACGGTAATCATTGCCGGAAAAACAGGTAAAACCGCGACCGCCTTTCCCAGTTGTGTGCCGCATACGGTGCCAGAAAACATGGGATGCCACAGGAGTTGATTGTTTGCACTCTGTCCTCCACTCCTCGCCGTGCGGCGTGGGAAAAGTTGGCTTCGGCCTACTTAGAAATCTGTGTCAACGCTTGGCGCAACTCGTCAAACACGTGCAACGCGTACTTTTGAAACAAGTTTGTAGCATCAACTGACTAAAAACACTTCTGAAAAAGCATCTGTGGTCTTACACTTGTTGCTTTATAGCCAGACAGTAGCTGTTTAAAGTTGGAACATGACTGAAGTGGGGTCGCAATCTCAAATCTTGTTCTCAGTGACCAGTAGGCTGGCTGGCGATACGTGCTGCCCGGTCGTCAGGCTTTGGCCTGTGGAGAGGTGGTGTCTTGAAAAGCGTTGTAGGCAAACTTTTTTTTACAGCTTAGTGAAGTAAAACATACACAGAGGACAAGGAAGAAGAGAAAGAAGGAAAGAAGACAAAAACGAAAAAGAATTCGATCCTTCTTTTTCTCTGTTTGTTCGTTTTTGTTTTTGTTTTTAAATTTGTTTTCATGTATGAGCAGACATGATCAGAGTGAGTGTGCCAGTACACCACACATTAGAACATTAACAAACCCAGACACTTTGTATCAAATGCCAAAACACTAAAATCAGCAAAAGTTTGTCCATTTTGAAAGAAAACATACAGACTATGCATGGTGTGTAAGAGACTGGTTGTTAAAAAAAAAGAAAAAAAGAAGCTAGTTGTGGAAAATTGATTTTGTTTTTTTTTTCCGCTTTTTGTTTTTTTGGCAGATGAAGAGGACAGTGTGAAGCACCAAAAAATGAAGAGGTGGATTTGGGCCTTAGGAAAGAAAAAAAAAAAAAAGGAAGTCGCCACCTTAGGTGCTCCATTGATCCGACAACTGATGCCTAAAAAAAAAAAAAAAAAAAAAAAAAACCCAGAGGACAAGGACAGGTTATAAAAAGACAACCGAAATGTTTCTTTCCCTGAAACCTGAATTGTGCTGTTGTGAAACACATGTGCGTAAGGTCACGTATGACTCCAGTTTGGTTCGTCAACATGTCCCAGTCGGAACCGGTGTCGTATAATATCTGGGAACCGTGATATCTGGGAACGCGTTCCCAGATTTACCGTGATATCAGGGAACGCGTTCCCAGATTTCCTGAACTTCCAATCGTGAAATCTGGGAACAGGTATGAAATCTGGGAACGTCTCAAAGAAGAGACTGAATGTGGCCTTCCTAGCAGATTTTCTTTCAATTTCATGAAATGTAATGATATGCATGCATGCATTTGAAT
The DNA here is from genome assembly GCA_018398815.1 of Conus ventricosus. Taxonomy (NCBI): domain Eukaryota; kingdom Metazoa; phylum Mollusca; class Gastropoda; order Neogastropoda; family Conidae; genus Conus; species Conus ventricosus. The sequence continues at coordinate 68,221,886 of CM031612.1, read as the reverse complement.
TGTAAGTTGCATTTCTTTCAAGTTACATTGTTTCTCACGCACACTTGAGACATGGACGCACGCATCGAGCGCTCATCTTGTGTGTGCGACTGAACATGCTTGCTGTGCTTTGTGAAAATCATGCCAAGAAATTAATGGAAAAAAGTGACAAGAAGGCCAAAGATCTCAATTGCACCTAAATACATTGTTTCCTACCTTATCTCAAAAATACATTCTTTTTTCGTCTTCTTTCTGCCCTTCTGAGCTCTGAAAGACCACGTTCCCAGATATCACGGGCCTTCCCAGATATCACAGTACATTTGGGGAACGCGTTCCCCCCAAAAATCTGTGATATCTGGGAAGCCTTCCCAGATATCACGTTCCCAGATTTCACGCGACACCGGTACAGTGTGAGGAAATGGCGAGAGAATGTACGATACGGGTTTGAGAGAATGTACGATACGGGTTTGATACGTTACCTATCCAGCTCGTGCCGGACTAGCCATGTGTAGTGTGAAACTGTGTACTGTCGCTGGTCAGATTTCCATGTGGAAGTATTTACTTTTGTTTGCGATTGTTCCTTTTGAATTGCTATGTTAAATTTTTGTCACGTTGGGCCAGAAAAAAATACATAAAAAAAACCCAAAGAAAACCCAATGTGGAACTGTCGGAGCTTTGGACGTGTTCATATTACAAGCTGATTTTTCTCATATATGTGTAAAATGGAAAGAAATGCGCCAAACGCAATATTTTTTTTAAAAGACTTCTGAAACAGATTATTATTGTTATTACTATCATCATCATCATCATCATCATCATTGATTTATTATTTTTATGAAACGCAGTGATTAAGTGAACTTATTGTCTGACAGATTCAAAAGCAAATGAATTATATACTTAGGCACATATGGAGTTGTCCGGAGCCATTCAGTGAAATAGACACTTGTATGTTGTCATGGTTACCTGTGGTAAATAACACGCTTGGTGACACACCCTCAATGTACACAATGCTCTCGGTTAACCGTTGAGGCTGCTAGGTAAGGGTTGATACGAGACCACTCGCTTACTTGAATTGCAGGACTTATGACCGATCGACACACTTTAATAGTTAAGTGACGATATATTGTTTATTCATTGTTCGGTTTGCGTAGCGACTACTGCTTACATGCGTGTGTGCGTGTGTTTGGTTGAGGGAGGGGGGGGGGGGGGGGGGACAGAAACTAAGAATAATGAGCGCGCGCGCGCGCGCGCGCGTGTGTGTGTGTGTGTGTGTGTGTGTGTGTGTGTGTGTGTGTGTGTGTGTGTTGCTTCTCTCTCTCTCTCTCTCTCTCTCTCTCTCTCTCTCTCTCTCTCTCTCTCTCTCTCTCCCTCCCTCCGTCTGTGTGTGTGTGTGTGTGTGTGTGTGTGTGTATGTGTATGTGTGTGTGTGTGTGTGTGTGTGTGTATGTGTGTGTGTGTGTGTGTGTGTCTGTGTGTGTGTGTGTGTGTCTGTGTGTGTGTGTGTGTGTGTGTGTGTGTCTGTGTGTGTGTGTGTGTGTGTGTGTGTGTGTGTGTGTGTGTGTGCAACATGGGGAGGAGCGATGGAAGGTGGAAGAGGGGCTTGTATGTATGGGGAGGGGAATGGAGGGGAGAAACTTGTGGACTGATTTAGTGGTGTGGGAAGGGACTGATTTAGTGGTGTGGGAAGGGACTGATTTAGTGGTGTGGGAAGGGATTGATTTAGTGTGTGGGAAGGGACTGATTTAGTGGTGTGGGAGGGTTGATTTAGTGGTGTGGGAAGGATTGATTTAGTGGTGTGGGAAGGGATTGATTTAGTGGTGTGGGAAGGGATTGATTTAGTGGTGTGGGAAGGGATTGATTTAGTGGTGTGGGAAGGGATTGATTTAGTGGTGTGGGAAGGGATTGATTTAGTGGTGTGGGAGGGATTGATTTAGTGGTGTGGGAAGGGATTGATTTAGTGGTGTGGGAAGGGATTGATTTAGTGGTGTGGGAAGGGATTGATTTAGTGGTGTGGGAAGGGATTGATTTAGTGGTGTGGGAAGGGATTGATTTAGTGGTGTGGGAAGGGATTGATTTAGTGGTGTGGGAAGGGATTGATTTAGTGGTGGGGAAGGGATTGATTTAGTGGTGTGGGAAGGGATTGATTTAGTGGTGTGGAAGGGATTGATTTAGTGGTGTGGGAAGGGATTGATTTAGTGGTGTGGGAAGGGATGATTTAGTGGGTGTGGGAAGGGATTGATTTAGTGGTGTGGGAAGGGATTGATTTAGTGGTGTGGGAAGGGATTGATTTAGTGGTGTGGGAAGGGATTGATTTAGTGGTGTGGGAAGGGATTGATTTAGTGGTGTGGGAAGGGATTGATTTAGTGGTGTGGGAAGGATTGATTTAGTGGTGTGGAAGGGATTGATTTAGTGGTGTGGGAAGGGATTGATTTAGTGGTGTGGGAAGGGATTGATTTAGTGGTGTGGGAAGGGATATGGTTTAGTGGTGGTGGGAAGGGATTGATTTAGTGGTACGGGAAGGGATTGATTTAGTGGTGTGGGAAGGGATTGATTTAGTGGTGTGGGAAGGGATTGGATTTAGTGGTACGGGAAGGGATTGATTTGTGGTGTGGGAAGGGTTGATTTAGTGGTGTGGGAAGGGATTGATTTAGTGGTGTGGGAAGGGATTGATTTAGTGGTGTGGAAGGGATTGATTTAGTGGTGTGGGAAGGGATTGATTAGTGGTACGGGAAGGGATTGATTTAGTGGTGTGGGGAAGGGATTGATTTAGTGGTGTGGGAAGGGATTGATTTAGTGGTAGGGAAGGGGATTGATTTAGTGGTGTGGGAAGGGATTGATTAGTGGTACGGGAAGGGATTGATTTAGTGGTGAGGGAAGGATTGTTTAGTGGTGTGGGAAGGGATTGATTTAGTGGTGTGGGAAGGGATTGATTTAGTGGTGTGGGAAGGGATGATTTAGTGGTACGGGAAGGGATTGATTTAGTGGTGTGGGAAGGGATTGATTTAGTGGTGTGGGAAGGGATTGATTTAGTGGTGTGGGAAGGGATTGATTTAGTGGTGTGGGAAGGGATTGATTTAGTGGTGTGGGAAGGGATTGATTTAGTGGTGTGGGAAGGGATTGATTTAGTGGTGTGGGAAGGATTGATTAGTGGTGTGGGAAGGGACTGATTTAGTGGTGTGGGGAAGGGATGATTTAGTGGTGTGGGAGGGATTGATTTAGTGGTGTGGGAAGGGATTGATTTAGTGTGTGTGGGAAGGGATTGATTTAGTGGTATGGGAAGGGATTGATTTAGTGGTATAGGAAGGGATTGATTAGTGGTACGGGAAGGGAATGTGGGTGCAGAGAATCTGAGTTGTGTTTGACATTAGTTCCTTTATTTTCCCATTTGCTTGCTTTTTCTGCACTATATACTTTTTTTTTTATATTAGAGATGTCGTATACTAGGATGGGTAATCTGTAGTTCCACGTTTAGTTTGCATGGTCTGGTAAAAACGTTCACCACAGTATGCGTTGGGGTGGATGGGAGGGATGCATTATTCATTGCAACCACATCCACCTGGAAAAATAATACAAGCACAATGGAGCACAGCATAAACATAAAACAAAAGACAACACCCATGGCAGCACAACACAAACCAAAATACTAATAAACACACGAAACAAAAGACAACGCAACGCCACATATAGGAAGCATTGCTTTCTGCCTTTCTCTTCTTGGCGGCAGTATGGAAAAGTATTGCTTTCTGCTTTCTCTTGTTGATAGACACATACAGGAGGTATTGCTTTCTGCCTTTCTCTTCTTGGCGGCAGTATGGAAAGTATTGCTTTCTGCTTTCTCTTGTTGATAGACACATATAGGAGGTATTGCTTTTGCTTTCTCTTGTTGATAGACACATATAGGAAGTATTGCTTTCTGCCTTTCTCATGCTTTCGGCCGATCGGACAGTATTGTCTTCTGCCTTTTTACTGTTAACGGCCATACAGGAAGCATTGCTATCTGCTTTCTACTGCTGATGGCCATGGGAAGTATTGCTATCTGCCTTTCTATGCTGATGGCCACACAGGAAGTATTGCTTTCTGCCTTTCTCTTTGATGATGGCCATTGGAAGTATTGCTATCTGCCTTTCTACTGCTGATGGCATACAGGAAGCATTGCTATCTGCCTTTCTCTTTGATGAGGCATTGGGAAGTATTGCTATCTGCCTTTCTACTGCTGATGGCCATACAGGAAGTATTGCTATCTGCCTTTCTACTGCTGATGGCATACAGGAAGTATTGCTATCTGCCTTTCTCTTTGATGATGGCCTTTGGGGAAGTATTGCTTTCTGCCTTTCTCTTACCCGAGGGCCCATTGGGAAGTATTGCTTTCTGCCTTTCTGTTAGCTGATGACCGTACAGGAAGTATTGCTATCTGCCTTTCTCTTTGCTGATGGCCGTACAGGAAGTATTGCTATCTGCCTTTCTACTGCTGAAGGCCACACAGGAGTATTGCTATCTGCATTTCTCTTTGATGATGGCCATTGGGAGGTATTGTTGTTTTGCCTTTTACTGGGGGTGGCCACAAGGAAGTATTGCTTTCTGCCTTTCTCTTTGATGATGGCCATGGGAAGTATTGCTATCTGCCTTTCTACTGCTGATGGCCATACAGGAAGCATTGCTATCTGCCTTTCTCTTTGATGAGGGCCCATTGGGAAGTATTGCTATCTGCCTTTCTACTGCTAATGGCCATACAGGAAGTATTGTATCTGCCTTTCTATGCTGATGGCCATACAGGAAGTATTGCTATCTGCCTTTTCTTTGATGATGGCCTTTGGGAAGTATTGCTTTCTGCCTTTCTCTTAGCCGATGGCATTGGGGAAGTATTGCTTTCTGCCTTTCTGTTAGCTGATGACCGTACAGGAAGTATTGCTATCTGCCTTTCTCTTTGCTGATGGCCGTACAGGAAGTATTGCTATCTGCCTTTCTACTGCTGAAGGCCACACAGGAAGTATTGCTATCTGCATTTCTCTTTGATGATGGCCCATTGGGAGGTATTGTTGTCTGCCTTTCTACTGCTGGTGGCCACACAGGAAGTATGCTTTCTGCCTTTCTCTTTGATGATGGCCATTGGGAAGTATTGCTATCTGCCTTTCTCTTTGCTGATAGCCACACAGGAAGTATTGCTATCTGCCTTTCTACTGCTGATGGCCACTACAGGAAGTATTGCTATCTGCCTTTCTTCTGCCGATGGCCACACTGGAAGTATTGCTTTCTGCCTTTCTACTGCTGATGGCCATTGGAAGTATTGCTATCTTGCCTTTCTCTTTGCTGATGGCCACACAGGAAGTATTGCTATCTGCCTTTCTACTGCTGATGGCCACACAGGGAAGTATTGCTATCTGCCTTTCTACTGCTGATGGCCACACAGGAAGTATTGCTTTCTGCCTTTCTACTGCTGATGGCCCCACGAGAGTATTGCTATCTGCCTTTCTACTGCTGAAGGCCACACAGGAAGTATTGCTTCTGCCTTTCTACTGCTGATGGCCAACAGGAAGTATTGCTATCTGCCTTTCTTAC
>CM031612.1:68208851-68211351 GCA_018398815.1 Conus ventricosus | reverse complement strand
CGACCAAACACGGGGGAATCCAAAACGAAAGTGTCAGTAAAACAACATCATCAACAACATCGACTCTGATGACGCACATTTGTAACAAACATAAACATGAAAATGACCATTCCGCCGAACGAACGAGACAAACAAAACACAAGACAAACACGACGCGTTTCGACCTCTTTGGTCTTCTTCAGGCAATACAAACAACGTTCAACACAAAGAAAACGGAGAACGAACAATCACTTATCTCCAATGAAAACGGAGAACGAACAATCACTTATCTCCAATGAAAACGGAGAACGAACAATCACTTATCTCCAATGAAAACGGAGAACGAACAATCACTTATCTCCAATGAAAACGGAGAACGAACAATCACTTATCTCCAATGGAAACGGAGAACGAACAATCACTTATCTCCAATGAAAACGGAGAACGAACAATCACTTATCTCCAATGAAAACGGAGAACGAACAATCACTTATCTCAATGAAAACGGAGAACGAACAATCACTTATCTCGAATGAAAACGGAGAACGAACAATCACTTATCTCTAATGAAAACGGAGAACGAACAATCACTTATCTCCAATGAAAACGGAGAACGAACAATCACTTATCTCTAATGAAAACGGAGAACGAACAATCACTTATCTCTAATGAAAACGGAGAACGAACAATCACTTATCTCCAATGAAAACGGAGAACGAATAATCACTTATCTCCAATGAAAACGGAGGAACGAACAATCACATTATCTCCAATGAAAACGGAGAACGAACAATCACTTATCTCCAAGAAAACGGAGAACGAACAATCACTTATCTCCATAAAAACGAGAACGAACAATCACTTATCTCCAACGAAAACGGAGAACGAACCAATCACTTATCTCCAACGAAAACGAAGAACGAACAATCACTTAATCTTCAACGAAAACGGAGAACGAACAATCACTTATCTTCAACGAAAACGGAGAAAGAACAATCACTTATCTCCAATGAAAACGGAGAACGAACAATCACTTAATCTTCAATGAAAACGGAGAATGAACAATCACTTATCTTCAATGAAAACGGAGAACGAACAATCACGTATCTACAATGGAAAACGGAGAACGAACAATCACTTATCTCCAATGAAAACGAAGAACGAACAATCACTTATCTCTAATGAAAACGGAGAACGAACAATCACTTAATCTCTAATGAAAACGGAGAACGAACAATCACTTATCTCCAACGAAAACGGAGAACGAACAATCACTTATCTTAATGAAAACGGAGAACGAACAATCACTTATCTCTATGAAAACGGGGAACGAACAATCACTTAATCTCAATGAAAACGGAGAACGAACAATCACTTATCTCCAATGAAAACGGAGAACAAACAACCACTTATCTTCAATGAAAACGGAGGACGAACAATCACTTATCTCCTCAAACTGGGCGCCAAAATGGACGTGGAATGGAAACGAGGCTTTTAGGAAGGATTAAACAACAACAACAACAACAACAACAACAACAAAACAGAACAGAAAAAAAAAACGCGTGTGTGACGAAAGACCGGACGAGAAGAGGCGGCTTCTTTTGAACCATGCGTCGTTCATAGACAATGACCGGAAAGGACCAGAAGTAGGCTGGAACCAGCTTTCCGTCCTCTCTCTCTCTCTCTCTCTCTCTCTCTCTCTCTCTCTCTCTCTCTCTCCCCTCGTGTTTTCTTCCCCCTGCCACTCCTCCCCCCCCCCCCCACCTTCACATTCACTATCCTTCCCTCCTTTCCTCCGCCTCCTCTCTCTTCCTCACTGTTTTTCTTTCTATTCTTACGTGGAACGTGAGTCCGATGGGCATTGGCTTCTTTTCATTGTCTTTGTTTATGGTTTTTGTGATTTTTTTTGCTTGGGGGGGGGGGGGGGGGGGAGGGGGGGGGGGAGGGGGGTGGGGGTGGGGGGGATGAGAGATCGAAGGTGGGTGGACAAAGTGAGTGAGAAGAGCAGGATGAACGGTGACATGGGTGGGTAAGGCATGAGAGTTTTTTGTCGTGGCATGCATGCATTTTGTGCATAGCTGTGTGGTCTTGTTTGTTTATTGTGTTGTTGTTTGATGCATGGACATGTGGATTATGAACGCATAGAGCATTGATTTGATCATGTGAAATGTTCTTATTGATGATGATAGTAATATTAATGAGGGGCTTCAGCTGGTTAAGATCAGACCATTATCTCTGTCTCTCTCTTTGTCTCTGTCTCTCTTTCTCTGTCTCTCTTTCTGTCTGTCTGGTTGTCTGTCTGTCTGTCTGTCTCTCTCTCTGTATATATGTAGACAATAGACAGACAGACAGGAAGATGAAAGAGAGAGAATGGGAGAGAGAGAGGGGCGGGGGAGAGAGAGAAAGAGGGAGAGAGAGAGAGACAGACAGAGAGAGTTTACACAATTATGCCAACCCCCCCCCCCCCCCCCCCCCCCCCTCGCCCAAATATGAATCCGCCGGAGCTTGAATTGTAGTTTAC
>CM031612.1:68198851-68206351 GCA_018398815.1 Conus ventricosus | reverse complement strand
CTATGTGGTGAACATTGAAGATCTAGTTGAAAAAGTACAAGGAGAAGATGACAGGCGGAAGAGGAGGAGGAGGAGAATAGGAAGAAGACAAATCAACCAGACGCCGAATGCTTACTGAACGCTTCTGCGAGGAACAGAATCCACATTCCCAGCCAGTGGGAAAACCCCTCGAGACAAACATCCTCAAAAATATTGTCACCTCCACAGTTTGTCTTGCCATCTTCAGTTCTCATTTTGTGTTACAATGTGGACGAATTCTTCATTGTTTCAAGCAGACGCATATGAAAATTTGGATGAAATTTATGCTGTATTTTCTCTCTCCTTTATTTGAGTTTTGGAAATTATTTAGAAAAAACAGTATTGCATATGCCAGTATAAATATATTTGAAATCATGTAAAAAAAACTAAACTGTCATACATGTTTTATGTTGGAATTATCAGTCAAGGTTTATGGGCTACTGATAAAGGCTTTCGATATGTGCAAAATGTTTAATGAAAGGAAAAGGGTTTGTACCTTGTACTGGCTAGAGTAATAACAATCATTTTATAAGTCGAGCCAACGTGTGGGGCTCTAGATCATTCCACTGAGCATCAGAAGGACAGAGTGTTTTATTTCTATACCTTTTTTATTTTTGACAATCAACATATTCCATAACAAGTGACACTGTAAATGGTTTTTTTCATAACGTTACACCAGTAACTCAGAACACTTACTGTCATGGATGACTATTGTGCAATACATTTGTGGTGAAAATAAACTAAGTACTTGATTGCATTGTATGCATACTTTTTTAAAAATTTCAAATCTTGTTTTTGATTGACCATTTGTGGGGTTTCTAATTAAGAAAAACTTCTTTTGATATTTAGTCTACCAATCGACTCGTGCTTCTGACCAGAACACGCTGCTGACAGAAAAGACTGACGTTCTTGCACGCTGGGCTGAGCACTTGAGTGCTCTTTTGAATAGAGTCTCGTCAATATCTGAAGAAGCAATTGCAGCGCTCCCACAACTGCCAGTGAAAGAATCTCTGACAGACCTACCCTCCAGTGCAGAGACTGCAAAGGCTCTGAAGCAGACCACGTCTGGTAAAACACCAGGAGCATATCGAATTCCAGCAGACATCTACAAGAATGGAGGCGAGGTACTCCTGGAAAAGCTGACCAACCTCTTCTAGTCCATATGGGAAAAGGAGAAGTGCCCCAAGACTTCAAAGATGCCTCTATTGTACACATCTACAAGAGGAAGGGTGATAAAGCGTCCTGTGACTATCATTGTGGGATTTCCCTCTTGAGTATCGCAGGAAAGATTCTTGCCAGGGTCATCTTGAACAGACTCATCACCCACATAGCAGACTCCATCGTCCCTGAATCACAGTGCAGGTTTCGCGCAGGCAGGGGCACAACTGACATGGTATTTGATGTTCGCGAGCTGCAGGAGAAGTGTCGTGAGCAGAATCAGGAGCTCCACATGGTGTTCATTGATCTCACCAAGGCCTTCAACACCGTTAATTGGACTGGCTTGTGGAAGATCCTCCACAAGTTTGGTTGCCCGGAAAATCTCATCTCACTGATAGCTTCATTCCATGATGGCATGCAGGTGAGGGTGCAAGAACATGGAGATACCTCTGACCCATTCCCAATGAAAAATGGAGTGAAGCGGGGATGCGTCTTAGCTCCCACCCTCTTTTCCATTCTGTTTGCTGCAATGTTGATTGATGCATTTCGGGACTGTGACAAGGGGGTGTACATCCAGCTACGTTCAGATGGCAAACTCTTTCACCTTCGACGACTTCAGGCCAAGACCAAAGTATTTGATGCCCTTCTGAGAGAGTTCCTCTTTGCAGATGACTGTGCACTGGCCGCGCACTCCCATGAAGACATCCAGTGCATCACAGATCGCTTTGCAAGGGCCTGTCAACGCTTTGGACTTGCGATCAGTCTTGGTAAGACCGAGGCCATGTTCCAACCTTCACCGTCCGCTGCTGGCAGTGCTCTGCCATCACCTGTCGTCATCAACAACACAGAGATCAACACTGTGGACAAGTTCTGCTATTTGGGCAGCACTGTAAGCAGCAATGGATCTCTGGATGCAGAAGTGATGTTGCGCGTCTCAAAGGCCAGCTCTGCCTTTGGCAGACTCTCAAAGAGTCTATGGAAAGACCATGGCATCAGATTGCGCACAAAGGTTGCCGTGTACATAGCTGTGGTTCTGAGTGCTCTCCTCTACTGTTGTGAGACGTGGACCACGTACCGCGGACACATCCAGCAACTCAAACAGTTCCATCAACGATGCTTGTGCAAGATCTGCCGCATCAAATGGCAAGACAGAGTGTCCAACCTACAGGTCCTGAAGAAGTGTGGCTTACCCAGCATTGAGTGTATACTCATCTAAAGCCAGCTCCGATGGACAGGACACGTTGTCCGTATGGAGGACAGCAGAATTCCAAAGATGCTGCTCTATGGACAACCGAAGGAAGAACAACGCGACCAAGGAAGGCCTCTCAAGAGATACAAAGACACCTTGAAGGCCAACCTCAGAAGCTGCAACATCGACACTGCTTCCTAGGAAGATGTCGCCCTTGGCAGAACACAGTAGAAGTAACAGTGTACCCAGGGCACAAAGACATTTGGGCGCAACAGAGCAGCCGCCATCCAGGAAAGGAGGAATCGGAGAAAACGAGGCCCATCCTTGCAGGACTCCATTCCATGCAGCGTCTGTGGAAGACTTTGTGCCTCAAGAATTGGTCTTCATTCCCACATGAGGACCCACATCAGCAGATGACCTGCATGTCGGACACGACGGTAGAATCCATCATCAGACATGGTTATGAATACTAGTACAGCGCACAAGAAGAAAAATGCTTATCCGAGCTCCTCTTTGGCAACTGTTTTCATTTCCTGGTGACTGATGATGTTGAGAAGTCGCCGCCACGCCTCACCCCTCCCGCCCTCTTCAACTCTAACGACCTCTTCCTCATCTTCTTAGACAAAAATTGTCCTTGAATGTGTTCCCATCACCAATCTTTGAACAATCTTAAGTACTGAGAGGGGTGTGAAAAATACACCTTCCATCCTGTCCAGCCCCGAATTTCCAAGAACGCATCCTCATCACTATTCAAACGATCTCCAGAGCTGGCAACAGGGTGACAAATACAGCAAGAGGCTCCAGTGCATCATTTGGCGATTGACAAAGAACAAAGACAAAGTTGCTGGACAAAGAAACGTTAAAAGTCGGCCAACAATCGCTACGAAAAGTTGTGTGATTATCTGAAACCATTCCGCGACGTAGATCCGGTTTCTGACCCCTCCTTCCCCCCTAAGCCCCCCCCCCCCCCCCCTCCCCATCAGTGTACACTGAGTGAAATCAACACAACTTTCTGACACAGGAACACGACTAGTCACTTTCTTTACAACAGAAACATGGCAAAGAATACTGCCCATAACGGGTAGAAGCGGCGTGTCCAAGTCTAAGATTTCGGGGAAACAATTATAGCGATTGGAAATTCTCCTGCGTGCACGTGATTGTGGTGCTGTCAAAACGTATTTAAGCATCGTCATCATTCAGTGCGTGCCAAAAAGGAACTTTTGTATGGTGTGTTGTTTTTGGCAAAAAGATTTATATCCTAATACGTTAGTGTGTTAAACACTGAACAACATCAACAACAACAACAAGGGGAAGGGACTGGTGAAAGGATGGGGGGGGGGGGGGGGGGGGGGGGGGGGGGGGGGGGGGAGGGGGAGGGGGTGTACTATCGTTTGCTTAGTTGGTTGGTTGATTAGCCGGTTTTGTTTTGTTTTCCTTTCACAGTGAACATTTGGAGGAAATTTTACGTTTCCAAACTTAAGCTCGTACAGTGTTAAAAAAATCATTTCTATGGTGAATCGTTTTCTGCAAGCTTACATTTCAAATGTTCCATATGGATATCTTTACAACGCAACTTTTCTGTGGTCTGTATTTTCCACAAAAGTTTTACAGTTTTAGAATTAATACATGAGGAGTTAAGAGCTGTTTGTTTTTGATGAATTGACCTTCAAAACTTTAAAAAAAAATTTAAGATACAAAGATGTAATAACCAGAACCAGTTTCTGGCTGTGAAATAGTTTCTGCCATGACTTTAAGTCGAGTTCAAATCATTGTTGTTCTATTGTTTGCATTGAACGAAGAACGAACACACGTACACATGTTTTCTCAAATTGGGCGGAAGGTGGACGTTACTCGTTCGTTTTTATTGTCCTAAATGTTGTTTATCTTGTCTGAAGAAGAGCAAAGAGGTCGAAACCCGCCGTGTTTTGTCTTTTAATTTGTTTGTCCCTTTTGTCTGGTGGATTAATTATATTTTCTCTTTAAAAATATCATTCTCATTAACTCCTCTAGCTAGCTGCTTAATTTGTCTACCACCCATCACACCAGGTAGGTGGCACTTGATGCATGCTTTTCGCACCAGACCACCAACTCGTCTGCATATAGAATGCCGCCAGGATTCCCCCGGACAGCTCAGATCCAAGGTCTTTGAAGACAAGCGAGAACACCGTAGGACAGAAGAACCTACCCTGCAGAACGCCATGACACAGCCGGAAAACCTTTCTGTGGGCCCTGGAGAAAGAGTCCCTTGCATTGCAAATTACAGAGGCAGGGCTTGAGTAAATTTCCATCAATATTTAATCTGTGTGCGTTGCTAGTACCAGACAGGGGAACTAACTCACCTCTTGACTCCTTCACACACGACTACCAATGAATGCATCCCCATGATAATTTGAACACCCCCCAGGGCTGGCATGACGATGGACATAAGGACAACGACCACATGATCCTGAACATTGCTTGGCCACTGGCAAGAAGGCTGCTAGACAAAGAAGCCATAATCGTTGCAAACGCCCCCTGGTAGTCGAGAGAGAGAGAGAGAGAGAGAGAGGGTCTATAGTTTCTCTGTTCTCTCCTCCCTCCCCCAGGCCGCCCATGTAACGTCCTGTGATGGAAAGGAACACAAACGTTATGACAAAGAAACACCAGCCACTTTTCTTTTTTTATTTTTTTTTTATTGCAGTGGTAGTGTGTTTAAACCTCCAATCTAATGGGTAGTCGCGGTGCGTCATAGACTAAGATTAGCAGAAACAATTCTTTCAGTGAATTCTTTCATTGAGAAATTCTCTCTGGAGATGCGTCATTGTTTTGCCGTCAGAATGTTACTAAATACCATCCTTCAGTACGTATGAAGCTTTCATATTTAACCATTTTCGGAAAAAGCGATTACTCAACATTAAGAAGAAAACTTTTTTTTTTCTGATTGTGAACGTTTTTGTACAAAAGTATTACGTTTAAAGAGTCTGGTTTGTACAAATTAAAAACAATCCCTGTTCTTTGGTGAATCTTCCTCTGCAGAAAGCTTCCACTTGAAGAGCTTGGTATGCAGTGTTAAACAGTCACTTTTCCTTGGTAAGTCATTTTCTACAGGAGGTTTACTTGGGCGAGTCGTTTTCTGCAGAAGATTTACATGTTCAATGTTGAATACATGTAGCTTCCAAAACGCAGCTTTCTGGTGGTCAGTTATTTGCTTCAAGAGGTTTACTTATCAAAATTTAGACTGTGAAGCATTAAACAGCAAGTTTTCTATGGTGAACAAACCTCCTTGAACGCACGCAGCAGACACACACACACACACACACACACACACACACACACACACACACACACACACACATACACAAAACCCCACACACGCACGGACGCACGCAGGCACGCACACACACACAACACACACACACACACACCACACACACACACACACACACACACACACACACACACACACACACAAGACGAAAATATAGTCATCTGTGTAAAGACTTCTTTCCATGACAACTATAACGCCTTCCCCACTCCCAGTCCTTTCTCTCCGCCCCAGTCTCAGTCTCCTTCATCAAACCCCCCCCACCCCCACCCCGCCCCATCCCTATCCTCCATACCCGTTACCAAGACTTTTTGTAAGTTCCGTTTTCTGCAATCCTTTTAGCATTAACTCCGAAGATGCCCGCCGTGAGGCAGCCCTCCTGAGGAGACACTCCCACTGCAGTTCCAGTCCGTCAATAGCACCATCTCAGGAAGGGGAAGAGTGGGTACGGTGCCATCTGCAGGAAGGGAAGAGTGGGTACAGTGCCATCTGCAGGAAGGGGAAGAGTGGGTACAGTGCCATCTGCAGGAAGGGAAGAGTGGTACAGTGCCATCTGCAGGAAGGGGAAGAGTGGGTACAGTGCCATCTGCAGGAAGGGGAAGAGTGGGTACAGTGCCATCTGCAGGAAGGGAAGAGTGGGTACAGTGCCATCTGCAGGAAGGGGAAGAGTGGGTACAGTGCCATCTGCAGGAAGGGGAAGAGTGGGTACAGTGCCATCTGCAGGAAGGGGAAGAGTGGGTACAGTGCCATCTGCAGGAAGGGGAAGAGTGGGTACAGTGCCATCTGCAGGAAGGGAAGAGTGGGTACAGTGCACATGGAGGAAAGGTGTGGGTGAGGTAGGCAAACAAACTAGGGCTTGATTAAGTTGAAAAAAAAGTGTTTTGTGTGTGTGGGGGGTGGGGGGGGGGGGGGGGTCAGGAAGTGCCTGTTTTGCTGTCTTGCGTTTCTTTTCCGATCGGTACTTGTCGGCTCAACAGCTTTAAAGCAAAATCACCTCTTTCATTGGGCTGTGTGTGTGTGTGTGTGTGTGTGTGGTGTGTGTGTGTGTGTGTGTGTGTGTGTGTGTGTGTGCATGCAAGTGTGTGTGTGTGTGTGTGTGTGTGTGTGTGTGTGTGTGTGTGTGTGTGTGTGTGTGTGTATGCGTAGCGTGCGTGTTTCTTGAGGCGAGGAGGAGGTATGGGGGAAGGGTTTTCCCGTCATAACATGCTTTTATTGCTCTCCCCCCCCCCCCCCCCGCCACCCCCCCTCCCTCCCCTTTGGGGCGAGAATGGCGAAGGAGGAGGGGTGAAAGGGTGGTGTGTGTTCCGGTTGTTACCTGCCTGTCGGTGCCGGCCAATCAACAGTTTCAATTTCTTCGACAAATGCAAGTGTCAAGAAGAGCCAGGCTTAGTTCCAGACAGGTCTGTTAATGGACTGGCCGTGTCGTTTAGCACGTGCTGAAGACCTGGCCAGCAAGTTACAGGATAATGCATAGGTCAGGCAGCTGATAAATTTCCGACCGTGAGTCCCACAATTCAAAGTTTTGACAAAATGTATTTGCCCAAGTATTAATTTCTCCATTTCTTTGTGTGTGTTTTTATTTTTATTTTTAAACAACTTTCTTTTTTTGGGTTTTAATCCCCTAAGCGCCAAGTCTTCTAGTGTAGTAAAGTTGCTGTAATGTATAAGGACTTGTCTGCATGCTGTAAAGCCTTTTTGATGAAGCTGATACTGTACTTGTTTGGGGTTGTTGTTGGACATTCAAAACTCCCCCCTCTCCTTTCCGTTCCTTCCCCCGGTCTGCTCCCCCCCGCCCCCCCCCCCCACCTCTCCCCCGCGCCCCTCCCGCCGC
>CM031612.1:68176351-68183851 GCA_018398815.1 Conus ventricosus | reverse complement strand
TAGGCCAAAAAACAGAAAAAAAAGAGCCACGTAGGGCTACCTTCCCAAATTATCACGTGCGTGCAGGCACCCACACCACACACACACACACCACACCACACAACACACAACACACACACCCCACACCCCACACACACACACACACGGCATGCGTGGTGCGTTACGCGCGCTCGCTGAACCCCCAAATGTTCTCCAATAACTTCTTGAAATTGCCATTTACATAAAATGAAAGGCGAACAAAATCTTTTTTTTGGGGGTGGGGGGAGTCTGTCGTAGTATAAAAAATCACTGATGTAGTACGGGGGGTGAGGGAATGGCCTAGGTGGCCCGGGAGAGAGAAAGACAAGACAAGACAAAATTCTTTTTTTACGGGATAAAGAAAAAGCACTGGGTTTTTTTACTTCCAGTCCTCGCCCTGTGTAGGGGTCAACAATAAAAAATAAAAGGCAAAAAAGGAAGCTGAAAAGGCTAGAATCAATAAAAAGGGGGATTAAAATTTAAAAAGGGGAAGAAAAAAAGAAGAGAGAGAAAAGAGAGAGAGAGAGAGGGGAGAAAGAGAGAGAGAGAGAGAGAGAGGGGAGAGAGAGGGAGAGGGGAGAGAGAAGAGAGAGAGACGCAGGAGCGAAGGGAGTGCGGGTAACCCCTGAAGAGGAGGAGGGGAGAGAGGGGGGGGGGAGAGAAGAAGGGGGGAGGGAGGGAGAGAGAGGAGGGTGGGGGAAGAAGGCTAGAGTGGGTGCGATAAGAGAGCATGTTTAAAACAATCTGACAATCAAAAAATTCCAAAGGATACAAAACAATCAATTTTGAAAACCGGGGGGGGGGGGGGGGGGGGGGGAAGAAAAAAAGCACAAATGGAGGGGGGAAAAATGCAAAATGAACCGTCCCCAGGGGTAAAGGGATTCATTTGGATAAAAATAAATCATTCCAGCAAAACCGTGAGGGAGGGAAGAGAAAAGAAGGGAGGGGGAGAGAAGAGGAGAGAGAGAGGGGAGAGAGGAGAGAGAGAAAAAGGAAAGTCACATAAGAACAAAACTTTTTCGACAGAATGAAAAAGGGGGGCAAGGTAGTGGGAAACCCACACACACAACACCACACACACCACACCACACACACACACACCCCCACACACACACACCACACACAATACATGTCTCATATAAGAAAAACTTATTTAAACAAAAACATAATGTGCTTTTCAAGTACAAAAACCTTTCTAATAGTCGGTAATAATAAGGCAAAGGGGGTGGGGGTGAATGGGGGTTTTTGGGCGGAGTATGCAAGAAAATGGCACATAAAGGGTTGAAATAATTGTTTGAATTTTGATTCATTGGCGTTGTTGGTTTTTGATTCAGGGGCGAGTTCCATTGCGGGAACCCTGAATATGTTAAATGGATTTAATATAAATTTCTAGGAACAGGGACATGAATTTGGGAGAGCCTTGAGGAATTTTTTGAGAATCTGTGAACTAATTTTGGGGGTGCCTTCCCAAACCTCTTGTGCATTATCCCCTTTGTTGTTTCTAATCTCGACTTAATGGGGGAACTTGAATCTTTTTATATCCGAGTCCAGAAGCTACTGTTTTTAGGAGGTTTAGGCTGCCGGCAAAAATTGTTTAATTTACCCCATCCCATTTTTTTTATTTTTTTTTTTTTTTTCCCCTGGGGGGAGGGACGGGAAAAGAGCTTGCGTGAATGCGGGTTGGGGAACGTTTGTTTTTTGGAGATTGAAAAATTTTCTGTGAAACTTTTGCATAGTGGGGTTATGTAGCTTCCCAATCAATTTTTTCTTTGTTATTCCTAGCACTTTGGGGGCTGTACCTTTTCAACGGGTTCATTTTTTAAGATGTACAGGGGGAATTAAGAGTGAGATTTTGTCTTTTTTTGCCGGTTTGTGATAAGCATGGATTATTTTTTTTGGTAAAGCGACTGTGATTTTTTCAGTCCTTTACGAGATCTTCGCACTTTCTTGTAAAGTTTGTGCAAGACAGTGCATCAGAATGATTTTGGGGGATTGTTGTCACCCAAAAAAAGTTCAAAGGTGGTTGTGATATGAGGGGGATCATTGAGAAAATTGTGAAATAAAAAGGGGCCCCAAAGATAGAGCCTTGGGGGACCCCCTAGGAAAGTTTTTGAAATAAAGAAAAGGGTTGTTTTAAAATTTTCAACGTTGCCTATTTGGGGAAATTGAGTGAAAAAAACGAAGAGTTCCTTGGATAAGCCATACAATTTTTTTTTTTTCTAAGAAGAAGGTTTGGCTACACATCAAATGCTTTTTTGAAATCAATAAATAGGGCACCACAATATTTGTTGTTGTTAATTGCTGTTTAGCCAGTCATCAACCCGGGGTTTATTTGTGCTGTGTGGCATGAAAGGTTTGCGGAACCCGGACTGTCTTGGATGAAAACAAGTGGTATGTATTAAATGGTGTAATTGTGTTTTTTTTTATGTGTTTTTCAAAGTTGGAAAGAGGGAAATGATTTGGGTTGGTCTGTATTTGCAGGGTTGGTGTCACCTGCTTTGAATAGGAAGACTTTTGCTTTTTTTAAACTTTTTGGGAAATGTTTTTTTCGTAATAGATTGAAGGTATGTCAAGTATCTTAATTGCTGGGGAAGTTTGAGAATTTTGCCGTCAGGGGCCATCCACCCGAGGGATTGCTGTTTTGGTGTGTAAAGGGAGTGATAGACTTCTAATACTGTTTTTGGTGGAATTAAAGTTTAGAGTGAGTTTTTACAGGCAATATTTTTTCAGTTTATGAAAAGGGCGTTTTATCTTGAAGAAATCCTGTGACAACTTTTTTGGTATGTCAAAAGTGGGTGTTTTAGTTGTTCGACAGAGATGCTTTAATTTTTGTTATTTTTTAAGAAGATTGTTGTTTGTAGCTCGTTAAAAAGCCTCCATACCAATTTTGGGGATGATTTTTAAAATTTTTCTCGTATATTTGTTTTTCTCTGCGCTTCTGTGAATTTATTGCTTTTTTTTGTATTTGTTCCTCTTCATAGCCTGTTGTTTTTAAACAGATCTCTAAAAATAACCTGCCTCCGAACTCTTTAGTGTAAACCCTGCCGGGGTTTTTTTTATGTCGTCTCTAATCGTTTTTTTGAGGGGGCGTGTTTATTATATTTCTGTTAAAAGTTTGATCCAAATTCCACAGCAACATCGGGCGTTTGTTGTAAAAAGGATGAAGGGTTTGAGCTAAGAAGTATGTAGAAAATCTTTGGGTTGTTAGAGTTTTAAAACAACGGTGGTTATTGTCTTGTGTCCCGTTTGGGAATTTTACTCCTTTTTTTGGGCCATGTGAACAACTGGGTAATGATCACTACGTTTAGAACAGGGACACGGCTTTGCTATGGAGTTTTATCTGAAAAAAAATGGTCGATAAAATGTTTTTGGGTTGGTGTGACTCTCGTTGGGGAAATTTGGGATTTAAGGGTTAAAAAAGATTGAATGCTTGCGTCCATTTATTTTGTGCTTTCAAAGGGTTTTGGGTTTAAAATCTCGAGTAAAATAATTTTCCTTGGATTTTGTGAGGGTGCATCCATCATCGGGAAAAAATTTGTCACCAGTTTACTCTTTTGATGGGGTTCTGTTCAGAATCCAACCAAAAGGGGGGGTTTTTTCAGCTTAATTCTTCCAACAAATTTTTACACCCTGACGTTCTAGGGGTAGAAGTCTTTGAAGCTAAGGGTTTCGCTGATGAAAAAGAAGAAACCCCTTCTTTCGTTTGTGCAGGATCTTTCCGGATTACGTTATATCTGGAATAGCACTCATTGTCGGGAATGGTGAGATCTGGGGTTAGAGAGCCCTAAAAATGAAAGGGTTTTCCATGGTCCAAATCGTGTTTATTATCTGATGTTTGTTAAAATGCATGTTGGATATTAGGTGAAGATTCGAATCCTTCTTTGCTGGCCCTCGACTGGTTCTTGCCTTTGTATTGTGCACCCGATGGATGATGTAGGGGACGATTTCCACGTTTTAAATGAGTTAGGTTTGTTGATCAAAGGAAAAACAATAGATCAATAAAAAGGGGGGGGAAAATGGGTTTGGTTTCACCTGTGACAAAATTTGGGAAACCCAAAAAAGTTGGAAGAAAAGGAAAAACTTCACAGTATTATGTCAGAAAACCCTCGAGCGATGGTAGATGGTTTCACTTTTCTGAAAGGAAATATACAGTCTCATAAAGGAAAAAAATTTAAGCAAAATTACAATAAGGGGGTAGAAAGGGGAGGGAAAAAAAGTAAAATAAACAAAAAAAAAAGAGAGGAGAGAGAGAAGGAGAGGGGAGAGAGAAGAGAGAGAGAGAGGAGAGAGAAGAGAGAGGAGATTGTAGGAACGTTACCGTCACAAACTTTCCATGACACCCTGGTGTGACACAGAAAAAATTTACGTGTTCAGAAAAATCTGTCTAATAAAAAAAGTCATGGAAAGCGGGCTCCTTCTTCTTTTTCTGTGAAATTCGGGCTCACACACCTTAAATATACACCCCCTCACACAAACATCTGTGTGTGTAAGCTGAGCGGCGTGCGTAGCGTGGCTACGAAAAGAGTTAGTGGTGGGGGTACCCACAAAATTCGAACTTATTACGAACAAACTCTTACGTATCGTCATGAAACGCGTTTTTATGCTACGAAATTTTTTTCGCACGAATAGTTCGTTTCTGCAAAAAAGGGTCATGAAAAGGGTCTGCCACTTCCAGCGCTTTTTTTGGGGTTCCCTGGCGTGGTTTTGCCTTGTAGTTCAAAATTCAATTCTGGATGATCTTAAAGTCAAATTCAGTTCTGGATGTTCTTAAAGTTAAATTCAGTTCTGGATGTTCTTAAAGTTAAATTCAGTTCTGGATGTTCTTAAAGTTAAATTCAGTTCTGGATGTTCTTAAAGTTAAATTCAGTTCTGGATGTTCTTAAAGTTAAATTCAGTTCTGGATGTTCTTAAAGTTAAATTCAGTTCTGGATGTTCTTAAAGTTAAATTCAGTTCTGGATGTTCTTAAAGTTAGGTGTGTCTGCTATGATGCATGTGGCAGTTAACATGACATAACCGTTGCTGTCGTTGCTTCATAAGTTATATCACATCTCAGAACTTACTAAAAAAAAAACCCAAACTAGTGTTATGAAATTCATATTGCAGACTATATTGAAGCCAAAGACTGGACGTTAAAAAAAAACGTGCTATCTCATGTCCTCTTAGATAAAGAATTTAGATCTCTGTCTGTCTGTCTGTCTGTCTGTCTGTCTGTCTCTCTCTCTCTCTCTCTCTCTCTCTCTCTCTCTCTCTCTCTCTCTCCTCTCTCCTCTCTTTCTCTCTCGCTCTTCCTTCTCTTTGAATCTGTCTCTCTGTCATCTTTCTTCCTTCCTCCCTTCCTTCCTTTCTGTCTTTCTGTTCGTTTGGAGACCCAGAGGTCTCTGTAAACACACAGTGATGCGGCAACAAGAGCAGCCACTGTCTGGCATGGCACACATCTCCCAAGAATTCTGACTGGTCCTGCAGCTGCCAGACTGTTTCATCAACCTGCCTGACGTCCAGTTCACGAAGGCTGAGGGCTGCGGATGGAGATAAGGTGGAGCGAGGCAGGAGTGGGAGAGGGGAGAGAGGATGTGTGTGTGTGTGGGGGGGGGGGGGGGGGTGAGGGGGGCAAAAGACGTTGGGACGGGGATAGTGGCTTCCAAGCTGACGTCACGAGTCACGTGATCAGCTTGGCAAACACGACTGTGACGGCCATTTTGCTGGACGTGTGGAGCAACCGAAGCAGACGGTCGTCCAGTGACGATCGATTTAGACGTTTTACATCATTCACAAAGAAATGTACAATAAATGGTCTGTGATTGGATCTGACTGTCATGGCCGTACCAACGCGAAGGTGTTAATATGGAATGGCCAACGTGCGGAAATCCCCCCTCCCACCCCACCTCTCATTACCCTTCCTCTCCCCCCCCCCTCCTCCGCCCCCCCCCCCCCCCCCCCCATCCCGACGCCCTACCACCACTCTCCCTCCCCCTCGTTCTAGTATACTCCACCACCTTCCCCACCTTCACCCCTCTCCTCCCCCTGACCATCCTCATTGCTCTCTACCCTTCCTCTTGCTCCCCCCACCCCCACCCCCGACCCGTACCCCATACTCCTATCACCAGAAAACCTCTCGCCCATCCTTTTACCCTTCTCCCCCCACCCCCTACCCCCCACCTCTTCTCCCCAACGCACTCACTTTTCCCTCCATCTCCTCCTCCTCCTCCTCCTCCACCCTCCCTTCCCCCACTTTACACGCTGTGGGCAATCATCAAGAGGGTGACTGTGGACACTGTATGAAAGAACAAACAACCTTGCCAGCGATGATCGATCGTTGTTCGATGCCACGGCCCATGTTACAGCAAAGCTAATGGGTTGTTACTTATGAACTGCACGTGCTGTTACATCCCATGATAATAGATGTAAACAAAAGCGTTCATCTTTTTGTTATTGTTGTTGTTTTTGGTTGGTTTCGACATGACTACCCAACACAAAAAAGTCAGAAATGTGTCTGTGCTGGGGTTGTTTCTTACAGCTGCTAGGCAGGATTTGGGACCGGGGTTGAGGGGGCGGGGGTGGGGGGGGGGGGGATTGGAAGAGGGGGGGGGGAGAAAGTGAGGAGCTAAAGCAAATCGTTCTGACGATGAGTGAAAAAGATCAGTGATGCGTACTTGTATGCGTGTGCGTGTGTGTGTGTGTGTGTGTGTGTGTGTGTGTGTGTGTGTGTGTGTGTGTGTGTGAATGTATGTGTGTGTGTGTGTGTGTGTGTGTGTGTGTGTGTGTGTGTGTGTGTGTGTGTGTGTGTGTACGTAAATGTGTGCCTATGTGTATTCTGTATGCGTCTGTGCATGCGTGCGTAGGTGCCTATATGCATGCATGCAAGGGCGTTTATTTGTGCTTGCAGATGCGTCTACACTTGTACAAACATGCACATCTGTATATACATGTGCACGCATCCACAGGTTCTATTTTGTTGTCGCTTATACGTAGACTGAGGGACAGCACCTATATATGGCGCATTTGTCGAGAAGTTGCAGACATTCTTTTTTGTTTTCTTAAGACGAAATATTAAGGAATTATTGCCATATTCCTGAGGCGGCGGTAAAGAAGAAACACTTTTGTGCCTTTTGCATACAGGCCACTCCTTCTACACCCATTCTTATCTTTAAAAGAGTGAAGAAGCTCCGTGGTGCATTTCATGTCATGTACCACTCACAGTGAAACATATTCTTTTAGCGTGCTGGGACTTGCATGATGTGAGAGACATAAGCATTTTCGTAGCAGACTCCATGAAAACCTTGTTCAGAGATGTCACACCTGATGTGATCTTTGAATTTTTGAAAATCAACATTTTCCATCTGATCTAAGACTTTACAGGAGAAAAATTTTTTAAACAAAATTTCCGGTGTGTTTTTAGAAGGGTGTTTTAAACGGTTATGTAAATGAGGCGTTTTTTTCTTTTTTTTTTTCTTATTTTTTTTTTTGAATGCTTTGAGGACTTC
>CM031612.1:68175155-68176251 GCA_018398815.1 Conus ventricosus | reverse complement strand
ACAGAAAATTTGACGTGTTCTCAGAAAATCTTGTCTAATAAAATGAGTTCATGGAACGCGGTCATCCTTCTCTTCTTTTTCTGTGAAGTTCGTGGCTCACACACACCTTAAATATACACACACCCTCCACACAAACAGTCTGTGTGCTGATAAAGCTGAGCGGCTGTGCTGTCAGCGTGGCTACGAACAGAGTTAGTGGTGGGGGGTAGCACCACTAAAGTTACGAACTTATTTACGAACAAAATCTCTCTACGTAGTCGTCATGAAACGCGTTTTTCACTGCTACGAACTTTTTTTCGCTACGAACTAGTTCGTTTCTGCAAAGAAGGCGTCATGAAACGGGTCTGCTCACTTCCACGCTGACTTAAAGAAGCGCAGTTACCCTGGCCGTAGGTTTTGCCTTGTAGTTCAAAATTCAATTCTGGATGATCTTAAAGTCAAATTCAGTTCTGGATGTTCTTAAAGTTAAATTCAGTTCTGGATGTTCTTAAAGTTAAATTCAGTTCTGGATGTTCTTAAAGTTAAATTCAGTTCTGGATGTTCTTAAAGTTAAATTCAGTTCTGGATGTTCTTAAAGTTAAATTCAGTTCTGGATGTTCTTAAAGTTAAATTCAGTTCTGGATGTTCTTAAAGTTAAATTCAGTTCTGGATGTTCTTAAAGTTAGGTGTGTCTGCTATGATGCATGTGGCAGTTAACATGACATAACCGTTGCTGTCGTTGCTTCATAAGTTATATCACATCTCAGAACTTACTAAAAAAAAAACCCAACTAGTGTTATGAAATTCATATTGCAGACTATATTGAAGCCAAAGACTGGACGTAAAAAAAAACGTGCTATCTCATGTCCTCTTAGATAAAGAATTTAGATCTCTGTCTGTCTGTCTGTCTGTCTGTCTGTCTGTCTCTCTCTCTCTCTCTCTCTCTCTCTCTCTCTCTCTCTCTCTCTCCTCTCTCCTCTCTTTCTCTCTCGCTCTTCCTTCTCTTTGAATCTGTCTCTCTGTCATCTTTCTTCCTTCCTCCCTTCCTTCCTTTCTGTCTTTCTGTTCGTTTGGAGACCCAGAGGTCTCTGTAAACACACAGTGATGCGGCAACAAG
>CM031612.1:68153494-68155021 GCA_018398815.1 Conus ventricosus | reverse complement strand
GGCATGTACATCGTCTTGTGTTGCTGACATGCTGTCGGGCAGAAAGGCCGTAGGAAACATATTTTCGCTCGTGGCGTAGGACTACCTCTCTGTGCCCGGCCCAAATTATGGTACCTACGAACTGCGAGGATAGAGGTGTTGCTGTTGTTGTTGTTTTAGTTGTAGTTGATGATGGTGTTAAGAGGAAGATAGATTTGTTTTAAAAAAAACAACCTTTGAATCACTTTTCACATTCTTAACAAGAACAATGTGTCCATCAGAAAGCAAAATAATCACGTAATCATCATGCAAAAGGCGACGTAAACAGAAGAAATACAGAATTGCGAAAGTAACCACACAGTCCATAATATTTAATGCAGAGACATAAGCAAAATAATTTTAGCAATGAATGAATACTAAGTAAGAAGCGAGTGCACACAAACAAAAAACAATGTTGTATAGGTCCAGACACATCCAACTCATGAGCTGTGCATTGATCATTTTAGAGAAAACATTATCTGTATGTACGTGAAATTGCTGGCTAATTTTTAAAAAATCCATGTCATGTTATGTTTAGATAATTTATCGATTAGTTTTGCGTAGAGAGATTCCTTTTTGTCAGCATAACATATGTGCTGACCCGTCACCACATAATTCTCTGGTGTAGGGTCCTTCCATGAATCATATTAGAGCAGCTTTCTGAAACACTGGTTTTCAAAAGGCGGCAATTTCCGATCAAGATGTTCGGTAACGTTCACCTCTCGAAAGCTTCGAAAGAATAATGTCCTGCTAGTAATATGAGTTTGGTCTTCACTTGGAAGAAGGCATGACGGCCGATCATTGACTTAGAGCGTGGCAGCTTCGTCTGGCTTGCAACTGTTCTGTTTCTTTATTATTATTAATATTATCATCATTATTATTATTATCATCATTATTATTATTATTTATAATTATTTCTATTATTATCATTTATATATTATTGTCTTTGTTGTTATTGTTATCATTATTACTATTGTTATGTTATTAATAATAGCCCAGCAGACTACGCAGCACCAAACAAGAAGGGTAACTCTTGCTCCCACGATAAACTAATTACAGGCCCATAACTCCAAACGAATGCTGTTGCTAACGACACCAAATCGCCTAGCGACATGGCGCTCAAAGTGTTTGAAAAGAAGTGTCACTCAGACTGCTAGAAAAGAACTGTCATCTAGACTGTAAACGAAGAAATGGCGCTCAAAGTGTTTGAAAAGACATCTCATTCATGCTGTTAGCAAAGAAGTCCCACTCAGACTGTTAAAAAGACGTTCGAAATGTACATAATTATCAGTTGAAACAATCGGTGAGGACTTTTCAAACACAAACGTCACTCTCTCTCTCTCTCTCTCTCTCTCTCTCTCTCTCTCTCTCTCTCTCTCTCTCTCTCTCTCTCTCTCTGTGCGCGCGCGCGCGCGGGTGTGTGTGTGTGTGTGTGTGTGTGTGTGCGTGCGTGCGTGCGTGCGTGCGTGCGTGCGTGCGTGCGTGCGTGCGTGTGTTTCATTGAAAATG
>CM031612.1:68140994-68148494 GCA_018398815.1 Conus ventricosus | reverse complement strand
TGGAGAAGGGACAAAGGAGATGTTGAGAAAGGAAAGGACAAAGATGTTGAGAAGGGAAAGGACAAAGATGTTGAGAAAGGAAAGGACAAAGATGTTGAGAAAGGAAAGGACAAAGATGTTGAGAAGGGAAAGGACAAAGATGTTGAGAAAGGACAAAGGAGATGTTGAGAAGGGACAAAGGAGATGTTGAGAAAGGAAAGGACAAAGATAAGATAAGATAAGATAATGTTGCTTATAGCCCAGCCGACCGCAAAGGGCCATATCAGGGCTGAAGGACAAAGATGTTGATAAGGGAAAAGACAAAGGAGATGTTGAGAAGAGAAAGGACAAAGGAGATGTTGAGAAAGGAAAGGACGACGATGTTGAGAAGGGAAAGGACAAAGGAGATGTTGAGAAAGGAAGGGACGAGGGAGACGTTGAGATAGTGGAGGACAAATGAATTGTTGAGAAGGGGGGGGGGGGAGAAGGGAAGATGAGAATGGAGGGACAAAGGAGGTGTGTGTGTGTGTGTGTGGTGTGTGTGTGGTGTGTGTGTGTGTGTGTGTGTGTGTGTGTGTTCTGTGTCTGTGTCTGTGTTTCTGTGTAGTGTTTGTTTGTTTTGTTTTGTTTACTTCATTTTCAACCCTGTAAAATGATTGTTAACACTTGTTGTGCCGTTGCGAATTTTCGATGAGCCCGCATTTAGCTATATGGAGGTTCTGGAACCTCTACCTTCTACTCCTCCCCCCCCACCACACCCCATCTCCTGCCCCCACCCCCCCACCCCCACCCCCACCCCCACCCCACCCCCACCCCGGCACTTCTTGCTCCGTCCCCTGACAGCGGGTCAATGATCAATTTACTAACAGACTGCCAAAGGCTTGAGAGACGGTTGTGAATTTTTCAGTATTTTGGTTCAGAAACTGGGGCCCAAACGTGCACTTAGACAACACACATTAGGAGGACCACCACCACCACCACCACCACCACCAAAATCACCTACCACCATCATTGCAAAACCACTGCACCCTACCACCCTGACACTCACCCCACGCACACACACGCACGCACGCACGCGCGCACACAGACACACACATGCACACACATGCACGCACGCACCCACGTACACACACACACACAGAGGCAAACACACACACACACACACACACACACACACAACACATACACACACACACACACACACACACACACACACACACACACACACACACACACGCACACACACGCACGCACGCATACACACACACGCACACACACACGCACGCACGCACACACAAACACACACGCACGCACACGCATGCATGCACGCACGCATGCACGCACACACGCACGCACGCGCGCACACACACACACACACGCGCACCACACACACACACACACACACACACACACACACACACACACACACACACACACACACACACACACACTCACACGCACGCACGCACGCACGCACGCTCGCACAAAGAGTTTAGTTTAATGTTCATCAAGGAGGTGTCACTGTGTGCAGATTAGTCCGTATACACTGCACCACATCTGATAAATGTCGAGTCCACAATGCGCGCGATTTCTAGCTGATGGATAAATGAAATTTAAAAAAAAATAAGATAAGAGAATTAAGGAAGAGGGTCTAACGGCTTCGGATTAGTAGATGTCTGACCTACCCATCAGCCCAACGTGCAAGTCAGATCTTGAGTCACTACTTCTCTGTGTCTCTCCTGTCTCTGAAAGATGGATGCAGAAGAGAGAGAGAGAGAGAGAGAGAGAGGAGAGAGAGAGAGAGAGAGAAGACAGACAGACAGACAGACAGACAGACAGACAGACAGAGCGAGAGAGAGAGAGAGAGAGAGAGAGAGAGGTAGAGAGACAGACAGACAGACAGGCACAGACAAACAGAGACAGACAGACAGGCACAGACAGACAGACAGACAGACAGACAGACAGACAGAGTCATGCATGCCAACATGCACAGTGTTCCGATGTCCAGTCATAAACTGCCGTGGGAAAACCATTTCAGTTGGTTGCTGTCACACAACTTGTCGGAAATTGCTTGTCGCCACTCTCAGATCCAAAGGGTGCCAGTTCTCCATCCGTCAAATGGTCACGGCCATTGACCAGTGTCCAGCTGACATCAAGTGGCTTGACCATGGCCACTGAAGGATGGCAGGTATGCACAGACTGTGTGACTGACCGCCCACTCTAGGGGATGCTGTTGTGATGTACAAGGTCACGACTGGGGCACAATGGATTGCCCTGTCCATGAATTGCAGTACTCTTTGAAAAGAAAAATCACCAAAAAAAATTGCTTTGCACGCGCCAAAAAAAAAAGAATGAAGAAAGGTATACCAAAATACTGTTACACTGTGTAACATCCTGCGCTTGATAAGTCAGACAGAGATGAGAAAAAATGGAATGATCTGAATTGATTGATTGATTGATTGATTGATTGATTGATTGATTGATCTTTAATATGCAAGGATGAAGATTTCAGGCTCATCACCTGCCTAGCTGATGCCTGCACTGAGTTTATGCCTCACTATCAGCTTGAGGAAAACAAACATCATGGGCCAAGAGGTCAGTAGCACTCACCGCCATCACACCCTCCAAGTGGTCAACGAATTCACTGACCTGGGCTCCACCATCTCCAGCAACCTCTCTCTGGACGCCGAGCTGAACGTGCGGATCGGCAAGGCAGCAACAGCGATGGCCCGTCCAGCGAAGAGAGTCTGGGACAACACCATGCTAACATCAAACACCAAGATGGAAGTGTACCAAGTCTGCGTGCTGAACGCTCTTCTCTACGGGAGCGAAGCATGGACCCTGTTACTCTCAACAAGAATGCAGACTGAACATCTCCCACCTACGCAGCCTCAGAAGACCCCTGAGCATCACTTGGCAGGACCGCATCACCAGCAAGGACGTCCTGGCCGAGGCGGGGATGCCTTGCATGTTCGCCATGCTGACACAGTGATGCCTGTGCTGGCTTGGCCACGTCAGCCGCATGGACGACGGTCTCATCCCAGAGGACATGCTGTGCGGCGAGCAGGCCACAGGCTCCAGACCTACAGGATGGCCCGCCCTATGCTACAAGGATGTATGCAAGCGTGACCTGAGGGCAGGCAGCCTCGACCCGGCAGAGTTGGAGACAGCAGCTTCAGAACGGGTCAGCTGGCGGTCCACCATCAAGGCCGGCATCAAACCAGCAGAGCAGAGGGGAGAGAGGTCCAGTGGGAAGAACAGAGGCAGCACAGACGGCAAAGAATTGAGTCGGCTCCAACGGACACTCATGACCGAGACTTCACCTGCAGCAACTGCAACAGAGTCTGCCTCTCAAGGATCAGGCTCTTCAGCCACAGCAGGCGCTGCAACTCCACAACTGACTAATTCACGGTGCAACACCATTGTCTCTCGAGACAGACAGATGCCATTCATTCATTCATTCATTCATTCATTCATTCATTCATTCATTCATTCATTCATTCATTCATTCAGTATGATTACTCAGAGGAAGTATGTTCAGCACTTTTAGTTTTTCGTCTGTTGTTAGAGGTACGGCTGGATGGAATAGTTTTGCTGCACGTCTATGGAGAGAATTCAGCCTTTTGTGTGGACATCACTACTCCCGTCCCACACTGTTGAAGCGTAATTGATACGTGACATTGTGTGTGCATTGAAGAAAAGCTTAAGGCACAGTGCTGTTGACGTAGCGCTTTAATTGAGATAACTGGAAAAGATGTTTTGAGACTACCTTGCATACATTATTGAGATGAGATTGCCATTTCAATTCTTTATCTATCATTACCCCTAAAACACGATAGTCATCTTCCTGTGCGATAGAAGTGCCATTCAACTGTGAATTTTTAGGCAAACAGGAGTCAATTGATGCTTTTTGCGAGTAGGTTTAATCATAAATTTGGTTTTGGCTGGGTGTATGACCATTGAGTTTGAATGACACCGGTCTGACACGTTATTTAGACTTTTCTGGAGATATATGTCTATATCTCTGTAGATTACTACCATTTGTTTGAAGTGATAAATCATGAAGAGAGAGAGAGAGAGAGAGCGAGAGCGAGAGAGAGAGAGAGGAGAGAGAGAGAGAGAGAGACAGAGAACAGAGATAGAGAGAGAGAGAGAGAGAGAGAGAGAGAGAGAGAGAGTTAAAGGGTGGGACGCAGTTGACTGGATCTTAGCAGGAATGTTTGCATATATTACTTTTAAACATGCATTAAACGGAAACATTGAAGCTGGTCTCACTTTTTTTCTACAAGAATCATTGGCATAAGGACAAGGAATATCACCTACGTAAATGTATAGACACACTTTAGTACTGAACACTTAATTGTGCACATTGTTAAACATGACTGGTTTTAGACATTATTTAACACAGTAATCATTAATATGCATGTCAGCCATTTGGCAAGAATTCCTGCAAAATTGAACACACACACGCACGCACACACGCACACACACACACACACACACACACACACACACACACACACACACACATGCACACGCACGCACGCACGCACTCACGCGGGCGCGCGCACGCACGCACTCACGCACGCACACATACACACATATTATCATTATTATTACCATTATCATCATCGTTGTTCTTCTTCTTCTTATCTTTCTTTATTATTATTATTATTATTATTATTATTATTATTATTAATATTATTATTATTATTATCATCATCATCATGATCATTATTATTATCATCATTGTGGTTGTTATCATTATTATTACTATTATTAACTATTATTATCATTATCATTATGGATTACTATTATCATCATCATCATTGTTGTTATTATTACTATTATTATTATCATTACTATAATTATTATCATTATCATCATTCATAATTTTGATGGGACTTATCTAGGCAGCATGCAGAAGACATTTTCGCCAGATTAGTCCAGTTCTGTGCGCCGGGGCTTGGGTCTGTACTCGTGTCCATCTACTGTGTACATAACAATACATACATGCATGCATGCATGCATGCATACATACATACATACATACATACATACATACATACATACATACATACATACATACATACATACATACATACATACATACATACATACATACATACATACCATTACATTACATTACATTACATTACATTACATTACATTACATAACACACCACACCACACCACACCACACCACACCACACCTACCTACATTACCTACATTACCTACATTACCTACATAACATAACATACGTACATATACATATTTTTTCATATATCATTTTTCAGACGAAATGTGTTTCAAAACTGCAAACTAGAAAACAAACGACACAATTCATATGGGCATGTTGTGGGTTGGTTTTTATTTACAAAGATCTTTTCTGTTATCTAATATCACTGACAAACGAATACGTGCCAATGGAAATAAAACATTCTCAATGGAGGTAAAAAAACAAAAGAAAGAAAGAATAAGAAAAAAGAACTGAGCCATTCCGTGGATACCCATGGTTTGGACCGACGATCATCCGTCCATTCTCCTGTCTTCTACGCTCGGTGGCCGGAACATTGCTGCAAAGATTGATAGGTAGTTGTTGTTCCGTTGAACGAACAATGAAGAGAATAACAACAGCCTGCTACTGCTAAATCTACTCTGTTTAGGGCTTAGCTTTGATGTGAAGCTCTTCTTGACGTAGAATGAAAATAAACATGATATTGGCAGGCAGAAATAGTCTGCTAATCCTGAGATCAATGGCAGGACAAGGCACTGGGGGATGTCTGATATTTCCCATGTCGGTCAGTCGTTTTTCAATGCCTTTGTGATGAAGGTGTGGGACAAAGGGAATGAAATATATAGGGCGTCCTTCGTGAAGGGCCGTTCTTTTCATACCGCTTTGCATTTTCTCTGTTGAGGCTAGGAAAAATACCAGTCTTTTGAAAGAAAATTCCGATAGCCACATTTCTACCTTAGAAAATACATCCATGTTTGTCAGTTTCACAAAAAACGTACATTATCTAATCATATTCACAATTAACAGTCATATAATAGGTAGCCACAACAGATTTATGAACAACGACATTACTGCTCTCCTACGTGTACATCTGAGAGGTTGGAGCCAGGGGATTTGTAGGCTCCTCCGCCTATAACCTCATGAAATTGCTCGGGATTTCGAGTAAGAAGAGGACCAGAACCCTGAAGGCAATGGCAGAGGCAGCCGAATAGAGTTCCAGCTGCGTCTGGTCGAGGAGGAACAAAAGTGAACTTCATAAGGCTTACATTTCCCCATTTACGACACGTGCCCCGTTAGCAGTGGGGTAAAGCATCCGTCTGAAAAGGCACGCCTTAACACGCCCACCCATCCTAAAGTTAGGGATCCGAATCCTGGCAGCGCCAGGGGAAAACAAAGCTGGCAGCAGAAGGGCATCTGGGAGTGATGACCTGGATGTGGCCCGGCCCCCTTAGAGTGTAAGGAGTTCAGGGCTGAAACACCTGTCTGAGGGGGGTTTCTTCTCTGAAGACATTCTGCTGTCAAGCTCTGCCCAGAATTTCTTCCTGCCCCATCAAGATAGTTCAACGGGTCATCAGAAATGCGTGGCGGTGATATTTCCTCCCCGGGATCTTGCGCGCATGCTGGTGGGTTTTCTTTTTGGAGAAATATTTCCACGATCCAAACGCTGCGATGATTCCAGTATCATTCATGTGTGTGTCAGATCTTGTGCGCGCGTGTACACACCAAGGGAGCTCACCACTCGCGGGTCTTCACACAGTAGATGTTGACCACGGAGCTGGGGAAACCCTCGCTCATTTGGTTCGGAGATGCCCCAAAGCACGCGTAGCTCAAAGTGCGGTTCCAAAAGAGCGAAATCAAAAATAGGAAAACCTGAATAACAACAATGACGACGACGTGGTCGTCGTCGACGACGACGGCAACAACAAGAACAACGACGACTGTATTAAATGATACTACTAACTACTACTACTACTACTACTACTAACTACTACTACTACTTACTACTACTACTACTACTACTACTAACTGATGATGATGATGATGATGATAATGGATACGTATAAATACTAACCATTGCACTGCTGTAGATGGTTTACCTAAACCAATACATGTATGTAACACACATAACATTCTACGTAACACAGTACATTACTCTCACACACACACACACACACACACACACACACACACACACACACACACACACACACACACACACACACACTCATACATATTTTCGTCTAATATCACATAATGTGTATAGACGTTGAATTGAAGACCTAACACACTCATACATCTATCTATCTATCTATCTATCTATCTATCTATCTATCTGTCTGTCTGTCTGTCTGTCTGTCTGTCTGTCTGTCTGTCTGTCTATCTATCTATCTACCAAACTACGCATTAAAGAAACGTAACTATTTTTCTCCATTCAAACATACGTACATGCACTTTTACCTAATCAAACAAAAATGCCAAAAAGCAGAGAGTTCCTGTGCTACTA
>CM031612.1:68118494-68138494 GCA_018398815.1 Conus ventricosus | reverse complement strand
GAGAGAGAGAGAGAGAGAGAGAGAGAGAGGTGCCTGAAATTCTGCATCTCAGAGAGAGAGAGAGAGAGAAGGAGAGAGAGAGAGAGAGAGAGAGAGAGAGAGAGAGGAGAGAGAGAGGTGTCTGAAATTCTGCATCTCAGAGAGAGAGAGAGAGAGAGAGAGAGAGAGAGAGAGGAGAGAGAGAGAGAGAGAGAGAGAGAGAGAGAGAGGTGTCTGAAATTCTGCATCTCAGAGAGACAGAGAGAGAGGAGAGAGAGAGAGAGAGAGAGAGAGAGAGAGAGAGAGGAGAGAGAGAGAGAGGTGTCTAAAATTCTGCATCTCAGAGAGAGAGAGAGAGAGAGAGAGAGAGAGAGAGGTGTCTGAAATTCTGCATCTCAGAGAGAGAGGAGAGAGAGAGAGAGGAGAGAGAGAGAGAGAGAGAGAGAGAGAGAGGTCTGAAATTCTGCATCTCAGAGAGAGAGAGAGAGAGAGGTGTCTGAAATTCTGCATCTCAGAGAGAGAGAGAGAGAGAGAGAGAGAGGTGTCTGAAATTCTGCATCTCAGAGAGAGAGAGAGAGAGAGGTGTCTGAAATTCTGCATCTCAGAGAGAGAGAGAGAGAGAGAGGAGAGAGAGAGAGAGAGAGAGAGAGAGAGAGAGAGAGAGAGGAGAGGGTGTCTGAAATTCTGCATCTCAGAGAGAGAGGAGAGAGAGAGAGAGAGAGAGAGAGAGAGAGAGAGAGAGAGAGAGAGAGAGATCAAAGACTCAAAGACTCAAAAACTTTATTACTCAATGATAGAGATTTTAGGCAGTGCCTATTCTTCCAATCTGTCCTTGCTATTCTACAACATTCAACTAGGCTGCACATATTAATGACAGAAACAATGAAGAATATGGCAACATTATAATATTAACAATAACATTAGTTGTTGTTGTTGTTGTCGTACCTGGCTAAAAGACTCCAGGGATCATCCAAACAGCCGAAGTACTTGAACACTATGGTACAAATGCATCAGCTGGGGATGAGAACATTACGTGTGTGACCGTTTTTGATTACCCCGCCACATGGGCAGCCACACTCCGACTTCGGGGGATTTTAGAGACTGATAATGTTATGCTAGGAGCTTGTCACAACTGAAGACAATCCCCGCATAACTATGCAGAGCATAACAACATTTTGATGTAGCCTTGGTGTTCCAGCCTATGTCAATTAGCCTGACACAGCCTTAAGCCAAGGCAGATAACATTAGTAATAAGAATAATAATTATAAGGAAAAAAAATCCATTACAAAATTACACAAACACAATCAGACACGTACGCGCGCGCGCTCACATGCATGCACACGCCCACACATACACGCATGCATGCGCATACCCACATCCACATCCACACCCATACCACACACACACACACACACACACACACACACACACACACACACACACACACACACACACACACACACACACACACATTTTCATTAGCTAATATAGAGGCAAGCATAAAAGTAGGGTGTTGAGACTATGATCAAAGGTTAGATTTATTGTTCAAGTAAATGTTTAAGTACTGCTGATTTGAAGGACGGCAGTGATTGACATGTTTTGGCAGACGGAGGAAGAGAGTTCCACACAGATGGACCAAAATATGCAAAACTAGATTTGAACAAATCAATGCGGACACGTGGTAAAATGTAATTATTTGAATCATATCGCGTTGTTGCCATTTGGATAAACTCAGCAAGATATGTTGGCGCCATGTTTGCATGGACTTTAAACATTAGTACTGCCTTATTATAGGTCAGTTGGCTCTGCAGTGGTAACATCATTAGTTTTGCGAATTTTCCGTGGTTGATAGAGACTTGTCGGGAAGAATCAGCTTAATTCCCCGTCTATGCATAGAGTTGATCTTTTTTATGTGATTTTCACCAGCACCACTCCAGACAGTGGACGCATAGTTGATGTGAGAAAGGCAATGGGCTTCAAAAAATAATTTCCGGATATGTGGTTCAACATAATAACTGAGTTTATTGAGTAAAAACAAATTGCGAGCCAACTGTTTGCAAACATGATTTATATGTGATTGCCATTTAAAGTTCTCATCAATGATCACGCCTAAGACACGGTGTTCGGTAACCCGCTCGATCAAGGTTTCACTCATTTTTAGGCTCAACATAAGATGCTGTCGTTGATGTTTCTGTCTCGATGCTAGGACCATACATTTTGTTTTTTTCGGATTAAGGACCATTCGGTTTTGGTTGCACCATTCTAAGACATCAGTGATACTTTGTTGTAACGATATTTGTACAGACATGATGTTTGTATCACTACAGTGAAGAGAACTATCGTCAGCGAACAGATCACAGCTGACATCATTGTGAGATATGTGCATCGGTAGGTCATTTATAAAATACAGAAGAGAAGAGGTCCAAGGACAGAGCCTTGTGGAACGCCACAGCTCACTATTCCTTCAGAGGAATAAGTACCGTTTAAGTAAACACGCTGGGTCCTGCTTTCAAGATATGACTGAAAGAAGGTGACTACTGCCGGATTTTGAACATATGCAGTAATATGTTGTGGTCTACAAGATCAAAGAGAGAGAGAGAGAGAGAGAGAGAGAGAGAGAGAGAGAGAGAGAGAGAGAGAGAGAGAGAGAGAGAGAGAGGTGTCTGAAATTCTGCATCTCAGAGAGAGATAGAGAGAGAGAGAGAGAGAGAGAGAGAGAGAGAAGAGAGAGAGAGAGAGAGAGAGAGAGGAGAGGGAGAGAGAGGTGTCTGAAATTCTACATCTCAGAGAGAGAGAGAGAGAGAGAGAGAGAGAGGAGAGAGGAGAGAGAGAGAGAGAGAGAGAGAGAGAGAGAGGTCTGATTGAAATTCTGTCGGCTCGTTCACGGATTTACTGATGCCTGCAACAGTGTGTCCGTCAGTTCGAGGTCCACTGATCGCTTCACAGAGCCACGTCGTTCTGTGCACGAAGAAATGAAAACCCAAAATCGATTAAGAAAGGGCGACTTTCTTTCAGCCTAATGCGCTGTGCATGCTATGTCTTCTCAGTCTTTGTTTGTGTCCTTTTCTGGTTATTTGGTTGGTTGCTTCGCTAGTTAATTAGTTAGTTAGTTAGTTAGTTAGTTAGTTAGTTAGTTAGTTAGTTAGTTAGTTAGTTAGTTAGTTAGTTGTTTGCTTGATTGGTTGGCTGGCTGGCTGTCTGGCTGGTTGTTTGATTGGCTGGCTGGTTCGTTCGTTCGTTCGTTCGTTCGTTAGCTAGTTAGTTAGTTATTTGGTTAGTTCCTTAGTAAGTGAGTAAATTAGGTAGGTAGGTAGGTAGGTAGGTAGGTAGGTAGGTAGGTAGGTAGGTAGGTAGGTAGGTAGGTTGGTTGGTTGGTTGGTTCGTTGGTTCGTTGGTTCGTTAGTTAGTTACTTACTTAGTTACTTTGTGAGTTACTTAGTTACTTAGTTGGATGGTGGATGGGTGGGTGGGTGAGTGGAGTGAGTGAGTGAGTGAGTGAGTGAGTGAGTGTGAGTGAATCATTTAATCAGTCAGTCAGTTAGTCAGTAAGTTAGTCAGGCTGCACCCCACCATTACGTTGAATTACTCTTCAGCACTTCATTGGAGAACACCCATCCCACACCTTCGCCTTCCTTTCCCTCTGCCCCCCCCCCCCCCCACCCACCCCCCCCCCCCCCCCACCCCACCCCACCCCACCCCACCCTTCCACTCCCTCCCACTCTCACCACCCACCGTTTCCTTTTTCCTACTCTTGTCAATCTGTTAAGTGGCAGTGTTCAGGTCCTGCCAGTCACTGTGGAGAGAGGAGATCAATTAGTTGTAACAATGTGTTCTTGTCTGAAAAGGGTTTTACGCCTTCATGTGACCTAAGCGATTTGCTCGGCCATTGTGAATGATTTCGTTATTTGCCGTAATAAGACGCGTGCTTTGTGCAAAGAGAGGAGACACGTTCGAAGAAAACAGCACTGTGAAACACACACACACACACACACACACACACACACACACACACACACACAACAAACACACACACCACACACACACACACACACACACACACACACCACACACACACACACACACACACGCCGTGTTCCAATTTCCAGTCATAGTCTGCCCTGTAAAAACTACCGGGGGCTGGCTGTCACCCTGTAAAAACTACCCAGGGGCTGGCTGGCACCCTGTAAACACTACCAGGGGCTGGCTGTCCCCTGTAAACACTACCCAGGGGCTGGCAGGCACCCTGTAAAC
Organism: Conus ventricosus; assembly: GCA_018398815.1. Classification (NCBI taxonomy): domain Eukaryota; kingdom Metazoa; phylum Mollusca; class Gastropoda; order Neogastropoda; family Conidae; genus Conus; species Conus ventricosus. The sequence continues at coordinate 68,134,263 of CM031612.1, read as the reverse complement.
ACTACCCAGTGGCTGGCTGGCACCCTGTAAACACTACCCAGTGGCTGGCTGTTACCCTGTAAACACTATCCAGTGGCTGGCTGTCACCCTGTAAACACTATCCAGTGGCTGGCTGTCACCCTGTAAACACTATCCAGTGGCTGGCTGCCACCCTGTAAACACTATCCAGGGGCTGGCTGTTACCCTGTAAACACTACCCAGTGGCTGGCTGGCACCCATGTAAACAGTATCCAGTGGCTGGCTGGCACCCTGTAAACACTACCAGTGGCTGGCTGTTATCCTGTAAACACTATCCAGTGGCTGGCTGGCACCCTGGAAACACTACCCAGTGGCTGGCTGTTATCCTGTAAACACTACCCAGTGGCTGGCTGTTATCCTGTAAACACTACCCAGTGGCTGGCTGTCACCCTGTAAACACTACCCAGTGGCTGGCTGTCACCCTGTAAACACTATCCAGTGGCTGGCTGTTATCTTGTAAACACTACCCAGGGGCTGGCTGTCACCCTGTAAACACATACCCAGTGGCTGGCTGTCACCCTGCAAACACTATCCAGTGGTTGGCTGGCACCCTGTAAAAACTTCCCAGTGGCTAGCTGTCACCCTGTAAACATTACCCAGGGGCTGGCACACTGTAAAAACTACCCAGTGGCTGGCTGTCACCCTGTAAACATTACCCAGGGGCTGGCACACTATAAAAAACTACCCAGTGGCTGGCTGGCACCCTGTAAACATTACCCAGGGGCTGGCACACTATAAAAACTACCCAGTGGCTGGCTGGCACCCTGTAAACACTACCCAGTGGCTGGCTGACACCCCTGTAAACACGACTCAGTGGCTGGCTGTCACCCTGTAAACACTACCAGGGGCTGGCTGTCACCCTGTAAACACTACCCATTGGCTGGCTGTTACCCTGTCAAAACTACCCAGTGGCTGGCTGGCACCCTGTAAACACTACCCGTGGCTGGCTGTTACCCTGTAAACACGACCCAGTGGCAGGCTGGCACACTGTAAAAACTACAATGGCAGGCTGTGACGCGGCTGTCGGAAATCGCTCCTCATCACTGTCAGACCCAAACGATTCCATTTTCACGCCGTTTGAAAAGTGACGGCTATTGATCAACGTCCTGTTGGAATCAAGGGGCTCTACCATTGAAGAACACCGGGTATGCACAGACCGTGTGACAGGAGAGAGACAGACAGACAGACTTACAGACAGAGAAAATGGGAGATAGACCGACAGAGAAACTCAAAATAAACTCGAAACTCGAAATCTTTAATGAGGGTGAATAGATATAAGCTGGAAGCTTTTTTACACTATGCCCTCAAAATAACGATAAATAAACAGGAACAATTGCATCGATTTGACAAAATTAACACAGCAATAAGAACAAGATGCAAAGCATATAAACGTACTCCCAGTTTATCTTGAATAATATTTTCATTGTATTCTATGAGGACAAATAGAATATCGTGTATCGCGTGCGTGAGATATAAAGAGGAAAACCGTTTTGAGCTGTTATAGCCGTTAGTAACGGCTATTCAGGTAAACATGGGCCATCATCTGTGACCCATAATGAACATACCTTCAAATTTTCAGGAAGATCGGCCAAACACTTTCTGAGATTTTCCATAAAGAAGAAAACTGTTATGGACCGTTATAGCCGTTAATAACGGCTATAACGGTAACACAAAACCTCGGACATGATCCGTGACCCATAATGAACATACCTACAAATTTTCAGAAAGATCGGCCAAGTACTTTCTGAGATATTCCAAAAAAATGAAAACCGTTATGGGCCGTTATAGCCGTTAGTAACGGATATAACGGTAAAATAAAACATCGAGCATGATCCGTGACCCATAATGAACATACCTACAAATGTTGTGACTATCATGTGAAAACAAAGTGGGTGTATGTACTCACCCTGTGTCAGTTGTCCATCCATTGTGTGTGTGTGTGTGTGTGTGTGTGTGTGTGTGTGTGTGTGTGTGTGTGTGTGTGTGTGTGAGTGTGTGAGAGAGAGAGAGAGTGAGAGAGAGTGTGTGTGTGTGTGTGTGTTTGTGTGTATGTATGTGTGTTGGGAGTGTGTGGTGTGTGTTTGTGTGTGTGTGTGTGTGTGTGTTTGTGGTGTGTGTGTGTGTGTGTGTGTGTGTGTGTGTGTGTGGTGTGTTGTGTGTGTGTACACGTTCATCAGTAACAAGAGAGAGGAAAATATGGATATAGATTGTGCAGAGATGATAATGACTTTGGGTTGAAAAGGTGGGAAAAAAAGCTGAAGAAGAATTTGTGCATTTTGGGGTCATTTGTTTCGTTAATAGTGGAATGCAATACCTCTTGACTGAAGTTCTGGTGGTTTCAGCAAATTCCAGCTTGCCCATTTCACAAGATGCTCTTTCGATTATCAACATAAATTGTTCTGTCAAAACATATGAAACAGAGCTGGCATTAAATTCAATCGTCTAGAATCTCCGACCGAAGCATTAATCCGGCAGTTTGGACTGATGTGAATTTTAAATTTTTTTTGGTGATAATAAGCATCGTATGTTCGGACGTAACGTATATCATAGCATGCTGTTGTCACACTTTTTGAAAGAAAATTGTGTCTTGTACGCAATATGATATGTAGAATTTTTTAGACCAGTATCGAATCTTCCAATTTCTTTCTAATATTCCTTGAAACGTGTTTGTCTGAAGCAGCTCCAATCCCATTTGTCAGATAATGGTCTCTGGAAGTGTGTCAGTCCGCTTTTATAGGAAAAACCACAGCACAGAGGACTGCAGAGAGTTTGAGTGTATTAGACTGCCTGGCTTTGTAAATCAGACGATATAAACTGGTCTGCCCTTCTGGCATTGCTTGACCCCCGTGCTGCTTTTGTTACTTTGACACTTTTCCTACTCAAGAGACTCAAGGTTACTTTTGGATTTGATATATGGTTTCAAATTGGTTCACAATCATTACCTTTCTGACAGGACACAGACGGTAATCGTTATTGGTGATGAATCATCCCCTTCTCCTCTTCTATATGGTGTGTTCCACAGGGCTCTGTCTTGGACCAGTTCTTTGTCCCTTTATTCTCAGACCTTTCTGGACGTTATTTCTGCCCATGGCTGTGCTTAAAAACATACGCAGATGGACACTGAACTCTCTAAGAGCGCAACCACCAGCGATTTTCAAGAGTGCTCTATCAGATATACCGCTGTTTTAGGGACGTAAAAGTCTGGTTGACCTAGCAAACTAACTCAAGCTGATTAGTGACAAAAAACGTGACATGGTTGTTGGGTACCTCCTCTAGTGTCAAGATGGTTTTAAAGCATGAGTCGGCAGAAATTGATGGTGATTGTTTACCATTCAAAGAGTCAGTGAATATTTAGGTGTGTCAGCATTGATAAAATGCTCTTATGCAGAAACCAAATATCGAATGTTTGTCGTTGCATGCTTCTTGCGAACTGCGACGTATTGTTCTATCCAGTTTATCCTCTACACACAGGCAACTAATCAGACTAATCACCGCCATGGTAAGACCGGTAGACTACTGTCAACTCTGTGGTAGCAGGACTTCTTCAGAAACAGCTTGCCGATTACAAAGGGTGCAGAACTGTGCAGCTGGCTTGTGCTCAAAAGCGCGCAAAAAAACGAGCATATACACCTTGTTGCGTGAACTCAACTGGCTTCCCATCAAAATATCGATGGCATTCAAAATTGCTGTATTTGCCTTTCGTTACTTTGATTGGGACATCCCACTGTATCTTTCTGTTCTCTGTACACCTATCTAAAACTTCTCGGTCTCTTCGATCTCTTCTCTAAAACTTCTGAAATTCCTAGGCGCTCGTTGAAGACAGTCGGTGACGAGAGCATTTAGCTTTAGTTGCGACCACTCTTTGGAATTCTTCTTTCTGGGTACAGCTTACGTGACTGCCTACATTATCTAAATTCAAGTCAGAGTTAAAAACATACTTCTTTTGGAAGCCTTCTTCAACATTAATGCTGTGTCTATTATTCTGACCTGACTTTATATGTACTGCTGCAAAAAGGCATGTATTGTTTCCGGCTTGAACCGATGAAACTTGATAAGGTGCGACTGTGTCCGTAGGTGTTGTGTGGGTATCGTGTTGTGTGTGTGTGTGTGTGTGTGTGTGTGTGTGTGTGTCGTGTGTGTGTGTGTGTGTGTGAACACATGTTAGTGCGAGTGTTTGAGTTGTGTGTTGAGCGCAATGAGTTGATCACAAGAATGACGCTATATAAAATTGCTTATACTTATTATTATTATTATTATTATTATTATTATATTATTTTTATTATTATTATTTTGTGGGTGCGCACACGCGCAGACATACTAAGTATTTTAGATGTGACTCAGAAATGTCGTTTCCAAACAAACAATTTGTTAAATTAACCAAAATTCATTTTATGTGCCTTAAGGCATGCAAATCAAAATTTTATAGTTTGCATGCAATCAAACACTTTGTAAATGATCAAACGTGATTTTTGGGTTGATTGTAGGCCTAACAGGATGTTTAGATTGTTGGGACAACAAGGCAGGAGTTCATATTTTGACCGGAGACTCAACTGTCAGACAGGGTATGGCAGCTTTATTGAATGAACAAAAATGGTTTTGGTACAAGATGTAAATATGAGGTTTGGCTTGTTTTGTGTTGTTGTTTTTTGTCCCCCTTGCCAGTTTCATGTGATAAATTCTGTCATGGAAATTACTTTATTGACACTCTCAGCAACAAATTTGTATTATTGTCTGTCTGGGTGTGTGAAAGTCACAATACTGGAAGAAATGTCTTTTCTGTCTTTAAGCCTTCAAATCTTCTTACATTTTTCAGTGCTGGGGGCTGCAAAAGGTGATATTTCAGAAGGACAAAAATAATCAACAATGCGCAAGGTGAAACTTTAACTATTTTTATTTTCATCTTTTGTCCAATTATATTCCTGAATTTCATTCATATCATATGCAGTGGGAGTTGTATGGTGAATTTTGTTCTTGTCTCTGTGTTTGCGGGTATCTCATGTTTTCATGGAGGTGACTAGTAATTGAGTTGTGTTCTTCGGTGTGTGGGTATCTCATGTCTTCACTGAGGTTGCCTATGTAATAGATTCTTGTCTCTGTGTGTGCGGGTTATCTCATGTCTTCACTGAGGTGCCTAGTAAATAGAGTTCTTGTCTCTGTGTGTGCGGGTATTCATGTCTTCTCTGAGGGTGCCAGTAATTGAGTTCTTGTCTCTGTGTGTGCGGGTATCTCATGTCTTCACTGAGGTGCCTCAGTAATAGGTTCTTTGTATCTGTGTGGGCGGGTCATTCATGTCTTCACTGAGGTGCTGTAATAGAGTTCTTGTCTCTGTGTGTGCGGTATCTCCATGTCTTCACTGAGGTGCTTAGTTTGCTGCCCCAATTCAAAAACATTTAAAAAGAACCTGATAAAAGACAACAGATTAACAACCAACCTAAACTTCCAAGTGATGGCTGATCTCAGTCGCAGGCACATCATTTTATCATATTTACTGAAGGACAAATATCGCTCATTTACAAGTTATTACACAATTATTACTATCTGTAAGTTATAAACAATTAATGACTATCTGTAAGTTATACACAGTTAATATATCTGTAAGTTATACACAGTTAATACTATCGTATGTATACACAGTTAAATACTATACTTTAGTTATACACAGTTAATTCTATCTGTAAGTTTTACAAAATTCATACTATCTGTAAGTTATACACAAGTCATACTATCTGTAAGTTATACACATTTCATACTATCTGTAAGTATACACAATTTATACTGTCTGTAAGTTATACACAATTAATATATTCTGTAAGTTATACACAATTCATTGCTATCTTGTAAGTTATACTCATTTCATTACTATCTGTAACTTTACACAATTCATTTACTATTCTGTGAACGTACACATTTGCTGCTGTAATTTGCTTAAAAACCAAATCCAGCGTGGGGGAAACGTGGCCATCTATATAACAGTTTCAGAAAATATTACCGAGATAATCGAAAACAGCTTGCCTTGTTGTTGATGTTGTTGGTCCAAAGTTCGTTCAACTCATGCGAAAAACCTGTTTAGTGAATGGATTTCAGCGGGAGTACAAAGAGGAATCGAAGCGTTCAGCCCCACACGATGGTAAGCCTATTGCGAGTGCGCTCTTTAGTGATTAAGCTATAGTCCGGTTGCCAAATCCCAATTTCTTGTCTGAACCTGGAAATTTTATGCAAAGTTTTTTTTTTGGTTGAGTGTGGTAGCTAGGGGGTCTATTCTTCAGAATCTGCCGGGTGCACCCGTGCACCCTTGAGCGTTATGAGAAATTTCAAGATGGCGTCCAGATGGGCTGCCGTTTTCCGATAACTCCCTATAACTCATTTTAGTATTTGACCAGGATGATAATTTTGGTGTCTCTAACATATGTATTGTGGGGCAAGGACTCCATTGAAAACTATTTATTTGTATGGTTTGGGATTGCATCATATGGAAATGCAATATAGGCTCCAATATGGCTGCTATATACAAATTTTCAAACAAAAACAAACAAATTGACTTGTTATTTGACCTGGGATAATAATGTTGGTGTCTAACCATATTTTATTTTTTTTACCTTTTCAGCAACTGCTGTCTTCTAAGGGAAAAGGATGGTAGAATTGGCAGAGAGAATATGCATCTTCAATGGAAATTCAGCTGTGACGACAAATCAGAAAGACTTATTGAGGCAGGCTCTGCCAGAATCAGAACTTTATTAGATGTAGCAGGATCTACGATGCGATGTACACATTTCGCCTGCAGGAAAAATTGTGAATAAATGCTAACTGAACCATTGTTTACCATACAGCTGTGTTTCTAGTACACATCCACTCATCATGTTAATGTGTTTAATAAGCGAAAACATTATCCCAATGAACCATCTCCTTTTTTCCCCAAAGCCAAGGCGACAATCGTCGGCTTGTGGAAAGTTTGATTCTCCTTCAGGATGTTTGTTTTGTGGAGAAAAATGATGAAACTCCCGAAAGACAGTAAGAATCCATTCAGTTGTGAGAACTGATTATAATTTTCAGACAATTACTCAGTCAGATAGATAAGACGACCCTGAAGGAATCGATTCTTAGAGAAATGTGCTGTTCGAAATGATGGACTTGGCTGAACAAAGGTTAGACTCCGCATTATAGGGATTGTGGGTGATCTCCATGCTGCGAGCAAGATACCACACAGAACTGTCGGGCAAGCTTTCTGTATCTCCATCACGTAACATTTGCATCATCGAAGTCAGTTAAACCTGAACAAGATGTCCTGCCATGGATTAAGTCATTGGTGTGATGATGAAAGGACCAGTCACAACTTTTGGAATTCGCTTGACCTGTACAACCTATACTCGGAAAAATGGGGGAAATTCAGTCACGGAAAAACATGCTACGGCTCATTGTCAGATTTCTTCTGGTTTGATGATCTTATTGTGTTGCATTCAGCCAGGTTTGCAACATTGTTTGTTTCCGTTGTCGGCGGCAATATCCCTAAGACTATAGATGAGGATGATGATGATTTTGTTGTGATCTTGAATAGCATTGCGAAAAAGGTTAGGAAGTGAAGTCAAAGGCATTAACTTGGATAAAAACATTACTCAAACAACAATCAATAAGGACATTGTTATGAAACGAAGGTAAGTGAAAGTTGATGACAATACTAGGAATTGTATCTGGCAAAAATAGAAAGGACTTTCCCAGCCCCATAATGATGGGAGGTTCAATCTTGACCGGAGCTGTCAAGAACCAAGCCAACGGACAATGCAGAAACACTAGGTTCAAAACTGAGGCAGATCAAAAAATAATCATCACAACCATGCAGTTCATTCGGTGTGACCTGGTCTTATGACGAGGTTTCGCTTTAAGCGTTCAGGCTGCGAAAGCTGCAACAATGGAACGATCCTTGTCTTGGCATAGCGGATGCTTCAGAAGTTTGGTACTAAGTGTTGTTGATATATTTTGATGCTGAAATTCGTCACAAAGTGGAAAACTTTCCACCACTCGTTGGCTGTTTGGTTACACACCGAATCACCATTATGATGCTGATCGATGCATTAGAGAGACAATCCCACGAATTTCAAAGGAGGAGATGTCGGAGCCACAGCTTATGATGTCACCATACAGAGATACAATGGTCCAAGAAACCCAAAATGCCCGAGAGTGCTGCTGTTAGCACAGTTCTCCCACTCATGTTACTTGCGCAACAGGCGTTTTCCTACTCTAAAAAAGAGCGGTGGAAACTGACTTCGCCTTCTTTCAGGATGTTCAGTAACGGAATTGGCCAGAGTACAATGCTTACAACACAGCTTTACACGCTATCAAGGGCCAAACAGAACAACCTAAGACTAAGCAGGACATAACCTGCCTTTGATTGGATCTGTGCAATCCCACCAGATACAATAATGACAGCAATGGTGGAAGCTCAAAAAGGTGACACATAATGCTGACCAAAAGTTTGTGTTTTTTTCTGTGACTTACAATCTGTATATGTTGCATTACATGTGAAGTGGGCATACCCAGAAAAGGTTTTTCAGATCGTTCATACTACGCTTGGTGGTATGAACTTTTTGATGTGTTTCATAGGCTGCATCGGGACGCTGATGGAAAATCAGTGGACTGGAGGGGACGTTCTGAGTGATGTGTTGAGTAGGAGTCACAAAAATGTTGAACTGGAAAAGAAATTTCCGCTGAACGTTCGAGCATTAGAATGTGGCTGAGGAAGTTCGTCGAGGAGTACTTGATTGCAATACCCTTGAGTCAAAGGTGGATTTCATGCAGGTCTTGGTGAACATAGCCAAAAGGAGTAAGACTGACCAAACTGTGGTTGTGGGTCTGTTGATCAAACCTGTGGTCCTTATTCATGAGGTTTGTCCGAGCTGGAGCGGGTGGTGATTGGCTGTTGCTTCTGGAAGGGCATGCAAAACAAATGCTTCACTATTTCTTTGCCGCGGCAATGTTGCATTATGCAAGGTATGGGAATTGTGTTACACCTAAGGGCAATGGAAAAAAAAAAAAAAAGCCCTCCCAGAAGAGGAACTAGTCCGGTTTTCATGAAAGGGGAGAGCATGTGATGAGGCACCAGCGCGGGCATTGGAATGGCCTGTGCGAGTCAGTGTTTTGTTTATAGAAATACATTATGGAGATATGGCCATGCCCAAATGGCATCATAGGGAATAACTTGAAGGCCGGATAAATGCGACTCAAGGTTCTGGGCACTGGAGTCTTCATACATGTAGTACTGTGGAGGCCTGCTCTGGGACGAACTGCTTGGAGACTCTGGAGACCAGGGGGAAGTGGACATATGGAAGGAAGATAGGGCAACGGATAGAGGAATGACAACAAGGGACCGAGAAGCCATAAGGACGAAGCTTAAAAAAATGTATCGTTCTCCACTTGATCACGAGAACACATCCACAGGATCTAGTGACCATTGCAACGGTCAACATGGAAACCCCGGCTGTGATTGTGAGGAGGCTTGTTGCCGGAAGGATTCACACAGATGTGCCAATTTGGAGAGGAATATTACCTGTTGGCTTATTGTAACTTTCACAAGACCGTGATTCCAATGGGTGGCACAAAGAAACATTGTGAATGTGGGAGGTAGTAATAGTGTACTTACGACAAGAATGTCATATACTCAGGATCATAGGGCCAACAGTCTAGTGGGCGTTGATGTTGACATAAAAGATGTCTATCCTACGAATGTTGGCCAGTACCCAACGTCTATGTTTGACCCACAGGAGAAATGAGAGCTGCAAACATCAAAGTCTTCCTTAAAGCGACAGCTTCAGGTTGAGGTATCTGCTCGGAAAAACCAGAAAGTAAACACTTCAGTAGTTGTGATTGATGGTCAGCTCTCTACTCTGAGTGATTCCTTGGCCGCAGAGGGCACCACTACAGATACACAAACACTTGAAACACGCCATTTGGCCAATGTGACTAAAAGTTGGGGGACGTTCACCTAGTGTTCGATCGGTACACGATTACAGTACTAAGTGTGTCACCAGAAGTGCTAGGGCCACTGGAGTTTAGCGAGTCCACGAGCTGCAGTTGGAACACCAAGTTACCACCTAAAAGACTGTGTTGACGGTACCGAAAACAAGAGCTGTTTGATTATCATGATTGTCAAACTTACTGATTGACGTAGAATCATTCCATGGAATGTCCCCAAAGCCAAAGTTGATAGTGTTTGGTGAGGACGCTGCCCTTTTCAGATCAGCCATGGTGGTCGTAGTGGATTTTGTAGGTGATCAGGCGGGGGACCTTTGACTATTCATGAGGAAGCGGACATATCATTGTCCAAACAGGGGATGTGGTCTGCTCGAAATAATAAGAGCGTTATATAACTGTGATATCCGATGACACCGACGTTTTTCATTCTCTTGCTTCATTATTATACACACTGAAGCATGAAAAATCGTATCACGTGAATTCACACAATTAAGCGAACGAACAGTCATTGACATTGGGAAAAAAAACGTTAGTAGAGAAGCATGAGTCTTTTGTGAATGAACTCCGCCAGCCCCATGCTTCTTATGGGTGTGATCGGTAGCTGCCTGCTTTTTTAATTTTTTTTCTTTTTTTTTGGGGGGGGGGTTGCAAAGGTTCTGCATTGTAGGTTCTTGGAAAGGATGGTCACTCACTGTCATTTTTGGGGTCATTGGTTTCCCTTTTAAAATCAGTGATTGAGCAAGGCAACGACTTTCTTGTCAGCCTGTTACGAGTCATATTCTATGAGTAAATCAATGTCCGAGACACGTTGGAGGGTTTATGGGCATCCAAACGGGTAGGGCCCTCCGCTGGGTACCACCAAAACTTTGTTCCCTTCCTCCTACAAGTGAGGGCATTTAAAGAGAATGTAAGAAGGGCCCATCCCCCACATGCCATGGTTTTTTGGCGTTCACTGGAAGACAGCTATCACGCCTGAAACGTGATGCGAAAGTACGGATTGGGTGAAAGACTCGAGGCTGAAAACCTACAACCGGTCCTCCTTCCCGCAAAGTTGAACTCGACCAGAAATACTGTCATGCGTATGATCAGATGTGGGATGCTAGAGTGACAACCCCTGCAGAACGCTTTCTTGCAGCTGCCCAGGGATGGATTTGAAATGTACAATATTCTGTGTTTTGTGTTAGTCTGCTGGTTGCAGCCAGATCCCTTACATCGCATTGTATCTCAATTGGGACAACCGTCACAGATTTATGGACGAGGTGACTTTTTGTGACCGGCCATGTGGGTTGGGCATAGATTAGAACCCACTGCCCTTGCCATGCATGTCGTAAGAGGCGACTTAAGGCAGGACCACTCGCCCCCGCAGGTAAAGGTTTGACGTAGGGCTAACAAAACCCTACCTGTAAAAAAAGTCGAGTTACAGATGCTATTGCGACAATGAACCAATGCCATTCACCTGGGCAAATGAAGGGTCTCCATCCCGGAGTTTATGACGCAGTGCAGTGAAAGCCGAAAGGATGTTGCAAGGCCGACTCCTTCTAACACACAGGACAACAACGCGAAAGTAGCCACATGGAACATCAGGTCGATGTTTGAAACATGGGGTAAAACCTCCAAGTTGCTGAGAGGATGAACAACTACAAGTTCGCGAGTTGCTAGGACTGAGGTGAGACAAGGTGGCTAACCATAGACAGATGACGACTTTCATCTGGAGTACAGCTTGCTGTACTCTGGACAACAGAGAGATGGAGCCCCCACACTGTGGGTGTGGCCCTGATGCTGGCACCGGAGGCACGAGGGGCCATCATCGGATGGGAACCTGTCAACTCCCGCTCATCACAGCCAAGTTTACCACGGAAGAAGAATGACATCAGGCTGAACTTCTCCAGTGCTATGCTCCAACAATGATGCGGAGAAGTGAAGAAAGATGGGGACTTCTACCAGCAACTACAGACAGTGATAGACAAAGAGGAGCAAGGGACTTAACCCATATGATGGGAGATTTTAACGCCTAGATCGGAAGGGACAACACTGGCTACGAGGAATCATGGGGGGACACATGGACTGGGACAGATGAACGAGAATGGTGAGCGTTTTGCAGACATGTGCGCCCTGAACCAGTGTGTTAGGAGGAAGCATCTTCACCACAAACAAGGCGCATCACAAGTCCACATGGAGATTACCCGAACCATGTCACGGAGAACCAGATTGACCACATCTGCATTAGCCGGCGTAAATCAGGAGTTCATGGCGGGATGTACGAGTGATGAGAGGTGCTGATGTGTTTCATCAGGACAACACCTTCTTTTAACAACAGTTGAGACTTCGCCTCAAGGAGATTCACCAACACAACAAACACACGTACAAGGTACAATGTCGGACTGCTCGGAACAGGGACACACAAGCAGCATTCCAGATCAGCCTTTCAAACAGGTTCCAGCCGCTACAAGAGCTGATAGGAAAAGACAGTGAGACGGAATCGAGACACAGTGGGAACACTTTCTAAAAATCGTAAGAAGCTCTGCTGACAATGTGAAGAGATCATTGGCAAGAATTGAAGGACAGCACAAGGATGGAACTCTGCCGAACACCATCACAAGTTGGAAACTAAGGAGAGAGAGAAAGCTTCACTGAACACACGAAGACGATAACAAGAGCAGCTAGGGCAAAGGCACAGGAATGAGAAACAGCAGCGAACGGAGAAGTTAAGAAGTGCATCTAGTAGGACATGAGGGACTACTTTGACGACCTGGCCAGCCAAAGCAGAGCCAGCAGCCGGACAGGGGAATCTGAAGGGACCTGTACCTGTGTGACCAAGAAGGGAAGGGTAAGTTCCAGCATGACAGACAGCCAGTGAAGGACAAGAACGGAAATCCCACTGACAACAACCGAGGAACAGCTGAGAAACGATGGCCAGACACGTCAGGGAGCTGCTGAGAACCGCCCCCGCCCTGACGCACCACAGAAATCCCACCATGCAGAGACTGACCTGCCCATCAGCTGTGACAAACCTCAAAGGCAGAGATCATGAAGGCCATCATGACTCTGAAAAAATTGGGTAAGGCTGCAGGGCCCGGACGACGAAGATACCAGCAGAAGCCATTCTAAGCAGACATAGAGACAGGCTGTCACATGCTATACAGCCTCTTCAGCAAGTTCTGGAGGAAGGAGGAGGTACCGGCTCAGTGGGGAAAGAGGAATCGTCGTCAAGCTTCCGAAGAAAGGAGACTCAGGGACTGCAGCAACTACGAGGGATCATGCTCCTGTCAACGCCGGCAAGGTTCTCAACAGGGTTCTACTGGAGAGAATGAAAAGAGGGCCTCGACCCCAAGCTCCGAGACCAGCAGGCAGGTTCCGGCCAGAACCAAATCATTGTGCGACCAGCATCGCCAGCCTGCGCATCATCGTGGAGCAGTAGTCGCTGGGAGTGGAACTCCCCCTTTTCTTCAACTTCATAGATTAGGAGAAGGCTTTCGGGGGACAGTGGGGACAGAGAGATGCTGTGTTGGAAGCTGCTGTGGCATTACGGAAGTCCCCGAGAAGATAGAAGATATCTCCCTCATCGTGGTGACCTACAGGACATGACTGCTGGATTGCCCACGCCGGCCACCATGTCCGAAAGTTTCGAGTTGAAGAACGGAGTTAGGCAGGGATGCTGCTGTCGCCGTTCCTCTTCCTCCTGGTATTGACTGGAGCATGAAGACCACCTACAACTGGCAGAAACAACGGTATACAGTGGACACTCTGGACGCAGCCGACGACTTGACTTCGCTGACGACACCTCTACCTGGCGCTCCTGTCTACACAGCCACAGCCAGATGCAGGACAGGACCACTCGCTTGGAGGACACATCAGCCGGGACAGTGCTCAGTTGAAACAGGAAGAAGACCGAGCTGATGAAATTCAACACCACTGCCAACACACAAGTCACAGTCGATGGCGAGCCCATCAGGAGGTGGAGTCTTTAGTCTACCTGGGAAGCGTGGTTGACCACAGGGAGGCCGACCGCGACGCACAGCCAGTATCGGCATAGGCAAGAGCTGCGTTTCGTCATGCTCAAGAAATATGGGCTTCTGGTGGAATCAGCATAAGAACCAATACTCCGAATCTTCAACTCCAATGTGAAATCAGTCTGCTCTACGGATGCGAGGGAGTGGCGAAACAACACAGACGATGCAAACAAGAGATTCGACATTCTTCAACAACCTGTTGAGGGCGGCATCTACAAATTCCGATGGCAGGAACAAGGTCCGAAACGAAGATCTGTGGGAGCGTGCGGGACAGGAACCTGTGGCCATGAGATACTGCGAGAAGGAAGTGGGGCTGGATCGGAACACACCCTCAGGAAAGCCAGCTCAGCACCACACGCCAAGCCCTCCTGACCTGGAAACCGCAGGGAAAGAGATAGAGAGGGCCGGCCTCGAACAGCTGGGAGACGAGGACACTGAGGCGCGAGAGTAGTTGAAACAACAAGGGACAAAATGAGGGAATGTCTTCAGAACAGCCCTGAACAGAAGTGCGATGGCGGAAGAGTCGTTGATCGCCTATTGCTCCCAACGGGAGCGACGGGCATAAATGAAAAAAATGAAATGATTAATGACGAGATGATAACCACAACTGATGTCTTGTGAGAGAGGCTTGTGCATTACTAATGGTAAATTTGTGATAAACTAATGGTACACATTTTGTGAGGTGATGTTATATGTAGATGGGTATTTCACAGGCAACGTCACAGAAAAATGATTTTCTGTAAGTATTTCGGCAAATATATCAGCAGCTTTTTGAATTTTACTGTGATGTATCATATGCAACTGTTTTAATCCCTTAATTGGATTCTTTGGTCACGAAAATATGGAATGACACCATAATTATAATTATAGCCAAATTTCAAGTGAATAATTATGTTTGTTTTGGTTTGAAAATTTGTAAAATGGTTGCATATTGGCGGCCAATATTGTATTTTTATTTGATGAAATCCCCAACCAGTCAAATAAATAGTTTCAATGGATTCGTTGCTCCTCAAAACATCTGGTTAGACACCAAATTATCAATCCTAGGTCATGTACTACATGAGTTATAGGGAGTTATCGAAATCGGCAGCCATCTTGGTCGCCATCTTGAATTTTCATAATTCCATCAAGGGTGCACGGAGTGCACCCGGCTGTTTCTGAAGGAGTGACCCGGGCTACCAAAATCAATCCAAAAAAAAAACTTGCATTAAAATCTTCAGGTTCAGTATATTCTTCCGGGTCTACTAGAGCTTTTTCTTTTCAACGGGGAGAGTACGTCTTTCCGCATGAACAGAGCTGGGAGGAGACGGGATGTTGTCTGTAACTGGATTGCATTGCAGAACGGGGGTTATCCCCAGTTGGTCTTTCGTACACGCTCGCGGCGCGGACACATCACATTGGACACCACAGACACAGCTCACACCAAACACACCACACCACATTACACACACAGACACAGACAACACACAACCACCGTCTGAAATCACTTTAAGTGGGAAAGACGTTAAACTTGAAAGAAACCACAACAACAACAACAACTAAACTCAAACACACACAACACACACACACCACACACACACACCCACACACACACACACACACACACACAGCGCACGAACACACAAACAACATATTACACACATGCACGCACGCACGCACGCACGCACGCACGACGCATACACACACACACACACACCACACACACACACACCACACACACACAACACCACACACACACATACAAGAACCAAAAACAATATTTTTCCTTTTGCCCCCTT
>CM031612.1:68110994-68113494 GCA_018398815.1 Conus ventricosus | reverse complement strand
AATTTTTCTTGGCTCTCGCTAAACATTGCACGGTGAAGTTCGCGAGGCAGATGAGGGTGGATTTTCTCGTCGAGGTCAATTCTGAGTTCTTCTGACAAGGCGTCAAACCAAGGTCCTTGGTCTGAATTTATGTTTGTTGAGAAAAAAAAAGAATTGCACGCGCGTTAATACGCAGTTTTCGTAGAAAAGTGAACAGCTGATTAATAGCTGTATGGAACACACGCACGCGCGCACACGTGCGCGCGTACACACACACACACACACACACACACACACACACACACACACACACACACACACACACACACGCACACACACACACGCACATATACGCACATATACGCACACACACAAACACACACACACACACACACACACACACACACACACACACACACACACACACACACACACACACACACACACCGCAACACACACGCGCATCCGTACAGAGAGAGAGAGAGAGAGAGAGAGAGAGAGAGAGAGGAGAGAGAGAGAGAGAGAAGAGAGAGAGAGAGAGAAAGAGACAGAGACAGATAGACAGACAGAGAAACACTTTGTGTCTGTTTAGACATATTTGCGAAGATGGATTGTGGCTTCCTCAAGGTTGAAATAAAAAAGGTTAAAAATACAAAAAAAATAAATAAAATTCTCACAATCGAACTCCGAAAACTTTGGGACCAAGGAAAACTGGAAGAATGAATATAAAACGTGAATGGAAGAGGGAACTCTGTTTTCCCTTATGAAAACCCACGAAAAAAAAAAAAACAACCAACCAAACCTAGACCCGCAGAGACTATCTCCAATTCCAATAAGAATTTAAAAAAAATAGGGGTTGGGGGGATGTTGAAATTGGACGATTTTTGTGGGTTCTGATGTGAACACGAAATTGAAAAAATCAACCCAGGGAACGCCTTGTATTTCGTCAGAATTTTACCAGGAAAAAAGAATTAATTTATGGCGGGTGGGGGGGGGGAAAGTGATGGGGGATGGAAGGGGGGAGGGGAAGGGGTCCGAGGATGAGGAGGAGGGGGATGTAGATACTGACCCGCGACAAATGTGGGGTCAATGATTGGAAAAACAAAAATTAAAACAACGAGCGGTGGGTTTAGGGGGTGGGGGGGGGGGTTGGAGGGGGAGGGGGGGGATGGGGGGGGGGCGGGTTGGGGGGGGGGGTGGGGTTAAGGGGGGGGGGATGGGGGGGGGGGGAGGGGGAGGGTGAGGGGGGGGGGGGTGGTGGGGGGGGGGGGGGGGGGGGGGGGGGGGGGGGGGGGGGGGGGGGGGAAAGAGGAAAAAGAATAAACACAGAGACAGAAAAAGGAAAAACCCAAAGACAGGAAAAGGAATAAACACAGAGACAGGAAAAGGAATAAACACAGAGACAGCCAGGCCAACTGCAGACAAGACAGGAGGAAAGGTAAAAATGCTCGGACAAGAAGAAAAAAATAAACCCAAAGACAGGAAAAGGAATAAATACAGAGCCCAGAAAAAGGGAAATAAACCACGGAGACAGAAAAGGAATAAACACAAAAGACGGGGAAGGGGGAAAAAAACACAGAGACAGGAAGAGGAATAAACACAGAGACGGGAAAAGGAAAAAAACACAGAGACAGGAAAGGAATAAACACAGAGACAGGAAGAAGGAAAAAATACAGAGAAAAAGAAAAAGGAAAAAACACAGAGACAGGAAGAGGAATAAACACAGAGACAGGAAAGGAATAAACACAGAGACAGGAAGAAGGAATAAACACAGAGACAGAAAAAGGAATAAACACAGAGACAGGAAGAGGAATAAACACAGAGACAGAAAAAGGAATAAACACAGAGACAGGAAGAGGAATAAACACAGAGACAGGAAGAAGGAATAAACACAGAGACAGGAAGAAGGAATAAACACAGAGACAGGAAGAGGAATAAAGCCAGAGACAGGAAGAAGGAATAAAGCCAGAGACAGAAAAAAAAGGAAATAAAACAAAGACATGCAGAGGAAACGAACGCAAAGACAATAACACGACACACACACACACACAGAGGAAATAAACATGGGGGGGGGGGGGGGGGGCAAGAATAAGAAATATGTACAGATACAATAAAAGACAGAGGTGACATGACGAAAAAAAGTCTCTTCTGCAGCGGTTCCTGGTCATCTCTCTTTCATTTTCTCTTTAGAGTCTGACGAGTGGTGTCGGATGCTAGCCTCCTGGGGGGAGGGGGGGGGGTATGTCCACTCCTACCCTAGTTCCAGGTGCAGGATCATCAGTTTTCATGTATTCATTCATTCATTCAATTATCTATCTGTTTATTCATTTGCTGATTCATTGATTTCCCTCATCTATTCATTTATTCATTCATTATTTTTACTTATTTGTTGATTCATTCATTTATTTGTTTATTTATCTCCACACTCCTCCTCCAGCCGATTTGATTTCAAAGGGAGATGACTGCATGCAGGAAATGGAAAGGGAAACGAGAGCAAACGCAGAATGACTGCGCCACCCGA
>CM031612.1:68093494-68103494 GCA_018398815.1 Conus ventricosus | reverse complement strand
TTTAGTTGGCAAAAAATTTCGATGCCATTATTTTTAATGATGGATAATTTTTCGCTTGGAAAATTTTTTTAAATGGGGGAATACCAATTTATTTTGTGTTTTTTCTACAGGGAATCCCAGTTTTGCTTTATGAAATTTTAAACACCCTTAAAATTTCGGAAAAGGCAACTCACTTTCCCAAAACTCCCTTTTGCTCATCCAAACTATACCGAAAACCGTTCCGAAAAACTTTCTATATTGTCTACCCAATTTTGCCTTTTTCTTCATGTTGCTGCAAAGCATTTCTCGCTGCCTAAAAATCCTTTTATTGGGAAGCTTTATAACTTTAGCCAATTTTTCACATCTTAATATTGTTCGGAGCTTTAGGGGGTATCTGCCCAGTCTCGCCGTATGAAGTATTTTTAGAGGGCTGAGGGGTATATTCAAGAAACTTTAATAGAAAAAAGGTGCACTGTTTCTATCTGTTATTCTTGCTGCACCCCAGATTTCGCTGCATATGTCAGGATAGGCTCGATCTGGGTTGTCAAATAACTTCCAGAAAAGTGAAGAACGGGGAAAATTTAATTTGTTTTGCTTGAGAATTTCAGTGACCCCTTCTTCCCTTTTTTAATCCCTCTGTCCAAACTGTTTTTAAAACTGGTTGTGGTAAAAAATTACTCAAGATATTTTAAAGGTTTTGTAACCTTTACTTCCATGTTGCCTACCACCATTTTTCTTTGAAAAAAAAAATTCCCTCCCTTGCGAAAAACCTTTACTTTTTTTTATCAAATTCACGCTCAAAGTAAGTTTTCGCTTCTTTTTTAAAAAATTTCAACTTTTTTTGTAAGCCAAAAAACAAAAACTGAGAAAAGAAAAAACATCGCAGAAAACAATCAAAAAATTTCAAAACTCCTGGGGCATCCTGTTTCCATGTTTTCCCTCTTTTTGATAATTAATAGTAATTCTTTATAAAAACAAAAACAACCCTTGGACTAATAAAAAACCCTTGTTTAACCCTTTTGGGGCCTGAAGAAATCCTGTAAAAAATTTGTCACGCACACACCCAAAATGTAAAATTTCCTTATTGGATCGTACAATTTCCTTTACGCCACTGTTTCTCAACACATTCCACAATTTTTTTCGTTCACCGAATAAAGGCCTTCTTAAAAGAACGATGCAAAAAAAAACTTAGAATTTTTTTTCAAAATTTTTGAACTAATGCTAAAGGTGTTTTTAATGGTCAAGGGTCTGTAGCCCCTCAAAAACCTCTGTCTTAAATTTATCTTTCCCTCTTTATCTCCCCCGTTAGTAACCCTTTTTGTTTAAGTTGCGTAAAAAATTTTTTCCTTTTTACACTTGTCAGGTACCCCTATAGTTTCCCGGGTTTGTTTCGGTCCCCCTTTTTGGTATTTTGGTATATAATAGATTTTGACCAGGTACTGAAATGTTCCTTTTCAAAGAGGACGTTAAAGGATCCACTAAAAAGTAAATTACAGCACTTTTTGCCAGTTTGAACATTTCCTTATTTTTATCGATACCAGCATTTTTCTCCAGTTTTTAAATGTTTTTGATTCCATTCATAACTTCATTTTTGGGAAAATTGGGGGTCTTTGAACAGGGTTTTTTCTTCCGTTTCGTTTTTTTCTTCTGTCATAACTTTTTCTTGTTGATATGTATCTCCACCCATTAAAAATTATAGAAATGTCATACCTTGTTGAGAATTAATTTATTTTAAATTAAACTTTTTCTTTTTAAGATTGATGGTTGACCAAAAAACTTTGGGTCTTTAAATCGACTTTTTAAATTTTTGAAGCCTAATCTCATATTATTCCTTTTTTTCCTTTCTCTTTGTTATTTTCTTTTCTCGTTGACATATAGCCCTTACTTTCTCTAGTTTTTTTTGACCTTCGCCAGCCCCTTAAAAGCCTTAACGTTCTTTTTTTTTGAGACATTCTTTATCAAACCACATATTTATCTGTCTTTTATTTCCCCCACTTCCCCAAAAATTTACAGCGCCGCTGCTTAAATCTTTAAAAAACATCGACAACCATTAATATCACCCTTAAAAATATCTTTCGCTCTTTCAAAGCTTCTATAAACTCGCAAAATCAATTTCATTTTTGAAATCTTCAGTTTTTCATCACACCACACAATTTTCTTCCTCTTTTCCCTGGAACACGTTCCCCCCTTTCATTTTTGTCTTCCAGTCAACTAAACCCGGGGAAAACCCGGAAATGTAAATTTTTCTCCCACAACATGTCAAAATTTTTTTTAACAGTTCTGATAAACAAAAAAATAATCAATCACACTACCCTATGCGAGGGACACAAAAGTAAATCCCCCATTAACTCTCTGCACTCCCTTCACCACAAGATCATACATTAAAAAAAATTTAAATTAGGAAGCTAAAAACTTATTGAAAAACTGAACTTTTGAACAGGCCTAACAGTCTCTCTTCCTCATCCGTTCCAGTTAAAGGTAAAAAATGTTAGCTTGGCCCTTCGGGTTTTTTTCCCCTGTTTACTTCAAGCCCAGTTAAAATGACATACATTTCAGCTGTTCAATGCTTTGCCTAATATTTTCTTCCGAATGACTATGCCATTTTTATGTCTTTTCTATTAAAAACGGACTTCCCTCGGCGCAACATAAAAGCCACAACAAAAATACTTTTACATTAAACAAACTTTTTGTAACCCTTATAGCAACAATTTTATCATCTTTTATTTTATAATTCTTTTAATATGATGAAACAATTCTTAAAAAGCAAGAGAATCCCCCGAGTTTCTCCTTGGTTCGTTTGCTTTCTTGCTGGGGCACTAAACTTAAATAATTTCCGTGAAAAAAACCCCTGAAATAAATTTACAAAAACAAAAATTTCAGTCAACACACAAATCAAAGGTTCTTACAAAAATTTAAAAAAATCAATGTATTCATTTGCTATATAAATTTTTAATTTTAGTTCAGGGGAAAGACAATGAGGGGATGGATGTCGGCCTGTTATTTGTTCCTGCGAGGCAGGCCGTCACTGCCAAACGAGGCATCGGTTTCCACGATCGGGGTTTGCTGTCCCTCCGGGTTTTGAACCACCCGGTTCCCACGTGATCCCTTCCCGCTGCCCGCCCCGACCCGTGTCAAGCGCGTTGGAAAAACCGCCAGGCGTGTCGCACCGTGACCTTCGCCCCCCTCAAGGCCGGGGTGTTGGGGGAAACCCGCCTGGCTTTTACTGCCCCCGGGCCTCGCGACGTGTCTGGATCAGCTGACGGACACCCCCTCGCCATCGCCCCTCCCCCCGCCTGTAGGGAAAATGCAGAGGGGGGACGCTGTTTTAGGGCGTCCCTCCTGGGAAACGGGGTTTTGGGTTCGACCCCTCGTTTTTCTTTGACAAAAATAGGCGGCTTTGCCCTCCTTTTTTGCCCCGCGACGATGGCAGCCGTTTCGGGTCAGGTCGTTGGCCCTCGATCCTTCCCCCGCAGTGGCCCTGTCTTGTCAGTGAGGACCTCATCTTGTCCCTCCCCGACTAACTTCACGACCATCGGCCTGGGTTGGTCGCCCCTTTTCTTGACCGACACGATGACTCTGACAATGTTGGGCGCAAACCCCTTTTGTCCGGCACACTGTTTAAGTGCTGGGACAAACGGGCCATGTGCAAAATCCTCTGATCATGCGTGCGGAAAAGCCGAAAAACCGAAGATTGTCCGTCTGGAGAAACTTCCAGTTTTTAATTCGCATTTACGACGTGATTGCTCGTCAGGTTCCAGTGTTGTGGCAGGTCCTTTTTTCCTTCCTTTCCCTGCGCACAGTCAGAGAACGCACTGTCAGTCACCTGACTTTCCTCCCAGCAAAGCCAGTCGACTGTTTTCCCCTTTCTGGCCGTCCATCGTTGGGTGATCTGCTCGCACTTGTCTTTACCGGGGGAGCTCAGTTTTGATCGCACACAGTATTTTGATGTCGGCTTCTGCTGTTTGTTTTCCCCGGGTCTTTGGTGAATGGCGGTCAAGATTTGTTTGCCTGTCCGTGCGATCGCTCCATCTTTTTACTGAAATGTTTGGTCCGGAGGACCTGACGTTTTCCTTGCAGACTGTTAGGGCCTGGGTTCTTTTTCCCCATCGCCC
The DNA here is from genome assembly GCA_018398815.1 of Conus ventricosus. NCBI lineage: Eukaryota > Metazoa > Mollusca > Gastropoda > Neogastropoda > Conidae > Conus > Conus ventricosus. The sequence continues at coordinate 68,099,403 of CM031612.1, read as the reverse complement.
CCTCACAGAAAAAAGCCACAAACACAGCACGGGCTTGACGCACACAACGAGGTCAACGCCGGGACGTGCAAGGCGGACACAACGTGCAAACCCCGTACACACCCCCTTTTTCAGTGTTGTACCTCGCTGGATACTTTGTTTTACCCCGTGGATCTTTTTCCCCCCAAAAAAGATGCACTGTCCGATGTGAAACGGACCACAGTGTTTTCTCCCCCACACACCCGCAAAACCCGAGATGAAAAAAGCTAGGCAGGAAATGTCGAAGTGTCACATCATGTTCTTGACCGGGCTCCATGTTTGTTTTCACCAACAAATCGCTACACTTTGACCACAGAAAATGCCTATGCGAGTCTCCATAACTAAGTCAACCATGGTGATTCTGTCTTGTTCTCACACTTTCCCGGCACCTTTTTAACCCAGAGAAATCCCGTAAAACCGGTATGCAGAAGATCGGCTTTTCTTTTAGTCTCTTACTCGCCGCATCTTTCGCTGGCCCCCGAGAGAGAGAGAGAAGAGAGGGTATGCCCTTTTTTTATTAACAAAATCAGTGTATATATAATTGGGTACTAAACATCGAGCAATCCGCTCCAAAATTTACAAACCTTTTTACCGCATGAAGGGTGTGGGGAGAAGAAACAAGGGAAAGGGTGTGGTGAAAGGGAAGGGAAAAAATGAAAACAAACGTGAAAAGGGGATTCCCAAAAACCCGCAAACCAGACTCTTTGAATGGGTCACTTATAATAGTGGTTGTGTAGAAAGGTGAAAACCTTTTTAGAAAAACAGACGTGCAAAAAGAATTTGTTTTAAATCAGAAAAAAAAAAATGCTTTTAGAGGAGGGGGAGGAGGAGGAGGACGGGAAAAGAAGACCTGATGGAAAACAAGGGGGGGGGGGGGGGGTAATTCAAGGAGGCCAGCATGACGCTAGGAGAAAAGGAGAAAGGAAAAAAACAAAACAAAAACTTGCTCTTTTTTAAAGTCATTTCAGTTTCAGTTTCAAAGGGGGCTCCTGGTGCGGACTGTCCTATACGCACACCAATCCCCAAGTTTGGACCACATACGCTGATTTAAGCTGATGGTAAATGAATTAAAAGAAAGATGAGACAATTGAAGGAGGGGCTCGTGGCTACGCCAGCGGATGCGACTCGCATTAGCCCAACGCGCTGGTAATATCGCTAAGTCTAAATAAACATTTCGAGGAAATATATGTACGTGGTACAGCAACAATACACAAAGACACCACACACGGCGCGCGCGCGCCCACACAGGCGCGCGCGCGCCCACACGCGCGCGCGCGCACGTACACACACACACCACACACACGCACACACGCACACACACACACACACACACACACACACACACACACACACACACACACACACACACGTACACACACAAGCACGCACGCGCTCGCTCGCGCACTCCTGCACGCATGCTCCCCCTACTCCATTCTCTTTTCCTTTCATCTCCTCTGTCTCTGCCCCCCCCCCCCCCCTCTGTCTCTCTCTCTCTGTTTGTGTGTCTGTCTGTTCTGCTCTCTCTCTCTCTCTCTCTCTCTCTCTCTCTCTCTCTCTCTCTCTCTCTCTCTCTCTCTCACTCAGAGATGTTAGGGAGGAACAGGAACAACAACTGGCAAACAAAACAACAAAGACAACGGAGAGATGAGGACCAGGACCACGAAAAGATGAGGACCAGGACCACGAATAGATGAGGACCCGCGGAAAGAAACTGTCATTCATCAGACAAACAAAGCAGTATTGCGTCCCACTGTTTACCATGCTCTTCGTCTTGTGGACAAACAGCATGGTCCACTGACTCCATTCAACACGTGCACACGTGCAACACGTTTTATGACATTTCTCTCGTCTGTTTCCGCCGGTGCCATGCCCCGCTAGGAGCGCTGAGGTCATCCGTCTGTTTGTCACTGTGTGTGTGTGTGTGTGTGTGTGTGTGTGTTGCGTGTGTGTGTGTGTGTGTGTGTGTGTGTGTGTGTGTGTGTGTGTGTGTGTGTGTGTGTGTGTGTTTGTTGTGTGTGTGTGTGTTTGTTGTGTGTGTGTGTGTGTGTGTGTTGTTGTGTGTGTGTGTGTGTGTGTGTGTGTGTGTGTGTGTGTGTTGCGTGTGTATGTATGTGTGTGTGTGTGTGTGTGCGTGTGTGTGTGTGTGTGTGTGTGTGTGTGTGTGTGTGTGTGTGTGTGTGTGTGTGTGTGTGAAAAGCCGATTTGTCCAAAAATCACAATGTGTCCAAATTTGTCTGAAAACTCAGTTTCATGTGTATTATTACCTAGCCGACTATTACAGGGAGGCCTGCCATGGCTGTCGCCACGTAGGAAAGGCTGTCCCGTCATACCAAAAATCACATTTGAATACATAATTACAAAACAATGCATGCCAAAGAGCTCGACTATTACAATCCTGCAGGAGCTTGGCTCTTCCAAATCTGAACGTCTCTAAATGATGTTCATGACGACAAAAGGAAACCAACCGTAAAAAACCTTATAAAACCTTGTAACTAACTTTCAAACAGAATGCGTACAAATATTGCGATTGAAAGCAGGTAGGACTTGCATTTAAAACAAATAATGAACTGAAGTTTTCCACTGATTTTATTGTAAAAGAATAGATAGGAAAGTTTCGGGTTTTTAAAAAAAAAAAAAAAGAGTTCATGCCACTTTTGAATTCACTGAGTCTGAAAAATATGTGGTTAAAACTTCTTTTGATATGCATGTAGCTGTGAACAGAATCTTTGCTTTTGTTCTACAGAGAACCGGGTATATTACAAAATCATCTGTGTATGCCACCATGCCTTTTGTACTCGATATGCAAAGGTATGCTTCATCATTCATGAAATGCTATGACACATTCCAGGTATTGTCAATTTTTCTACTGTCAACTAAGTTTGAAGCTGAGACATTTTTTTAAAATCTCATCAAGAACACACGCACGCACGCGCAACACACACACACACACACACACACCACACACACACACACACACACACACACACACACAACACACGAAACAATTTTGCATTATTTTACATAAAATTTAAGAGATACTTTGTTCGGTTTTTTGTTTAAAGATCGTCAAGTCATCTATTCAAGGCCATTTCTGTTTCTAAAAAGAAAAATCACAGCTCAGTGAACAATGACGACAAAAATCACAGCTCAGTGAACAGTGACGACAAAAATCACTGCTCAGTGAACAGTGACGACATAAATCACTGCCTCAGTGAACAGTGACGACAAACTCGCTTGTGGGCATCCGGAGAGAGGTGCTTATTTTTTTTAGTGAGCAAAGGTTCTGGATAGAGAGCTAAATGATTGAAGGCTTTTGTTTAAGCCCATGGACAATACCCAGAACAGAAACTCCCTGGTTCAAAGCGTGGTATCTATTGGCCGACTCTGTGGAAAGCAGTGACAATGAAGAAAGACCCGCTGACCAAAGGGAAAATCCTGTTGACAGAGCGGGAAAGACTGCGACCCGGGATCATCTTTAGAGGGAAACTTTAAGACCATGTGGCGAAAGATTGGCAGAATCCGTTGTACTGTTTACACCTGTCAGCAAAACAGCAACGAGTGGGACAGCAGGACGATGGCGTCTTTGGCCGGTGAGCTCGTCAGTCGTAAAGCACGGATTGGTACACCCATGGGGACGTTTCCGTAAAAGTTCTGTTGTGTCGCGTCTGGCGGCCCATGCACAATGGCATCTGCCAGGGAGTACATGCAACAGGTGCTGTCCACACTCAAAAAGTTGTGACTGTGAAAGTGAAATTCTCAGGCACAGAAACCCTGGCTCAGACAAAATATCTATATTAAAAGTACTGTCCCCATTAAGAAATAATGACTGTACATGAAAACGAAATATTCGTACAGGAAAAAAAAACCCACTGTCACGAATTTTATACCTTCAAAATTATTTCTGACCATTGTTAGCGAAGGTTTCCCTTTTTTGAGGCAGAGTTGTTGTCGAGTTGAGGGTGCGGCCCATTTCGCTTTAATCTCATAGTTTGAAAATAGCTAATGGGAAAGGTCATCCCACAACAACAAAAATTGTAAAATGGCCACATTGGCATGTCAAGTCAAGTCAAGTCAAGTAAACTTTATTATCTCAGTTCGAGAAATTAGTTTGTGGTCATACACATTCACAGCAAATAAACAATGATTTTGTCACATCACCCATTTGTCACATATGGCATACATTCATATAAAAGAATTTGGATTTCAAGGTGACTAAATAATATAAGAATATTACTGTATAAAATTGCATTCCTACAACGCATTTGACAATAAATTCTAAGATGAGATTTTAAACTAAAAGAACACAACTATTTGTTATCTAAATGCAACAGTAGCTCAATCTGAGCTTAAATTATGTATCTTTATAAAACAAAATGTAACAATAATCCATAGCTAAAAAGCAATTAAACATCACCTCTGTTAAGAAAATCAATGGACAGGGGAATAAAACTGTGTTTAAATCTGACACTTCTGCATTTAACTGACCGATATCTTCGTCCTGACTGAAGAAGGTCATACTGACTTGCAAGAACGTGGGTCTGGTCACACGCAATCTTCTTCGCTTTACAGACAACACGGCATTTGTACAGCTCACTCAGACTTTTTTGTCTCCCACCAACAATTTTTCCTCCCACGTTCACCACTTTCTCAAGCACATTCCTACTCTTCACAGTCAGCCCACCATACCAACACATAAATGAGAAAGTTAAAACAGATTCCAAGAAGCATGAATAAAATGTCCGAAGAATGTCAGTATTCACATGAAATGATCGCAGCTTGCGAAGACAATATAATCTGGTTTGACATTTTTTGTGGACATAATCAACATGGGATTTAAAATTCAGCTTATTATCTATAAAAGTTCCTAAATATTTGTATGATTCAACACGTTCTACTTCAGCACCTTTGATAAAAAGCGGTGGTACAACTTTTGGATTCTTTCTAAAATCAATCAACATTTCTTTCGTTTTTGTTACATTCAGATCAAGATAGTTGTGATCGCACCAGTCAACAAATCTTTGAACCTCCTTGAAGTAAACAGAGTCAGAGTTGGAAAGATCCTCAAGTGCTGAGTCATCTGAGTATTTAATGTACAAAGTTGAATCACTTCCTGAACAATCATTTGTGTACAGAGTAAAAAGCACTGGAGATAAAACAGTACCCTGAGGTGCGCCAGTTGAAATGACTCTGGAAGACGAAACGAACGGACTCCAAACCTTCACTGCGGGCTATTGTTACAGACTTGATGTGTCACTACATTACAGCAGAAAAGGGGCGTGATGTCATTTGTAACGAGAGACAAAATATGTTTGAGACAATCCAGGAAAAAAGCAGATGAATTGACTACAAAGGCATGAAACAGAGGAAAAAAGATAGTGGACGATGGTAAAGGAAAATACAGAATGAAAATGAACACTCAAAGAAAATCAACAATAAAGAGCCGCCCTGGTTTTTAAGGCGTGTCAGGCCAATTGACATAGGCTAGAACACCAAGGCTACATCAAAATGTTGTATGCTCTGGCTACATCAAAATGTTGTTATGCTCTGCATAGTTATGCGGGGATTGTCTTCAGTCGTGACAAGCTCCTAGCATAACACCATCAGTCTCCAAAATCCCAGAAGTCGGAGCGTGGCTGCCCACGTGGCGGGGTAATCAAAAACGGTCACACACGTACTGTTCTCATCCCCAGCTGATGCATTTGCACCATAGTGTTCAAGTGCTTCGGCTGTTCGGATGATCCCTGGAGTCTTTTAGCCAGGGTACGACAACAACAACAACAACATTAAAGAGCAAATTACTTGCATGAAATTTCCGAACGATGATGACACAGTTTAAGTATTTATTTTGAAAAAAGAACAAAGAAACGCACACACACACACAAACACACACA
>CM031612.1:68065994-68085994 GCA_018398815.1 Conus ventricosus | reverse complement strand
GTACTAAAACGCACAATAATTAGCCTGTATAAAATCAGACAGTAAAATGAAAACATGACAAAATAAATACGAAATTCGGAGCATACACCCGCACACATGCTCAGAACAAGTGAGAGAGAGAGAGAAGAGAGGAGAGAGAGGAGAGAGAGAGAGAGAATGAGAGAGGCAGAGAGAGAGAGAAGAGAGAGAGCGGCAGAGGGAGAGAGAGAGAGAGAGGAGAGAGAGAGAGAGGAGAGAGAGAAGAGAGAGAGAGAGAGATGAAAAAAGGGGACAACATATACATTTTTCATAAGATTAATATCCCTAAGCACTCATACACACACAACACACACACACAAGCACACACCACACAACACACACACCACACCCACACATATATATATATATATATATATCAAGATACTGATACATGAAAAAAGAAAGAAGAAAAAAAAAAAGTTAGAAAAGACAAATTGTATGTACTTGAAAAAGGATGAGTTATGCTTTTGAGATTACTTGGGTATTACTTATGTTTTTTTATTTTATTTTTATTTAGGGTTTTTTAAAATTATTTTTTACCCAGAAGATGGTAAGGTTAAGTGTTTTGAAAGGTGTGGTACAAATGATTTTGTTGATGAATTCTGGAAGGAGTTCCACAAAGGAGTTCCCGAGTACGTTCGACTTGTTGAAAGAGTCAATGTCTGGGGGATTGGATATGGAGTTTGGGGATTTCTCGACGAGACTTTGAGGAACGTCTCATTAAAGTTGTTGGAGCAATTCCCGTCAGAATCTTGTGCATCATTAGCCCTTTGTTGATTTGAGTCCTGCCTGAAGAAGAATGTGAAGATGTTTTAATATCAAGCTTTCGAGGCGAGTTTTCTCAGAAGGATTAGTTTGAGCGCTCGTTTATGTAGCTGAACAATGGTTTTAGTGTGTTTTGCACTGGCAGAATCCAGATAGTCCGTGCTTAAATCAACATGAGACTGAATCATGGAGCATGGGAAAAAAGTTTTCGTGAGTGAAGGTCAAGAAAGTGTTTGATTTTGTGAGCTGCTAGACTTTCTAGGAGAGCTTTTTGCATAGACTCTAACGTTATGTGGGATTCACTGAGACTATTGTCAAGTATTAGTCTAGATACTTTATGATGATGCCTTGTTTCCACAAGTAACATTATGGGGTGTATAGGAGGAAATCATTGGGTGAGCTTTTGTCTTTTTTGCCGAGTTGTAATGACATGAGTTTTGTTTTGAGGGTGAAGTGACAGATGGAATTAGTTCGGTCCAGGAGGTACAAGGTCGTGGTACTCTCTTGCAAATGTTGTTTGAAAGACGACGGATCATTATGGGCTGTGTGAATTGTGGTGGTCATCTGCAAAGAGGTCGCATGTAGATATTCTCTCATGTAGGTGGTAGGTCAATTAATGTAGATTGAGAAGAGTAACGGCCCCTAAAATGGAGCCTTGTGGAACGCATACTTAACATGGTTATTGAAAGAGACGCCGGCCCCGATAAGACGCAGTGTTGTCGTTGTGGTGATGTATGATTTTAGAAGGATAAGGTCGGATTTTGAAAGACCGTAGATCACCAGTTTTCGAATAAGGAGATAGTGGTGCAATGACATCGATGCTGTTTTAAAAATCAGACGAATAAGACACCACCAATATCTGTTGTTATTAATATTATTAAGCCACACATCACAAGATTGATTAATGCAGAATGGCACGGAAGTGTCTGTCTGAAACTCAGACTGTCCGGGATGGACATATCGTACTTGTGAAGGGATGAAGAGGTGATTATTTAAATGCTGTGTCTAGAGTTTGGAAAGGATAGATAAGATTGCTATTGGTCCCGTAGTTTGAAGATCAGTACTATCACCAGATTTATGAAATGGGTATAACTTTGTTTGCTTTTTTGAACGCATTAGGAAAAAACTTTTATGCTAGCAACAGATTAAAGATAACGTTAACGGTCAGTTATAACGAGAGCACGAGAGTTCCAGAATTTTGCCATTCTAATGCATCTAGTCCACGTGTTCCGGACTGTTTGAGATGAAGTAGGTACTGATACACCTCGTGCACATTATGAGTGGAAGTTTAGTTCAGACGTGATTTGTTTTGCGTGACAAAAAAGATGGAGGTGTTCTTTAAGTTCATTAGCGCTGAATGATCAGTAGTAACAACTGTATCGGGAATGGTAGAGAATGAGTGTTAAGTTGTTCAGGCGAAATACCTTTGATAACAGTTGATTTTGAAGAAAACTGTTGTTGTTAAGGCTGGTTGATTGCTGCCACACCAGTTTTTGGAATTTTGTTTGGAAGTGAATAACTCGCGATAGTATTTAGTTTTTTTCCCTGCGCTTCTGAGAGTTTTATTGCGTTTTCTTATGATCTGATTATTTCTTCATAGCCAGGTTCTTTCAAAAGGTCTCTAAGTAGCACGCCTCCTGTAATTCTTTCGTGTACCACGGTGGTGTGGGGGGGGGGGGGGGGGTATGATGCTTTACTCTGATTGGTTTTGATCGGAGCATGTCCGGTTTGAGAGACTTCTGTAAAACTTTTCGATCCAAAAGTCAAGCGCGAATTCGATCAGCAATATTGTATACTGTATAAGTTCTAGTTCATTAAATCAAGCAGAAAGTTTTTGTTCGTTAAATTTTGAGAAGCATAAACGATAGGTATGGTTTGTGGCCTGGTTTTTGGATTTTTCACTCCATGTTTAGACCAGGTAACACACACTGGGTATTGATTGCATTAGAATAGAAGACTTGGTACACAAGCTTCTAAGTATGTGTATTATCATGTGAGATATAGATATGGTCAATGATTCCTGTGAAGTTGGTGTTAACTCTGTGTGGGTGTTGTGATAATCGATGTACATTCAACACACGTCTCGTTGGCTCCATTTGGCTGGTTTGAGTTTCAAAGGTCTACATGAAGTCACAGATCAAACAATCTGCTGTTAACACTCTAAGGAAACTGCGTCCATCATATAACAAATTTATCATCCAGCTGACTCGTTCTGCTGGTTCCGATAGCAAAAACCCATTAAAATGTATCGTGATTGGTCATGTATTTGTATCCACCCTGCTTATACGGCATGCTGTTCTGGTGGGAAGTCGCTTGAAGTTAGAGATTCAATGACATACACTAGAAAAGAAAACCACCACCCTGTTTCTTTGTCTTTAGTAGGGTCTTTCGAACGATATTATAACCTGGACTGCTAACATCTTTATCACGAATGGAGGTATTTAGTCTTGATTCGGAAGCCCCAGAACATGGAATGGCTTTTGGTGGTTCGATATCAGGTCGAGATATCAGAGATCGTACTGACGCACTATATATTTAAATGGCAAATACTCATTCCAGCTCTTCGATTGGCCATGAGTTATGTTCGGGGTCATGGTATTGTCCTGAGTGCACAAGTAAAAGGAAAAACAAAAAGAATGGGGAAGAAAGGACACGTAATAAAAAAGTAAAATAAATAATGAAAACAACAACAACAACAACAACACAACAACAAACAGCAAGCCATAACGCAACACACATAGAAAAAAAAAATCAAGTCATCTGTAGAATCGGTACAACAGCAGTGGTTCGGAAATAGGTTGACTTGAGAAATGCACTTACAATTTAATGGCACTCAACAAATTGCTGTCAGGTTGTACAGGAAGGACAAGTACTGCAGACTAAAAAGCACAATTCCTGTATGTTGCACTCACAGAATCTCCAACTCATATGTATCTGAACACATATATACATAGATATATTGCTGAGAATCAGATAAAATTGTCTATAGGTCCAAAGTCTGTTTGGCACAAATGCGTTGCACTTATGGAGCGCTCCTGCCAATCTGTCACATCCACCGAACGCAGGTAAAAAAAATTGTTGGTTTTGTTTTTTTTTTTTTTAAAGAAACACAAAGGTAGGCTGAAATGCAGTGGAAGGAACAGTATGATATCATGAGCCACTCAGTTCAGGTCATTTTCTAAACAATGGGCGAAATTGTCTTAGTGACACGAGTGTTCTTGATAGTAAAGAGTAGAACCAAGATGTTTCAGCACAGCCTACGATGATCACTGTCAACAATAGATGCCGATGTGAAAGATAGTTTATTAATTCCAAGAACATAATGAACACGCACAAATAGTATCCCGAGATTAATTCTCAGTCTGGGCAAGGAAGGATAATACAACGGCACTAAATAGTATCCGAGGATTAATTCCTCAGTCTGGCAAGGAAGGATAAAAGTTACCAACACACACACACACAGCACACACACACACACACACACACACACACACACACCGCACGCGCGCGTGCACACACCACACAACACACACACACACACACCACACAACACACACACACCACAGACACTACCAACACACACTCACACACACGCGCAGCGCGGCGCGCGCTGGGGTGGGAAGGGATGAACTCGTACATCTTCACACGGGGGGGGGGGGGGGGGGAAGAAAGGCCACAGGCTGCCTGCAGCAGTCGCACTGCTTCAGCAATGGCCCTGTAGAGGATTAGGCCTAGGGGGTGGGGAGCACCAGGCGGGAACAGCGTGCCGTAAAGTGGGGGCAGTGGTGTGGGGACCTGTGCTTCTTGCTCTGGCGCGTTGGCGTGAGTCACTGAAGTACGGACTGGAGCCGGCCATCGGAATCTGAGAAGCTGGGGTTCTCAAAAGGGGGCGTGCCTGTGTGGTACTGCTTCGGCGCGACCGCTGAAGTGTAGCCGTGGATGGCTGAGTTTGCGCGGCCGAACATGGTGGGGCCGGATTGGTGTGTGGGCGTGCGTGTTGTATTGACATCTGTGGCCGTGCAAGCAGGCGGAGTCGGGTGCGTAGAAAAAGACGAGGCACTAACACGTTTTGATGTTCCATGCTAGTTTTAGCATACCTTTGTGCTGATGGCTAGGGGAGATTTGGACATGTCTTTCCTGGGGCAACCACTGTCCTAGCATAAAGGAATCTTTGGTGCTAACAAATACTGCAGACAGTTCCCTGCATACTGTCCTGAAGCTATTAGGTGGAGTGAACAATGGCTGGATTCTATAAAAATGTCTACCACATGCGTGGATGATGGAACGAGGCACGACTGTTGCTCGGGAAGGCCGTTTGACAGGTGTAAAGGGAGAGCCGTCCATTGGTGTGTTGTAATCTCTCACCCTTTACAGTCATCGATTCCTACATGCAAAATAACTCTAACCATATGGGCATGGGTGGACGGGAATTCAAGCCAGTGTTTTATGTCAGAGACCCTGAGGATACCAGACACACTGATTTTCTGAACTGATTTGAACGACCGGATTCATTTTGTGTGCATCCATGTTATGTATTGTGGAATCTCCATAATCAAACAGTCCGTCTGTTCCTCCAATGATGTTTGATGGAGTCAAAACCGGGGATGGGCTGGGAGTAGCTGTTTGTCTTTTGTGACGTGGACATGGAAATGGAATGAATATCAGGTGAGGATGGATCAAAACGATTGATAACGGGAGGGAGTAGACATGAGGCACTGTCTAACTTGAAAGGGGCGGGACTGGCCATGGAACTGGTGTCAGCTAGGTCAGAGAAGGGAGGTGGGAATGGGTGGAAGAGAGGCCTGGGTGCAGAGAGTGTTTTACTTGGAAGGAGGGGACTGGGTGACCGCTGGGTGGTTAGGTAGGGGTGTAGGGCGGGGGGGTCTTAACAGGTCAGGTGATCTGTGCATCTGTGATGTTTCGTCGCTTGAACAATGCAGGCTGGTCCTCTCAAGACAGTGGAAAACAAACAGGGGCAGTGGACAGGCAGGTATCGACAGGCAGGTTTCCATGTGGGGGACGCATGAGGGAGACTGGTGCAAGCCGCTTCTTTGAGATCTGTAATAATTCGTTTTATGCTCCGCCAACAGCTGATTTCAATTTGGAGTGTCAGGTGCTAATGTTTTAAGTTTGGTAGATAGTGATTTGCATAGAACTTCAGGACTCTAGTTTCTCTTTGGCAAAGCTATTGAGTTCATTTTTTCTTATCTTTTCTTTTTAAATCTAGAATATGGCTTTGACAATATTTTCGCATCCGACAGCCGGTGTGTGTTGTAGTCCACTTTCTCCCCCCCCCTCTTGTAGGGTTTGCAGTGTCCCGGATGAGCTTGGGTGATGTGCCCTTTGACAGGGTGGCGAATGAATCTGTTTGACGACCTTCGTCGATGGGCTCGTTTGACACTGAGCTGGTGTATGTCTGGTTCGTAGGTGTTGCCGGTTTTTTGACATTTGTGTGGTGATCTAGTTCAATGGACTCCTCTTCGGATGTTCTGGACATTGGACTGTCTTCCAGATCAGGAAGGGTAGAGCTAGGATCCTTTCGTGAAAAGGTTTTCAATGTCAGCTGCTAAATCACTGGCTGAAAGATGACCTACTATTGGGCTAATTTGGTCAATTTCGTCTACACCAAACGTAGGACAGCCGGCACCTTGCAAATAGCACTGTTCCCTCCAAATCTTCCCCACTCTTAACATAGAGTGTGATAACGATTATCTGACGCCCCTGAACTAATAATCTTATAACAGTTTTGGCAAAGTTAGATGGTAGTGGGGAGCACAAGTTAATGGGAAGTCTCACTGATGTTGATGGGACATTCGTCAAAGTCCTTGACTCTACGTTTCACTGAGAATTCACTGGGTAGATTGTCCAGGGTGGTATCTGTGTAGGAGCATTGCCTCCATGTGGCCAGTTCACGTCTGCTACAGTGGAATTTTTTTGTAGTGTGGGGTCAGCTGTGTCACAAAGTATGCCAGAATGAGGGTGTCCATGGATACTGTTGCAGGCCCGTGAAGTCGGAGCCTGCAGTGGGCGTGTCGCACATGGTTGTTTACATGGTTAATACACACTGGAAACAAAAACACAATAATACAGAGTATCACTCCAGTCAGTCTCTTCACGCCACCATGCGGCACAGTCTTGCCGGTCAGCTACATAGTACAAAGCATTTCAGCTGTGCGCTGGCCTCCTTCCAACCTTCTGCGCGTTACATGCTGTTGGCTTGCTGGCTCGCGCTGCGTGGTCATGACGGCACATAAAGGGGGAACCACACATAATCACAAACAAATAGACTAGAATATTCCACTTTTGTGCGCTCAGTAGAAGCCCCACGCTTTCAGGGGTTTGCAAGTACTGAACTAAAAAATCATAGCGTGTAAAAATTTAAGCACTCCTTTCCGTGAATCACATAGAATATCCGAATTTTTCAGGACAGTGATGTGAAGCGCGTCTGTCGCCACCAATGAACGACAACTCCCAAGAGAGAGAGAAGAGAGAGGTGTGTGTGTGTGTTTGTTGTTGTCGTGTGTGTGTGTGTGTGTGTGGGGCTGTGTGCGCGTCTCTGTACATGCTGTGGCGGGTGACCTCATTGTGGTTTCCTGTCATTGTCCAGACTCGTTCACTGTGGTCATTGTTGGTCAGTTCACCAGGCTGTTGCTGGCTGCATGTGTTGGTGCCTACCAACAGGGCACTCACCAGGCTGTTGCTGGCTGCATGTGTTGGTGCCACCAGACAGGGGCACCCCACCAGGGCTGTTGCTGGCTGCATGGGTTGGTTCCTACCAGACAGGGCACCACCAGGGCTTTTTGCTGGCTGCATGGGTTGGTGTCTACCAGACAGGGGCACTAAACCAGGGCTGTTGCTGGCTGCATGTGTTGGTGCCTACCAGATTGGGCACTCACTCGTGCTAGCTCGCGATTTTAGCAACTGTGTCAGAAAACGGGACCTAATCGACAGAGTCCTGCATATGTTGGATCAGAACAGGCACCATTGAACACCAACGAAGTGAACTGGGCAACATCACAGGGTTTGTGTTGTTGGGTGGATTGCTGCTTTTTGGAACTGCAACAGCAGAAACCTGGGTGTGGTTATGTGCAGGGCAGCTGAAATGAGCAGTGTTGGAGTTGTGTTACTTGGCATAGAGGATGAGCAGGGGGGGGGGGGGGGGGGGGGGGGGAGCATGTGCTCATTCCTTCCATAAACACCGAACTGCTGTTTGAATGACAAAAAGGCAACAAGTAACACAAACTATTATTGTTTATTTTTTTTTCATTTTGGTAAAACAAATTTTATAAATTTAGCAAACTATATTACCACTTGGCACATTCTTGAAAATTACAGGGCATTCCCCAATAGAGAAAGGTTCATGGTTTTTTTTCTTCAGAAGGGGTGCTGAATAATGGCTGAAAATTCAATCATTACGAAGTTCATTTTCTGTTCTTCTTCGCTCAGATCCCCATGCAACTATGTTTAACTTCTTCTGCCGTTGCCCTTTTACATCTGGCTCTCATCTCTCCAAAATCGAGAGCTGTTTCATGAGATCGTATGTAGATAGGTCTCCCGAACCTGCTTGCTTGACGGGAATTTTGGTGGGAAACCAAGTTTCTACAGGCCGCTGGTTGGGCTGGTATTAAGTCCATCTTGCAGACGTAAGCTTCTTCTATTCTCCTTCCCCATGGCACAGTGAGTTCAGTTAGAATCATTTTGTGGTGAATGAACCTGTGGGGTATTACCATCTGGTCTCTGTCCTTTGAGGGTAGGGGTTTTTTTTTTTTTTTAGGGCTTCTGCGCACTCCCAGTCCCTCCACTCTGTCCAGCAAACCTCACCTCCAGGCTCCACATGTCACAGCTGTTCCAGACTTATTTCTGGGCCCCCTGCCATATGGAACGCCTCTCTGGGGTAGCGTGTCCAACAGTATACTGACTGGGTGTGCAGTCTTCTTACATGGGAGTGCCTCCGTTTGTTGTTGTTTTAAAAACCCTGTACCTTCCATGTTGCTGCTGTGGCCAGTGGATTAGACAGTGAATGATTCTGACAATGCTGCAACACCCCCGCTGGCTTTTGCTGCCTTACGTTTTAAAACCCCTGTTTTTGTTTGGGGTTCTGCTGTTGCAATCTGCTGATGTCACAGCTGCCCGCTATTGCAGACCTGTTACAATCGTTATTGCTGTGTCTGCTACTTTTGCTACTGCTGCTGCTACTATAACTGCCACAGCTTCTGCTGCCGTTACAACTACCACAGCTACTACTACGATTTTTTAAATACTGTTGCTTCTGCTACTGCTGCTGTACTGTGTTGCTACTGCGTCTGCTATTACTGCTGCTACTACTGCTACCGTTGGTACTACGACTAGGTCTACTTCTACTACTACTACCATTTCTGCTGCTGCTGCTGCTGCTGCTGCTGCTACTACTACTCCTACAACTGCTTCTGCTACTGCTACTACCGTTGTAGTTAACATCACCAGTTTACCATTGGTGTGTGTGCAGTGGGGATCAGACTCTACACGGTCTACACCAACAGGCGCGGCAAGAGGAAGACCGGCTACTGCACAGGGAGCAGCAAAACGTTCAGCGACGTCCTGGACGTCTTGGATCGGAAAAAGACCATCCTCTTTGGATGTCGGAATGACAAGACTGGCCGCACCCTCCTGCCCTTCGGCCATCAGCTGGCCCTCGAGTTGGCCGACGCACCAGCCAGCGTGCCGCTGTCGGTTGAAGTGTACGAGATAGAGGCGTTCGGTCACTCCTACACAGGTGAGAAATACAGGCGTTTGGTCTCCCCCCCCCCCCCCCCCATACAGGTGAAATAGGGCGCTTTGTCGCCAATACACACAGGTAAGAGCTGAAAGATTTGGTCACCGCCACACAGGTGAGAAATACAGGCATTTGGTTTCCCACGTACAGGTGAATTAAGTCATGTGGTCGCCCCTATACTCATTAAGAGATGAAATATTTGGACATCCCTACACAGGTGGGAAGTACAAGTGTTTGGTCCTCCCCCCCCCCCCCCCCCCCCATACAGGTGAAAGGTGAAATAAGGCGTTTTAATCGCCCATACACACATGTAAGAGATGAAATATTTGGACATCCCTGCACAGGTGAGATATACAGGCGTTTGGTCTCCCCAATATAGGTGAAATAAGTCATGTGGTCGCCCCTTTACACATTAAGAGATGGAATATTTGGTCACACCTGCACAGGTGAGAAATACAGGTGTTTCGTCTTCAACTTACAGGTGAAATAAGTCATGTGGTCGCCCCTATACACATTAAGAGATGAAATATTTGCAGGTGTTTAGTCAGTTAGGCAGATGACAGATACAGGTTCATGCCCAGCCTACTCTAGTGACAGATAAACATGTTTTGGTTACCTCACACGTTTGGAGATAGTGTTTGTTAGCCCAACACAAGTGAGAGATACAGGTGTTTAGTCGTTCCTACACCGGCGAGAGATAAGGACGTTCGAAAGTCTTGACACATGCGAGAGATTCGGGTGTTCGTTCAGATATAGGCCAGAGATGCAAATGTCTGTTCATCCTGTACAGGCGAGAGATACAGGCTTTTGGAAATCCCTTTTCAGGTGAGAGATACAGAGCAGCCCTACACAATTGAAAGATACGAGTGTTTGAAAATCCCCACACTGGTGAGAGAGAGAAACGTTTGGTCAAACCTACACAAGTTGCAGGTACAGAACTTCAATTACTCCATGCTGGTGGGAGATACAAGCATTTGGTCGCCCTTGTACAACTGAGTGATACAAGTATTTTGTCACCCAATACAAGTGAAATACAGGCATTCGGTCGCCTATATACAGGTAAGAGATAAGTGTTTTGTCGTCCCTACACAGGTGAGACGTACAGGCGTTTGGTCGCCTGCATAATAAGACAGAAGTGTTTTGTCTTGGCGTTTGGTCGTCTGTATACAGGTGAGAGATCCAGGTGTTTCGTCACTCCTGTATAGGTGAGAGATCCAGGCGTTTCGTCACTCCTATATAGGTGAGAGATATAAGCGTTTGGTCGCCTGTATATAGGTGAGAGATAGAAGTGTTTTGTCACCTCAACAAGGACAAGAGATGTAGGCGTTTGGTCGCCTGTACACAGGTGAGAGATACAAATGTTTTGTCACCCCTTCGCACGTCAGAGGTACAGGCGTTTGGTCGCCGTACACAGGTAAAAGAGAGAAATGCTTTGTCACCTCAACACAGGTCAGAAGTATAGGCGTTTGGTCGTCTGTATCTAGGTGAGAGATACAAATGTTTTGTCACCTCAACACAGTAGGTGAGAGATACACATGTTCTGTCACCTCAACACAGTAGGTGAGAGATACAAATGTTTTTTCACTTCAACACAGGTCAGAGATATAGGCGTTTGGTCGTCTGTATCTAGGAGAGAGATAAAAATGTTTTTTCACCCCTATACAGATGATACAGAATTTGGTCATCTGCACGTACGTGAAAGATTCAGATGTTGGTCACCCCTAATGTACAGGTATTTTGTGCAGGTGAGAGATACAGGAAATTTAGCCGCCTGCATACTGGTGAGAGATAACATTAGCTTTTTCACCCCATACAAAGGTTAGAATACAGTTGATTGGTCACCCCGAGTAGATGAGACTCAGACGTTTGGTCACCTGTATACAGGTGAAAAAAGCAGGCGTCTAATCACCTCCACTTGACTGAAACACATACAGCCATTAATTCAAATTGGAACATCTGAAAGATGCAAGCATTTAATCATCACTGAAAAGCTGAGACAGTCCTTTCATCGCCATACGAAGGTAGGAAAGATATGGGCGTTTGGTCAGCATAAACCGGTGACAAATATGAGGGTTTGGTCACTTTTACGTTGGTGACAGATAGGGGCAGTGGATCACTCGTGCATAGATGGAAGATACAAGCGTTTCACTCCTAAGCTCTTGACAAATACAGGTGTTTCACCACTCCTATACAGGTGAAAGGTACAGAGGGTTGGTCACCATCATAGAAATAAAAGATACAGATGTTTGGTCACAGGCGAGAAACGCGGTCAACTTGATCACACCTTTAGCAGTGAGAAGTACAGGCCTGTGGTCATCTCTATCCAGGTGGCAGGTCAGGTGTTGGGTCATTCCTTTACTGGTGAGAGGCCTGTGGTCATCTCTATCCAGGTGGCAGGTCAGGTGTTGGGTCATTCCTTTACTGGTGAGAGGCCTGTGGTCATCTCTATCCAGGTGGCAGGTCAGGTGTTGGGTCATTCCTTTACTGGTGAGAGGCCTGTGGTCATCTCTATCCAGGTGGCAGGTCAGGTGTTGGGTCATTCCTTTACTGGTGAGAGGCCTGTGGTCATCTCTATCCAGGTGGCAGGTCAGGCGTTGTTGGGTCATTCCTTTACTGGCGAGAGGAATAGAGGTTTGGGTCATCCCTTTACACAGAAGTGGGTGGCAACTGTACAAGATTGTAGTGCGTGCGTGCGTGTGTTTGAGAGCGTGTGTGTGTGTGTGTGTGTGTGTGTGTGTGTGTGTGTGTGTGTGTGTGTGTGTGTGTGTGTGTGCGTGCGCGTATGTGTGTGTGTGTGTGTATGTGTGTGTGCGCGCGCGCGTGTGTGTGTGCGTGTGCGTGTGTGTGTGTGCATGCCTGCGTGTGTCTAGTGTGTGTGTGTATGTTTGAGAGCGAGTGTGTGTGTGTGCGTGCGTGCGTGCGTGCGTGCGTGCGTAAATGAAATGGCTTGTTGAAGGTTTGCACTAACATTTCATGAACAACAGCTTAATTTCCATCGATTATGGTGGTGTTGTTGATGATGTTTACGGTGATGATGATGACAGTAGTGATGGTGGCATTGATACGCGATGACAGTGATGGTGATGGTGGCGATGGTAACAGCAACCCCAACACGATTCGGTTTACACAATGTGATCATCCTGGTCTCATTATGTACATCCATCGCACACAGTCTCGCTATTTTTGTTAATGCTGTTGCTGCTGCTGCTGCTGCTGAGCTCGTCTCCCCTTAGTTCCATCGAATGTCATAACCGTCAAACCACCATCGTCGCTGCTACCGTTGCTGTGTCTGATTGTCTGGCAGCCGGGTGTGGCCCAGTGAAGGGGTACTGGGGTCTGGAACTGGTGGATCCGCCTCCCAGCAGTTCGGTGCCGGGGACCACGGTGGAGTACCGCTGCGGGCGGGGCTGGCACTACCGGGGAGGGCCTTTGGTGGCAGTGTGCGACGACAACCGGGAATGGTCGGACCCTGATCTCAGTCAGTGCACGGGTTAGTGCTGGCGCGTGTGTGTGTGTGTGCGTGTGTGCGTGTGTGTGTGTGCGTGTGCGTGCGTGTGCGCGTGTGTGTTAGTCTGCTCACCACGCGTTTGTTGGCAAATGCTAACAAGAGATGACTTGGTTTGCTTTGTTCTGCTTGTTGCGTTCCAGTTGTTGACATTTGCCTGCTGATTTCAGTGCCAGAGCGTCCATTGGTATGATTGTGCGAACGCTTAGAAGACGCGTGTTGATTTCCTGTCGCTGAATGTATGCAGGTCAGCTGTGCAGGCGTGTACATGGACATTGTATGACCAACGTCCTAAAATGGGTCATCACAATGCAAGTTCATATAGTGTGTCTCTTAAGGCAAAACATGCCTCTGAATGCCAAGATAAAATCATAACTTTAAAAAACCCTATCAATAACACTGTCATACACAGCAAGTGCCATAAAATCATCGACATTCTGACCGGCAGACTTCTAAACAAGGTATTCAGTTTCCCAGCAAAAGGCTGCATCTTCTACAAGATCAAAAGAAACCAGTTAAGACTACAAATACACAACTGCCGGCTTTCTCTGCGCCGTCTTATGTGCGTGTGGTTCTACGCAATGGGCGCACGCGTGCGTGCGTGCGTACGTGCGTGCGTGCCCGAGCGAGCGTGTGTGTGCGTGCGTGCGTGTGAGTGAGCGCGCGCGTGTGCGTGCGTGTGTGTGTCAGCGTGTGTGTGTCAGCGTGTGTGTGTGTGTGCGCGTGCGCGTATCTCCTCCCTCTCCCCTCCTGTCCGTTTACCCATCCATGTCACATTATACATCCGTGCTACCATCCCCCCCCCCCCCCAACCCCGTACACAACCCATGTCATGTCTTGTGTACACGCTTCCTCCAACCCATCATGGCCACCCGTGTGCATCCATGCACCCCTCCTCTACCCCACCCCCCCCCCCCATTCGCTTATCCATTACACTCATCCACCCATGTGCATCAACGCCCTCTCGCCCTTCTCCCCCGCCCATCCACTTCTCATGCTGCATCCGCACCACACAACACCCCCCCCCCCCCCTCCAGCTCGCCCACCTCCGTCACATCATTCATC
This sequence comes from Conus ventricosus, assembly GCA_018398815.1. Lineage (NCBI taxonomy): Eukaryota > Metazoa > Mollusca > Gastropoda > Neogastropoda > Conidae > Conus > Conus ventricosus. The sequence goes on along the minus strand of CM031612.1, from coordinate 68,071,889 downwards.
CGCTCCCTCTGCCCACTATGTCACGCCCTTCATCCGCTCCCTCTGCCCAATACGCCCACTATGTCACGCCCTTCATCCGCTCGCTCTGCCCAATACGCCCACTATGTCACGCCCTTCATCCGCTCCCTCTGCCCACTATGTCACGCCCTTCATCCGCTCCCTCTGCCCAATACGCCCACTATGTCACGCCCTTCATCCGCTCGCTCTGCCCAATACGCCCACTATGTCACGCCCTTCATCCGCTCCCTCTGCCCACTATGTCACGCCCTTCATCCGCTCCCTCTGCCCACTATGTCACGCCCTTCATCCGCTCCCTCTGCCCACTATGTCACGCCCTTCATCCGCTCCCTCTGCCCAATACGCCCACCATGTCACGCCCTTCATCCGCTCCCTCTGCCCAATACGCCCACTATGTCACGCCCTTCATCCGCTCCCTCTTCCCACTATGTCACGCCCTTCATCCGCTCCCTCTGCCCAATACGCCCACTATGTCATGCCCTTCATCCGCTCCCTCTGCCCAATACGCCCACTATGTCATGCCCTTCATCCGCTCCCTCTGCCCAATACGCCCACTATGTCATGCCCTTCATCCGCTCCCTCTGCCCAATACGCCCACTATGTCATGCCCTTCATCCGCCCCTCTGCCAATACGCCCACTATGTCATGCCCTTCATCCGCTCCCTCTGCCCAATACGCCCACTAACGTCACGCTCTTCGTCCATCCCTTCTGCCCAAAATATGCCCACCCACGTCACGCGCTTTACCCACGTCACGCATCCTCCCCCCTCTCCCCCCCCCCCCCACCATATCCCACCCATGTCACGCTTCGAAATTGACGTCCTCCCCCCCCCCCCTCCCCCGCCCCCTTTCTTGTACCCCAACCTACATCATTAGCTGAAATGCGCGCCGCCTACCCCAAACAAGCCAAGCCCCCAAATCTGCATTCCCTGTGCCCAATGTCTCAAGCTGTCATCCGTGCCCCCTGCACCCCACCCATGTTACGCCCTGTATTTGCACCTCCCCTGCCCCTGTCCCTCCAACCATGCCAAGTTCTGCATCCGCAACTGCCTCACCACCACCGGAGTCATACGCTCTATCCGCTGTCTTCTGTACCTGCCACCGCCATACACTGCATCTACGACCCCTATCCATGTCATCCCCTGCATCCACGTCCCCTATATCCCCCCCCCCCACACACACACACACGTCATACCCTGCATCCACGTCCCCTGTACCCCCCCCCCCCCCCCACACACACACACACGTCATACCCTGCATTCACGTCCCACGTCCACCCACACGTCATAACCTGCGTTTGCTCGCCCCCACCCTCCTGCTACGTATACCCATACATGTCGAGCCCTAGGTATGTGCCTCTCCTCCCTCCCTACCCCCTACTCCTTTTGCCCATCCCTGTCACATCATGCGTCTGTGCTCGCCCATGGTCCCCTCCCCCCCCCCCCCCCCCCCACCCACCCATGTCACGCTCTGCGTGCACGCTCCCTCCAACCCACTCATGTGCATCCATGCTTTCCTCCCCCCACCTTCCTTACGCCCATCCATTTCTGACACTGCATCCGTTTCACACACACACTCTCTCTCACACACACACACACATCCAGTTCGCTCAAACGTCTCACGCTCTGCATCTGTGCCCACCGTCCTCTCCCACCCTCGTCACAACCTGCATCTGCGCCCCCTCTGCTTCAAAACGCCAACCCATGTCAAGCCCTTCATCTGCGACCCCTTTGCACCCCCCCCCCCCCCCCCCCCCCGGCAAATACCCACATTACGTCCTTCATTCGCACCACCTCTGCGCCAATACGCCCACCTCCTGTAACGCCATTCATCTGCACCCCCTCTGCTCCAATACGCCCATCCTGTGACACCATTCATCTGCATCCCTTCTGCTCCAATACGCCCACCCTGTGACGCCCATCCACGTAACGCCCTTCTCCACGTCCCCTCTACCCCAATGCGCCCTCCCATGATGCGTTCTTCATCCGGCTCCCCTCTGCCCCAATACACCCACTCGTGTCACGCACAGCCCTGGATCCATGCCCCCTCTGCCCCAATACGCCAAGCCCTTCATCCACGCCCCCTCTGCTCCAGTACGCCCATGAACGTCACGCCCTTCATCCACGCCCCCTCTGCTCCAGTACGCCCATGAACGTCACGCCCTTCATCCACGCCCCCTCTGCTTCCAATACGCCCATGAACGTCACGCCCTTCATCCACGCCCCCCGCCCTCTGCTCCATTACGCCCATGAACGTCACGCCCTTCATCCACGCCCCCTCTGCTCCAATCGCCCTTCATCCACGCCCCCTCTGCTCCAATACGCCCTTCATCCACGCCCCCTTTCTCCCAATGCGCCCATGAACGTCACGCCCTTCATCCACGCGCCCCCTCTGCTCCATTAACGCCCATGAACGTCCACGGCCCTTCATCCACGCCCCCTCTTCTCCAATACGCCCATGAACGTCACGCCCTTCATCCACGCCCCCTCTTCTCCAATGCGCCCATGAACGTCACGCCCTTCATTCCACGCCCCCTCTGCTCCTTACGCCCATGAACGTCACGCCCTTCATCCACGCCCCCTCTTCTCCAATACGCCCATGAACACACGCCCTTCATCCACGCCCCCTCTTCTCCAATACGCCCATGAACGTCACGCCCTTCATCCACGCCCCCTCTTCTTCCAATTACGCCCAATGAACATCACGCCCTTCATCCACGCCCCCTCTTCTCCAATACGCCCATGAACGTCACGCCCTTCATCCACGCCCCCTCTTCACCAATGCGCGCCCATGAAACGTCACGCCCTTCATCCACGACCCCAGCACCCACAGAATACCCTGGATCCACGTCCCCTGCACCCTCACGTCATTCCTTTCATTTGCTCCTCCCCACTTCCTCCCATGTACACCCATCCATGTCACACCCTTCCCCCCACCCCGGTTTGGGCCTGCTTACGTGCTCCCTCCTACCCGTTTACGCTCGCCCATTGCGGCATTACGCCCCCCTTCCCCTCTATCCCATCCATTTCTCATGCTGCATCTGCTCCGCTGCACCAACCCCCCCCCCCCTCCAGTTAACCCACCCACGTTACGCGCCTCCTCAACCCCCAATACATCCACCATGGTGTGCCCTCCATCTGTCCCCCATCCGCCCTGATCAGCTCATCCCCATGTGTGCCCTTCATCTGCCCTGATCAGCCCATCCACCATGGTGTGCCCTCCATCTGCCCCCCCCCCCCCCCCCCCCCCCATCCGCCCTGATCAGCCCATCCACCATGGCGTGCCTCCATCTGCCCCTCATCCGCCCTGATCAGCCCATCCACCATGGTATGCCCTCCATCTGCCCTGATCAGCCCATCCACCATGGTATGCCATCCATCTGCCCTGATCAGCCCATCCACCATGGTATGCCCTCCTGCCTGATCAGCCCATCCACCATGGTGTGTCCTCCATCTGCCCTGATCAGCCCATCCACCATGGTATGCCCTCCTGCCCTGATCAGCCCATCCACCATGGTGTGCCCTCCATCTGCCCTGATCAGCCCATCCACCATGGTGTGCCCTCCATCTGCCCTGATCAGCCCATCCACCATGGTATGCCCTTCATCTGATCTGATCAGCCCATCCACCATGGTGTGCCCTCCATCTGCCCTGATCAGCCCATCCACCATGGTGTGCCCTCGATCTGCGCCCCATCCGCCCATCCACGTCATGTCCTTCATGCCAGACCCTATGCACTCACCAACGTCACGCCCTTCATCTGCCCCCTCGGCCCTGTGCTGCAATACGCCCGCCCGCCCACCCACGTTATGCTCTTTATCCACACCCCCTCTTCCCAAGCACGCCCACCCATGTCACACCCTGCATCGACGCCCACCCCCACCCCCCCTACGCCCACGCAAGTTGGGTCCTGAAATCTTGACTTCCTGTTTTGTAACTCGTGTCATATCCTACACCCCCTCCCATGCTCCATATCTTTACCCAATTTACGTGATGCTCTAACATCCGCGCCGCCCCCAAACCACGTCATGCCCTGAAATCAGCCTCTCCCACCCTTCTGCTACCCCATGTCAGGCGCTGACCCTCCCAGCCCCTCACCCCCAGTACCAGCCATGTCCCGCGCTGAAATTAATGTACATGTGAAGCCCCAAAGCTGCATTCCTGAATTCCATTAATGTCACGCCCTATATCTCACCCCCATTCCCCCACCCATGGCACGCCCTGCATCCACCCCCCCCCCCCCCATGTCATGCCCTATATCTCACCCCCCATTCCCCCACCCATGGCACGCCCTGCATCCCCCCCACGCCCTGCATCCACCCCCCCCCCCCCCATGTCATGCCCTATATCTCACCCCCCATTCCCCACCCATGGCACGCCCTGCATCCACCCTTCCCCCATGTCATGCCCTATATCTCACCCCCATTCCCCCACCCATGGCACGCCCTGCATCCACCCCCCCCCCCCCCCATGTCATGCCCTACATCTCACCACCCCCCCATTCCCCCACCCATGGCACGCCCTGCATCAACCCCCCCCCCCCCCCCAATGTCATGCCCTATATCTCACCCCCCATTCCCCCACCCATGGCATGCCCTACATCCGCGACTGCCGCACCCCCACCAATACCAAATGCTGTACTTGCATCCACCATACTCGCCACCATGTTGAACACTGAATCCGTGGTTCCCTTACCCCCATCCATGTCACAACCTGCATCAATCCACGACGCCATCCCCATGGTATTCCCTGCATCCACGTCCCCCGTACCCCCACACGTCATACCTGCACCCCCTCCTCCCCATCCAGCTCCTGCGTACACCCATACATGTCAGGCCCTGCAAACATCCCTCTCTCCCTCCTCCCCTACCGTACACCCCTACATGTCAGGCCTTGCATACATCCCTCTCTCCCTCCTCCCCTACCGTACACCCCTACATGTCAGACCCTGCATACATCCCTCTCTCCCTCCTCCCCTACCGTACACCCCTACATGTCAGGCCCTGCACACATCCCTCTCTCCCTCCTCCCCTACCGTACACCCATCCACGTCAGGCCATGCATACATCCCTCTCTCCCCCCAGTCCACCCACCTGGGTCACGCCCTACATGCACGCTCCCTCCTCCTCAGTACGCCCACCCATGTGGATCCACGCTCCTGCCCCATCCATTTCACGGCTGCATCCGTTTCCCTCGCGCCTCCAGTTCGCCCAGCCATATCACGCCCTGCATCCCCGCCCACCCTCCTCGTCCATCCATGTCAAACCCTGCATTCACGCCCCCTCTGCCCCAATACGTCCACCTATGTAATGCCTTACATCTGCGCCCCCTCTGCCCCAATACGTCCACCTATGTAATGCCTTACATCTGCGCCCCCTCTGCCCCAATACGTCCACCTATGTAATGCTTTGCATCTGCGCCCCATCTGCCCCAATAAAACATCCACCATGTCCCGCCCTTCATCCACGTCTCCTAAGCGCCAGTACGACCATTACGTCACACCTTTCATCCCCCTCTCTATCCCAACAAGGCACCCACGTCACAACCTTCTTCCGCCCGTTCTGCCCAAATACCCCCACCACGTCACGCCCTTCATCCTCGCCCCCTCTGCCCCGATAAGGAACCCACGTCACACCCTTCATCCCACGGTTCCAATACATTCCCCACCCCACCCCCCTGCTCCAGTATGCACACCTGTGCCACGCCCAGTATCCTGGCCACATCTGCCCGATTCGCCCACTCGTCACACCCCACATGGACGCCCCATATACGCCCACCCCGTCACACCCCCATGTCACGCCCTGAAATCCGCGCCCCCTATACTTTAACCCATGCCAAGCCCTGAAAACTATGCACCCTGCACGCCCACCCATATCAC
>CM031612.1:68055994-68060994 GCA_018398815.1 Conus ventricosus | reverse complement strand
AGACAACATCTCAGTAAAAGACAGTAACACCTCAGTGAAAGACAGTAACACCTCAGTGAAAGACAGTAACACCTCAGTGAAAGACAGTAACACCTCCGTGAAAGACAACATCTCAGTGAAAGACAATAACATCTCAGTGAAAGACAGCAACATCTCAGTGAAAGACAATAACATCTCAGTGAAAGACGGTAACACCTCAGTGAAAGACGGTAACACCTCAGTGAAAGACGGTAACACCTCAGTGAAAGACAGTAACACCTCAGTGAAAGACGGTAACACCTCCGTGAAAGACAACATCTCAGTGAAAGACAATAACATCTCAGTGAAAGACAACATCTCAGTAAAAGACAGTAACATCTCCGTGAAAGACAACATCTCAGTGAAAGACAATAACATCTCAGTGAAAGACAACATCTCAGTGAAAGACAGTAACATCTCAGTGAAAGACAAATCTGGCTCCTGCATGCACGGGCGTCTTTCATTTCCCCCATATATAGACGCGACATGAACCTGGAAAAAAGAACCCAATCATAGAAATGAGATGTTATTGCAAGATACTATACACCAGATATATATACTTATCATGTTACGAATCAACGAGTGTGCCAGGCCATCAAACAGCACACTGGGCATTACGAGGATTTGTTGACACCAGCAAAGCAAAGAAACTAGGTTGGTATTGCCATGAAGATCTATTGGCTCCGCTAAAAAAAATCATCCAGGAAAGTGTTGAATGAACGATACCAAGGAGAAGACAGAAAAAAAAAGGACCAACAACATTGCAGAACGGACAGGGAAACTGTCTGTAGAGCCCAAGGCCTCGGAACACAACCGACAGAATTGGAGGAATCTGGTGAACTGTTCTTCAGTGCGATGCCCCAGTGACTTCACTCGGACCTAGAAAAAAAGAAGTTGGATGTTAGTGATACAAAGCCTAAATTACTCCTTTTTTTTAATCCAGAACGTGCGCGTGATTCTAGGATTGAGCCATCTGTAAACTTTTTTTTTGTAATGATTTAGATACACGGCTCTAGTACGTTCTTAAGTCTCAGAAAATAAAATGTTTACGTTTATCATCTTCCTCAAATGCGAAAACGTTAACGTTTTCGCCTGTCGTCAGTACAGCATCGTCATGATCAAACTTGACCTGTGGTACTCTCAGTGAGGTATGACAGGCACTGCTAGACCCGATGAAACATGAAAGAAAATTGCATTGTTTTTTGATTTGGTAAAGTTTATTTGTATAATTTCCAACTGGCTGAAGAGAGCGTGTGTCACTCGTTGCAAGAGTCTAAGAATACTTACTTTGTTTCTGAATTCAAGAAAAAAAGACTTCGAATGAAAACGATTAGCTTTTGACAATATACCTTGTTCTGAAAGAGACAGTAAGCCAGCCGCCTCATGGTATGAATTCAATATATTTGTATTTACCGTACTGCCAAGAGCTAATTCAACAGCTCTGCCGTCTGTGGATTGTATTTTATTCAACAAGCTGTGCAGGGTTGATGAATAAAGTTCATATTCATAAAGCAGTTTTGGGTCGGGCGAGGTTGGTGACTGTGGTAGTAACGGAGGTTTATTGTTCTTCTTGTATCCTGATCCAATGGTTAAACATCAACTGCTGTCAAAAATGTTGACTATTTCTTCGCTGCCCTTATTAAATTCTCTGTATGAAATTGCCAATGCAATTACTAGTGAATATCCAAAAACGTCGTCTTGAGAATATTGTAAAGTTTCGTCGTCCGATACTTGATGTAGCAATGATGTTGGGTTCTTCCCGTTAAAAAAAATCATCATTAGGGTTTTCTCTCCCGAATGTGCAGGCCCATTTTATTCCACGTTAGCACCCTCACCTTCTGAGATTTGCCACTGTCTTGATGGAAATATCGTCAGAATATCATACCGCATGCATGTCTTTTGATGGTACCTTAGGTAGGTGCAGGCCCATTTTATTCCACGTTAGCACCCTCACTTTCTGAGATTTGCCACTGTCTTGATGGAAATATCGTCAGAATATCATACCGCATGCATGTCTTTTGATGGTACCTTAGGTAGGTGCAGGCCCATTTTATTCCACGTTAGCACCCTCACCTTCTGAGATTTGCCACTGTCTTGATGGAAATATCGTCAGAATATCATACCGCATGCATGTCTTTTGATGGTACCTTAGGTAGGTGCAGGCCCATTCTATTCCATGTTAGCACCCTCACCTTCTGAGATTTGCAACTGTCTTGATGGAAATATCGTCAGAATATCATACCGCATGCATGTCTTTTGATGGTACCTTAGGTAGGTGCAGGCCCATTCTATTCCACGTTAGCACCCTCACCTTCTGAGATTTGCAACTGTCTTGATGGAAATATCGTCAGAATATCATACCGCATGCATGTCTTTTGATGGTACCTTAGGTAGGTGCAGGCCCATTCTATTCCACGTTAGCACCCTCACCTTCTGAGATTTGCAACTGTCTTGATGGAAATATCGTCAGAATATCATACCGCATGCATGTCTTTTGATGGTACCTTAGGTAGGTCATAAGTAGGAGTAGCACACACAACAGAAGCTCTAATGACACATTGAAGAGTATGGATATTCAGAATGACCAGACTTTGCTGGCTCGTACATGATATTCAGATTCTCCAGATTAAAAAACAAAATGCTGATACAAATCATTCTACCAATTTTCACATCTTCAAACAGTTTTTGCAAGTCATTTGTTATTGTAAGCGTTTAGTGATAAATACAACTCATTTATACAACACAACAAAAAATTAGTAAAATCAGGCATTATGACCTTCATAGTCAATGCCATATAACATTAAAGCATCAAAGAAGTGTAACACAAGAGAAAAGGGTATAATTACAGAAACTGATACACACACAGAGAGAGAGAGAGAGAGAGAGAGAGAGAGAGAGAGAGAGAGAGAGAGAGAGAGAGAGAGAGAGAACACCGCAACTAACACCAAACACACCAATATTTCCAGCATTTTGCAAAAAAAACCTACAAAATTTAAATGGGGTTGAGACATGTTTGGCAAAGTCATTCAACAACAACAAAATTCGTCAAAACCACACATGCATTATTTCATTTGAAAAGTTACATACACATGTCTGCCCGTCCACTTCCTTAACACCTCTCCATCCCCATCTTTACCCCTGTCCTGTCGCTCCTCCACACACACACACACATACAAAGACAAGACTGCACGCGCACGCACGCACGCACACACACACACACACACACACACACACACACACACACACACACACACACACGCACGCACGCACGAGCACACACATATACACAAGCGCAAGCGCGCGCGCGCACCCATGCACACACTGATATATTCATAAACAATCATGCGCTCGTGCACGCAAAACACACATACCATAGGCACAGACACACACAGATACACAAACTCACACACGCACGCACGTGGACACACACGCACGCGCGCCCCCGCTCGCATACATACGTAATACCATGCGCGCGCGCGCACGCACACATATATACATACTCAACCATGCACGCGTGTATGCAAGACGTACCTAACACGCACGCACGCACAAACGCACGCTTACTCTGTGTGTGTGCGTGCGTGTGTGTGTGTGTGTGTGTGTGTGTGTGTGTGCGTGCGTGCGTGCGTGCGTGCGTGCGTGCGTGCGTGCGTGCGTGCGTGTGTGTGTGTGTTCTCACTGGAAGCCAGTACAGAGTGTTAAACAGCTCACTGGCATATCACGCTTTTTCGCTCGAGTCTTGCTGCATGATTTGGAACTAACTGGACTTCATGAAGTAAAAAAAAAAAAAAACAAAACAAAACTACGGCTAACCTTTTTTTTTTCTTCAAGCTTATCTTATGTTCATCAACCCTTTTTCCGCCTGATGTACTAGGAGTATATTTTTGTCCAGAGATTTTTTTTAAACGATTTTCTGGCATTTTTTTAAACAACAAATGAAATACCAAGAATACTTTTACGCGAAACGAAAGCCGTCAAATGGTCATTAAATTCCTTGTATGTAATAGAAGAATTTGTCTTAGATGAACAGATGTAAGCCTCATCTTTCTTTGATCAATCTTTTTTTTTTTATCAGAAGTGAGGCTCGACGACAAGTTGTTATCGAAGAACGCCTTACAAACGCCTGTACTTTGTCAAAAGATCTCATGACAACAATGCTTCTTAATTTAATAGGATACAAGGAGAGTTTATACTTATTCTTAATTTCTTTTATTTTTCTACATTTTGTGCACATTTTTGGATTCAGCTATTTCAGAATCACGAAAATCACAAAATGATACAATCTTGGTTTGTGCAACAATTTTGTTGCTATGATTTAACGCGAAAATGATGAGTGACAAAAGGGAGAAGAAAGTGAAAACGATGAATAAAATGGAACGAAGAAAGGACAGAAGTGAAGAATGTGAATAACAGACACAATGAGAACAAGAAACCCTGAAGTTATGACCGACTGTCAAGAACGAGAATATGGCGAATGATCGACGGGACTAGAACACTGTAAGTATGAACATATTGAGTAAAGAGTGTGAGAATGAGGGGGGGGGGGAGAAAGGCTGAATAACAGACAGAAGGAAACCTAAAGAATGGTGAAAAACAGGAGAAAAGGATAACGCGAGAATGATGAAAGAGGGATTGGAGAAGAACGTGAAAATGGTGGAAATAATAATGGGAGACAAACGTGCGTGTGATGAAGGGCAGTTGGAACGAGAAGGCAAGAAAAACGATGGCGCATCTGGCCCCGACTGGAAGAAAACAGGCAAACACGAAAATGATTATTAAAAAAAAAAAAAAAGATGGACGAAAGGAGCACATGAGATGAGTACTGATCGAGATGGTTAAAGTGTCAGAATCATGAACGTGGGGTGGGACGAAAAGAAAAAGTGATATCGAGGAACGGGAGGTGAAAAGAGGAATGTGAGAGTGAGAAATGAGTGAGATGATATGATAGATGATGGACAGAATTGTGGATGGGAAAATAACGT
>CM031612.1:68048494-68050994 GCA_018398815.1 Conus ventricosus | reverse complement strand
AAAAAATTACTAGTACCGGATTTTTAGAAGACAGGGACACAATTTACATTGAAAGATCCTCACCACCCCCCTCTCCCCTCTCTCTCCCCTGCATTCCTATGGGGTGAATTAAGAAGTATGCGGAGTGTTTAAAACACACATTAAAAACTGGACCACAGAGGCAGAAAAAAAAAGCAATGCAGAAATGGAGACAAAAATAAAGTTTTTAAAAAAGCGAAAGAAAAGGAAACAACGAGCACAATACCACAAGAACACTGGAACACAGCTTACACTAAAAGACCCCTACCTCCCACTCCCACCTCACCCCTTCTTCTGGCATGGGGTTTCCACCGTATGAGGAGAGTTCTAGGCGAGAGGTGAGCTGCAGATTGGCTTACAGGATGACCAAGATGACCGAGGAGGAAAACTAAACCACGTTAAAGGGACGGTCAAGCAGGGTTTCAGAAAAGTGTCCTACAGAAAATCCATGCAGAACGGTGTTCACATGTCGGCAACATTGGAAAGTTGTTTCAAGAAACTCAGAGAAAGTAAGGTTGTGCAGGAATGAATTTCGTGGACCTCAAATGTCCCTTCCTCTAGGATGTTGTGAACTATCAATTCACTCACAGACAGAAAGCAAGTGCATCAGTGAATAAGGAGCCATGAAGGCACCGAGGGGAAGGGGGGGGGGGGGAGGGGGGAGACAGACGCTCGGAAGGGATTAAATCGGCTTCTCAGGTAATGAGAGAAAAAACGCTAATAACACCAGGTAAACAATGGATAGGTCAAAGACGAAAAACCAAAGACGTTCGATATGACAGAACAAAGTGATCAGGAAGAAATGATGTAACATGTAGATTCAAAACATATGGCGTCCAAGACTTGGAAAAGACTTCACTCCTTTGCACACACCACACACACACACACACACACACACACACACACACACATCGACAATTCTGTTAATTCGCTTACAGCACAGACGCTTGCAGATTTGATACTGACCGCCATTGCCCTTGTGTTGTCAAACAACAGGAGTGCCTGCGTGGTCTCTGCATGTGTGGCAGTGAGGGGTGGGAGGGGGGCTGGCAGATGTCTCCAATGAAATGTGGTAACAGATGATTGCGTTGTTCTTAATCACATCGGCTACTGGCGCCATGGACACAAGTTCATTCTATAATCATTATTATGATCATTATTATAATCACTACAGATATTAGCAGCAGCAGCACTAATAGTAGTAGTAGTTGTGTTTTCTTATAATTATTTCTGTCCCCTTTGTCATGTGACGTAGCCTCACATCAAGGCATGTGACGCTCCATCACATGTAGTTAGTAATATGAATCATTTCTCCATGCCACTACTAAAAAGGAAGAATATTCATGTGGCTTGACTAGTGTAGCGGGCGTCCCCAAATAATTGTGAGAATGACTCATTAAAGAAAGAAGGGTGGTCATTGGGTGAAAGTGACCACTGAGAGATAGTTTAATAAGGGCTGGTAAGGTGCTGGTCATGTGTTTGAACACTGAGTATGCACTCACTAGGAGGAGGGAGGAAAGAATCAGTTTTAGCCCAGCAGATGGCCTAGAGACTCGAACTGTCAGGACGCTGGTCCTCACTGCTGACAGTCATTACCAGGTGAGCCATAGATAGTTGGGGAAAGCTACAGGGAAAAAAACTAAAGAAAAGAGAAAGAAAGAATATGTTGACTTGGGAAGCAGGTTACTTACACGAACCTTATTCGTGTTTCAGCCTTCACCCTTCGCCCTTCACCCTTCACCCGTGAGGTGGTTAAAGATGGCCATGGTGTGGGGAACACACCGGTAGTTCAGCCCCAGCAATTAAAGACTCCAGGGAGAGGAGTTGGAACTCATCATCTCTCCAGTAACAGGAGAAGTCAAGGGAGAGGAGTTGGAACTCATCTCTCCAGTAACAGGAGAAGTCAAGGGAGAGGAGTCGGAACTCATATCTCCAGTGACGGGAGAATTCAAGGGGGCGATACGATGTCTGAGGAGACAGGGAATCATGACAGTATGGAACGAGTCTTATATCTGATGCAGGCGTAGCATCAATGATTGAAATAATTACTTATTCTCCTGGTCTGGATCTTGGGCCAATGTTATGTGAAGGCCATGACTTTACAGAAACTTGTATTGATGTAAATGGGAAATTGGTTACAAGGATGCATGTATAAAATCTGTTTATAAATTGTTTGATGTGATTTAGTAAAGTTGTTTTTTCCCGAAGGAGAGGGGGAGAAGAAAAAACATTCGGTAGTGCGCCTTTTGGTTGATTGGAAAGATTGCGTGTGCGTACGGAGTAAATGCTGTCATGAATGCATGTGTGCAAAAGTGACAGTGTGACCATTACCCTCTGACGCCATCCCAGCCTGATCTTCTCTACATCGACTGTACGCCAGTTGAAAAGAATGTGCTGAGAAAGAGGATTATTCGCTTTCGTTTTGTTTTTTTTTAAAGAAAATACGAACCCGGTGGCTCAACCAGATGTGGGACCGCGATTA
>CM031612.1:68002499-68047494 GCA_018398815.1 Conus ventricosus | reverse complement strand
TTTTGGGGTGGGGCTGGGGCGCGTCTTGTATATGCTGTGGCAGTGACCTCATTGTGGGTTTCCTGTCATTGTCCATGACTCGTTCACTGTGGTCATTGTTGGTCAGTTCACCGGGGCTGTTGCTGGCTGCATGTGTTGGTGCCTACCAGACAGGGCACTCACCAGGGCTGTTGCTGGCTGCATGTGTTGGTGCCTACCGACAGGGCACTCACCCAGGGCTGTTTGCTGGCTGCATGGGTTGGTTCCTACCAGACAGGGGCACTCACCAGGGCTGTTGCTGGCTGCATGGGTTGGGTGTCTACCAGACAGGGGCACTCACCAGGGCTGTTGCTGGCTGCATGTGTTGGTGCCTACCAGATTGGGGCACTCACTCGTGCTAGCTCTGCGACTTAGCAACTGTTGTCAGCAAACGGGGACCTAATCGACAGAGTCCTGCATATGTTGGATCAGAACAGGCACCATTGAACACCAACGAAGTGACTCGGCAACATCACAGGGTTTGTGTTGTTGGTGTGGATTGCTGCTATTGGAACTGCAACAGCAGAAACCTGGGTGTGGTTATGTGCAGGGCAGCTGAAATGAGCAGTGTTGGAGTTGTGTTACTTGGCATAGAGGATGAACAGTGGGGGGGGGGGGGGGGGGGGGGGGGGGAGCATGTGCTCATTCCTTCCATAAACATCGAACTGCTGTTTTGAATGACGAAAAGGCACAAGTAACACAAACTTATTATTGTTTTTTTTTTCATTTTGGTAAAACAAAGTTTATGAATTATGCAAACTATATTTACCACTTTGGCACATTCTTGAAAATTACAGGGCATGTCCCCAATAGAGAAAGGTCTCATGGTTTTTTCTTCAGAAGTGGTGCTGAAAAATGGCTGAGAAATTCAATCATTACGAAGTTCATTTTCTGTCTTCTTCGCTCAGATCCCCATGCAACTATGTTTAACTACTTCTGCCGTTGCCTTGTTACATCTGGCTCTCATCTCTCCAGAAATCGAGAGCTGTTTCAATGAGATCGTATGTAGATAGGTCTCTGAACCTGCTTGCGTGACGGCAATTTTGGTGTGGAAACCAGATTTCTACAGGCCGCTGGTTGGACTGGTATATTAGGTCCATCTTGCAGACGTAAGCTCTTCTTTCCTTCCCCATGGCACAGTGAGTTCAGTTAGAATCATTTTTGTGGTGATGAACCTGTGTGGGGTATTACATCTGGTCTCATGTCATTTTTGAGGGTAGGGTTTTTTTTTTCCTTTTAGGTCTTCTGCGCACTCCCAGTCATCCACTCTGTCCAGCAAACCTCACCTCCAGGCTCCACATGTCACAGCTGTTCCAGACTTATTTCTGGCCCTCCTGCCATATGGAACGTCCTCTCTGGAGTAGCGTGTCCAACAGTAGTACTGACTGGATGTGCAGTCTTCTTACATGGCAGTGCCTCCGTTGTTGTTGTTTTAAACCCTGTACCTTCCATGTTGCTGCTGTGGCCATGGATTAGACAGTGAATGATTCTGACAATGCTGCAAAAACCCACCGCTGGCTTTTGCTGCCTTACGTTTTAAAACCACTGTTTTTGTTTGGGGCTTCTGCTGTTGCAATCTGCTGATGTCACAGCTGCTGCTATTGCAGATCCTGTTACAATCGTTTATTGCTGTGTCTGCTACTTTTGCTTCTGCTGCTGCTACTAAACTGCCACAGCTTCTGCTGCCGTTAACAACTACCACAGCTACTACTACGATTTTTTAAATACTGTTGCTTCTGCTACTGCGCTGTACTGTGTTGCTACTGCGTCTGCTATTACTGCTGCTACTACTGCTACCGTTGGTACTACGACTAGGTCTACTTCTACTACTACTACCATTTCTGCTGCTGCTGCTGCTGCTGCTGCTGCTTACTACTACTCCTACAACTGCTTCTGCTACTGCTACTACCGTTGTAGTTAACATCACCATTTACCATTGGTGTGTGTGCAGTGGGGATCAGACTCTACAACGGTCTACACCAACAGCGCGGCAAGAGGAAGACCGGCTACTGCACAGGGAGCAGCAAAACGTTCAGCGACGTCCTGGACGTCTTGGATCGGAAAAAGACCATCCTCTTTGGATGTCGGAATGACAAACTGCCGCACCCTCCTGCCCTCGGCCATCAGCTGCCCTCCGAGTTGGCCGACGCACCAGCCAGCGTGCCGCTGTCGGTTTGAAGTGTACGAGATAGAGCGTTCGGTCACTCCTACACAGGTGGAAATACAGGCGTTTGGTCTCCCCCCCCCCCCCCCATACAGGTGAAATAGGCGCTTTGTCGCCAATACACACAGGTAAGAGCTGAAAGATTTGGTCACCGCCACACAGGTGAGAAATACAGGCATTTGGTTTCCACGTACAGGTGAATTAAGTCATGTGGTCGCCCCTATACTCATTAAGAGATGAAATAATTTTTGGGCTCCCTACACAGGTGGGAAGTACAGTGTTGGTCTCCCCCCCCCCCCCCCCCCCCCCCCCCATACAGGTGAAAGGTGAAATAAGGCGTTTTACGCCCATACACACATGTAAGAGATGAAATATTTGGACATCCCTGCCCCAGGTGAGATATACAGGCTTTGGTCTCCCCAATATAGGTGAAATAAGTCATGTGTCGCCCCTTACACATAAGAGATGGAATATTTGGTCACACCTGCACAGGTGAGAAATACAGGTGTTTGTCTTAAAACTTACAGGTGAAAATAAGTCATGTGGCCCCGCCCTATACACATTAAGAGATGAAATTTTTGCAGGTGTTTGTCAGTTAGGCAGATGACAGATACAGGTTCTGCCCAGCCTACTCTAGTGACAGATAAACATTTTTGGTTACCTCACACGTTTGGGAGATAGTGTTTGTTAGCCCAACAAAAGTGAGAGATACAGGTGTTTAGTCGTTCCTACACCGGCGAGAGATAAGGACGTTCGAAAAGTCTTGACACATGCGAGAGAATTCGGGTGTTCGTTCAGAATAGGCCAGAGATGCAAATGTCTGTTCATCCTGTACAGGCGAGAGATACAGGCTTTTGGAAATCCCTTTTCAGGTGAGAGATACAGAGCAGCCCTACACAATTGAAAGATACGAGTTTTTTGAAAATCCCCACACTGGTGAGAGAGGAGAAACGTTTGGTCAAACCCACACAAGTTGCAGGTACAGAACTTCAATTACTCCATGTGGTGGGAGATACAAGCATTTGGGTCGCCCTTGTACAACTGAGTGATACAAGTAAATTTTTTCACCCAATACAAGTGAAATACAGGCATTCGGTCGCCTTTTATACAGGTAAGAGATAAGGTTTTGTCGTCCCTACACAGGTGAGACGTACAGGCTTTGGTCGCCTGCATAATAAGACAGATTGTTTTGTCTTGGCGTTTGGTCGTCTGTATACAGGTGAGAGATCCAGGTGTTTCGTCCACTCCTGTATAGGTGAGAGATCCAGGCGTTTTGTCACCCTATTTAAGGTGAGAGATATAAGCGTTGGTCGCCTGTATATAGGTGAAGATAGAAGTTTTTTTGTCACCTCAACAAGGACAAGAGATGTAGGCGTTTGGTCGCCTGTACACAGGTGAGAGAACAATGTTTTGTCACCCCTTCGCACGTCAGAGGTACGGCGTTTGGTCGCCGTACACAGGTATAAGAGAGAAATGCTTTTTCACCTCAACACAGTCAGAAGTAAGGCGTTTGGTCGTCTGTTTCTAGGTGAGAGATACAAAGTTTGTCCCTCAACACAGTAGGTGAGAGATACACATGTTCGTCACCTCAACACAGTGGTGAGAGAACAAATGTTTTTTCACTTCAACACAGGTCAGAGATATAGGCGTTTGGTCGCTGTATCTAGGAGAGAGAAAAAATGTTTTTCACCCCTATTACAGATATACAGAATTTGGTCATCTGCACGTACGTGAAAGATTCAGATGTTGTCCCCCCCTAATGTACAGGATTTTGTGCAGGTGAGAGATTTCAGGAAATTTAGCCGCCTGCAAAACTGGTGAGAAAATAACATTAGCTTTTTCAAAACCCCCTACAAAGGTTAGAATACAGTTGATTGGGTCACCCCGAAGTAGAAGAGACTCAACGTTTGGTCACCTGTAACAGGTTTAAAAAAACAGGCGTCTTTAAACACCTCCACTTGACTGAAACACATACAGCCATTAATTCAAATTGGAACATCTGAAAGATGCAAGCATTTAATCATCACTGAAAAGCTGAGACAGTCCTTTCATCGCCATACGAAGGTAGGAAAGATATGGCGTTTGGTCAGCATAAAAACCGGTGACAAATATGAGGGTTTTGGTCACTTTTACGTTGGTGACAGATAGGGGCAGTGGATCACTCGTGCATAGATGGAAGATACAAGCGTTTCACATCCTAAGCTCTTGACAAATACAGGTGTTTCACCACTCCTATACAGGTGAAAGGTACAGAGGGTTGGTCACCATCATAGAAATAAAAGATACAGATGTTTGGTCCACAGGCGAGAAACGCGGTCAACTTGATCACAAACCTTTAGCAGTGAGAAGTACAGGCCTGTGGTCATCTCTATCCAGGTGGCAGGTCAGGTGTTGGGTCATTCCTTTACTGGTGAGAGGCCTGTGGTCATCTCTATCCAGGTGGCAGGTCAGGTGTTGGGTCATTCCTTTACTGGTGAGAGGCCTGTGGTCTCTCTATCCAGTGGCAGGTCAGGTGTTGGGTCATTCCTTTACTGGTGAGAGGCCTGTGGTCATCTCTATCCAGGTGGCAGGTCAGGTGTTGGGTCATTCCTTTACTGGTGAGAGCCTGTGGTCATCTCTATCCAGGTGGCAGGTCAGGCGTTGTTGGGTCATTCCTTTACTGGCGAGAGGAATAGAGGTTTGGGTCATCCCTTTACACAGAAGTGGGGTGGCAACTGTACAAGATTGTGAGTGCGTGCGTGCGTGTGTTTGAGATCGGTGTGTGTGTGTGTGTGTGTGTGTGTGTGTGTGTGTGTGTGGTGTGTGTGTGTGTGTGTGTGTGCGTGCGCGTATGTGTGTGTGTGTGTGTATGTGTGTGTGCGCGCGCGCGGTGTGTGTGCGTGTGCGTGTGTGTGTGTGCATTGCCTGCGTGTGCTATGTGTGTGTGTATGTTTGAGAGCGAGTGTGTGTGTGGCGTGCGTGCGTGCGTGCGTGCGTGCGTAAATGAAATGGCTTGTTGAAGGTTTGCACTAACATTTCATGAACAACAGCTTAATTCCATCGATTATGGTGGTGTGTTGATGATGTTACGGTGATGATGATGACAGTAGTGATGGTGGCATTGATACGCGATGACAGTGATGGTGATGGTGGCGATGGTAACAGCAACCCCAACACGATTCGGTTTACACAAGTGATCATCCTGGTCTCATTATGTACATCCATCGACACGTTCGCTATTTTGTTAATGCTGTTGCGCTGGCTGCTGCGACTCGCTCCCTAGTTCCATCGATGTCTAACCGTAACACCTCGTCGCGCACCGTGCTGTCTGATTGTCTGGCAGCCGGTGTGGCCCAGTGAAGGGTACTGGTCGGATGTGGATCCGCCTCCCAGCAGTTCGGTGCCGGGGACCCGGTGGAGTACCGTGCGGGCGGGGCTGCACTACCGGGAGGGCCTTGGTGCAGGTGCGACGAACCGGGAATGGTCGACCTGATCAGTCAGTGCACGGGTTAGTGCTGGGCGTTGTGTGTGTGTGCGTGGTGCGTGTGTGTGTGTGCGTGTGCTGCGTGGCGCGTGTGGTTCTCTACCACGCGTTTTTGGCAAATCTAACAAAGATGACTTGGTTTGCTTTGTTCTGCTTGTTGCTTCATGTTACATTTTGCCTGCTGATTTCAGTGCCAGAGCGTCATTGTATGATTGTGCGAACGCTTAGAAGACGCGTGTTGATTTCCTGTCGCTGAAGTATGCAGGTCAGCTGTGCAGGCGTGTAATGGACATTGTATGACCAAAAGTGTGGTGTGGGTTTTGTGTGTGTGTGTGTGTGTGGGGTTTTCCGTTTTTTGGGGGGGGGGTTTGTGTGTGTTGTTTTATGTGTGTGTTTGCGGCGCGCCGTGGTGGTGCCGGGGGGGGGGGGGGGGTTTGGGGGGGGGGCCCCTTGGGGGTTTTTGGGTGGATGTGGGAGAGCAGTGGTGGGGGGGGGGGTCGTGCGCGGGGCGGCTAAAAAAAAGGTTGTGAAGTTTTGCAAAAACATTTCAAAACCAGTTTTTTTCCATTTTTTTTGGGTGGGTTGTTGTGTGTTTCGTGGTGCGTTGTGGGCTTGTGCGTGCGTGGGGGGGGTGGGTTTTCGCCCCCCCAAACCGTTGGTTTCAAATGTACAAGTTTTGACTTGGTTGCTTTTTGTTTGCTTGTTGCGTTCCGGGCCCCCCCCCCCCTTTTCCTCAAATTCAAAGTCCAGGGTCCTTTTTTGGTTGTTTGTTCCCCGGGGTTCCCCGGGAAGGGGAGGGGTTGGTTTCCCCCTGTTTCGGTGGGGACCGGGGGGTTCGCTGGGGGGGGGCGGTAATTTGGGGCAGTTGGCCAAAAGGGGAATTTGGGTCCCCTCATTTCATTAGTGGGGCCTGGTGTTTGGTGCGTTTTCTTTTTTTTCCCTGTCCTTTGGGATTGCAAAACCACGCTTTGGGAATTTCTAAAAAGATATTGGTTTCGGTTTGTTCTTCCCAGGGCAGCCGTTTTTTCTCCAACTCCGGTTTTTGCGCGTTTTTGGGCGTTTTTGTTTCCTCGCAATGGGGCGTGTGGGCGTGACTACTTGTTCCGTCCCGGGCCCAAAAATGGTTCTAAGTGTGCTTAAGGAAAAACGCCCTTGTGCCGTTCTATTTCTCCTGTTTCCCGCAATCCCAAAAATTTCATCGACACTCCGGGGACTTTAAAAAATATTTTTTTAAAAAAGGTTTTAAAAGGCAAAAAAAACCAAAAGCCACAATAAAAAAACCCCCTTTTTCCCCCGTTTATTTGGGCAGCTGGGGCCCCCGGGGCGGGGGCTATCGGGGGCCCACCGTGGGTGCTGTTTCTTTTACCCCCCGGTGGGGGCGGTTTCACTTTGGTTTCCCACTTTGGGGGTTTTGCCTCCGCCCTCCCCCCCCCTCCTTCCCGTTCCCCCGCCCTTTATACCCCACCCCTTCCCCCCCCCCCCACCCCCCCCGAAAAACCCCATTATTCAACGCCCTAAACCCCCCTGGCCCCCTTCCCCTTTTGCACCCCTCCTTCCACCCCCCCCCCCATTCGCACCATTTACCTCATCCCCCTTCCCCATAACCCCTTCCCCCTCCCCCCCCCATCCACCTATGGCACCCACCCCCAAACCCCCCCCCCCCCCAACCGCCCACCTCCCCCCTTCTTCCCCCCCCTTGCCCCTTTGTCACGCCTTCATCCGCCCCCTTCCCCAAAACCCCTATGTCACGCCCTTCACCCGTCCCTCGCCCTTATGTCCCCCTTAAATCCCCCCTCCCCTCGCCCACATGTCCGCCCTTAATCCGCTCCCTCGCCCATACGCCCCTTGTCACCCCTTATCCGCTCCTCTTCCCCTATTTTTCCCGCCCTTATCCGCCCCCCTTGCCCCCAGTACCCCCTTCATCCGTCCTCCCACTATGCACCCCCTTATCCCTCCCTTCCCCCCCACAGTCCCCCCTTCCCCGCTCCCTCTCCCCAAATTGCCCCCTTTGGGAAACCCCCTTCTCCGTCCCCTGCCAATACGCCCACTTTTCAGCCCTTCTTTTCCCCCCCTCCCCCTTTTCCCCCCTCCCCCCTCTGCCAATAGCCCAAAGTCAGCCCCGCTCCCCTTCCCCTTCCCCCCAAATTATGCCCTCACCGCATTCCCAAAACCCCCATAGAGCCCTTCCCCTTTCCCCCCCCCCCCAACTTTTCCACCCTTTTCCCCCCCTTCGAAAGTTTTCTCCTTTCCCCCCCCCCCTCCCCCCCCCCTTTTTTCCCAACCCTTTCCCCAAATTGCCCCCCACCCCCCCCCCAACCCCAATCCCCCCCCCCCCCCCCCCCAATTTCCCACCCTTCACGAAAAAAATTTGCTTCCCCCCCCCCCCCCTTTTCCCCCCCCCCCTTTTTGACCCCCCCCAATTTGCAAATCGGCCCCCCACCCCCCAAAAAACCCCATTCCGCCCCCTTCCTGTCTCCTTTTCCCTGCCCCCGCCCCCCCCCGGTAGCCCCTTATTTTCCCCCTCCCTGCCCCGTCCCCTTCCCCCCCCCCCTCACCACCACAAACGCTTACCCGTTTCACCCCCGACCCCCCCCCCCCCAACCCCCCCCCCCCCACCCCCCCCCCCACCAAAAAAGAAAAAACCTATTTTTTAAAAAAAAAAACAAAACGTCAAAAAACCCTGCATTCACGCCCCACGTCCACCCAAAAGTCTACCGCGTTGCTCCCCCCAAAACCCCCCGGGTTCGTTTTTCCCAAACATGCGAGCCCAGGTTTGCCTTCTCCCTCCCTACCCCCCTATTTTTGCCTCCCGGGGTCATTTCTCGTGCTCGCCATGGTCCCCCCCCCCCCCCCCCCCCCACACCCCCCATGAAACCTCTCGGCCGCCCCCTCCACCCACCATGGCACCCCATGCTTTCCTCCCCCCCCTTTCCTTCCCCCATCCATTTTGACACTGCACCCTTTTAAACCACACATCTCTTCCCCAACCACCACCATCCAGTTCGTCAAACGCTCACGCTTGACTGTCCCCCACCGTTTCCCCCCCTCGTCACAACCCTGCATCTGCCCCCCCTCTGCTTAAAAAGGGCCACCCTGTAAAGCCCCATTGGCCCCTTTGCCAACCCCCCCCCCCCCCCCCCCGGGAAAATACCCATCGCCCTTCTTCGCAACTCTGCGCCAATACCCACCTCCTGTAAACCCCATTCATTGCCCCCCTCTGCTCCAACGCCCCCCTTTAAACCCCTTCATCTGCCCCCTTCGCTCAATACGCCCACCCTGTGACGCCCTCACGTAACGCCCTTCTCCACGCCCCCTCTCCCCCAATCGCCCTCCCAGATGCTTCTTCCCCGGCCCCCCTCCCCCCCAATAACCCACTCGTGTACGCACCCCGGATCCATCCCCCCTCTGCCCCAATCCCCAAGCCTTCATCCAGCCCCCTTGTCCAGTTCGCCATGAACGTCACCCCCTCATCCACCCCCCCTCGTCCAGTGCCCATACCCCGCCCAGCCCCCACCCAGCCCCCTCTGCTCCTTTACCCCCAAAACGCAGGGCCCTTCACCCCACGCCCCCGGCCCCCTCTGCTCCATTAGCCCAGGGGAACGCACGCCCTTCACCCACCCCCCCTTTGCTCCCAATCGCCCCTTCACCACGCCCCCTCTCTCCAATACGCCCCTTCATCACGCCCCTCTTCTCCAATGCCCCCATGAACGTCACGCCCTTCACCCACCCCCCCTCGCTCCTTAGCCAGAACGTCACCCCCTTTCCACGCCCCCTTTCCAATACCCCCATAACTCAGCCCTTCATCACGCCCCTTTCTCAATCCCCCATGAACGTCACCCCTTCATCCACGCCCCTCTTCCTTAGCCTAACTCACGCCCTTCATCCACCCCCCCTTTTTCCCCCAAATTAGCCATGAAATCACCCCCTTCATCCCCCCCCCTTTTTCCCAATGCCCCATGAACGTCACGCCCTTCACCCACGCCCCCCCCCAATTAAAGCCCCTGAACTCACGCCCTTTCAGCCCCCCTTCTCCAATCCCCCATGAACCCCCACCCCTTCTCCACGCCCCCCTCTTCCCGCCCCAAAGAACGTCCCCCTTCATCCCACCCCGCCCACGTCCCTGGACCACCCCCCCTCACCCCACGTCACCTTTCAGCCCCATTCCCTCCCATGTCCCCCCAGCCCCCACCCTTCCCCCACCTTTTGGGCCCCTCTCGGCCCCTCCCCCCGTTCCCCCCTTTGGGCCCCCCCCCCCCCCCCCCACCCACCCCACCACCCCCCCCCCCACCCCCCCCCCCCCCCTCCATTCCCCCCCTTCCCGCCCCCCCAAAACCCCCAAAACACCCCCCCCCCCCCCCCCCACCCCCCCCCCCCCCCCCCCCCCCCCCCCCCCACCCCCACCCCCCCCCCCCCCCCCCCCCATCCCCCTGATCGCCATCCCCATGGCGTCCTCCATTGCCCCCTCCCCCTGACACCCCCATCCCCCATGGTTGCCCTCCATCTCCCCCTGATCAGCCATCCCCCATGGTATCCCATCCATTGCCTGATCAGCCCACCCACCATGGTTCCCCTCCCCCCGACACCCCATCCACCTGGTGTGTCCCCCAACTCCCCTGATCGCCCTCCCCCGGGTTGCCCCCCTCCCTATCAGCCCCACCCACCAGGGTGTCCCCTATCCCCCTGATCACCCCATCCCCCCCAGGGTGGCCCCTCCTCTGCCCTGATCACCCACCACAGGTTGCCCTTCATCTGTTGGATCAGCCCATCCCCATGGTGTGCCCCCTCTGCCCTGATACCATCCCCCATGGTGTGCCCTCGATCTCCCCCCTCCCCCCTTCCCGTCATGCCCTTCATCCCAAACCCCTATGCACTACCACGTCAGCCCTTCATCGCCCCCCGGCCCCCCTGGCTGCAATGCCCGCCCGCCCCCCCACGTTTGTCTTTATCCCCCCCCCCTTTTCCCCAAGCACGCCCACCCATGTCCACCCTGCCCCGGCCACCCCCCCCCCCCCATCCCCCCGCAAGTTGGGCCCCTGAAATCTGCTTCCTTTTTTTGTAATCGTGTTCTTTCCTACCCCCCTCCCTGTCCATTCTTACCCAATTTACGTTGCTCTAACCCGGCCGCCCCAAACCAGTCACCCCCTGAAATCAGCCTCTCCCCCCCTTTCTGTACCCATGTCAGGCCGACCCTCCCCCCCCCCCCCCCATACACCATGTCCCCGCTGAAAATTAAAAGTCATGTGAAGCCCCAAAGCTGCATTCCGAATTCCTTAATGTCAGCCCCCAATCTCCCCCATTCCCCCACCCATGGGAGCCCGCATCCACCCCCCCCCCCCCCCTGTCTGCCCCATATCTCACCCCCCCTTCCCCCCCCCCCATGGCACGCCCTGCTCCCCCCCCCCCCTGCATCCACCCCCCCCCCCCCCCAAAGTCTGCCCCTTTTCTCACCCCCCTTCCCCCCCCTGGGCCCCCTGCATCCACCCTCCCCCATGTCATGCCCTTATTCACCCTTCCCCCCCCCATGGCACGCCCCGATCCACCCCCCCCCCCCCCCCCTGTCAGCCCCACATTTTCCCCCCCCCCATTCCCCCCACCCATGCACGCCCCGCATCAACCCCCCCCCCCCCCCCCCAAAGTCATGCCCCCATATCTCACCCCCCCTTCCCCCCCCCAAGGCATGCCCTAATCCCCGATGCCGCACCCCACAATACCAAAGCGTATTGCTTTCCCCCATACGCCACCATGTTTAACACGAATCCGTGGTTCCCCTTACCCCCCTCCCGTCACAACCGCATCAATCCACGACGCCCCTCCCCAGGTATTCCCCGCTCCACTCCCCCCCCCCCCAAAGTCTTCCGCACCCCCCCCCTCCCCATCCCGCTCTGGTACACCCAACATGTCAGGCCCCGCAAAACATCCTCTCTCCCCCCTCCCCTCCGTACACCCCACTGTCAGCCTTGCATACACCCCCTCTCCTCCCCCCCTCCCTACCCCCTAATTCAGACCCTGCAACATCCCTCTCCCCCTCCCTAGTACACCCCACATGTCAGGCCCTGCACAATCCCCTTTTCCCTCCCCCCCACCTAAACCCTCCACGCAGGCCATGCATACATCCCTCTCTCCCCCCCGTCCACCCATGGGTCACGCCCTACATGCACGCTCCCTCCTCCCAGTAGCCCACCCATGTGGATCCAGCTTGCCCATCCATTTCACGGCTGCAAACGTTTCCCCCGCGCCCCCAGTTCCCCAGCCATATCCGCCCCGACCCGCCCACCCCTCTCCATCATGTCAAACCCCCCTTCACCCCCTTGCCCCAATACGTCACCTATGTAATGCCTAAATCGCGCCCCCCCCTGCCCCAAAACGTCCACCCAGTAATCCTTTCATCTGCGCCCCCCTCTGCCCAAAACGTCCACCTTTAAAGCTTTGCATCTGCGCCCCATCGCCCCCAAAAAAACATCCCCATTCCCCCCTTATCCCCGTTCCCAAGCGCCCGTAGAACCCTTTCGTCCACCTTTCATCCCCCCCTCTTCCCCAAAAAGGGCCCCCCCCTCAAACCTTCTTTCCCCCCGTTCTGCCCAAAACCCCCACCACGTCACGCCTTCATCCCCGCCCCTCTGCCCGATAAGGAACCCCCGTCACACCCCTTTATTCCCCCGGTTTCCCAAACATTCCCCCCCCCACCCCCTGCTCCGTAGCACACCTTGCCCGCCCCGTATCCCGGCCACATCTGCCCCGTTCGCCCCCTCGTCACCCCCACTGGACGCCCATTACGCCCCCCCGTCAACCCCATGTCACGCCCCCGAATCCGGCCCCCCCATACTTTTAACCCACCCAAACCCTGAAAAATCACCCTGCACGCCCCCCCCATATCACGCCTTCCTTACCCTCCCCGCCCCATAGCTCTAAAATCCAATCCCCCCACCCCCTCTTTTACCCCCTAATGTCAGGCGCGGAAATCTCACCCCCCCCTTTTCCCCAAAATTTTCCGCCTGAATTCTAAGCACCCCTCCCCCCCCCTCCCCAACCCCCAACCCCTGTCATGATCTAAAAACCCGCCCCCCCACCCCTACCCAGGTTAAACCCGTTTCCCCCCTTCTCTATACCCGCAACCTGTTTTCCTCTCCCCCCCCTTCCCCAGGGAAATACCCTTCCGCGTCCCACGTAACCCCCCCACGTCTACCCGGTCTTGTTCTCCACCCCCCCCACGTACCCCCCCCTTGTCCCCCTCCCGCATCTGTGCCCCCAACGTCCCCCCCACCCCGAAAGGGTGAATGAATGGACCACCGATTAACCAATGAACGAATAAATCCCAAAAAAAAATCCACTGAACGGGGAATGAATGAGCGACCGATTAACCCACTGGGCAAATGAATGCGGAAGACCGACTGACCGACTTAATGAATGAATTACGAAAACCCACTGATGATAAATAAGGGGAAGGAGCGATTAGACTGAAAGAATTAAAACTGCAGACCCACTCACCCATGAACGAAAAAAAATGATGAACGAGCGGCGGAACGAATGAAAGACCCCCAGATGCCCACTAAATGAATGAATGAACGATCGACGACTCAAGGATGGCTGACTAAAAGACCCATGACGACTGAATGATTTAATGAATGAACGAACCCAAAGACTGAATAAAAGAATGAATGAAAGAATGAATGAACAGTATTGACAGACTGCACAAAAAAAATTTACGAACAACCCATTGCCCACTGAACGAATGAATGAACGAAAAGACCGTTGACCCATGAACGAAAAATGACGAACGACCCATTGACCGTGAACGAAATGAATGAACGAACGCCGATTGAGACTGAACGAATGAATGAACGAACGACCGATTGAACCGACTGAACGAATGAAATAACGAACGACCGATTTTCCGACTGAACGAATGAAAAACTGGAGCAGACTGACCGACTGAACGAAAAACAAGAACCCCTGACTGACCCAATGTACGACTAAGCGACGACTGATCGAATAAACGATAAATGAACGATCGACCGAACGAATCTACGATAAATGACTGAACGACCGACTGAACGGATGAATGTCTAACGACGGATCGACGAAGAAAGACCGAAAATCAAAGAACGAATGTCACGACAGCCCCCCCCCCCCCCCCCCCCCCCCCCAACAAAACACACACACACAAAAACACACAACACCCCCAAACCCACACACACCCCACACACACACAAACCACCACAACACCAACACAACACACAACCCACACCACACAACACAACCACCCCACACACACACACCAACACACACACACACACACACACCAGCACACAGACACCAGACACACAACACACCACACAACACACAAACCACAACACACACACACACACACACACACACAAAACACACACACACAAACACACACACACCCACACAAACCACACCACAACCAACACAAAAAAACGAATGAACAACAACAAAGAAAAAGTGGGACAGAAAGGAAGGAAAAGAAAAAAGAAAAAAAAAAGAACGAGAAAAAAAAACACATATGTTTTCCAAAAAATGAAAAGAACAAACAATTGTAACCCCCCCTCTCTCACGCACCGCACACACACACACACACACACGCGGCGCGCGCGCGGCGAAAATTTACCAGGGGCACTTTGATTTTTCCATGACAGAAGTCTTACTCGACATTGGTTTGAACTGTCCATTGTATTAGAATGTGGAAGTAGGGTAGTCATTTCTGCTTTAATGGTAAACCCCCCCTACTTGTGGTGTGTGTGTGGGGTTTTGTGTGTTGTGTGTGTGTGTGTGTGTGTATTGTGGTGTGTGTGGTGCGCGCGCGCCGCGTTGGTGGTGCGTGGGACCGTGGTGGAGAAAGCGCGCACTGCTTGCGTTGTTTCCCTGGTTGACGTGTGCGTGCGTGTGGGTTTTTGTGTGTGTGTGTGTGTGGTGTGTGGTTGTGTGTGTCGAGTGCGTGCTGCTGCTGCCATGGTGGTGTTGCGAGTGTTGTTTTGTGCGAGTGTGCGATGTGCGAGTGTGGTGTGTGTGGGGGTGGTGTTGTGTTGTGCGCGGCCGGGGTGCTTGTAGTGTATGTGCCCCTGGGCGCTCATGTCTGCGTTTTTGGTTTTCGTTCTGCGAGCGCGCGCGCCCCCGCGCGCGCGTGTGTGTATGTGTTGTGTGTGTGTGTGTGTGTGTGTGTTGTGTGTGCGGTGTGTGCGCCGGGGCCGGGCGCAATACATTTAAATACTTAAAAGGTACATATTTAATTTTTAGTGTAAAGCGTATCGACATTTGTTAATTTACTTTCGTAATAATATTACACACGCGCGCGCTCCCCAAAACAGAGAGAGAGGAGAGAGAGAGAGAGAGGGGAGAGAAAATGACATCTCAAATTTCTTGGAAAAACATGTCTAATCGGATTCTGTGTGTGTGTGTGTGTGTTGTGTGTGTGTGTGGTGTGTGGGGTGTGTGGCGCGCGTTTGTCTGTGCGTGCGTTTGCTTGTGTGTGTGTGTGGTGTGTGTGTGGTGTGTAACCTTTTGGTGAACGTTGCCGGGGAATAAAAGTGTGTGTGTATGTTGCATAGCGGTATCCATGCAGTTATTTGGATGAAATGGCTGATCAAAGATATCGTTATAACATTACAAGAAAAAAAAAAAAACCCTTCCATGAAGTAAAACTAGGGAAAAAAAAATAAAATCGTAGAAAAAAAAAACAAATTTAAAAAGGAGGAGGTTGGGGGGGGGGGAGGATGAGAATGAAGACAACTCGGAAGATAAATGACAGACAAAATGGCATGAGCAGAACGTGAGAATGATGAAATGCGAAAAAAGGATGACAAAAGTGAGAAGATTGACAGACGAGATAGGATAGAACGTACGTGATGAAAAGACAGACAAGATGGCATGAGCGAACGTGAGATGAGAATGAAGACAAGATGGCATAGAGAACGTGAGAATGAAAAAAATGACAGACAAGATGGATGAGTAGAACGTGAGAATGATGAATACAGACAAGATGGATGGCAAAAGTGAGAATATGAAATGACAGACCAAGGATGAGCAGAACGTGAGAATGGAAATGAAGCAAGATGGCATGACAGAAGTGGAATGATGAAATACAGACAAAATTTGGGATACAGAACGCGAGAATGATGAAAAGACAGACAAGTGGGATGACAGAATTGAGAATGAGAAATGACAGACAAATGGCTGAGTAGAACGTAGAATGATGAATGATAGCAAAATGGCATGAGCAGAAAGTGACAGTGATGAAAAGACGACAAATGGCATGAGTGAACGTCAATGACAGAAAAGGGCGGATGGCAAAATGGGAAACCGATGAACGGAAGATGGAGGAAAAGAGGAAACGGGGTGATGAACAATGACGGTCGAGAGGAAACGACGACTGGATAAGGAATCAATGATGGGCTGGGGGGCAAGAAAAGAACGCCAGAATGATAAACGAGTGGCTAAAGCCACGAGGCTCGATCACTGATGTCACACTTCCAAAGAGAGGAAATCCTTAACACTGTCAGAACAACCGCAAGATCACTTCGATCAGCAATGTAAGCAACGTCATGTTCAAACCCATTCTGAATAGATTACATTTGCAAACGGGAAACCCCGTCGCATCTGAAAGGCTGAATTTGCATCGAACAGATCTTTAACTCTTCGCCCAACACGCCTGCAGCACAAGGAGAAGTTCTATCATGTCTTCACAGACTTCAGAAAGGCTTGACCGTGTCTGTCCACAGATGCCATGGCCGCTATGAAGAATACTGATCTCGGCACAAAGTTAATCAACATTCAGCAAGTACAGGCCAAAGTGACCCGTTGCAGTACACTCAAACGGCGTCACTGAAAAGTGGTCCCATATATAGCAGTTAGGATTCGTCAGGGGCCCTTTTCTCTCCAATACTTTTCAACATAGCCCTGGAATCCATCATGAATGATCCATTTGAAGATGATGTCAACACAATCAGCACTGCCAGAACAACTATCACGTGCCTTCACTTTGCAGATCACTTCGGTGGCCCGGCGGGCGCTGAACAAGAACTCGCTCAGCTCGTTAAAACACTGGATGAAACATCGACCAGACACAGCATGGATTCCAAACACCGAGTAGACCAAGCTGAAGGCATCCACAACACCACATCCAGTACCGATATAACCATAGATAGAAGCTAGGAACTGTTAAACAGTTCATAGGTCTGGGATTCATTATCAGTGATGGGGGAATTTAAATCAGATATCCTCTCAAGAGCAGCAAAGACATCAGTTCTGAGCAGACTAAACCCTCTATGGAAAGACACAGACATCTCAGTGAAAGACAACATCTCATTGAAAGACATCTCAGTAAAAGACAGAAAACATCTCAGTGAAAGACAACATCTCAGTGAAAGACAACATCTGAGTGAAAGACACCTCAGTGAAAGACAGTAAACACCTCAGTGAAAGACAGTAACACCTCAGTGAAAGACAGTAACACCTCAGTGAAAGACAACATCTCAGTGAAAGACAACATCTCAGTGAAAGACAACATCTGAGTGAAAGACACCTCAGTGAAAGACAGTAACACCTCAGTGAAAGACAGTAACACCTCATTTGAAAGACAGTAACACCTCAGTGAAAGACAACATCTCAGGTGAAAGACAATAACATCTCAGTGAAAGACAACATCTCAGTAAAAGACAGTAACACCTCAGTGAAAGACAGTAACACCTCAGTGAAAGACAGTAACACCTCAGTGAAAGACAGTAACACCTCCGTGAAAGAACAACATCTCAGTGAAAGACAATAACATCTCAGTGAAAGACAGCAACATCTCAGTGAAAGACATAACATCTCAGTGAAAGACGGTAACACCTCAGTGAAAGACGGTAACACCTCAGTGAAAGACGGTAACACCTCAGTGAAAGACAGTAACACCTCAGTGAAAGACGGTAACACCTCCGTGAAAGACAACATCTCAGTGAAGACAATAACATCTCAGTGAAAGACAACATCTCAGTAAAAGACAGTAACATCTCCGTGAAAGACAACATCTCAGTGAAAGACAATAACATCTCAGTGAAAGACAACATCTCAGTGAAAGACAGTAACATCTCAGTGAAAGACAAATCTGGCTCCTGCATGCACGGGCGTCTTTCATTTCCCCCATATATAGACGCGACATGAACCTGGAAAAAAGAACCCAATCATAGAAATGAGATGTTATTGCAAGATACTATACACCAGATATATATACTTATCATGTTACGAATCAACGAGTGTGCCAGGCCATCAAACAGCACACTGGCATTACGAGGATTTGTTGACCCCAGCAAAGCAAAGAAACTAGGTTGGTAT
Source organism: Conus ventricosus (assembly GCA_018398815.1). NCBI lineage: Eukaryota > Metazoa > Mollusca > Gastropoda > Neogastropoda > Conidae > Conus > Conus ventricosus. The sequence goes on along the minus strand of CM031612.1, from coordinate 68,029,519 downwards.
TGCCATGAAGATCTATTGGCTCCGCTAAAAAAAAAATCATCCAGGAAAGTGTTGAATGAACGATACCAAGGAGAAGACAGAAAAAAAAAGGACCAAAAACCCATTGCAGAACGGACAGGGAAACTGTCTGTAGAGCCCAAGGCCTCGGAACACAACCGACAGAATTGGAGGAATCTGGTGAACTGTTCTTCAGTGCGATGCCCAGTGACTTCACTCGGACCTAGAAAAAAAGAAGTTGGATGTTAGTGATACAAAGCTAAATTACTCCTTTTTTTTAATCCAGAACGTGCGCGTGATTCTAGGATTGAGCCATCTGTAAACTTTTTTTTTGTAATGATTTAGATACACGGCTCTAGTACGTTCTTAAGTCTCAGAAAATAAAATGTTTACGTTTATCATCTTCCTCAAATGCGAAAACGTTAACGTTTTCGCCTGTCGTCAGTACAGCATCGTCATGATCAAACTTGACCTGTGGTACTCTCAGTGAGGTATGACAGGCACTGCTAGACCGATGAAACATGAAAGAAAATTGCATTGTTTTTGATTTGGTAAAGTTTATTTGTATAATTTCCAACTGGCTGAAGAGAGCGTGTGTCACTCGTTGCAAGAGTCTAAGAATACTTACTTTGTTTCTGAATTCAAGAAAAAAAACTTCGAATGAAAACGATTAGCTTTTGACAATATACCTTGTTCTGAAAGAGACAGTAAGCCAGCGCCTCATGGTATGAATTCAATATATTTGTATTTACCGTACTGCCAAGAGCTAATTCAACAGCTCTGCCGTCTGTGGATTGTATTTTATTCAACAAGCTGTGCAGGGTTGATGAATAAAGTTCATATTCATAAAGCAGTTTTGGGTCGGCGAGGTTGGTGACTGTGGTAGTAACGGAGGTTTATTGTTCTTCTTGTATCCTGATCCAATGGTTAAACATCAACTGCTGTCAAAAATGTTGACTATTTCTTCGCTGCCCTTATTAAATTCTCTGTATGAAATTGCCAATGCATTACTAGTGAATATCCAAAAACGTCGTCTTGAGAATATTGTAAAGTTTCGTCGTCCGATACTTGATGTAGCAATGATGTTGGGTTCTTCCCGTTAAAAAAAATCATCATTAGGGTTTTCTCTCCCGAATGTGCAGGCCCATTTTATTCCACGTTAGCACCCTCACCTTCTGAGATTTGCCACTGTCTTGATGGAAATATCGTCAGAATATCATACCGCAATGCATGTCTTTTGATGGTACCTTAGGTAGGTTGCAGGCCCATTTTATTCCACGTTAGCACCCTCACTTTCTGAGATTTGCCACTGTCTTGATGGAAATAATCGTCAGAATATCATACCGCATGCATGTCTTTTGATGGTACCTTAGGTGGGTTTGCAGGCCCCATTTTATTCCACGTTAGCACCCTCACCTTCTGAGATTTGCCACTGTCTTGATGGAAATATCGTCAGAATATCATACCGCATGCATGTCTTTTGATGGTACCTTAGGTAGGTGCAGGCCCATTCTATTCCATGTTAGCACCCTCACCTTCTGAGATTTTGCAACTGTCTTGATGGAAATATCGTCAGAATATCATACCGCATGCATGTCTTTTGATGGTACCTTAGGTAGGTGCAGGCCCATTCTATTCCACGTTAGCACCCTCACCTTCTGAGATTTGCAACTGTCTTGATGGAAATATCGTCAGAATATCATACCGCATGCATGTCTTTTGATGGTACCTTAGGTAGGTGCAGGCCCATTCTATTCCACGTTAGCACCCTCACCTTCTGAGATTTGCAACTGTCTTGATGGAAATATCGTCAGAATATCATACCGCATGCATGTCTTTTGATGGTACCTTAGGTAGGTCATAAGTAGGAGAAAGCACACACAACAGAAGCTCTAATGACACATTGAAGAGTATGGATATTCAGAATGACCAGACTTTGCTGGCTCGTACATGATATTCAGATTCTCCAGATTAAAAAACAAATGCTGATACAAATCATTCTACCAATTTTCACATCTTCAAACAGTTTTTGCAAGTCATTTGTTATTGTAAGCTTTTTATTTGATAAATACAACTCATTTATACAACACAACAAAAAATTAGTAAAATCAGGCATTATGACCTTCATAGTCAATGCCATATAACATTAAAGCATCAAAGAAGTGTAACACAAGAGAAAAGGGTATAATTACAGAAACTGATACACACAGAGAGAGAGAGAGAGATGAGAGAGAGAGAGAGAGAGAGAGAGAGAGAGAGAGAGAGAGAGAGAGAGAAACACCGCAACTAACACCAAACACACCAATATTTCCAGCATTTTGCAAAAAAAAACCTACAAAATTTAAATGGGGTTGAGACATGTTTGGCAAAGTCATTCAACAACAACAAAATTCGTCAAAACCCACACATGCATTATTTCATTTGAAAAGTTACATACACATGTCTGCCCGTCCACTTCCTTAACACCTCTCCATCCCCATCTTTACCCTGTCCTGTCGCTCCTCCACACACACACACACATACAAAGACAAGACTGCACGCGCACGCACGCACGCACACACAAAACACACACACACACACACACACACACACACACACACACACACACGCACGCACGCACGAGCACACACATATACACAAGCGCAAGCGCGCGCGCGCACCCATGCACACACTGATATATTCATAAACAATCATGCGCTCGTGCACGCAAAACACACATACCATAGGCACAGACACACACAGATACACAAACTCACACACGCACGCACGTGGACACACACGCACGCGCCCCCCCGCTCGCATACATACGTAATACCATGCGCGCGCGCGCACGCACACATATATACATACTCAACCATGCACGCGTGTATGCAAGACGTACCTAACACGCACGCACGCACAAACGCACGCTTACTCTGTGTGTGTGCGTGCGTGTGTGTGTGTGGGGTGTGTGTGTGTGTGTGTGTGCTGCGTGCGTGCGTGCGTGCGTGCGTGCGTGCGTGCGTGCGTGCGTGTGTGTGTGTTTCTCACTGGAAGCCAGTACAGAGTGTTAAACAGCTCACTGGCATATCACGCTTTTTCGCTCGAGTCTTGCGCATGATTTGGAACTAACTGGACTTCATGAAGTAAAAAAAAAAAAAAACAAAACAAAACTACGGCTAACCTTTTTTTTTTTCTTCAAGCTTATCTTATGTTCATCAACCCTTTTTCCGCCTGATGTACTAGGAGTATATTTTTGTCCAGAGATTTTTTTTAAACGATTTTCTGGCATTTTTTTAAACAACAAATGAAATACCAAGAATACTTTTACGCGAAACGAAAGCCGTCAAATGGTCATTAAATTCCTTGTATGTAATAGAAGAATTGTCTTAGATGAACAGATGTAAGCCTCATCTTTCTTTGATCAATCTTTTTTTTTTATCAGAAGTGAGGCTCGACGACAAGTTGTTATCGAAGAACGCCTTACAAACGCCTGTACTTTGTCAAAAGATCTCAGGGACAACAATGCTTCTTAATTTAATAGGATACAAGGAGAGTTTTATACTTATTCTTAATTTCTTTTATTTTTTCTACATTTGTGCACATTTTTGGATTCAGCTATTTCAGAATCACGAAAATCACAAAATGATACAATCTTGGTTTGTGCAACAATTTTGTTGCTATGATTTACACGCGAAAATGATGAGTGACAAAAGGGAGAAGAAAGTGAAAACGATGAATAAAATGGAACGAAGAAAGGACAGAAGTGAAGAATGTGAATAACAGACACAATGAGAACAAGAAACCCTGAAGTTATGACCGACTGTCAAGAACGAGAATATGGCGAATGATCGACGGGACTAGAACACTGTAAGTATGAACATAATTTAGTAAAGAGTGTGAGAATGAGGGGGGGGGGAGAAAGGCTGAATAACAGACAGAAGGAAACCTAAAGAATGGTGAAAAACAGGAGAAAAGGATAACGCGAGAATGATGAAAGAGGGATTGGAGAAGAACGTGAAAATGGTGGAAATAATAATGGGAGACAACGTGCGTGTGATGAAGGGCAGTTGGAACGAGAAGGCAAGAAAAACGATGGCGCATCTGGCCCGACTGGAAGAAAACAGGCAAACACGAAAATGATTATTAAAAAAAAAAAAAAGATGGGCGAAAGGAGCACATGAGATGAGTACTGATCGAGATGGTTAAAGTGTCAGAATCATGAACGTGGGGTGGGACGAAAAGAAAAGTGATATCGAGGAACGGGAGGTGAAAAGAGGAATGTGAGAGTGAGAAATGAGTGAGATGATATGATAGATGATGGACAGAATTGTGGATGGGAAAATAACGTTGAGAACCGATGAAAGACGGGGAGTTGAAGAAAAAGAAGAGAAGAATGCGAGACCGGTGGATTAATGAACATTAGAGAGCGTGGGAATGGGGCAGTGATGGCCAGAATAAAATTTTCAAGAAAGCAAGGGATGATGACAGACCACAGAGGAAAAGAGAAGGTGAGAGTGATGAACGGGAAACTGGAAACAAAGAAGGGAGATAAGAAGAGAAACACGTGCGACTCATGGAGTACATGAAAATAGGACATTGTCAGAATCCTCCAATGATGAATGGAATGAGAAGGGAACGTGAGATTAACGAATGCAGGACGCGATCAGGAAAGAAGAACGACGAATGAAATCAGAGAAGAGAAAATGAGAATGGTGAATGACGAACGTGGTGAAGAGGATGACGTGAAAATAATGAATGCTGGACAGAGGGAAACGTGAAAATAATGAATGCTGGACAGAGGGAAACGTGAAAATAATGAATGCTGGACAGAGGGAAACGTGAAAAAAAGTAAATGTTGGATTTAAGGGGAAGTTGTGAATGATGAATATCGGACAGAGAATAAAAACTGTTGGAGAGGGGGAAACGTTGAGAATAATGAATGTTTGACGGGGGAAAACGTGAGTTTACGGTTGTTTGACCTGGGGAAACGTGAGAATGTTGAATGCTTGATTGGTGAAAAGGTGAAAATAATGAAAGTTGGATGTGGGAAAGGGTGAAAATGTTGAATGTTTGATTTGGTGAAAAGGTGAACATAATGAAAGTTGGATGGGGAAAGGGTGAAAATGTTGAATGCTTGATTGGTGAAAAGGTGTACATAATGAAAGTTGGATGTGGGAAAGGGTGAAAATGTTGAATGCTTGATTGGTGAAAAGGTGTACATAATGAAAGTTGGATGGGGGAAACGTGAGAATGTTGAATGCTTGATTGGTGAAAAGGTGTACATAATGAAAGTTGGATGGGGAAACGTGAAAATACTGAATGCTTGATTGGTGAAAAGGTGAACATGATGAAAGTTGGATGGGGGAAAAAATGAGAATACCGAATGCTTGATTGGGGAAAAGGTGAACATAATGAAAGTTGGATGGGGGAAACGTGAGAATACTGAATGCTTGATTGGTGAAAAGGTGAACATAATGAAAGTTGGATGGGGGAAACGTGAGAATGCTGAATGCTTGATTGGTGAAAAGGTGAACATAATGAAAGTTGGATGGGGGAAACGTGAGAATGGTGAATGCTTGATTGGTGAAAAAGTGAACATAATGAAAGTTGGATGGGGGAAAGGGTGAAAATGTTAAATGTTGGACCGAGGCTAGCGTGAGAATGATGAATGTTGGATGGAGGACACGTGACGATGAAGCATTTCAAAGTAGGGGAAATGTGAGAAAGGTGGATGTTGGGCGGGGAAATGTGAAAATAATGAATGCAAGACAGAAGAAAGCATGAAAATGATAAATGTTGGGCGGGGGAAATGTGCGAACAATGAATGTAAGACAGAGGAAAACGTGAAAATGATGAATTTGGACGAGGGAAAATATGAGAATAATGAATGTAAGACAGGGGAAAACGTGAAAATGATGAATGTTGGGTGGGGGAAATATGAGAATAATCGATGTAAGACAGGGGGAAAACGTGAGAATGATGATGTTGGGCGGGGGAAATATGAGAATAATGAATGTAAGACAGGGAAAACGTGAGAATGATGAATGTTGGGCGGGGGGAAAATATGAGAATAATGAATGTAAGACAGGGGAATACGTGAGAATGATGAATGTTGGAGCGGCGCAAAATGTGAAAGATGAAGTTGGATGTGTGGGATATGAGAATGATGAATGTTGGATGTGTGGGATATGAGAATGATGAATGTTGGATGTGTGGGATATAGAATGATGAATGTTGGATGTGTGGGATATCAGAATGATGAATGTTGGATGTGTGGGATATGAGAATGATGAATGTTGGGTGTGTGGGATATGAGAATGATGAATGTTGGATGTGTGGGATATGAGAATGATGGATGTGTGGGATATGAGAATGATGGATGTGTGGGATATGAGAATGATGAATGTTTGAATATGGAGGGGACAGTGTGTGTGTGTGTGTTTGTGTGTGTGTGTGTGTGTGTGTGTGTGTGTGTTGTGTGGTGTGTGTAGAAATGGTGAGGAGGGGGAATTGAAATGATGAATATCGGACTGGGGAAAAAAACGTGAGAATGACCAATGTCGGACTGGGGAAAGAAAGGTGAGAACAATAACTGTTGAATTCGGTAGGGGCGGGGGGGGGGGGGGCGTAAAATAAGGAAGGCTGGACTGGGAAAAGGCGAGAATGATACTGGCGAGTGTCGACGCCCAATCTGAATATGATCTCACACCCAACCTGGCTTAGGTGTCACTTCTCTCCACTGGGTCTACGCTGAATCCACAGCTTTAATGCTGGGTTGACGGATGCGCAAGAAGTTTCAGCAACGAAACATTGCTGAATACTACCACCAGCGGTATCAGAAAAGAAACGGCGGCAGTGGAAAATCTGCTGAATACTAAGAGCGGTGCCATAAGCGAAGTGTTTCATGTAACAGCAATCAAAATAACATTGAGCAGCACCTAGTTACACTGAGAAGGATGAACAGCACAAAACCCGAAGACTCAGGACGTAGGCCAGCTCAACCAGGTGCAGAAACTTGGTCACTGAAAAAGAAAAGAACGTACGGTGCTGACTACCTCCAGAACTGACACGGTGAATCAAGGCGTGTATGACGGTGAATCAAGGCGTGTATGACGGTGAATCAAGGCGTGTATGACGGTGAATCAAGGCGTGTATGACGGTGAATCAGGGCGTGTATGACGGTGAATCAGGACGTGTATGACGGTGAATCAGGGCGTGTATGTGGCAGCCTCTCTCTGACCTGTTTGGGACAGGGGGCGAAACGAAGTGAACCCTTAAGCAAAAAGGTCACGCAACAAGTGAGCATAGCACATGAAGCGTAGAACGGAGAAAACGGTCTGGAAACTCTGTGTGTGTGTGTGTGTGTGTGTGTGTGTGTGTGTGTGTGTGTATGTGTGTGTGTGTGTGTGTGTGTGTGTGTGTGTGTGTTGTGTGTGTGTGTGTGTTTGTGTGTGTGTGTGTTTGTGTGTGTGTGTGTGTGTGTGTGTTTGTGTGTGTGTGTGTTTGTGTGTGTGTGTGTGTTTGTGTGTGTGTGTGTGTGTGTGTCTGTTTGGTGTGTGTGTGGGGTGTGTGTGTGTGTTTTTTTTGTGTGTGTTTGTGGGGTGTGTTTTTGTGTGTGTGTGTGTGTGTGTTTGTGTGTGTGTGTGTGTGTGTGTGTTGTGTGTGTGGTGTTTGTGTGTGTGTGTGTGAGTGTGTTGTGTGTGTGTGTGTGGGGTGTGTGTGTGTGTGTGTGTGTGTGTGTGTGTGTGTGTGCACGCGCCCGCCCGCCCGTGTTTCATAAGCTTCGTAAGTCTCTTTTACAAACGTTGAACAACAGCTCCTGACATCATCCGACTTTGGATGGCTGGATACAAACGACGGAAGGTCTTGTCAGACCGTGCTCGTCCGGACATGTGGCGAAAGACAACAGAGTCCTTGGCATACCGGCTCCCACATCACCATGCGAAGAATATTAGTGCTTTGAGGAGAAATGAATTACTGAAAACTGACAGCATTATCAGAAAAAAAAATGAAATGGTAGTATTGGAGGATGGGCACGGACAATGTCTGTTTCAGCACAGCTAGAACAGAAGAGAGGCATTTCCAGGCTGTCAACAAACAAACAAACAAAACGCAAGCAAACAAATCAGCAAAACACAAATAAATAACAAACCAAAAAATCACTTCCGTCAAGGGAAAACAGATTTAGACAGGTTTACAGGTAAAGATTTACACAGGTTTACAGGTACAGAGTTACACAGGTTTACAGGTACAGAGTTACACAGGTTTACAGGTACAGAGTTACACAGGTTTACAGGTACAGAGTTACACAGGTTTACAGGTACAGAGTTACACAGGTTTACAGGTACACCTGTTCAAAACATCCCTTTCCATGCTGCAGTCCTTCAGTCGGGTAACACAAAGTCATGTGAAGGGCACCAACCACTTGATTTTTTTTTCTGGTAGCTGGGTAGACCCTCCAAAGGCCTCTGACGTCCTGAGCACCCGCGATGCTGCCACTGCCTGCCGTACGCTCAGCAGCCAGACACAGCTCCAGTCCCGTGACGCGGTTTTCCGCCGAGTCCGGAATGTCCCGATTTTTTTTTTTAGAAAAACGGGCTGGACGGAAGACATTTTGCTCTTATCCGCGTTTAACGGTCACGAAGAGAGAGAGAGAGAGAGAGAGAGAGAGAGAGAGAGAGAGAAAACAGTGGAAAAACACCGAGACCAAAAAGCGAACAAGACAAGCACCAAGTTGAAAACTCGCGTAGGTTTAGTTCGAATCGGCACGGCGAAGAGCGAACAAATCCGTGACCGCACGCCACGAGTGGAACTCGCCGACTCCTGGCCAAGTACTTTCTGAGATATTCCATAAAGAAGAAAAACCGTTATGGGCCGTTATATATCCGTTAGTAACGGCTATAACGGTAAAATAAAACATCAGGCATCATCCGCGACCCAATGAACACACCTACAAATTTCAGAAAGATCGGCCAAGTACTTTGAGATAATTTCCCTAAAGAAGAAAAACCGTTATGGGCCGTTGTAGCCCTTAGTAACGGCTATAACGGTAAAAAAACATCCGGCATCATCCGTGACCATAATGAACATACTAAAAAATCTTCAGAAAGACGGCCCAGTAGTTTTGTCTGGAGCGAGTGGAACACATTTTGACCACGGACGGCACACACACACACACAACACACACACACAACACCACAAAACAGCATTTCTTTGTTCCCATTGTAAAGTACTCCTGTTCTATAAGATCTGGGAGTACAAAAATGAAACCCAGATTTAAAAAGAAAGCAGAGTTAAAGAGAGTGACACAAAAGAAAAAATTACTAGTACCGGATTTTTAGAAGACAGGGACACAATTTACATTGAAAGATCCTCACCACCCCCCCTCTCCCCTCTCTCTCCCCTGCATTCCTATGGGGTGAATTAAGAAGTATGCGGAGTGTTTAAAAAACACATTAAAAACTGGACCACAGAGGCAGAAAAAAAAAGCAATGCAGAAATGGAGACAAAAATAAAGTTTTTAAAAAAGCGAAAGAAAAGGAAACAACGAGCACAATACCACAAGAACACTGGAACACAGCTTACACTAAAAGACCCCTACCTCCCACTCCCACCTCACCCCTTCTTCTGGCATGGGGTTTCCACCGTATGAGGAGAGTTCTAGGCGAGAGGTGAGCTGCAGATTGGCTTACAGGATGACCAAGATGACCGAGGAGGAAAACTAAACCACGTTAAAGGGACGGTCAAGCAGGGTTTCAGAAAAGTGTCCTACAGAAAATCCATGCAGAACGGTGTTCACATGTCGGCAACATTGGAAAGTTGTTTCAAGAAACTCAGAGAAAGTAAGGTTGTGCAGGAATGAATTTCGTGGACCTCAAATGTCCCTTCCTCTAGGATGTTGTGAACTATCAATCACTCACAGACAGAAAGCAAGTGCATCAGTGAATAAGGAGCCATGAAGGCACCGAGGGGAAGGGGGGGGGGGGGGGGGGGGAGACAGACGCTCGGAAGGGATTAAATCGGCTTCTCAGGTAATGAGAGAAAAAACGCTAATAACACCAGGTAAACAATGGATAGGTCAAAGACGAAAAACCAAAGACGTTCGATATGACAGAACAAAGTGATCAGGAAGAAATGATGTAACATGTAGATTCAAAACATATGGCGTCCAAGACTTGGAAAAGACTTCACTCCTTTGCACAACACACACACACACACACACACAACACACACACACACACATCGACAATTCTGTTATTCGCTTACAGCACAGACGCTTGCAGATTTGATACTGACCGCCATTGCCCCTTGTGTTGTCAAACAACAGGAGTGCCTGCGTGGTCTCTGCATGTGTGGCAGTGAGGGGTGGGAGGGGGGCTGGCAGATGTCTCCAATGAAATGTGGTAACAGATGATTGCGTTGTTCTTAATCACATCGGCTACTGGCGCCATGGACACAAGTTCATTCTATAATCATTATTATGATCATTATTATAATCACTACAGATATTAGCAGCAGCAGCACTAATAGTAGTAGTAGTTGTGTTTTCTTATAATTATTTCTGTCCCCCTTTGTCATGTGACGTAGCCTCACATCAAGGCATGTGACGCTCCATCACATGTAGTTAGTAATATGAATCATTTCCCATGCCACTACTAAAAAGGAAGAATATTCATGTGGCTTGACTAGTGTAGCGGGCGTCCCCAAATAATTGTGAGAATGACTCATTAAAGAAAGAAGGGTGGTCATTGGGTGAAAGTGACCACTGAGAGATAGTTTAATAAGGGCTGGTAAGGTGCTGGTCATGTGTTTGAACACTGAGTATGCACTCACTAGGAGGAGGGAGGAAAGAATCAGTTTTAGCCCAGCAGATGGCCTAGAGACTCGAACCTGTCAGGACGCTGGTCCTCACTGCTGACCAGTCATTACAGGTGAGCCATAGATAGTTGGGGAAAGCTACAGGGAAAAAACTAAAGAAAAGAGAAAGAAAGAATATGTTGACTTGGGAAGCAGGTTACTTACACGAACCTTATTCGTGTTTCAGCCCTTCACCCTTCGCCCTTCACCCTTCACCCCGTGAGGTGGTTAAAGATGGCCATGGTGTGGGGAACACACCGGTAGTTCAGCCCCAGCAATTAAAGACTCCAGGGAGAGGAGTTGGAACTCATCATCTCTCCAGTAACAGGAGAAGTCAAGGGAGAGGAGTTGGAACTCATCTCTCCAGTAACAGGAGAAGTCAAGGGAGAGGAGTCGGAACTCATATCTCCAGTGACGGGAGAATTCAAGGGGGCGATACGATGTCTGAGAGAGACAGGGAATCATGAACAGTATGGAACGAGTCTTATATCTGATGCAGGCGTAGCATCAATGATTGAAATAATACTTATTCTCCTGGTCTGGATCTTGGCCAATGTTATGTGAAGGCCATGACTTTACAGAAACTTGTATTGATGTAAATGGGAAATTGGTTACAAGGATGCATGTATAAATCTGTTTATAAATTGTTTGATGTGATTTAGTAAAGTTGTTTTTTCCCGAAGGAGAGGGGAGAAGAAAAAACATTCGGTAGTGCGCCTTTTGGTTGATTGGAAAGATTGCGTGTGCGTACGGAGTAAATGCTGTCATGAATGCATGTGTGCAAAAGTGACAGTGTGACCATTACCCCTCTGACGCCATCCCAGCCTGATCTTCTCTACATCGACTGTACGCCAGTTGAAAAGAATGTGCTGAGAAGAGGATTATTCGCTTTCGTTTTGTTTTTTTTTAAAGAAAATACGAACCCGGTGGCTCAACCAGATGTGGGACACGCGATTATAAAATCGCACTGACGTGGCTTCCGTAATCTAGTGGGAAAAAAGGCAACACACGACTCGGATGTTTGACCATACGACCCGTGCTCTACACAGCGTTACAACCTTGAAAGAAATTCGCGAATCAAATCAACTCCATCCAATCTGTCGCGGTCAAGGTCCACGTATCAAGGATGTGAGGATGGAAGAGGAGAGAGGGACAGGCAGGGCACAACACTCACCGACCACACACTCAAACCACTCGTGGAAAACAGTAAAACTAAATAAGCAGTTTATTAAATTAATGAAAATATCTCATTCACACCTAGTGGAGAAGGGACGACTATCAAGAAGAGGGAGGATAGAGAGATAAATTGGAAAGAAGGAAAATAGAAGACGACAGCCACCTAAAAGAAGATTACCTAATGGACAAAAAACCCAACAAAGACCCCCACACCCTGGCCCAGGGAACAACTAAATTTAAACAACCACTAATCTATCCCAAAATAAAGAAAGAAGAGAGGACAGGGAGAAACAATTAAATGAAGGAGGAACAGGGTCTATCCAGCCACACAAGCATATTCATCAACATTCACACACTTACACAATCATGAACACTCATATACCCTCACAAATCTCACAGCCAAACAGAATGTCTCCCACACGCCAGGCATCACCAAACACCACCCATACACAGCTAAAAATAAACTTAGCTTAAAGTCTTTTCATGTCCGAACAGGGGAACACAGGTGCATCCCGAAGAAGCTGATACTCAGGAAGGGCGTTCTGGCCTCGTTCTTAGTACCACGGTCAGCGTCCGGCTCCTCTTCATACAGCTCTCGGAATGTATATCCAGACGGCGTCTGGACCGGCACCCCGTCAACCAACGGAAAAACAAGAAACAAACCCCGCCCTAAAAAGGGGCATTAGAACACATTCTAGGTACAGCTGAAAATATGGTGTAGGTGCAGGCTATTACCTGGCGAAATGGCTACACCCGCAAGACTGAACCTAGTTTAATTATTTACTTCACATTTCATTATGTTAATATTTTTTTTCTTCTCTAATGATTAAAAAAAAAAACAACAACACAAATTCGTTTACCTGATGAAACTTATTTTTGTCATAATTTATACTACCCCTTCAATCTGAAAGCCTCGGTATATAAAACTGACAAGGAAAACAGTCAGATAACGTGTTGACTTGAGAATAAAATTACAACCACACCATACCACATTCACATTAAAGGAAATATAATAGTAAAATAAATGATAAACAAAAATGAAACAATACATAAACAAATAGACAAACAGGCGGAGCGAAACCAACCAGGGGCGCCGCGAAGGAACGCTCGCTTCCCGACTCCAAGTGAGTCGCGCGTAACTCAATCAACACCGCGTCCGGCCTGAAGTTTTTCTCTTTTCCTTAAATTAAAATAAATAATTTTATATTTATAGAACCAAACTAGCATACTCCTCTCTACTGACGGAGTAACCAAAAAATAAAGAATTCAGCCAAAAATGGAAAATAACGGCGCGCGGCACGCTCTGTGTCTGACCAATCGCTGACAAGAAGAATGTCACCGTTTCAGCGTAGCGCATTTAAAATAAAGTTTTAAATTTGCTCTTCCATATTTATAAATAGGCTAACGCTCGCAGCGCGCCTGAAACCACAATAATTCTCCACACTTGTAGTACTGCCCCAGCACAGTACCAAAATGACAGACTTTGAATGAAAATATTGATTTTATAATTTACAACCGATACCACTGTGGAATGCGACATGAGAACCAAGAAGCATGAAAATAACTCACCAGAACGGCGGTGGAAAGGAGGGGAAAAAGTGGGCCCGGCAGGCTAATCCTCAGCGACAAGACTGTCCGGAACCTCGGAGCCGACAGCACCAGCAGCCCTTCAACATGGGATGGCTGACAGCTGGTCACCCCCAGCGAAGAGGTCAAGTTGAAGACTTGGTGGGCAGGAATAGGGATTCTCTCTCTCACCCTGAGACTACCACCGTCAGGCAGACAAGTGGCCTTCGTCACGGGTAATGAAATGCCTCGCCAAAGAGAACGTGGGTCTCTCACTCGTGGCTCCAATCCGAGTAAACATAAGAATTTTCCCAAACGCCAGCTGCCGATCAAAGGGGAATAACTTCCAATGACTAAGTGAGCTCTCCACGGGTTTTCACAACTATACGGGTATCTTACAAAAAGCAATGTTTCATGCGGTGCAAAAGGATGCACGCAAACCGCACGGACGGGTAGACTTTTCTCCCTGAAAAGTTGACAGCACACAGCTGCCCATCCCTCTTTTACACACACATAAAAAAAAATGGATAATAAACTGACAAACTACATTAAAAGAAGGATGGAGGGCTGTCCGTCCGTGACAACACCCCCCACCCAAAGGCCTGTGCCACCGAGGCACAGTCCCTGCAGCCTTCCAGCACCGCATGGTTATAAGCATGCAGAGAGGTCAAACACACACAATGAAACTGGGTGAAACCTTGGTAAGTTTCAGAGTGCAGGGGAAGAATCTTCAATGCATTCGACTCATGAAGTCTGCCTCCACATTGTCCTTCCCAGGAATATGTCGGAACCTGAAGGCATGACTTTGAAGCTCGACCGCCCAACCCATCAGTCGACGACTTACTGGACGATTTTATGCAGGTAGGCCAAGGGATGGTGGTCAGACTCTAGAATGAATTCCTTGCCGTAGAGATACGGATAGAAGCAGCGGATGGCCCACACCACGGCGAGACACTCCAACTCGATGGTGTGGTAGTTCAATTCTGCTCCGTTAACTTCTTGCTGGCATAGGTTATGGGAAGCAGACCTCGACCCTTGGTCTTGGAGTAGAGCAGCCCCGAGCCCAATACTGGATGCATCTGTGCGAAGCACAAAAGTGGCGTCAGGTCTGCAAGCTGTAGCACTGGCTGTCTGGATATAGCGTCCTTCAGCTCCCTGAAAGCCTTCACGTCTTCCTCCTTCCAATCAGATTCTCAGGCTTTCGAGCAGAGGTTGTTTGTCGGTAAGGGGCTTTGCTGTCTCTGCAAAGTGAGGTACAAACTTTCGGTAATATCCGACCAGGCCCAGGAATGAACGGAGCTCCTTCTTAGTCTTGGGTGGCTGAGCGTCCTCGATTCTTCCCACCTTGTCGGGCTCTGGCAGAAGGTACCCCTGCCAACAACATGTCCCAAAAACGGCACCTCTGACTCCCCTATCCTGCACTTTGTAGGGCGTGCGGCGAGTTGCACCTCTCGGAGACGATGGAAAAGTTTCTGAGCAAGCGCAGATGTTCCTCCATGTTACAGTTGCCAAAAGTAGATCATCGATGAAGTTATGAGCTTCATTCATTTCCAGTGGCTGTAACATGAGCCGCATGATCGGCTAAACACTGCACCTGCAGTCTTGAGTCCAAAGGGCATAACTTGGAACTGAAACTGACCCTCAGGCGTTAGTAAATGCAGTTTTCTCCCTGTCGGCAGATCCATTTGGATTTGCCAATAGCCTTTTGCCAAGTCAAGCTTGCTGAAGTACTGGCCTTGGCCAACTGAGCGAAGATCTTTCCCATGTCTGGCATTGGCTCTGCGTCGAACTTGAGAACTCGATTCAACCTTCGGAAGTCCACGCAAAATCTCATTCGGCATCAGATTTCTTGACCAGTAGAATAGGCGAGGAATAAGGGGAACTGCAACGCTCGATGACATTCATACGCAACATGTCCTGAATTTCAGCCTTGATGGCAGCGGATTGCGACAGGGGTAGTGGGTACTGTTTCACTCGAATGGGTTCCTGCTGAGTGAGAACCAGAGTACAATTTCCCAGGTTGCAACGAAGTGGTACGTCGGTCAAAACATCGGCATACTCTTGGCACAACATTCTTGCTGCAACTTGATGCTCCTCGGGTAGGTCTTGCGCAACCTGAACGTCTTTCCATGTTCACTGGCTGAGTCGCCACACATGGTTATGTCAGAGCTCAAGGGCGAAGTTTCCTTATTTTCTTCTATTACCACAGGCGTAAATCCAGCGTTTGCATGACTCCCTTCTTTCATACCTCTTGAGGAGGTTGGCATGTACAAGTTTCTCTTTCCCTTTGATGAGGACACATAGTCCCAGTCCCTAACTCTCCTCAAGATTCTGAAAGGTCCCTGCCAGGACAACTGCAGTTTATTGTGGTGCAGGGGTAGAAGAGCAGCACTTCCTCGTCTGGTTCAAACCATTTTTGCCTGGCCTCTGGTCGTAGTACTGCTTATACCGTTTCTGAGCATGGGTCAGATTTTGGTGTGCTAGTTTGCATGTAGCTGCAATCCTCTCTTTCAGATCCAGCACATACTCAGCTTGAGTTCGCAGCTCTTGATTGGCCTGTTCCTGGGTCCACTGCTGACGTAGCACTGCCATGGGTCCTTTCACAGTTTCCCCATAGAGTAGCTCGAAGGGAGAGAATCCCATACTCTCTTGGGGCACTTCTCTGTAAGCAAATAAAACGCCGGGCAGGAATCTGTCCCATCACGGGGTTGTTCTTGAGCAAGTTTCTTAATCATTTGTTTGAGGGTTCCATTGAAACGTTCCACTAGCCCGTTTGCCTGTGCATGGTACGGTGTAGTTGTCTCCCTGTGGATTTGCAGCAACCGGTACACCTCATTCATCACGTCAGATAGAAACTGAGTTCCTTGATCCGATAGGACACTCCCTGGCACACCTGTCCTTGTCCACATTTCCCATAGGGCTTCAGCTACGTGTTGCGGAATCTATTTTCTTGAGGGGTGTGGCCTCAGGATACCGTGTGGCGTAGTCGACCGTAACCAATACGAAGCGGTGTCCACGATCTGACGCTGGAACAATGGGCCGATAAGGTCCACACCGACCTTTTCGAAGGGAGTCCCTACCAAAGGAACTGTGCCCAGAGGCACCTTGGTATGCCGTCCCTTGGGCGTGGTTCTCTGACAGATGTCACAGGTTCGACAGAATCTCCTTACATCCCGAGTCATCCCAGGCCAATAGAAGGCTTGCTGGATCCGCTCCAGAGTGCGTCTTGTTCCCAGGTGCCCGGCCATGGGCGGTCATGTCCCAGACGCAACACTGTCTGCCGAAGCGCTTCTGGTACGACCAACTGGGTGACCGTAGTGGTGGCTGAAGAAACTGCCGGTGCAGAAGTCCCTTTTGCTGGACGAACTTGATCTTTCCATTAGGCCTCTCGAGTAGACTTTCCCACGAGCTGTCTTATCTTGTTCAGTGTGGGGTCTTTGCTTTGTAGTCCCTTGATCGCTGAAGGTTCTAAACTGACCTGGTCGCGTGAAGGCACGGGTTTTAACAAGGGCTTTAAGACTCTCTTTTCTTCTCTCTGCCTGCGCCCGAGTGGTGGCGGCGACGAACACCTCTGGAGGTAACTCAGTGGATATGGAGAAGCTCCCACCATCCTCCCTGCAGACAGTGTTCCCTATGAGGAGGGAGTACGCGGTTGCCTCAAAGCCACTGCCATACTTTCCCCTTGAAGTAGGGGTCGAGAGGTCTCAAGCACCGTTGATCGAGTGGCAGTGAACGATGACTCGATCCCCGCGACTTCGCAGTATTTCCGCGAGGAGCATCCTCAGGTACAAACTTCTCGTCGACAAACACTGCCGTAGCGCCCGTGTCTCTGATGGCCTCGACAACGTTTCCCGCACTACTGACAGGAGGTAGGGCAGGCTGGCGTAGTCACTTCCACCTCCCCATATGCCACTTTAACTTGCGTTGTAGGTTGTTTTTTACGGTCAGGGCAGACCACGCGCCAGATGACCGATGCGACCACATACAAAACACAGTCGGCCCTGCGCCTGATTTGTCCCTCTTCCCCTTGGGTTTTGGTGGTCTGCACTTGCTGGAGACGAAGATTGTCCGGTGGCAGACGAAGACTGTCCGGTGGCAGACGAATCTTCACCTCGTGGTTTACTGGTACTTGCCGAGGAATGGTAATAATATCGTCGTGCATCGGCATAGGCCTCAGCTATCTCAATGCCTCTGCGTAACTCTGTGGTTGGGCCCTCACCCAACTTGCAGCGTAGGTCAGGCGAAACCGAATTCATGAGCTGCTCCAATAAAATACATTGTCTCAATTCCAAACCTGACGTTTCCACCCAATAATCGAGGGATCGACGAAGCCGCTCGCCAAAATTGTGAGATACGTCCATCAGGTAGCTTCTTCATGGAGCGAAATTGCCTCCTGTAGCTCTCTGGGTCATGTGGAGTCTAGTTCTCAAAGCAGCCTTCAGCTCGTCATATGTAGCTCCTGGTGGAATATCCACGAAAGCTTCCTTAGCTTTACCCGTGAGATTGCTCACTAGATATAGAGCCTTTCTTTCATTGTTTAACTCATAAGCTTGAGCCACAGCTTCAAAATGTTCGATATAAGTGTCAATAGACTCCTTATCATTGTATCTGGGCATTTGAATCATGGGGGGAACAAGTGGGGGTATATTTTCCACCCTGACGGTGCCGGACTACAGATGCCGGAGCATGTGGCGGTCCCTGAGAGAGATTGTCATCCTCTAGTTGCGAGATGAATTCCGCTCGGATTTTTTCTCGCTCAACATTAAGACGAGTTTCGAAATCGAATTCTCTCTTCCTTGGGTTTCTTCCTCCTCTCTTTTCTTGTCTTCTTGTTCTTGTCTTTTCATTTCCATCTCCATTTTCCATCTTCTTTCTTTCCTTTGCTTCTTTCTCTTCTCTCTCTAACCTTCTTTCCTCCCTCTCTCTTCTTTTCCTTCGCTTTCCCTCTCCTCTATCTCCCTTCTTCCCTTCGCTTCCCTCTCCTCCATCTCCCTTCTCCATCTCCTTTCCTCCTTCGCTTCTTTCTCTTCTCTCTCTATTCTTTCTCTTCTTTCCTTCGCCTCCCTCTCTTCTCTCTCAAACCTCATCATAAGTAATGGATCCAGTGGAACTGGTCCAGGGAGACGCGGAAACGGTGACGGTGGCCGTATTAGGTCCTCCCTCGGAAAAGGGGTAGGTCGACCAACACTGGAAAAGGAGGTGGGAAGTGGTCGTCTCCTCGGAGACGGTGAACCATGGGTATGGTTATACTGACTGACGGAGACGTCGTGACAGGTGGTTGTCCTCCTCCAGTAGAGAACACCACGTGAGTATCAATATCAGAACCTGTACGGGAGGTGTAGTGAGACACGGAGTAGCTAGTCCAGGTACAATCCTGTTCCTTTTACTTGAGAGCGGTGAACCGCCGATCCTCTCCAGTAGCCATTTTCCCACAAAGTGATTACGCACAATAGTTTTCAAATAAAACACGCGGGGCAAAACACTTCCAGGAATATGGTTACGATATGAAATGTCACTTAGTTCCAAACACTTGAAACCAATAAAGTTATGCACCGATCTGACCCACAGCTAAGTGGAAGTAAGTCTGGTTGAAACACAAGTCAAAATGACAAAATGGAGATTATGACAAAGTGGTCTTCAACCCACAAATCTTCCCACTATGTCTCATCACCACCATTCAATGGAAGACTACCTGCCTTCAAATCAATAACGCCAATCCAACAACAAGGTAAGGGAAGATAATTTCCTATACCCCTCTGAGACCGACGCAGAATCAAAACACAAAGTGAAAAGCACCTGTCCCCGGACAGATTCACACACAAAAGCTTGTGAAAAATCTCACCAAGTAAAGGGAATGAACGACCCTTACAGAAACACTATCCTAACACCGCAACAATGAAAACGCGTTACCAAAAGAACAGGAGACTACCCTATCTCCGGTCACTAATACACCTATTTTGATCAAAGGGAAACAACTCTTCCAAAACCCTCTTGACCAAGAAAACTCCTCTGAATGAAGCCCTCACTGTCGCACAGCGAGTCGACAAACCAGAAGGGAACTATGCAGAAACTTAGAATAGAGCCTACAGACTCCTAAATGAATGGAATACCGCCCTAAACCTCTTTTCCAATAAAAAATCACTTGTGAATAAGGCGACTAGACAGGTGATTAGGCCTTCTTGATCCCTCGTGTAGGAACTAAACACTAACCAACAACTCCTAGATCACAAGTCGCAACTGACTGAGCAAAACATCAAACTCATTGATTTTACTCAGCTACGCCAACGCAAATGTAACGACCGCAAAATCAATATAAATACAAAACACGGACGACACACGAAAACGCAACGACGGGAAGAATGGATAATTGAGTAACGGCCGGATGGACCGACTAAATCACGAAGGAATAAACTACGAGATGACGACGCAAACTGAACAGTTTCACAAAGTCGAAAAGATTGCTTGACTATCCCGCGGCTGATATGTACACACTGCACCAACACGCCTAGCCTGTAGATTTCAAGCTGACCCAGTTACGGCGCGCAGTGGCAAGCCCACGCGAGCACGCCTGAACTGTGTAACACCGCGTGGAGTGGTAAGGGAGTGGGGTACACTGTAAGTTGGAAGGTGGCGTAATGGATAAACACAGACCAGCCAAGCCAACCTCTCATCCACACACACTAACACTTTTATTTCTTTTCTTTTCGCAACCCACACACCACCATTAAAGAGTGTAAATTTTAAACTAACAAGAAAAATATAAAAATAGCTAGTGAGTGCGAATAGATAGAAGAGAAAAGCCTATCTAAAGGGAGCTAGTCTCCTACTACTAAACAAATACAGAAACCTGACCCTAGTGTTAAACAAAAATAATCACCAGAAAAACAAATACTTAAGTATTTTAACAGGACAGAGGGGTGTTACCAGCTAGTTTTCCGCACGCAATTTATACCAATAAACCAACAGGATCCTACCTACTTTTACCTGCGCTACTCTCAGTCGTAGTCTTGGGGTACAGGCAAATCAGGCAAGCAAAATACGGTCTAACCTATGTCAGCACAAACACTGACCGCTGTAGAACCTGCACAATGGAACTAAAATACACTCCCCACCCTTTACCCTCCCGTTACCTATTGAAAGATAACAGTAAAGTTAAGGAGTTAAGTTTAAACACACCGGCGATACTTTTAGAAAAACAAAACGAACAAGACACGGAGGCGGCTAGAGCGCCGGCGGCCAAGGACGGGAACTGGACTTTCCGGTCACGGCAACCCCGCAAATGCTCCGCTCCGCGTGGAGTCCCTTCACGGTGGGACTCCCGGCCCAGCCAACCACCCGCTAATACAACCAGCCATGAGGGCTGGAGCAGTAGTCGAGAGTGCTGTGAAAATCCCGACCAACCCTCCTCAATTCCAAACCTTCACATCCCGGACGAGCCCCAAAATGTCGCGGTCAAGGTCCACGTATCAAGGATGTGAGGATGGAAGAGGAGAGAGGGACAGGCAGGGCACAACACTCACCGACCACACACACAAACCACTCGTGGAAAACAGTAAACTAAATAAGCAGTTTATTAAATTAATGAAAAATCTCATTCACACCTAGTGGAGAAGGGACGACTATCAAGAAGAGGGAGGATAGAGAGATAAATTGGAAAAGAAGGAAATAGAAGACGACAGCCACCTAAAGAAGATTACCTAATGGACAAAATAACCCAACAAAAGACCCCACACCCTGGCCCAGGGAACAACTAAATTTAAACAACCACTAATCTATCCCAAAATAAAGAAAGAAGAGAGGACAGTGGGAGAAACAATTAAATGAAGGAGGAACAGGGTCTATCCCAGCCACACAAGCATATTCATCAACATTCCACACATTACACAATTCATGAACACTCATATACCCTCACAAATCTCACAGCCAAACAGAATGTCTCCCACACGCCAGGCATCACCAAACACCACCCATGCACAGCTAAAAATAAACTTAGCTTAAAGTCTTTTCATGTCCGAACAGGGAACACAGGTGCATCCCGAAGAAGCTGATACTCAGGAAGGGCGTTCTGGCCTCGTTCTTAGTACCACGGTCAGCGTCCGGCTCCTCTTCATACAGCTCTCGGAATGTATATCCAGACGGCGTCTGGACCGGCACCCCGTCAACCAACGGAAAAACAAGAAACAACCCCCGCCCTAAAAAGGGGCATAGAACACATTCTAGGTACAGCTGAAATATGGTGTAGGTGCAGGCTATTACCTGGCGAAATGGGCTACACCCGCAAGACTGAACCTAGTTTAATTATTTACTTCACATTCATTATTGTTATTATTTTTTTTTTTCTTCTCTAATGATTAAAAAAAAAAACAACAACACAAATTCGTTTACCTGATGAAACTTATTTTTGTCATAATTTTATACTACCCCTTCAATCTGAAAGCCTCGGGTAATATAAAACTGACAAGGAAAACAAGTCAGATAACGTGTTGACTTGAGAATAAAATTACAACACACCATACCACATTCACATTAAAGGAAATATAATAGTAAAATAAATGATAAACAAAAATGAAACAATACATAAACAAATAGACAAACAGGCGGAGCGAAACCAACCAGGGGCGCCGCGAGGAACGCTCGCTTCCCGACTCCAGTGAGTCGCGCGGTAACTCAATCAACACCGCGTCCGGCCTGAAGTTTTTCTCTTTTCCTTAAATTAAAATAAATAATTTTATATTTATAGAACCAAACTAGCATACTCCTCTCTCTGACGGAGTACACAAAAATAAAGATGATTCAGCCAAAAAATGGAAAATAAGCGCGCGCGGCACGCTCTGTGTCTGACCAATCGCTGACAAGAAGAATGTACACCGTTTCAGCGTAGCGCATTTAAAATAAAGTTTTAAATTTGCTCTTCCATATTTATAAATAGGCTAACGCTCGCAGCGCGCCTGAAACCACAATAATTCTCCACACTTGTAGTACTGCCCCAGCACAGTACCAAATGACAGACTTTGAATGAAAATATTGATTTTATAATTTACAACCGATACCACTGTGAATGCGACATGAGAACCAAGAAGCATGAAAATAACTCACCAGAACGGCGGGTGGAAAGGAGGGGAAAAGTGGCCCGGCAGGCTAATCCTCAGCGACAAGACTGTCCGGAACCTCGGAGCCGACAGCACCAGCAGCCCTCACCATGGGATGGCTGACAGCTGGTCACCCCCAGCGAAGAGGGTCAAGTTGAAGACTTGGTGGCAGGAATAGGGATTCCTCTCTCTCACCCAGAGACTACCACCGTCAGGCAGACAAGTGGCCTTCGTCACGGGTAATGAAATGCCTCGCCAAAGAGAACGTGGTCTCTCACTCGTGGCTCCAATCCGAGTAAACATAAGAATTTTCCCAAACGCCAGCTGCCGATCAAAGGGGAATAACTTCCAATGACTAAGTGAGCTCTCCACGGGTTTTCACAACTATACGGGTATCTTACAAAAAGCAATGTTCATGCGGTGCAAAAGGATGCACGCAAACCGCACGGACGGGTAGACTTTTCTCCCTGAAAAGTTGACAGCACACAGCTGCCCATCCCTCTTTTACACACACATAAAAAAAAATGGATAATAAACTGACAAACTACATTAAAAGAAGGATGGAGGGCTGTCCGTCCGTGACACAATCCAATGCACCACCCTATCCAACCCCCCCCCCCCCCCCGCCCCAGGCCCTCCCCCTCCCCCTCTCCCTCCCTCCTTGATGAACGGGAAAAATCATGTCGCCAACACCGACCTTTTCTCATGCAACGGACAAGCACTACAGCTGAAAGGAAACGTAAAACAGCAGGTTGGGGCCACTCGTGCATAAAGAGTTCAAGGTGTTCAAACTTTTTAAAAAGAACATCCAAACCAGGGGACGGGTAAAGGAGAGAGAGAGAAGAGAGAGAGAGAGGCTAAGAGGGAGTTGTTTTATAGCTGAATTTATTAATAACATACTTAAGTAAAATGGAGCGGAGGGGGAGGGGGGGGGAGGGAGCAAGCTAGCGGAAAAAAGAAATGTTTCACCTGCTTCACGTTCGCAAAAGCAAGTCCAGCATTTTAACATACCGTGTACTCTCCCAATCACTCACCATTTTATTATTACACAGGTCTGTGACTTTTCACCGTTTTATTATTAAATAATAATAATAATAATAATGGGGATTTATAGCGCCTTCCACGGCACAAGGCGCTTTACAAAGGCAGAAAAAATACAAATTGCAAATGTAGAGAAATGCATTGAAAAACGGCTCAGAAAATGAAAAACAAGGCTCTCTTCCATTTTCTCCACGCGCACACACTCTCACGCACAGACACACAATACACAAGTAGCAGCAACAAGCACAAACTATTTAGCGATCCACAAAAACAACAAGAGCCAATCAACTATCTGGTAATGACTGTCTTTTAGTATTGTTTGAAAAGGTGGGTTTTCAGGGAGGTTTTGAGGGAAGAAAAGGTTTGAGAATGTCTTAAGTCATAGGGAGTTTATTCCAGAGTTTGGGAGCTGCGTATGAGAAAGCTCGTTCGCCATGCTGTTTACGATGGGACGGTAACTGGGGAAGCGGAAGGTCCTGGTGTCGGGGAGGAGCGGAGCGTTCGTGATGGGACATATACTTGAAGGAGATCGGAAAGATAGGCAGGGGCATCGCCAGTGAAAAATCTTGAAGCAAAGACACAACATTTGTATTTAATTCTTTCTTCAACGGGGAGCCAGTGCAACTTTTTCAGGAGAGGGATGCTGGGTTGGGTCCTAGGAGATTTGCAAATGAGACGGGCTGCAGAGTTCTGTACACATTGAAGGGGTTGGATGACAGTTGAGGGACAGCCAAAGAGAACACAGTTGCAGTAATCTAGCCTTGAGAGTGATGTAGGATGAAACGAGAGTTTTTGTGGCGTCTTCAGTGAGATAGGGTCGAATAGCAGCAATTCGTTTAAGTTCCATGTAAGCTAACTGACAAGTTTTTGTGACATACTGTTTCATTGAGAGGTCACTATCAAGGAGAACACCAAGGTCGCGAACAGTGTTTGAAAATTCAATGGTGCTGGAACCTAATGTCAAAGAAGGGAGCAGATCAGGGCCATGATGTGACTGCTTTAAAAAAACGATGGCTTCAGTCTTCTCACAGTTTAATTTAAACTTATTGCTGACATCCCAGGTCTCAATATCAGAAGTACAAGATTGAAGAGTAGAAACAAGGGGTGAGTAGTCGTCGATGACAGAGGAATGGAGCAGCTGAGTATCATCCGCAAACATTTCGTGTGAAACGGAATGGCCGTGGATGACATTAGACAATGGAGTGGTGTACAAAATAAAGAGGACGGTCCAGCACGGATCCCTGAGGTACGCCAAACTGGAGGTTAGATTCATCAGAACGGTGGTCACCTACTTGAATGAACTTTCCTGTCTAGAAGAATAAGAACGAAACCAATTTAGAGCTGTTTCCCTGATGCCACATGTGTATTTCAAACGAGAGAGAAGGATTTCATGGTCTATGGTGTCAAAGGCTGCCGAAAGATCTAGCAAAAGAAGGACAGAAATTTTGTTTTCGTCTAAGGAATTTAGAATATCATTGAGAATACAAGGATGGTGGTCTCCCGTGTTGTGCCCAGGGCGATAGGCTGACTGATGTGGTGTGAGGAGGTTGTTTGAGGCCAGATGGTCAGAGAGCTGTTGAAGAATGACTTTCTCAAGAATTTTGGATAGGAAAGGAAGATTTGAGATGGGTCTGTAATTTTAAGAACGTTGGGATCAAGACTGCTTTTCTTGAGTAGAGGTTTAACAAGGCGGTCTTAAAGTCAGTGGGAACTGTGCCAGAAGACAGAGACTCGTTAAAGATTTTGGTGATGGTAGGAAGGAGAGAGTCAAGGTGTTCAAAGAGGAGTGGGGTGGGAATGGGGTCAAGGTCACAGATGTTTTCGCAGACTGTGTGATGATTTTACGAACAGTCTGCTCAGACACTGGCAAGAACTCGCAGAGTGTGGTACCGTTTAAAAACAACAGACTGATCTGAAGTATCTGAGGATGGGGAGAAAGCGTTTCGAATTGTCTGAATTTTGTGAGCGAAAAACTGAGAAAAACAAACCAGGAAGCTGTGACGGCTCATGAGTGGACGGCATTACAACACTTGCAGCCTTACCCAACATGCTAGTGACAGTTCTAAACATTTTCTTTACACGAGGATGCGCTGCAACTTTGGAGGAATAAAATGTATTTTTGGCTTATGGACAAACTGTACGACTTTCTGTTTGGCAGCATCATAAATTTGCTTGTGTATTGTCAGTCTAGTGACACCCAGCGCCCTCGCTCGACGTTCGCTCGCGTTTCAATTTTCGCAGCTCAGGTGAAATTTGAGTTGTACCACGGAGCCGGGCGGCGCCAGTGTGCCGTCCGCGGACGTACAGGCGCAGGGTTTTATCCAAAACTTTTCTAAGACCAATGTTCAGATCAGTAATTGTTACGTCAGGCGTGATAATGTTAGCGATGTCATGAGAAAAATCAGCAGGGTCAATCTTAGAATGGCACAACACATTGATTGGGGTGCCGATTTTTGCTTTGGAACACTGGAATGGCACACTAGACTATAGGCAACATCAAATCATAACACTTAGCAGAATGCAAAAGACCGTCAGTGCACGAAAATCACAAGATAAAGAATGTGACCACTTGCTGGATAAGTGGGTTCATCAATGGCCTGAGAAAGGCCACACGTCTCTAAGAGTTTCTGAAACCTCCTAACTCTGGGGTCACTCAAATCGTCGTAATGGGAAAATTAAAGTCACCGACGAAACAAGAATCGCCCTCACGCCCTGGCCCGGGAAAATCAAGGAAATCAGGGAACTCTTCTTAAATCTTGACGTAGAATATTACACAGGTCTGTGACTTTCTCACCGTTTTATTATTACACGGTCTGTGACCGTGTCTCACCGTTTTATTATTACACAGTCTTGACGTTCTCGACCGTGTTATTATTACACACGGTCTGTGACTTTCTCCCCGTTTTATTATTACACAGGTCTGGACTCGCACCTTTATTATTACACACGTGTGTGACTTTCTGAGTGTTAGCAATTCCTATGATGCACCACAAAACAGAACCTGCATTTTAACACTATGGATGCGACCTCAGGTATCCACCTGCGGTGAAAACAAGTTGGCTTACAGCTTCATCCCATTGTGTGTAGTCAATACTTACTTCATGAGATATACACAGAGGCCTACCGTTTTTTGTTTTTTATTTTAAATTTTTTCTTGACTTTGGTCTGACAAACCACCAATACTACACAGGCCTGTAGGTATGCTGCTGTACCATCCTTGCGATGTACCACAGTCCTCATTGATTGCACCGAGCTATACAAGAGCTGTAAGGTTTGAGTGTAGTGTGCGCATTCACGCTGTGTGTGCTTTAA
>CM031612.1:67995627-67998127 GCA_018398815.1 Conus ventricosus | reverse complement strand
ATGGGGGTAGGGATGGGATGAGGTGGGGATGGGGGTAGGGATGGGATGAGGGATGGGATTGGGGTGGGGATGGGGGTAAGGATGGAATGGGGGTAGGGATGGGAGTAGGGGTGGGGATGGGGGTAGGGATGGGATGGGTGTAGGGATGGGATGGAGTGGGGATGAGGGTAGGGATGGGGTAGGGATGGGATGAGGTGGGGATGAGGGATATGGGATAGGGTAGTGATGGGGTAGGGATGGGATGGGGATGGGGGGGTTAGGGGTGGGAATGGTGGTAGGGATGGGGGTAGGGATGGGGTAGGGATAGGATGAGGTGGGGATGAGGATAGGGATGGGGGTAGTGATGGGGTAGGGATGGGATGGGGATGGGGGTAGGGATGGGATGGGGATGGGGGGTAGGGATGGGATGGGGGTAGGGATGGGATGGGGGTAGGGATGGTGGTAGGGGATGGGGTGGGGATGGTGGTAGGGATGGGATGGAGTGGGGATGAGGGTAGGGATGGGGTAGTGAT
The DNA here is from genome assembly GCA_018398815.1 of Conus ventricosus. Classification (NCBI taxonomy): domain Eukaryota; kingdom Metazoa; phylum Mollusca; class Gastropoda; order Neogastropoda; family Conidae; genus Conus; species Conus ventricosus. The sequence continues at coordinate 67,997,615 of CM031612.1, read as the reverse complement.
GGGGTAGGGATGGGATGGGGATGGGAGTAGGGGTGGGGATGGGGGTAGGGATGGGATGGAGTGGGGATGGGGGTAGGGATGGGATGGGGGTAGGGATGGGATGGAGTGGGGATGAGGGTAGGGATGGGGGGTAGTGATGGGGTAGGGATGGGATGGGGATAGGGATGGGGTTGAGGATGAGTTGTTGCAACCATATTATTAAGGACGGAGGTCAGTATTTGTCAGAAGAAGCGCAAAACCTTTAACGTCTTGCACGTCAACAGAATCGTATGTTACCTCTCAAGTTTGTTGAGGATAGCGCCCTCACACACTCACGCACGCACATGCACGCACGCACGCACGCACGCACGCACGCACGCACGCACACACACACAACACACACACAGTGGTGACTGGTTAACATGTGAGGTCAACAGTCTAACAAGTGGTACCGCAGACTCGCTTTAAAGACACACACACGTGCGCGCGCACGCGCACGTGCGCGCGCACACACGCATGCACGCAGACAGACAGACAGATTACACACACACCACACACACACACACACACACACACGGTCAGGACTCGATTTAGTGAGATCACAGACTATCAGGAATCGTGGAGGGCCTCTCGCACATGAAGCAACAGCGCCATGATGGCATGTGCCATGCCCACATTGTCAGATCCGCCCCGGAATGATCTGGCATTACACAGACAGTGTCAGCTCTGTGACACATGCAAGTCACTTGTGACGCAGTCACTGGTCGTTCGGCGAGATCGCCGAATAATGTAGTGTCAACTTATACGATCGCATGATCGTAACGTAAGTATGTGCACTTGCGCACTTGCGCATGCGTACGCGCACATTCTATGCGTTGCAAGCATGGCTGCTAGTTCAAGTATTCATGTAGCTGCTGGAGGTCAATTTAAAAACAAAATTTAAAAAAAAGGGGGGGGGGGGGGGGGGGGGGCGGAGGAGGGGGAGAGGGATGATTCTTATTGCCTCAGTGTCTCAATTTTCTGTCGTTCTGGTCATAGGGTTTAGTGCTAGAGAGCAGCCCGTTCTCTCTCTCTCTCTCTCTCTCTCTCTCTCTCTCTCTCTCTCTCTCTCTGCTTCTCAAAACGCGCCTTTTTCAGTCAGCCTAGTGGCTATGATTAAGAACTTGAGACAAGTACGTGAGCCTCTCTGCCTGAACAGGTTACACTCATGCTTTTACATGACAACAATAAATATCACTGTAAGTTATTATAATTATGGCGAAGAAACCGCAGTGAAAAAACCGTTATATTCAGACTGAAAGAACAGTTTCACCTGAAAGCAATCTTTTCTTTCTTTCTTTTGTATCTTCTTTTTTTTTTTTTAATCTTTCTTTCTTCTTCTCTTTTCTTTTCTTTTTTTTCCCCTTTCTTCTTCTTTCAATGGTTTTGATGCTGTAAGATATTGGATGATAAGTGAAATGAAAAGAAAACTACCATAAGACCGTGTGAGTCGTGAACTATGAAATTAGTTCCTCATGACACTTAGGCCTATAGTTCGTTTTCCATTCAACGTGCATTTTGCGCCCAAATTGAGAAGCTACGTGATTGCTGGTTTTTCGTTTTCATTGTGCTGGATGTTGGTTTATCTTGCCTGAAGAGACCAAAGAGGTCGAAACGCGTCGTGTTTTGTCTTATAATGTCCCCTTTTGTCAGGGGAATATGATAATTTTTCTTTCAAATTCAGGCGTCTTGCGAAGCTTCTTCTGTCTAATCTCTGTGGGGAGTCATTTGGGCAGTATACTGGCAAACAGTTCACCACGTTCCTTCAGTTCGTCGACTGTCCTGTGCTAGGCCTAGGTCTCTCTGCCTTGTAAAAAAGAAAAAAACAAGAAAAAAAAACCGCAGTGAAAAACTGCCTTCTCTGTTTCTGTCCACTCTGCTGGAACAAACTGCCACTCTCAGTCCGTCAACTGCCTACTTTCTCTTCTTTTAAGACTGCTCTTAAAACTCACTCTTTTCTTCTTTCTAAT
>CM031612.1:67990627-67993127 GCA_018398815.1 Conus ventricosus | reverse complement strand
GAGAGAGAGAGAGGGGAGAGAGCAAGGCACAGCATGTAATCATTTTCCGTAAGACATGAAAATACGTAGAAGGTATTTAGCAAAGTGAGATGGAATTGGGGGAGGGGGGGGGGGGGGGGGGGGGGGGGGGGCAAAAAAAAAAAGAGAAAAGAGAGAGAGGACAGATAGAGAGAGGGAGATGAGAGGGTGGAAGGAGAGGTGAACAACAGAAATTGAAGGTAGTAATTAAGCATAAAGTGCAATAATTTGAAATGGAAAGAGAGAGAGGGAGAGAGAAAGAGAGAGAGAGACATTTTATTCGTAAAGGCCATAGCCCTCAGAAGGGTGGTGTACATGAAAAATATATACAGGCTCATGAATTGTGTATTATTAAGTTAAACACAAACTTTTTCTGTTAAATGCCTTGTTCAAATATAGCACGATGTTGCTTAACAATACTCTCATTTCTTGTCGACATTAACATAACAAGTTTATATAAGCATGGTTGTTTGAAATATTTATGAGGAATAAATTGTTCTCTGAGATCACGAAGTTGTGGGCAAATAAGCACAAAATGACATTCGTCTTCTTTTGACGCGCCACATAAAGGGCAAAAAAGATGACGATTCGTTGACTGTCTCTAGCGAGAATAATGAACAGAGATTTCAGAAGTACCAACACGAATTTTGTCATCATACGCTTCCATCCTCTATTAATAGGCATTGACATGTAGCTTGGAACACCATGTAAGCCATTTATCATCCTATAAAAATCAAATCTGTCATATTATTAATATGGAAGTCCCAGTCTTGCCATCTACATTAAATCAATCAATCAATCAATCAATCAATCAATCAATCAATCAATCATGGGGAGAGAGGAGAGAGAGAGAGAGAGAGAGAGAGAGCAGGCTTGAACATAAAGATAGAAGGGGGGGGGGGGGGCGCGTTGATTGAGAAAGAAGTATTGGTCGGGGATGGGGAGACGGGTAGGGGTGGGGGGAGGAAGGAGAGGAGAGTGGGGTGAAGAGAAAAGTTGGAGGGCAGGTAGAGGGAGATTAAGCAAGGAATAACTCTTTGGTCTGCTTCCTTTTTCTCCACCCCATCTTCTCCCACCCACCTCTCCCACTTCCCTACCGCCTCTGCTCCACCCTGGTTTCACCACCCTCGCCCGTAAGATGAACAAGATGCAAAGCATATATAGGCGTACTCCAGTACAGTGACAGACAGGGGAGACAATTTCCATTTTAGTGGAAGAAAAAACTCGACAGTGCAGTGGTTATTTCCCTAATCGGACTTGATTTTTCAAAATTATCATTTATAGCCGTTAGAAAACTGCTTGTTCTGGTAAAATCAAACATCGGGCATCATCCGTGACCCATAATGAACATACCTACAAATTTTCAGAAAGATGGGCCCCAGAAGTTTTGTTGGAGCGAGTGGAACACATCTTGACACGGACGGACACACAGACAGACAGACAGCATTTCTTCGTTCCCATTGTAAAGTACTCCCTGTTCTATAAGAACTGGGAGTACAAAAACAAACTCTAGGGAGTGATCAGTAACGATTACTCCGGTGGTGAAACTTCAAGAATCCATCGGAGTGGGAGGGTTGTCTCCCTTTTGTGTGCCTGATTCCGACTCCTACAGACTCGGACTTTTCTTGTAACGAGAACCTTAACAGTCTGTTGACAGAAGATGGCAATAGCATAACAACCACCACTCTTTTTTTTCTCCACTTTTTTGTCTTGTTTTCTTTCCTTTTCCTTCTTCTTCTATTTTCTTTCTTTTTTTCTTTAATTTTTTTTTAATTTTTAATTTGAACAGTGGGTTTTCCGTCCTTCTATTTTTCCCCACTGCAATCACTTCTTTTTCTCGCTGTAACTGGCTCACTCACCCTTCACAGTCTCTCTCTCTCTCTCTCTCTCTCTCTCTCTCTCTCTCTCTGTGCGTGTGTGTGTGCGCGCGCGCGCGCGCGTGCGTGCGTGCGTGCGTGCGTTTCGTGCGTGCGTGCGTGCGTGCGTGCGTGCGTGCGTGCGTGCGTGTGTGTGTGTGTGTGTGTGTGTGTGTGCTTGTTTTTGTTGTTGTGTTGTTGTTGTTGTTGTTGTTGTTGTTGGTGTGTGTGTGTGTGTGTGTGTGTGTGTGTGTGTGTGTGTGTGTGTGTGTGTGTGTGTGTGTGTGTGTGTGTTTCTCAAAGATTGGACATTCGCTTGCTGATCTTAATGTTTTGCGTTTCATACAAGCGTCTGGAATTATTCATGTACTACTGCAAGAGCTAATTTCACCGCATTCGATCGAAAGTTTAGAATCGAATTTGTCAATGGGATGGGGGAGGGGAGGGGAGGATGATGGAGGCTAAATCAAATTGATTTCCCTGGTGTTTGTGTCGATTTTTTTCTTTTTTTTTTTTTTTTTTACTTTGTCGTACATATGTTTCGTCATTTCCCGCGGAATCCTGTCACAATGTTGCATTAAAAGGAACGCGGTTTTCAGACAATTACGGAAAAAGGAAAAAAAAAA
>CM031612.1:67972363-67990527 GCA_018398815.1 Conus ventricosus | reverse complement strand
AATCCCACCCCCACCCCCCTTCCTCCTCCGCCTCACTAAGAGTGGTAAAATGGAGAGCGTATTCACCGTACAGGTGACACATCAAATATTCAAAAAAATTCTCCGAAATCTGGGGAAAGTTAATGGTGTGTGTGTGGTGTGTGTGTGTGTGGAGTGGGGGTGGGGGGGGTGTGGGTGTGGTGTGTGGGTGGTGTTTACGCGTATATGCATGAGCTGTGTGTCCATGGGTTGTGCGCGCGGTGTGTGTGCGTATGCTGGTGTGTGTACGGAGAGAGAGAGAGAGAGGAAGAAGAGATGGGGGGGATGTGTGTGTGGGGGGGCGTGTGCGCGCGCGCGCACGTATTGTCGGGCTATGCGCGGGTATGTGTGCGTGCGTTATGTGTGTGGGCGTAGGCGCGTGTGCGGCGTGAGTGTGTGTGTTGGAGTGTGTGGGTGGGTGTGTGTGTGGGGTGATCATTTTATGCGCGTGGTGCGTGGTGTGCGCATGCGTGTGTGTGTGTTGTGCGTGTGTGTGTGTGCCGGGGGGGGGTGGCCGGGTGGTGCGAGTATCTGTGTGGCTGTGGGGAGGGGGGATGAAGGATGGAAGGGGGTAGGGTAATTGGCAAGGGGACGGGAGAACAAGGGGATGCTGTCTACACGAGTCTTGCAGTGGCCATGCTGTGTGCCGGTTTGTCGCCGCCTGTCCCTCACGCACTCTTTCCGAGATACTGGTTTCAAGTGTGTATGCTGAAGTGCTGTGTGCCGGTTTGTCGCCGTCGGTCCCTCTCGCACTCTTTCCTATATACTGTTCAGTGTGCATGCACAGTGGTGTGTGTGTGTCCGTCTGTGGGGACGTTTATGAGCGAACGCGTGGGTTCTGGGAAGTGGCGCGTGAAAAAGTTTGTGTATGAGTGTATGTGAATGCATGCCTGTGGTGAGCTCCCAGAACCGTGCGCGTGCGTGCGTGTGTTGTGTGGTGTGTGCATATATTATGTAAATGTGTGTGCATGGTGTGTGGTGGGGGGGTGCGGCATGTGTGTGGGTGTGGGTCTGTGGTGTGGGTTGTTCTATATGGTGGGGTCTGTGTGGCGTGTTCTATGGTGGGTGGGGTTGTGGGGGTGTGTGGGTTGTGTTGTTGTTGTGTGGTGGTGTGTGCGTGCGTGCGTGTGGGTGGGAGTACATGTGTGCATGTTTCTGAGTATTGTGTGTATACGGGCAATGAGGTAGAGGCGCGCGTGCTTGGGTGCGATCGGCTTTTTGGGTATCGCGCCCGCCTCCAGCGGGCGGCGGTGTGCATGGGGTGTGTTGTTGTGTGTGTGTGTGTGTGTGGTGGTGTGTGTGTGCGCGCGCGCGCGCGTGTGTGTTAACCTACGTACATGCACTCACAGAGTCTATTTTAAGACTCTCTTCCCCAGTTATTCTCTGATCCACCCTCAACACCCCCTCATCCTCCCTTGGAGGACAGATGCCAAACAAAACTACCCCCGCTGACAGACGACCCCCGAACCCACGGCACCAAGAGGCTCGCCCCAAGGCCGACTCAACGCACGGTTCCGCCGACCCGCCCTCTCCGGGCCGTTGCTCCCCCTCCTCTCGGGATACCAACACAGGTGCCACTCTCCAAGGTTCTAGAATACTGCGACCCGACCTGAGCTGCGATGGTCATCTGACCCAACACAGGGCTCCAGGGTGTTTCACGGGTGCTTTTATAATGTTTAGGATATGGTACCTTTAGCCACTGCCCACTGAACAGGGCATTCACAGGATTAGGCCGTAGTTAATACCATCTGACGGCGCCATTGCCCTGTAGCTGGTTTTTTCCTACCTTGATTTAAATAACATAGAAAACTTTTTTTTTAAACTAAATACAAGGCATTCACGAGTCATTTGGCGTATTTAATACCATCTGACTGCGCCATTGCCCTTTTAGAGCTGGTTTTTCTACCCTGAATTAAAAAACATAAAACTTTTTTTTTAGAAACTAAATAACAAGCATTCACGAGTCATTAGGCGTATTTAATACAGCGGACTGCGCATTGCCCTGAGCCTGTTTTTCTCCCCTTGAATTAAAATAACATAGAAACTTTTTTTTAACTAAAAACAAGCATTCACGATCATTAGGCGTATTTAATAGCAACCATCGACGCGCCATTGCCCTGTGAGCGGGTGTTTCTACCCTTGATTTTTAAAAAATAAACATAAAAACTTTTTTTTTAAATAAATAACAAGGCATCACGATCATTAGGCGTTTTTAATACCATCCTGACTGCGCCATGGCCCTGTTAGCCTGGTTTTCTTCTACCCTGGAATTAAATAACATAAAACGTTTTTTTTAACTAAATAACAAGGCATGCACGAGTCATTAGGCGTATTTAATACCATCGGACGGACGCCATGGGCCCTGTTGCTGGTTGTTCTACCCTTGAATAAATAACATAAAACTTGTTTTACTATATAACAAGGCATCACGAGTCATTAGGCGTATTTAATACCATCTGACTGCGCCCTTGGCCCTGTTAGACTGGTTTTTTCTACCATGATTTTAATAACAGAAAACTTTTTTTGTGAACTAAATAACAAGGCTTTCACAGTCATTAGGCGTATTTAATACCATCTGAATGCGCCATTGCCTGTGCTGGTTTTTCTACCCTTGGAAATAATTACATAAACCTTTTTTTAACTAAATAACAAGGCTATCACGAGTCATTAGGCGTATTTAATACCATCGACTGAGCGGCCATTGCCCTGTTAGCTGTTTTTCAACCTTGAATTAAATAACATAAAACGTTTTTTTTAACTAAATAACAAGGCCTTCACGATTCATTAGCTATTTAATACCATCTGACTGCGCCATTGGCCCTGTTAGCTGTTTTCTACCCGTGAAAGTATGTAACATTAAACTTTGTTGGGTAACGAAATAACAAGCATTCCACGAGTCATGAGCGGATGTGAAGACCAACCTGACTGCGCCATTTGTTCCTGTTCTGGTTTGTGGGTCTTCCCGAAGGAATTAACAGAAAACTTTGTTTTTGACTAAATAACAAGGCTGTCACGATCATTAGGCGTATGTAATACCAGCTACTTGCGCCATTGCCCTGGTACTGGTTTTTTCTTCCCTTGAATTAAATAACATAAAACTTTTTTTTTTAACTAAATAACAAGGCATTCACGACATTAGGCGTATTTAATACCATCTGACTGCGCCATTGGCCCCTGTACTGGTTTTTTCTATCACTTGAATTAAATAACATAAAACTTGTTTTTTAACTATATAACAAGGCATTCACGAAGCCGGAGGCGTGGGAAGACCATCTGACTTGCCGCCCTTGGCCCTGTTAGCTGGTATTTCTACCCGTGAAAGAAATAACTAAAACTTGGTTTGAACTAAATAACAAGGCATTCACGAGTCATTAGGCCATTGCCCCTGTGTTGCTGTATGAATGTGCTGCGAGCTCCCCCTCCCCTTGTTTTCTTAGCAGGTGATGATATCAACATTTTTAGTCCCCACCTAACACCGTAGCCGATCACGTGTCTTCAGGCGTATTCAATCCGTCTGACGGCGCCATTGGCCATGATAGGCCTGTGGAACTCCCCCCCCCCCCCCCCCTTCCGCCTTAGAATAATGAGATCAAGGGTCGTGGGCTACCGAACAGAGCAGGCACGATCTGTAGGCGTCTTTAATACAAGCTGACGGCGCCTTTGGCCCCTGCTAGCTGCGGAGTGTTTCCCCCCCCCCTTTATTCGATTAATCATCAATAAACCTTTGTCAATAATCCCGCCAACAGGGCATTCACGAGGCATAGGCGTTTGTCAGAGCCAGCTGACTGCGCCATTGGCTTGATCTGTGGAGACCCCGCGTCCCCCCCCCCCCCTCCCCACCTCCTTCCTTGATTCGATAATTACTTGTTTTTGACTCCACTAATCGGACAGTTACGATCTTAGGCAATTCAAATACCATCTGACGGCGCCAATGTGGGCCCAGTGACCGTGAGGATTTTTGTTTTCTATGCACCTGTGGCCTAGGCATTGTTTGGGTGGCGAGGATCTCATGTCTAAGAACCCAGGAGAACCGCACCTCTGTTGATCCAGTTTAAAGTCCCAAAAGGGGGGACATTTAGGAGGGAGGGTGCTTGAACCACCGGGGGTGGATGACGTGTGATCCCGGTGCCCGAGGGTTCGGGCGGACGGCCTCGGTGGGGGGTTGATTGTTGGAACTTGTCTCAAAGGGCTGAAGTCGGTTGAAGACGGATCCGGAGAATAAGTGAGGAAAAGGCCATGATGGCGCGAATAGAATCTCTCTCTCTCCTCTCCTTTTTCTCTCCTCGCATTCAATCTCTCTCTCTCTCTCTCTCTTCTCTCTCTCTCTGTCCGTCTGGTTGTCTGTCTGTCGCGTCCGACCCCGGTCCCCCTATCCTTCTCTCTCTCTCTCTCTCTCCGTCCGTCCGTCCGTCTGTCTTGTCGTCCGCTGTCTGGCGGGTCGGTCGGTCCGTCCCGTCCGTCCGTCGGCCCTCTCTCTCTCTCTCCTCGTCCTCTTCTTTCTCTCTGTCTGTCGATGTCGGGGCTGCTCAGTGTGTGTGCGTGCGTGCGTGCGTGCGTGCGCGCGCGGCGCGCGGCGCGGCGTTTGTGTGGATGGGGTGGGGGGCCTAGGTGTTGTGGGGGTGTGCCAGCGCAGCCTGGTGTGTGGGTGTGTGTGGTGTGTGTGTTGTGTGTGTGTGTGTGGTGTGTGTGCGTGCGTGCGTGCGGTGCCGCGGGGGCGGGCGGCGGCGGCTGCGTCGTGCGTGCGTGCGGTGGTGTAAGGCCTTAGAACCACCTATGCGAGCAAAACGATACTATTAAGAACGTGTACGAGACCTAAGAAGTCAAAGGGTCTGGGGGTGTTCAGCAGCCTTGCGGCAGTCGATGCATGCCCTGTAAATTCACACAAGAAAATGAAGGAGGGGAGCTGTGCTGTCTGCTGACGGAACCTGACACTAAACAGGTGTATACGTTTGTCCTATCAGTCCTGACTGTCCCTTAACTGAGGGAAGTGTTCAGGTGGTCCGGCTGCCTATTGGGTGAGGCACTTAGTGTGCGCGACTGAATAATATCGAAGCGGCACTGGGAATGTTTTCTAGCATGTCACGCTGCTTGCTTGTTTTGTCGCTAATCACCTGACTTCTCTTCGAGTTTATTCTCGCTGACTGCCCTAAAACTCAGGCGTTAACACCAACCCAAGTTCTCCTGAACAAATCTCTCATTTCATAGAAGATGTGCTGATAGTGTCTGAATTCTCTACACCTCGTTTAAATGTCAGTGCCGACCACCTATATACTCAAACCGGTCAGAATATAGTCATGGGAACTCTTCGGGGAACAATTGCGTTAATATGAGTCACTTGAGCTCGGAAAATAACTCAAGGACCCCCCCCCCCCCCCCCCCACTCCCCTTGAAATTTTATTTCATGTTAATCACACGAAACTTGTCAATAATGTAGTCACTATTGAATCCCCTTGACCTCGTTTGAAATGACCTTTTCTATCCACCGTGCTGAACATTTCAAAGCTGTAACGAGAAAGTAAAAAAATAAAAAAAACGTCTGGGATCGCACGGAACATCCGTGAAAAGGCAGTGAATATAACTGTCAGAAGGTTGTCCAACAATCTGATTGTTACCGCCCGTCTTGTAAAGCAGGTCATAACCCCGCTGTCCAGAATGTTGTCACAATTAATTTGTTAACCTCCCTGCAAACCTCACTTCATGTAAACCATAGCATTCCCCCTGTCAAATGTTGTCCACCATCTAATTTTAACCTCCCTTCAAACCTCACTTCTATGTAGACCATACAACCCCCGGTCAAATCGAATCTCCTGAACTCTTCAAACCGAACAGAAAGAGGTTACGTTGAATTGTGAAATCGGCCTAATACTTAGTGGCATGCAAACATTTGCATAGGTTTTTTACATTGCTGTAAAACTCATTCCGTACCTCATACCTGCCTTCTCATTTTGAAAAAGAAAAAAAAACGACTAAAACTGGTTCATTATGTGGTTTTATCAAAAGGAGGAAGAAGGAAGAAGGTGGAGGCCCGGGGTGGCAGCGAAACTGAGCAATTAAGAGAAAAAAAGAAGAAAACGATTCCCACCGTGAATCATATAGCAATGAGAAACATCAAAAGAAAATGAAAATTAAACAGTGCGTAATTACCAGCAACTTTACACCTGTTGGTAATTATCATTGTTGTTTTCATGTTCAATGAGACTGCTATTTGTATGCTGCCATATTTCTGGTGATGCTTACCCACTAACTCTGCTCTTCTATACTACCACTACTTCGACAACTACTACTACTATTACTAAGTGCTATTACACGCTGCTGCTGGTTTGCTGCTGTTGCTATATCCCAATGCAACACGTCAGTCAAGACAAGAAATCCAACAAAATTGTGTCAACAATGCGTGAGCACGTACATTTCAAGCGTGCACTGGGCTCTCTCTCTCGCTCTCTCTCTCTCTCCGCTCACTCACACACACACACACCCACACACACACACTCTCTCTCTCTCTCTCTCTCTCTCTCTTCACACACAACACACACACACAAACGCACACACACACTCTCTCTCTCTCTCTCTCTCTCTCTCCCACCACACACACAACAAACACCACACTCGCTCTCTCTCTTCTCTATCTCACACACACACACACACACACACACACACTCTCTCTCTCTCTCTCTCTCTCTCTCTCTCTCACACACACACACACACACACACACACACACACCACTCACTCTCTCTTCTCTCGCTCTCTCTGGTCGCTCTCTTCACACACACACACACACACACCACTCGCTCTCTCCTCTACACTCCAACTCTCTCTCTCTCACACACACATCACACTCTCTCTCTCTCCTCCTCTCTCTCTCTCTCTCTCTCTCTCTCTCACTATCTCACACACAACCACACTCTCTCTCTCTCTCCTCACACACACACACACACACACACACACACACACACACACACACACTCACACACCCACACACACACAACACTTCATACTCAACAGTCAAAGAAGTTGTAAACTAAATAAAAGGCTGATGGCAAGGACCACAATCGCTTCCGGAAAAATAATATGTTGGGAAAGCTGTAAACGTGTGTCAGGTCTGCTGGCGAACAGAAAAGGGCGGTTGCAGGTGGAGGGACCCTGGGTATATAAAAACGGTGGCCGTAGCTTTAGCCTAAAAGAAGTAAATCGTACAGGTGGGTTTCAGAAAAAAACGGGGGGGTCGCATGCTTCTGCCGCAAAGAAGGAGTCTGTAAATATGGATGACAGCAGCCGAACGAAGATGATGAAGCGTGGACAGTCGGAGGCGTGGCCCAAGTGACACTTGGAGCCTGTATTCAAGCGACTTCAAAGACAGAAGAGACAGACGGAAAAATATATATATATATATATTCTATATATTGCAGGAGGGTCCCGAATGTTCTCGGCATTTTAAGCACAGTAGGGTAGTTTGCTGTGTTGAAGTCACGATCCTTGTCTTCAAGTGTGCGAATTCAGCATCACCAGGGGATACCCCGGGTCGTAGACTGAAGGGAGAAGTACTGGAAGTGTTTCGCATGTCCTAGGGATATGGACAAGGAGTTGGCGACCTGCCATCCCTGGGAGAGAAGAGTGTCCACTTTTGGAGCACTGGCTAGTCACGGGGCCTCTCCCCGTGGCCGGAAAGGGAAGGCGATCTGTCAGGTGACCCGTCACGTAGGTGAACCGCAGCCTGCCGGCAGAGTACAAGCGACCAGTCAGTCGGCTTGTTCTGAGGAATAATGGAAGGCTGCGCCTATCGGAAGTGGTTTGCGCCTTGTTGTCTAGAGAGGTAGTTAAATACTTGAAGCATCAGTCATGGCCTGAAGAGAGTCCAGCTGTTAGTTCAAGGGGTAACTGGGGAAGCGAACAGGAAGTTTGAATAGAGGGTTTGCATTAACCACTGGGAGCCAGTCTTGGTGTGGCGGGGGCGTACACGGGGGTGGGTGAAGTGTAGGTGACCTAGTGATACCCATTGGTGAATAAAAATAACTTGGGGATTTATTGTACAAATCGTGTGATGTGTGTGTGCCAGTGGATTCCATTGGTTGAGCCAGTTAAACTCGGGTTCGCTCTTTCTTTGAGAACGAATATAAGGTGCTTGGAATCCCAGGAAGTGGGGTGACTCACTTATGGGAAAGAGAACTCGCCCCATCTTGCTGAGAGGCTCAGAAAATACAGCGTGAAGCAGAGGTAGCCTGTCAGCCTCGTTGTCTCTGGTGGGACGTATGACAGTGGAGGTTGCTGTAGCCTCGAGCCGACGACGAGAAGAATTGTCTCCCGTGTGGGGACGTCGACAGCAAGACGTGTACCTGTTGAGCCTAGACCGGAGCTGCCAGACAACGGTTGGGGTGTTTGCAGCCAGAAAGACCTTGTGGGAGAGGCCGACAGAGCCTTTCCGTGAGAATGGCGAAGTACGGTGAGTCCGGGAGACTCGGTGGTGAGGGTGCGACGCAAGCTACGTTGCCAGTTCCCCCAACTGGGATTTGGCCATCGGGAGGAACACAACAGTGTGGCAGCTTCACTCGGGGCGACAGTGGAAGGAGAGAAACGGCGATCAACCAAGGAATGCCTGGCCAATTACGGACGTTTATTTGTTCTTAAGTTATAAGTGGTGCTAAACAGATTGATGAATATTGTCCTTTCTTCTGGCTAAGTAAGAATAACGGAAGACAGGGATGCGATTTATGAAATGGCTGTATCGGTTTACATGGTTGGTATGATACAGATTAGGTGTTTTGTGGTAGTGACGGTGGGGGCCGGAGTCAAGTTGAATAAAAGTTGAATTATTCCTATGAAAGTTTATTGTTTCCGTCACCTGTGTGCGGCCCCGATGTGAGTGACAGAGGGCGTGTGCCTATGCAGAGACATTTTGTTGTGAAAGCGTAATACTTCTGGCTATAATGCCCCTGCATCCTGAATAATGAAAAGCCTATTTTTAATAACGATGGGGAGCGTCAGACCCGTCACAAATTGGGGGCTCGTCCGGATGAACATAAATGAGCATAGTGTTTTGCTTCTGGGTTGTGTTCAATTGCAAGGGTTTGAAATTTGTCATAAATTGTGGAAACCTAGATATTTTTTTCGTTACCGGAAGGGGAGACGTTAGTCAGTGTTGAATGGTGGGGAGTCGGTGGTGGTTGCCATGACGGGGCCTGGTATTTGAACTTGCTTGATTTGGTTGCTGTTGAGGGGATGATTGTGTGTAGCACAAACTATTGAAATCCTTATTTCCAAGGGATCGGGTGGATATCGCCGCTTGTTACTGTGGTTGTATTAACTACTGATCGAGGGTTAGATAGTTCAATGTCGAATGAAGAGGGTGCTGAGACAAGGGGTCCGCTGAAAAGATGGACCTCAATAAAGAAAAAGGAAACTTAGGACTAAAAAGGTCCGGAACTGAAGGCCTATGTAGATGAAACTGGCCCCGTGTAATCGAGGCCCAGAAAATACAAAGGGAAAACGGAAAAGGATAGAAAAAAGAGGAGAGAGAAAGAGAACCGGGAAAAAGAGGCGAGAGAAGAGAAACGGGAAAAAGAGGAGAGAGAAAGAGAACAGGGAAAAAGGAGGAGTGAGAAAAGAGAACGGGAAAAAAGGAGAGAGAAAGAGAAACGGGAAAAAGAGAGAGGAGAAGGAACGTGAAAAAAGAGAGAGAGAAGAGAATCGGGAAAAAGAGGAAGAGAACGGGAAAGAGAGGAAGAGAAAGAGAACGGAAAGAGAGGAAAAGACAGAAGGGGATAAGGCATTGGATGAGAAAAAATTAAATTGAGAAAGTACGGACGGACGCAAAACCTCAAGTGACTGTTGCACCACATGTCAGTCCCCTGATCAATATGCCCATAGGTTCGATGTAATCCCGGACCATTAGGAGAATTTCATTTCGCATTTGAAAGGCTGCCACAGATCAGGCTTACATCCCGAAAACGGTGGGCCTCAATTTGTCCACGCTGCTGACCACCCAAAGCTAGGGTTGCGTGGGTTGCGGCTGACCAAACCCTGGAAAAACAACAGATTATGAGTCGTGCCGATGCTTTGTTTCAGAGGTATCAAGTAACCGCCGATAGAGATAGAAATAGTTCAGAGAAACCGTTCTAAATCAGGTGAGACCACGTACAGTTGTCCTTTAGCGGCGTAGGGCTCTCCTTGAAAAATGGATAAGGGTAGCAACATTGACAAACAGTTGAATCTTTGAGGGAAGGAGATCGTTAAGAGCAAATATTCCCTCTTCCACTTGTCGGAAGGATCTCAAAGTATTCTGCAAAAAGAATTAAGGAAGTTTAGAGGAGTTAGTGATAGTGCAGACAGTAGAATCTGCCCATGATCAGCGTAATGGAGAAGGATCGAACCAGTCGACCCGTAATGCCCAGACCACACAGTCAGGGAGTGATTCGCCGACTCCCTACAAAACAGGAGGCAGACCGCAGTGAGAAACCCAGTCTAAGTCCCGTGGCAACAGTGGACTTCAAGATATGTTTAGAGTGAAACGCACAATGTTTTAAATGTGGGCGAGAGGTCATATCGCCAAGAATAGTAGCGGACTGCGAATACATTCCGTTTTGCCGTTGATACAATTCAACAGCAAGGCAGAGTACACCACCAACTACTAGGCAATGATAAACGAAGCGGAAACCTGTTTTTGTTAGATACAGGACTGACTCTAGCGGCAATGGTAGACCCGGTTTGAGAGAGAAACAGACTATACGGGAAACCACCGCGTGCGATATGCTCAGATGGAAGAATTTAAATCGCTACCTTTGGCCCGTGGCATAGTAGAGTCAGAGTTTAGTCAGGAGTACTCTCCCTCATGCAGCAGTGCAAAACAATCTTCCCTATCCAGCTTGGTAGGGGTAGGTATATCACCCCGAAGCTAGCCAGGCTGCCAGTCAATGGAAAGCAAGGGCAGTGAAGGGTAGAAAGTCTCAAACGCAGAGGAGTGCACAGGAGCGCCGCGAGCATGAGCTAGTGTAGGCCATGATGGCCATGGTGGTGTGCATGACCATGAAAAGGTCGTAGTAGCGGTGCCGTAGGCCATGGAGGGCCGAGTGGGCAGTGCTCTGGAGGCCATGGTGCCATAGTGTGGTTCAAAAAGTTTGCTTGGCGTTGCCGTGTAGTCAGAAATGTAGGAGCCACGGGGCGGACCTCAGGGTCGGCCAACATGGACCACAGAGTAACCTGGAACCACAGCTGTTTGGACCAGGAGCAGTAATAATGCATGGCCAGAAGCAAGGAGACCACTATCGTTAGAAATGCCAAGTATAGTCAGCCTTCACAGGAGCAGACGAGCCAGTGTCGAAAAAGGAACGAAAATAACGGCTCATCAAGTAGTGGGCATAGGCCCCATGGTGGGATTCGAACCAAGGAATTTCCACAGAGAGAAGAAAATCGGTTCCGGGATAAGATGAGCAAGGGGTTCATCTCTTAACATTTTGGAAAAGGGGAGAAGATCGGCCCTCCAGTGCATGGGTTCGACAGCTAGAAAGATCGCGAAGATTTTCACGCGCCCTTTAAGGACTAAAACTGTGTGAAAGGTGCTCTGACGCTCTAGTAAAGCCGGAATGCCCGCAAACTATCTGCCCAATGTACTAATGGCGAGCCACAAAAACCGTCAAGATGAGAGGGGCAGGAGTAAGGTCAAGGGGTGGAGTAATGCCTCCTGGGTGTGGCTCTTGCAGGGTGAACAACAGAACAGAAACCATGGTAGAGCCATGCCTACGGGCTGCTGTGATTGTGTGGTGGTGGTGGAGGCACAACTGTTACGGAAAGCTACGGTGTAAATAATGTACTGCAGGTGTGTTTGATGTGGATGCCCAGTATAGGGCGGGGTCCGAGTCCTATGTTGCATGTATCATTTCGTTGTTTTTCATTGAGGTTTATCTGCAATAGTGCGTGTTCTTGCCCATTATGGGCGGGTTGAGTGCATGCTCACGGGTTATGATTGATGATTTTGCTGATGGATATCCGTTTGCTCTAGTTGGTGGGGGGTCCCAGCTCGGTAAAGTGTGAAAAATGTAACTTAATTGTGACATCAGATGAAATGGTTCATTTGCATATTGTGTGGAGACCGTGTGAGCAGAAGTGTGCCACACGCGCTGAATTTGATTTCGATGATAAGCAGACTGGGCCAAACGCCTGAATTTTAATCTTGTCATTGTGGAATTGTGCCACACGCCTGATTGGATTTTGATGTTTAGGAAGGCTGGCCACACACCTGACTTTGAATCTGGGTAATCATGGGTGTTATATTCGAAGTGATGAAGATTAATTAATATGTATGGACATTGCGGAGAGCTAACGCCATGAGTGAGTTCTTGATTATATGTGGGCCAGTTATAGTAAAATGTTGTGCACATGGTTTATGACTGACCAAAGAGTGACCTATGATTATCTAATTGATTTATTGCCTTTAATGAGGTGCATTATCATGTTAGAGATTGGATGGAATATGTCTTGAGCCATGGGTAGTACTTTTATATCGACCCATACAACTGAGTTTGTTTACTCCAATTGAGAACATCGGGGGGCCGGGAGGGTAATGTTGATTGGAAACAACATTCTTAGTATGGGGTGTCATGATCGGCCGAATGTTCTCGCATTTAGGCAAATTAAGGGTAGTTGCTGGGTGTTGAGTACACGTTCATTGGGTCCTTCAAGGTGCAATTCAGGCATCACCAGGGGGGATACCCCGGGAATCGTATACGAAGGAGGAGATACTGGGAAATGTTTCGCATTCCGAGGATCGGACAATGAGTTGGCGACCCTGCATCCTGGTAGAGAAAGTGTCCACTTTGAGCACCTGCTATTCACTGGGCCCACCGTGGGCCTAAAGCAGGCGATCGTGTCAGTGACCGTCACGGTAGGTGACCGTCAGCCGGCCGCAGAGTACAGCGACCATTTCAGTCGCCCTTGTTCTGAGGGAATGATTGGAAGGCTGCGGCCCTATCGAGTGGTTTGCGCCTTGTGGTCTATAGAGGGAGTCAATACTTTGAAGCATCAGTCTATGGCGGAAGAGAGGTCCAGCTGTTAGTTTCAAGGGGTAGCTGGGGGAAATCGAAACATGAGGTTTGAATAGGAGGTTATTGCATTAACCACTGGTGCCCAAGTCTGGTTGGCCTAGCAGCTGTGGTGTGTGTGGATGTGGTAGGTGACTAGTGATTCCATTGGGAATAAAATAACTTGGGGATTTGATTGGGTGACAAATCGTGTGATGGTGTGTGCCAGTGATTCCATTGTTGAGCCCAGTTACACTTCGGGTTCTCTCCTTTCCTTGAGAACGAATATAAGGGGCTTGAAAACCAAAGTGTGGGTCTCACTTAAGGGAAAGTGGAACGCGCCCGTCTTGCTGAGGGCCAAGAAAAATACAGCGTGAAGCAGAGGTTACTGTCGCCTCGTTGACGCCTGGGTGGGGACGTATGACAGTGGAGGTTCGTAGCCTCGGAGCCGACGACGAGAAAAGAATTGTCGCCCTGTGGGGACGGTCGACAGCAAGACTGTAGCCTGTTGAGCCTATACAGGGACTGCCCAGACAACGGTGGGGTGATTGCCAGCCAGAGAAGACCCTGTGGGAAGGCCGACAGAGCCCGTCCGTGGAGAGGCAAGTAACTGTGGAGTCCGGGAGACTCGGTGTGAGGGGCGACTCAAGCGACTTCCAGTGTCCCCCAACTGGTAGTTGGCCAATCGGAGGACACAACCAGTGTGGCTGCTTCAGCCTCGGTCGTACTGTGGATGAGAGAAACTGGCGATCACCAAGGAAGGCGGCAAGTTTCGGACGTTTTATTTGTCTTAGTTATAAGTGTGCAAACAGATGTTGCAATATTGGTCTTTCCTGGCTATAGTAAAATAACTGAAGAACAAGGGGATGCGATTAGGAAAATGGTCTGTATGGCTGTTGTTACCTTGTTTGTTTGATACAGGTAGTTGTGTTGTGTGTGACGGGTGGGGGCTCGGATCAAGTTGAATAAAAGTTGATTATTTTCTATGAAATGTTATTGGTTTCCCGTCACCTTTGTGCGGGCCCGAAGTGAGTGACAGAGAGCGGGGTGCCGAGGCGAGAGAGCATTTTTGGGTTGTGAAAGCGAAATACTTCGGTCTATAACCCCCTGCATCCCCTGGAATATGAAAATCATATTGGTACTATCCGGCGGGGAGCGTCGGAGACCCTCACATATATATATATATTATATATATATATATATATATATATATCTAATATAAGATAGTATATATATATATAATACTATATATATATATGTGTGTGTGTGTGTGTGGGTGTTGGGTGGGGTGTGGGGTGTGTGTGTGTTATTTGTTTGTGTGTTCAACATCGACCGGAAGTGGAACCAAAGAGACAGTGCAACACAACATGGTAAGAGGACCCGAAACCACGTCGTGCCGCGCTGTCCGGATTTCATTGATGCTAGATCCTCAGGACTGAAAAGATGTGCTGTTTGATGGTGTGGTGACAGTGGACAAAGGAGCGCATAACAAAAGCAAAGACAGCTTTCTTTCATTAAGATAGAACGAAGGAACCGATCCTTTCTGCCTCACGTGAAGATGCACTAACGCAAGGGAACAGAGTTGTGAAACGCGAGTTTTATCAACCAATCCACCCTGATTGCTCCACCTTTTAACAATGTGATTTTTTGTCTCGCTTGTTATCATGATAAAGAAGACCGCAGATTCAGGAAAGAAAGAAAGAATATGGGGAAAATGGTAGGACAGTGCTAAAACCGACCAGGGAGACAGGGAAGGAAAAAGTGTGCAGTCATAAGGCGCTGCTATGATCAGAACATGGAGCTGAAAATGACGAATCGTTTGCCACGAGCTCTGAGACCATGATTCTTTGCCAAGTGATGATAGAGCATTTTATACGTCCTTCAACATCCCATTTCATTATCGCAAACTCCATTGGGGCATATGGGCATAGAAGAATTCATGTGTAACAGTTGCAGATTTGAGTGTAAAAGGGAGCTGGGCGGAGGGATGTAAACACCAAAAGAGACAGAACAAACGAAATTTTCGAACTTCGAGTGAAGGCACATGAGACAAACAACGTGGGTAAGAAATTTAATTGAGCGAGCACGAAATCCGCACAAAATGATCACAGAATCGGACAAGCAAATGAGAAATCAAAGAACAGCCCTGCTTTCCTATCACATGGGCCACCATTTGACTCTGCCAAGTTTATCACATGAGTGTTCCAACATCAAATATTTTTTATATTTCCGTACACAAGGAGCGCCAGGCTGCTCCGGGGGGTCCAATACTTTTCGCTGAAGTAATATAATGCCAGGCTGCTCCGGGTGTCAATACTTTACGGCGTGTAGTATATATGCCAGGTGTGCTCCGGTGTCCAATACTTACGGCGTAAAAGTAATATAAGCCAGCGTGCACCGGGTGTCCCAATACTTTACGGCGTAAAGTAATACAGGCCCAGGTGTGCTTCGGTTGTCCAATACGTATACGGCGTGAAGTAAATAAGCCAGCGTGCTCCCTGGTTCCTAGCTACTTTACGGCGTAAAGTAATATAATGCCGGGTGTGCGTCCGGGTGTCCAATACTTTAACGGCGTAAAGTAAATATAATGCCAGGCGTTTCGTTCGCCGGTGGCCCACTATACGTAACAGCGTGAAGTAATACATGGCCAGCGTGCCAGGTATCCTAACATCTAACGGCGAAATTAACACAGCGTTAGGCGAAGCTCGGTATCCTACACTTTACGGGCGAAAGTAACACAGTGCCAGGCGTGCACCGAGTATCCTACACTTTACGGCGAAAAGTAACACAGCGTCAGCGTGCACCGAGTATCAACACTTTACGGCGAAAAGTAACAGTGTCAGGGCGTGCACCGAGTATCCTAACACTTTACGGCGAAAAGTAACATAGTGTCAGGCTGCACAGAGTACCCCACACTTTACGGCGAAAAGTAACACAGTGTCAGGCGTGCACCGAGTATCCCACACTTTACGGCGAAAAAATTACACAGTGTCAGGCGTGCACCGAGTAATCCCCACACTTTAAGGCGAAAAGTAACACAGTGTCAGCGTGCGCCGAGTATCCCACACTTTACGGCGAAAAGTAACACAGTGTCAGGTGTGCACCGAGTATCCCACACTTACGGCGAAAAGTAACACAGTGTCAGCGTAGCGCCGAGTATCCTACACTTTACGGCGAAAAGTAACACAGTGTCAGGCGTGCACCGAGTATCCTACACCTTAGGAGAACGAACAGTGCCAGTGTGTGGGCTGGGTATCCTACACCTCACGAGTAAAGTGATGTATGCCAAGTTCGCGCGGATATCCCACGCATCACGGATTAAGCAACATGTACAAGGAGTGCTCGGATATTCTACGTCTTACGGCGAAAGTATCGTGGATGTCAGAATACACACTATATGAGAGGGAGGGGGGGGGGACGTGGTGTTAGGGACAGTGTACATGTTACATAGAAAGCAACATGGTGCCAGGTGTGTACGAACAGCCTTGACCTTGCGGAGCAAATAACAGTGCTAAATGTGAACGGTATCCTACACCGAAAGTAAATGGTGTCGGATATAAACGAATATCCTACACCGAAATACAACATAGTGCTAGATATGAACGGATATCCTACACTGATAACAAGGTGCCAGTTAGGAACGGATATCTAAGAATGGCACGGTGCGAGATGTAAACAAACACCCACACCGGAAACAACAAGGAGTGAATTATGAACAGATATGCTAACAACCGAAAATAACATGGTGCCAGACATGAACGGATATCCTACACCGAAAATAACATGGTGCCTGGTTGACCCAGCAGTGAATCACCGCATTGGCAGTTTGAAGTTCTGACAAACCTAGAAACTGTTATTTTCACTGCCCATGTTAAGGCGCTATTCTCCTGCTTTCCCGTGCTCCACCCCCCCCACCCACACACAGGGGCAGTCTGACAGGGTTTCTTCGTCCTGTCACATAATTACGGTGCTTGTGGACATCACGCTTGAATGTACCTATCCATCCAAACAACTACACATGTAAAACAGCCCAATATAGCCAATGTACCTATCTCAACAACTATTTAAATAGAGTAACAGGCCTGAATCGGCCATGTAACTATCCAAACACGTATGCCCCAGTGGACAGCCCTGATACGCCAACACAAGAAAGATAAATGACAACATAGTGAGGAAGGCAATGACAAACAGCAACATTAAGATTTTTAAAAACAGAAAAAAGATGGATAAGGACATCAGAAAAAGGAGATAGAAAAGGCCATGGGGAGAAAACGAAAGATCGATAAGAAAACAAAACACACAAAACGAAAAATGGATTACAAAACCAAAAGAAAGGAAAGATGGGTGTGGTCCATCATGAGTACGGAAAGATAGATAGACATCGTGAGAGAGGAACGAAAGAAAAAAATACACCAAGAACAATATACAAGGGTCGGCGTAGGCGTCATAACGACGAAAGATGGATTTGGACATCGTGAGAAAAGGACGGATGGGGTAAACATCGTAAAGGACGGATGGGGTAGACATCACTGAAAAGGACGGGTGGAGGTAGACATCACTGAGAAAGGACGGATGAAGGTAGACATCGTGAGAAAGGACGGATGGAGGTAGACATCACTGAGAAAGGACGGAGGAGGTAGACATCACTGAGAAAGGACGGATGGAGGTACACATCGTGAGAAAGGACGGGTGGGAGACATCACTGAGAAAGGACGGGTGGAGGTAGACCATCACTGAGAAAGGACGGATGGAAGTAGACATCGTAAGAAAGGACGGAATGGGGGTAGACATCATTTAGAAAGGACGGATGGAGGTAACATCGTGAGAAAGGACGGGTGGAGGTAGACATCGAAAGAAAGGACGGATGGAGGAAAACAAACGTGAGAAAGGACGGATGGAGTAGACATCGTGAGAAAGGACGGATGGAGGGACCGTGAGAAAGGACGGGTGGAAGTAGACATCGTGAGAAAGGACGGATGGAAGTAGACATCACTGAGAAAGGACGGATGGAGGTAGACATCACTGAGAAAGGACGAATGAGGTAGACTCGGGAAAAGGCGGTGGATAGACAACGTGAGAAAGGACGGAGGATTTGACATCGTGAGAAAGGACGGATGGAAGTAGACATCATTGAGAAA
>CM031612.1:67965117-67971363 GCA_018398815.1 Conus ventricosus | reverse complement strand
CGGAGAACGACCTGGCATTATATTACTTTTACGCCGTAAAGTATGGAGCACCCGGAGCACACCTGCTTATATTACTTACGCCGAAAGTTTGGACACCAGGAGCACGCCTGGCATTATATTACTTCACGCCGTAAAGTATTGGACACCCGAAGCACACCTGCATTGTATTACTTTACGCCGTAAAGTATTGGACACCCGGAGCACGCCTGGCATTATATTACTTTACGCCGTAAAGTATGGACACCCGGAGCACACACTGGCATTATATTACTTCACGCCGTAAAGTATTGGACACCCGGAGCACGCCTGGCATTATATTACTTCACGCCGTAAAGTATTGGACACCCGAGCACGCCTGGCGTCATTGTGTACGGAAATATAAAAATATTTTGATGTTGGAAACTCTTTCGTGATAAAACTTGGCAGTCAACTGGTGGCACCATGTGATGGAAAGCAGGGCTGCTTTTGTTTCTCATTGCTGCCGATCTGTGATCATTTTGTGCGGATTTCGTGCACGCTCAATTAAATTTCTTACACAAAGTTGTGTTTCATGGTGCCTTCACTCGAAGTCGAATTTCGTTTGTTCTGTCTCTTTGGTGTTTACCCCTCCCATCCGCCCCAGCTCCCCTTTTACACTCAAATCTGCAAACTGTTACACCATGAATTCTTCTATGCCCATTTGACCAAACTGGGTTTGCGATATGGAATGGGATGTTGAAGGACGTATAAAATGCTCCTATTCATCACTTGGCAATGATCATGGTCTTCAGAAGCTCGTGGGAAACGATCGTCATTTCAGCTCCATGTTCCATGACATAGCAGCGCCTTATGACGGCCACAACCCTTTTCCTTCCTGTCTCCAGCGTCGGTTTTTAGAACTGTCTCCTCCCATTTCCCCATATTTCTTTCTTTCTTTCATGAATCTGCGTCTTCTTTATCATGTGAACAAGACGAGACAAAAATCACATTGTCTCAAAGGCTGAGCAATCTGGGTGTATTGGTTGATAAAACTCTCGTTTAAACAACTCTGTTCCCTTGCGTTTATCCATCTTCCACGTTGAGCGCAAAGATCGTTCCTTCCGTTCCTACTTAAGAAGAAGCGTCTTTGTTTTTTGTTATGCCTCCTTTTCCAATGTACACCCCACCACAAACAGAACATCTTTCCAGTCCGGGGGATCTACACAAAAAATCCGAACAGCGGGGCACGACGTGGTTTCGGCCTTTCCATGCGTTTTGCACCTTCTCTTTGGTTCCATTTCCCACCTCGCATTTTAAAACACAAAAAAAAACACACACACACCACCACCCCACACACACACACACACACAAAAAAATATAATAATATATTAATATTATAATATATATATAATAATATATAATATATAAATAATTTAAATATTTTTTAAATATTTGGGGGGGTTTCCCGACGCTCCCCCCGTTTTTAAAAGATTTTCATACGGGGAGGGGGAAACAATTAACCCTTTCAAAAAAATCTTCCTTGCTGGCCACCCTCGCCACCACTTGGGGCCCCACAAAGGGACGAAACCAAAACATTTCAAAAAAATAATCCTTTTTCAACTTACTACCCCCCAGAAAACAACCAAAACCTTTTCAAAAACTTTTAAACCCTAAGAAAATTTTAAAACGCCCCCCGTTTTTCCCCAAATTCTTTTACCCAAAAAATTTCCTCTTTCCACATTA
The DNA here is from genome assembly GCA_018398815.1 of Conus ventricosus. Classification (NCBI taxonomy): domain Eukaryota; kingdom Metazoa; phylum Mollusca; class Gastropoda; order Neogastropoda; family Conidae; genus Conus; species Conus ventricosus. The sequence continues at coordinate 67,969,662 of CM031612.1, read as the reverse complement.
ACCAAAAAACAAAAAAAACGCCGAAAGAAGGGGTTAGATTTTTATATTAGAAAGGGGGGGGGGTGAAATGTTGGGTTTTTTTTGAAATAGGGGGGGAAAGGGGATAGTTGAGTGAAAAAGATTGGATTAATTGTTTAGGAAAGGGTTGTTTTTTTTGGGAAAAATTGGGGACCCCCCTTTATAAAAAAATTTGGGAAAGAAAGGAGAAATTTTGGGGGAAAACCCCCCCAATGAAAAGTAAAAAAAGGGGGAACAACCTCTGTTTAGTTATTTTTTGAAAAAAGGGGGATTATTTTTTAATGGAAATTTGGTTTTCCAAAAGATTATATTTCTTCCAAAGAAAGAGGAACCCGATTTAACGGGCTCAACCAAAAAAACACGGGCACACACACACACACAAATTGTACCATAAACCCCCAAGTTATTTTATTCCACCAAGGAATCACTATCCCCTACAATACACACCACCACAGCTCACGCCAAAAAAGATTTGGGGGGGGGGGCACCCAGGGGTTTTAATCATAACCTCCCTTTAAACTCATTTTCGATTCCCCCAAGCTACCCATTGAACAACAGCCTGGACCTCTCTTCCAGCCAGATGATGTTTCCCAATATTTCTATTTATAACAACAACGCAAACCACTCGATGGGCCGCACCCTTCCATTCACCCTCAGAAAAAGGGACACTAAGGGGCCCCGGTATCTGCCGGCGCTGAGGGTCACCTACCCTGAGCACCTGACACGATCGCCTTCCTTTCGGGCCCAGGGGAAGCCCATGAAACCCATGCTCAAAGTGGCACCTTTTCAAACCCAGGACGGGCAGGTCCCCAAACTCCTTTGTCACTCCCTGGGACAGCAAACCTTTCCCCAGTACTCTCCCTCCTTCATATACACCCGGGGTACCCCCCTGGTGTGCCTGAATCGCACCTAAAACCCCAAGGAACGTGCTCTAAACAACACAACTACCCTTAATTGCCTAAATCCCCGAAACATTGGGGCCACTCATGACACCCCCGTACCTAAGAATTTGTTCCAATCAACATTCCTCCAGGCAAAATTTCCCCAAATTTGGATAAAAAACCATGTAGGGTCGATATAACAGTACTACCCCCATGTTCAAGACATCATTCCATCAACACTCTAACATGGATAAGCACCAAATTAAAGGCAATAAATCAATTAGATAACCATAGACACTCTTTGGCATCATAAACAACTGTGCACAACTTTTTAACTCAAAACTGCCCACTAAATAAAGAACCTCTCCATGGCGTTAGCTATCACATGCCAACTATTAATTAATCTTTCCCATTCACTTTCAATATAACACCCCCATGATTCCCCAAAATTCAATTAGGGGGGGGGCCCCCGCCCCCAAAACATCAAAATAAAATTCAGGCGGGGGGCCCAATCCACAAAGAAAAGTTTAAAAAATTCAGGCGTGGGCCCACTGTTTAAACACGAAATAAAATTCGGGCGTGTGGCCACAATCTCTCACACGGTCTCACACACAATATGCAAAAAACCCCTTCATCCTGAGCACAACTTAAGTACATTTTCACACTTTACCGAGCTGTGCAAAACAAAAAGCAAACAGAATCAATCGAAAAACAAAATCATAACACGTGAGCATGCACTCAACCCCGCCCCATAAGGGGGCCAATGAACAGCAAAAAGAAGAAAAACATCATAAAAAAAAAAAACGAAAAATGATACATGAAAAAAAACCCGCCCCGCCCTAAGGGGGCAATCAAAATCAAAACACAACTCCCACTACTTTATTTACACAGACTGTCCGAACAAGACTGCTCACACCACCACCACAATCACAGCCCCTGGGCATTGCCCTACCTTGCCCCTTTTTCTGTTGTTCACACTACAAGAGAAACCCCCCGGGAGCTTTACCCAAACCCTTGACCTATTTCCTCCCCTCTCAACTTGACCCCGTTTGTGGCTCGCCAATAGTCCCTTGGGCAGATGTTTGCGCATTCCAGGCTTTACAAGAATCAGAGCACCTTTCACACAGTTTATCCTTAAAAGGAACGCGTGAAAACTGCGCGATCCTCTTCTACGTCGAAAACCCTTTACTGCACGACATCATCCCCCCTTTTTTAAAAATTTAAGAGATGACCCCTTGCTATCTTATCCAACCGTTTTCCTTCTCTCTGTGGAAATTCCTTGGTTCGAACCCCCCCTGGCCTACCCCCCTACTTGAGCCCCTATTTTCGTCCCCCTTTTTCCACACTGCTCGCTGCCCGTGAGCTGACATTTTTGGGCATTTCCTAACGAAGCTGTCTCCTTGCCCTTCTTGCCATGCTTTTAAATTACGCCCCCTGGTCCCAACCCCTGCTGGTTCCAGTTACTTTTGGGGTCCATTTTGGCCCCCGACCCTGGGGTCCGCCACCGGGGCTCCTATTTTTTCTGACTACCCGGCAACGCCAACATTTTGACCACCACTATGGCCACCAGGGCCCTACAGCACTGCCACTACGGCCACCTCCAGGCCCTACGGCAACCGCTCACACCTTTTTTCAGGGTCCCTGCACCCCCACCAGGCCACCTTCATGGCCACCTACTCCACTGCTAGCGGCGCCTTGCACTCCCCTGCTTTCTTTTTTATTTTCCTACCCTCACTGCCCTTGCTTTCCCCACTTACGGGCACCGGCTAGCTTGGGGGTGAAAACCTACCCCCTAAAAAGCGGGTAGGGAAAGTTTTGCACCTGCAGTGAAGTACTCCTGACAAACTCTGACTCATTTAAAAGGGGCCAAAGTAGCCGTTAATTCCCCCTCGCTATCGCACGCAGGGGTTTTCCCCGGTTAAAGTCTGTCTCTCTCAAAAAACCGGCCTCCATTGCCGCAATCAGTCCTGTATCTAAAAAACAGGTCACCACTTTCCCTTTACTACTGCCCTATATTGGTGGGGGACCTGCCTTGCTTTAATTTTATCAACGGGAACAACGGAATGTATTCGCATCCGCTACCTTTCCTTGGCGAATACCCTCTCGCCCCTTAAAACATGTGCGTTTCACTCTAACATTTTCTTTATCCCCTGTTGCCCCCGGGGTTAGAAGCTTTTTTAACTGCGGTCTCGCCCCTGTTTGTAGGGGTCGGGGAAACATCCCGACTGTGGGCTGGGCATTTCGGGGCGACTGTTCGATCCCCCTTTATCCCCTTACGCGATCATGGGGAATTCAACCTGTCTGCAACTTTCACTAACTCCTCTAAACTTTCCCAATTCTCTTTCTGCAAGAATACTTTTTAGATCCTTCCGACAAGGAGAGAATTTGCTCCTTAAAAGTCTCCTCCCTCAAAGATTCAAAAGTTTGTTCAATGTTTCCCAACCTTTTCCTTTTCAAAGAGAGCCCAAGCCGAAAGGGAAATTTCTCGTCCACCGATTTTCGAACGGTTTTCTGAAAAATTTTTCCCATATCTATCGGGGGTTACTTTTATACCCCTGAAACAAGCATCGCGCAAACGACCTAATCTGCTTTTTTCCGGTGGTAACAGAAAAAAGCATCCCAACTTTTGGGGGCAGCGCGCAGACAAAATTTGTGGCCCACCTTTTTCGGGGGCCCTTCTTGGGAACCTTTTAAATTGCGAAATGAAATTCTCTAATGTCCGGATATCATCGAACCTTGGCATATTGATCGGGGCGGGCTTTGGGGCAAATTCACTTTAGGTTTTGCGTCCCCCCGTTCTTTCTCCAATTTTAATTTTTCTAACCAAACTCCTTATTCCCTTTTTTCTCTTTCCCCCTCTTTCCCTTCTCTTTTCTCCCCCCTCTTTTCCCGTTCTCTCTCCCCCTTTTTTTCCTTCTCTTTTTCCCCCCTCTTTTTCCCCCTTCCCCCTTTTCTCTCCTCTTTTTTTTCCCCCGTTTTCTTTCTCTCCCTCTTTTTCCCGTTCCTTTCTCTCTCCTCTTTTTTTTCCCCTTCCTTTCTTCTCCTCTTTTTTCCCGTTCCTTTCTCTCTCCTCTTTTTCCCCCTTCTCTTTTTTTTCCCCTTTTTTCTTTCCCTTTTTCCCTTCCCTTTTTATTTCTGGCCTCGATTTCACGGGGCCATTTTCCCTACAAGGCCTTCATTCCGGACCTTTTTCCTTAAAACTTTTCCTTCTTCTAGATCCATCTTTTCACGGACCCCTTGTCTCAGCACCCCCTTCGTCGACATTTTGAAGCTCTAACCCTCGATCAGTATTAAATACACCAATAACAGCGAGATATCCACACGACACTTGGAAATAAGCATCAAATTTTGCTACACACAATCAATCAACCTCAACACAACCAAATCAAACAAATTCAAATACAAGCCCAGTCATGGAAAAAAAAAAATCAAAAAAAATCAAAACTGACTAACGCTTTCCCGGGAAGAAAAAAATACTAGGTTTCCACAAATTTTGACAAATTTTAAATCCCTTGCAATTAACAAAACCCAAACAAAAAAACTATGGCCATTTATTTCAAACCCGGACAGCCCCAAATTTTGGGCGGGCTCCCGACGCCCCCCCCCCGTTTAAAATAGATTTTCATATTTAGGGGGCAGGGGGTTT
>CM031612.1:67947784-67959117 GCA_018398815.1 Conus ventricosus | reverse complement strand
TTTCATTATACACCCGGGGATCCCCCCTGGTGTGCCAATCGCACACTTGAAGACCCAAGGAACGTGCTCTCAACAACAGCAACTACCCTTAATTTGCCTAAATGCCCGAGAACTTTCGGCCGACCCCATGACAATTTTATAATATATATTATATATATATATTCCAGTCTGTCTCTTCTGTCTTTGAAGTCGCTTGAATACCAGGCTCCAACGTGTCACTCTGAACGCCTCAGACGTCCACCTTCATCTCTTCGTTCGCTGCTGTCATCCATATTTACAGACCCCTTTCTTTGAGGCCAGAAGCATGCGACCAACGCTCTTCTTTCTGACAACCCATGTACAGATTTATTTCTTTTAGGCTTAAATCCTACGGCCACCGTTTTCCTTTCATACCAGGGTCCCTCCACCTCCCAACCAGCCCCTTTCTCTGTTCGCCAGGCAGACCTGACCACAATTTTACATTTTCCCAACATATTATTTCCAGGAAGCGTTGTGGTCCTTACCCATCAGCCTTTTATTTAGTTTACAACTTCTTTGACTGTTGAGTATAAGTGTGTGTGTGTGTGGGGTGTGTGTGTGTGTGTGTGTGTGTGTGTGTGTGTGTGTGTGTGTGTGTGTGAGAGAGAAGAGAGAGAGTGTGTGTTGTGTGTGAGATAGATAGAAGAGAGAAAAGGAGAGAGAGAGAGAGAGAGAGAGAGAGAGAGTTTTGTGTGTGTGTGAGAGAGAGAGAGAGAGAGAGAGAGAGAGAGAGTGTGGGGGTGTGTGTGTGTGTGTTGATAGAGAGAGACAGAGGAGAGAGAGAGAAGAGAGGTGGTGGGGTGTGTGTGGGGTTTTGTGTGTGTGTGTGTGAGAGAGAGAGAGAGAGGAGAAGAGAGAGAGTGTGTGTGTGTGTGGTGTGTGTGTGTGAGATAGAGAGGAGAGAGAGAGTGTGTGTTTTTTGTGTGTTTTTGTGTGTGTGAGAGAGAGAGAGAGAGAGAGAGAGAGTGTGTGTGTGTGTGTGTGTTTTGTGTGTGTGTGTGTGATAGAGAGAGAGAGAGGAGAGAGAGAGAGTGTGTTGTGTGCGGGGTGTGTGTGTGTGGTTTTGAAGAGAGAAGAGAGAGAGAGAGAGAGAGACAGTGCCGCTTGAATGTACGTGCTCAGCGCCATTGTTGACACAATTTTTTTTGGATTGTCTTGTCATGACTGACGTGATGCATTGGGCATAATAGCAACAGCAGCAACACCAGCAGCACATAGTAATAGCACTAGTAATAGTAGTAGTAGTTGTAAAGTAGTGGTATTATAAAAGAGCAAGAGTAGGGCGTAGCATCACCACAATAGCAGCACTACAAAGCAGTCCTCATTGTAAATAAAAAAACAACACTGATATTACAACGGGTTTTAAAGTTGCTGGTTAATTACTGCCACTGTTATAATTTTCATTTCTTTTGATGTTTTCTCATTGCTAAAATGATTCACGTGAAATTCGTTTCTTCTTTTTTCTTCTTAATTGATCCAGTTTCCGCTTGCCACCCCCGGCGCCTCCCCACCATCTTCCTTCTTCCTCCTTTTGAATAAAACCACACTAATTGGCAACCATTTTTAGTCTTTTTTTTCTTTTTCACAAAATGTGAAGCAGGAATGAGGTACGGAATGAGTTATCAGCAATGTAAACAAACCTATGCAAATGTTTTGCATGCCACTAAGTTTTAAAGGCCGATTTCACAATTAACGTAAACCCTTTCTGTTCGTTTGAAGAGTTTCAGATTCGATTCTGACAGGGGTATGGTATGGTTTACATGAATGAGGTTTGAAGGGAGGTAAAATTAGATGGTGCAAAATTCTGACAGGGGGAATGATAGGGTTTTTACATGAAGTGAGGTTTGAAGGAGGTAAATTAGATTGTGACAACATTCTGACAGGGGGTATGACATGCTTACATGAAGGGAGGGAAAATCAGATTGTGACAACATTCTGACAGGTATATACACTGCCTTTTCACCGGTTGTTTCCGTGCGATCCCCAGACGTTTTTTTTTTTTTTTTACTTTATCGTACAGCTTTGAAAGTTTCAGAACGGTGGATGAAAAGGTCATTCAAACGAGGTCAAGAGGGTTAAATATTGACTACATTATTGACAAGTTCCGTGTGATTTAAAATGAAATAAAATTTCAAGCGGGAGTGGGGGGGGGGGGGGGGGGGGGGGGGGGGTTTGGGTTTTTGGGGGGGGGGTTTGTTTGGGGGGGGGGGCTTTTGGGGGGGGGGGAGGGGGTTGAGTATTCTTTAAAAGAGGTAGAGAACTCATATTAAACAAATTTTAAAAAGTTCAAGACTTTTTGAACGGTTTTAGGATAGGGAAGATAAACAAAAAACAGGTGTTTGGAACCGACACCTGAATCAGAACATCTTCCCCCTGAAAGAGAATTTAGTTCGAAAAATGTGGGTAACATTTAGGCAGGCAACGAGAATAACCTCAGGAAGAAGTCAGGGTGATTAGGGCAAAAAAACCAGGCGGTGAAAGCAGAAACGATACTTTCCATTTTTTGTTTGTATTATCAGGCTAGCCGCCAAAAGGTGCTTAACTGGAACCGACCAAACGAAAACTTCCCCCATTAAGAAATCGGGTTTTATGGAAAAACTAAACCCCCTTACCACAAGCAAAAAAACACCCCACCGCCCCCCCCCCCCCGCAAAGCACGCACGCACGCGCACGCAGCACGCACGCACGCACGCACGCACACCACCCCCAAAACACACACACACACACACACACACACACACACACACACCACACACAGGCGCGCGCGCACACACACACACATACGGACACACATACACACAAACGCACCGCGCGCGCGGCGCGCACGCACGCACGCACGCAACGCACACACACTGAGCCAGCCAGACAGCGACAGACAGAAAAGAAAGAAGAGAGAAAAGAGAGAGAGAAGAGGGCGACGGACGGACGGACGGACAGACAGACAGCAGACAGACAGACAGACAAGACAGACGGACGGACGGACGGAGAGAGAGAGAGAGAGAGAGAGGGGGGGGGGACTGACGGACGGACAGACAGAACAAGACAGACGGACAGAGAGAGAGAAGAGAGAGAGAGAGAGAGAGAGAGGGGAGAGAGAGAAGAGAGAGAGAGAGAGAGAGATCTAATTCAGCGCCATCATGGCCTTTTCCTCACTTTTTCTCACGATCCGTCTTCAAACCCGACTTCCTGCCCTTTGAGACAAGTTCCAAAATCAACCCCCCACCGACGGACGTCCGCCCGAACCCTCGGGCACCGGATCACCCCCAACGTCATCAAACGGTGGTTCAAGCACCCTCCCCCTAAATGTCCCCCCTCTTTGGACTTTAACTGGATCAACAGAGGGTGCGGTCTCCTTGGTTCTAGACATGAGATCCTCCGCCCACCAAACAATGCCCTAGGCCCCCAGGTGCAAAAAAAAAAAAAATCCTCCACAGGGAACTGGGGCCCAAAGGCGCAGTCAGATGGGATTGAATACGCCTAAAGACTCGTAAATGCTCAAATTAGTGGAAATAAAAAAAAAAGTAATTATCGAATCAAGGAAGGGGTGGGGGGGGGGGGGGAGGGGGTCTCCACAGATAACACGGCCAATGGCGCAGTCAGATGGGATGAATTACGCCTAACGACTCGTGAATGCCCTGTTGCGTGGATTAGGAAAAGGTTATTGTGATTAATCGAATAAAGGGGGGAAAACATCCAGCAGCTAGAGGGCCAATGGCGCAGTACTGATGTTATTAAAGGACGCCTAATGGGACTCTGATTGCTCGGTTAGGTAGACCAAAGAATATTGATATCATTATATAGGCGGAAGGGGGGGGGGGGGGGGGGGGGGGGTTCCACAGCTTTCATGGCCATTGGCGCAGTCAGCGGTATTGAATACGCCTGATGACTCGTGAATGCGCGTGTGAGGTGGACTACCTAAAATGTTGATATCTATAACCTGTTATGAAAACAAGGGGTGGGGGGGAGGCTACACAGCTAACAGGGCCATAGGCCTAATGACTCGTGAATGCCTTGTTATTTTAGTTTAAAATAAAAAGTTTTAGGTTATTTAATTTCATGGGTAGAAAAACCAGCATTACAGGGCCAATGGCGCAGTCAGATTGGTATTTAAATACGCCTAATGACTCGTGAAATGCCTTGTTATTTAGGTTAAAATAAAAAGTTTTATGTTATTTAATTCATGGGTAGAAAAACCAGCTATCTGGGCCTAATGGCGGCAGTCAGATGGTATTAAATACGCCTAATGACTCGTGAATGCCTTGTTTTTATGTTAATAAAACAGTTTTTGTTATTTAATTCATGGGTAGAAAAACATGATAACAGGGCCAATGGCGCAGTCAGATGGTATTAATACGCCTAATGACTCGTGAATGTTGTTATTTAGTCAAAAAAATAGTTTTATGTTATTTAATTTCATGGGTAGAAAACCTGATAACAGGTCCAATGGCGCAGTCTGATGGTATTAAATACGACCTATTGACTCGTGAATGCCGTGTTATTTAGTATAAAAAAGTTTTTATGTATTTATTTCTATGGGTAGAAAAAACCAGCTAATCAGGGCCAATGGCGCAGTCAGATGGTATTAAATACGCCTATTGACTCGTGAAATGCCTTGTTATTTAGTTAAAAATAAGTTTTATGTTATTTAATTCAAGGGTAGAAAAACCAGCTTACAGGCCAATTGGCGCAGTCAGCTGGTATTAATACGCCTAATGACTCGTGAATGCCTTGTTTTGTAAGTTTAAAATATAAGTTTTTTTATGTTATTTAATTCATGGGTTAGAAAACCAGCTATACAGGGCCAATGGCGCAGTCTGTTGGTATTAAATACGCCTAAGGTCTCGTGATGCCTGGTTATTTAGTTAAAAAACAAGTTTTTTGTTATTTAATTCATGGGTAGATAATACCAGCTAACAGGGCCAATGGCGCGCTGTTCTGTTGGTATTTAAATACGCCTAATGGACTAGTGAATGCTTGTATTTAGTTAAAAATAAAAGTTTTTAGTTATTTTAATTCAAGGGTAGAGAAAACAGCTATCAGGGCATTGGCGCAGTCAGAGGGTATTAATTAAGCCTAATGGACTCGTGTTTGCATTGTTATTTAGTTTTAATAAATGTTTTATGTTATTTTAATTCAAAGGTAGAAAAACCAGCTAACGGCGCCAGTGGCGCAGTCAGATGGTATTAAATACGCCTAATGGACTCGGAATGCCTTGTTATTTAGTTAAAAAATAGTTTTATGGTAATTTAATTCAACGGGTTGAATAACCAGCTTAACAAGGGCCAATGGCGCAGTCAGATGGTATTAAATACGACTAATTGACTCGTTGAATGCCTTGTTATTTTAGTTAAAAAAAAAGTTTTATGTTATTTAATTCAAGGTAGGAAAAACCAGCTTTCAGGGCCAAATGGCGCAGTCAGATGGATTAAATACGGCCTAATGACTCGAGGAATGCCTTGTTATTTAGGTTAAATAAAAAGTTTGATGTTTATTTAAATCAAGGTGGAAAAACCAGCCTAAAAGGGCCAATGGACGCAGTCAGTTGGTATTAAATACGAATCCTAATGACTCGTGAATGCCTTGTTATTTAGTTAAAAAAAAAGTTTTATGTTTATTTAATTCAAGGGGTAGTAATTCAGTAAAACAGGGCAATGGCCGCAGTCAGGATGGTATTAATTACGCCTGATGACTCGTGATTGGCCCTGTTATTAGTGGGCGTGCTAAATGGTACCATATCATTATCATTATAAAGCACCAGTGTAACACATGGAAGCACTCGGGTGGGTCCAGATGACCATCGATGCTCATGGTCGGTCGCCAGTATTCTAGAAACTTGGAGTGCTGGCCACCCTGTGTTGGTCCCGAGAGGGAGGGGGGAGCCCAAAGAGCCCGGAGGAGGGCGGGTCGGCGGAAACCGCTTTGCCGTTTGATCGGCCTTGGGGCGGATCCTCTTGGTGCCGGGCAGGCGTTCGGGGTAGTCTGTCATAGGCGGTTGGGTTGTTTTGTTGGAATCTGTCTCAAAGGTGGATGAGGGTGTTCGAGGGTGGATCTGAGTTTATTGGGGAGAGGTCCTTAAATTAGTAATCTGGGAGTGCATGTACGTATGGGACACACACACGCGCGCGCGCGCGACACACTACACACACTACACACACACAAACACACAACCACACACACACACATCTGCCCACAAACGGCACGCACGCGGAGCGCGGCGAGCATACCCAAAAAAGCATCGTTCGCACACACGCACGCGCGCTCTCCTCACTTGCACGGATACACACTCATATCAGATAACTTGCACAACATGTACTCCTCACACACTATCGCACGCCGGCACACTCTCACACCACCACACACACACACACACACCCACACACAACACATCACACACACACACACACATAGAACAAGCACACAGTCCTCACCCCACATATAGATACACACACCCACACACAGAACTCACACACACACACATGCACGCACACCCCCACACCACACATCCATGCACACACATTTACATTATATAGCACTACTCACACACAACACACGCACGCACGCACGCACGCGGCCATTTATGGACGCGCACTCACTGGCAGCATTAACTTCACTCTTACACAAATCTATTTTCACGCGCAAATTCACAGACACACACAAAGTGCGTCATACGGTCTCACAGACGATCACACTCACACCACTTGTGCATGCCTCACCTGGAAACAGTATTTTAGGTAAGCTGCAAAAGAGTGGTGAGGGACAGACGGCGACAAACCGGCATCACTAGCACGTCTGCATACACACTTGAACTGTTATATCGGAAAGAGTGAGTGAGGGACAGACGGCGATCAACCGGCATCACAGCTCTGGCAGCAAGTCTCTTGTAGACTGACATCCCCCACTTGCCTCCTTCCCGTTCCCCTGCATGTACCCTACACCACCTTCATCTTCTCCCTTCCCACCCCTCCACACACGACACACACATACACGCACACACGCGCACACACACGCGCACACACACACACGCACACACACACACACACGCATGCGCACACACACACACGCGCATACACACACACACACACACACACACCACACACACACACACACACTCACACCACACGCACGCACACGCGCATACGCACACACACACATACGCACGCACACACACACGCGCATACGCACAGACACATAACGTGCGCGCGCGCGCACACGCACACACACACACACACACACACACTCTCTCTCTCCTCTCTCTCTCTCCGTACACACACACACGCATACGCACACACACACCGCGCGCACACACATGACACACGCTCATGCATATACGCGTAAAAACACACACACACACACACACACACACACACACACCACAACACACACACACACACACACACACACACACACCACTTACACTTTCCACAGCATTTCGGAATTTTTTTGAATATTTGATGTACCTGTACGGTGAATTCGAATCTCCATTTTCAATCTTAGTGAGGCGAGGAGGAGGGGGGTGGGGGTTGGGATCTTAAAACGCACACAGCGTGAATGCGCACACTACACTCAAACCTTTCAGCCTCTGTATAGCATCGGTGAATCAATGAGGACTGTGGTACATCGCAGAGGAATGCGTACAGCAGAATACCTACAGGCTGTGTAGTATTGGTGATTTGTCAGACCAAAGTAAAGCGGTAGGCCTATGTGTATATATAAATGAAGTAAGTATTGACTACACACAATGGGATTGAAGCTGTAGCCAACGTGTTTTCACGAAGGTGGATACCTGAAGTCGCATACATCAGGTTAAAATGCAGGTTCTGTTTTGTGGTGAATCATAGGGAATTGCATAACACTACAGAAAGTCACACACGTGTGTAATAATAAAACGGTGAGAGTCACAGACCTGTGTAATAATAAAACGGTGAGAAAGTCACAGACCTGTGTAATATAAAACGGTGAGAAAGTCACAGACCTGTGTAATAATAAAACGGTGAGAAAGTCACAGACCTGTGTAATAATAAAACGGTGAGAAAGTCACAGACCTGTGTAATATTCTACGTCAAGATTCTACGAAGAGTTCCCTGATTTCCTTGATTTTGCGCCACGCGTGACGGCGATCTCTTGATCGTCGGTGACTTTAATGTTCATTACGACGACTTGAGTGATCCCAGAGTTAGGAGGTTTCAGAAACTCTTAGAGACGTGTGGCCTTCTCAGGCCATTGATGAACCCACTTACCAGCAAGTGGTCACATTCTTGATCTATGTGATTTTCGTGACACTGACGGTCTTTTGCATTCTGCTAAGTGTTATGATTTGATGTCTGATCACTATAGTCTAGTGTGCCATCTCAGTGTTCAAAGCAAAACTCGGCACCCCAATTAAAATGTGTTCGTGCCATTCATAAGATTGACCCTGCTGATTTTTCTCATGACATCGCTAACATTATCACGCCTGACGTAACAATTACTGATCTGAACATTGGTCTTAGAAAAGTTTTGGATAAACATGCGCCTGTACGCAGCGGACGGCACACTGGCGCCGCCCGGCTCCGTGGTACAACTCAATTGCACTGAGCTGCGAAAATTGAAACGCAGCGACGTCGAGCCGAGCGGCGCTGGGTGTCATCTAGACTGACAATACACAAGCAAATTTATGATGCTGCAAACAGAAAGTCGTACAGTTTGTCCATCAAGCCAAAACTACATTTTATTCCTCCAAAGTTGCAGCAGCATCTCGTGTAAAGAACTGTTTAGAACTGTCACTAGCATGTTGGTAAGGCTGCAAGTGTTGTAATGCCGTCCACTCATGAGCCGTCACAGCTTCCTGGTTTGTTTTTTCTCAGTTTTTCGCTCACAAAATTCAGACAATTCGAAACGCTTTCTCCCCATCCTCAATACTTCAGATCAGTCTGTTGTTTTTAACGTACCACACTCTGCGAGTTCTGCCAGTGTCTGAGCAGACTGTTCGTAAAATCATCAACAGTCTGCGAAAACATCCTGTGCCTTGACCCATTCCCACCCCACTCCTCTTGAACACCTTGACTCTCTCCTTCTCTACATCACCAAAATTCTTAACGAGTCTCTGTCTTCTGGCACAGTCCCACTGACTTTAAGACCGCCTTGTTAAACCTCTACTCAAGAAAAGCAGTCTTGATCCCAACGTTCTTAAAAATTACAGACCCATCTCAAATCTTCCTTTCCTATCAAAATTCTTGAGAAAGTCATTCTTCAACAGCTCTCTGACCATCTGGCCTCAAACAACCTCCTCACACCACATCAGTCAGCCTATCGCCCTGGGCACAACACGGAGACCACCATCCTTCGTATTCTCAATGATATTCTAAATTCTTAGACGAAAACAAAATTTCTGTCCTTCTTTTGCTAGATCTTCGGCAGCCTTGACACCATAGACCATGAAATCCTTCTCTCTCGTTTGAAATAACATGTGGCATCAGGAAACAGCTCTAAATTGGTTTCGTTCTATCTTCTAGACAGGAAACAGTTCATTCAAGTAGGTGACACCGTTCTGATGAATCTAACCTCCAGTTTGGCGTACCTCAGGGATCCGTGCTGGGACCTGTCCCTTTATTTGTACACCACTCCATAGTCTAATGTCATCCACGGCCATTCCGTTTCACACGAAATGTTTGCGGATGATACTCAGCTGCTCCATTCCTCTGTCATCGAACGACTACTCACCCTTGTTTCTACTCTTCAATCTTGTACTCTGATATTGAGACCTGGATGTCAGCAAATAAGTTTAAATTAAACTGTGAGAAGACTGAAGCCATCCGTTTTTCAAAGCAGTCACATCATGGCCCTGATGCTCCCTTCTTCTGACATTAGGTTCCAGCACCATTGAATTTTCAAACACTGTTCGCGACCTTGTGTTCTCCTTGATAGTGACCTCTCAATGAAACAGTATGTCACAAAACTTGTCAGTAGCTTACATGGAACTTAAACGAATTGCTGCTATTCGACCCTATCTCACTGAAGACGCCACAAAACTCTCGTTCATCCTACATCCTCTCAAGGCTAGATTACTGCAACTGTGTTCTCTTTGGCTGTCCCTCAACTGTCATCCAACCCCTTCAATGTGTACAGAACTCTGCAGCCGTCTCATTTGCAAATCTCCTAGACCAACCCAGCATCCCTCTCCTGAAAAAGTTGCACTGGCTCCCCGTTGAAGAAAGAATTAAATACAAATGTTGTGTCTTTGCTTCAAGATTTTCACTGGCGATGCCCCTGCCTATCTTTCCGATCTCCTTCAAGTATATGTCCCATCACGAACGCTCCGCTCCTCCACCGACACCAGGACCTTCCGCTTCCCCAGTTACCGTCCCCATCGTAAACAGCATGGCGAACGAGCTTTCTCATACGCAGCTCCCAAACTCTGGAATAAACTCCCCTATGACTTAAGACATTCTCAAACCTTTTCTTCCCTCAAAACCTCCCTGAAAACCCACCTTTTCAAACAATACTAAGAAGACGTCATTACCAGATAGTTGATTGGCTCTTGTTGTTTTTGTGGATCGCTAAATAGTTTGTGCTTGTTGCTGCTCTTGTGTATTGTGTGTCTGTGCGTGAGAGTGTGTGCGCGTGGGAGAAAATGGAAGAGAGCCTTTGTTTTTCATTTTCTGAGCCGTTTTTCAATGCATTTTCTCTACATTTGCAATTTGTATTTTTTCTGCCTTTGTAAAGCGCCTTGTGCCGTGGAAGGCGCTATATAAATCCCCATTATTATTATTATTATTATTTAATAATAAAACGGTGAGAAAGTCACAGACCTGTGTAATAATAAAATGGTGAGTGATTGGGAGAGTACACGGGATGTTAAAAATGCTGGACTTGCATTTGCGAACGTGAAGCAGGTGAAACATTTCTTTTTTCCGCTAGCTTGCTCCCTCCCCCCCCCTCCCCCTCCGCTCCATTTTACTTAAGTATGTTATTAATAAATTCAGCTATAAAACAACTCCCTCTTAGCCTCTCTCTCTCTCTCTCTCTCTCTCTCTCTCCTTTACCCGTCCCTGGTTTGGATGTTCTTTTTAAAAAGTTTGAACACCTTGAACTCTTTATGCACGAGTGGCCCCAACACTGCTGTTTTACGTTCCTTTCAGCTGTAGTGCTTGTCCGTTGCAAGGAAAAGGTCGGTGTTGGCGACATGATTTTTCCCGTTCATCAAGGGAGGAGAGGGGGAGGGGGAGGGCCTGGGGGGGGGGGGGGTTGATAGTGGTGCATGGATTGGTCACGAGGCAGCCCTCCATCTTTTTTAATGTAGTTTGTCAGTTATTATCATTTTTTATGTTGTGTAAAAG
>CM031612.1:67924920-67942420 GCA_018398815.1 Conus ventricosus | reverse complement strand
TGGAAGTGACGCAAGTCATTGTCGTCATCGGGCACAGAGGTAGGGAGGGATGATGATGATGATGATGATGATGATGATGATGATGATGATGATGATGATGATGATGATGGTCTGGTTCTGGTAATGGTGGATGGAGGGTGGGGGGAGGGGGTTAGGGGAAAGACGGCAGAGAGGTGGCGTGGGGGGAAGTGGATGGAAGAAAGGAAGGAAGAGGTGGGGAGCGAAACCAGAAAGAGGAACCAAAATTAAATAGACGGCACATTACCATGGCCACACACGCGCTTCCTCCGGGTTGGTGGGTGGTGGTGGTAATGATGAGATGATGATGATGATGATGATGATGATGATGATGATGATGATGATGATGATGATGATGACAATGACGACGACGACGACGACGACGACGACGATGACGACGACGACGACGATGATGATGATGATAATGACGATGACGATGACGATGACGACGACGACGATGATGATGATGATGATGA
This sequence comes from Conus ventricosus, assembly GCA_018398815.1. Taxonomy (NCBI): domain Eukaryota; kingdom Metazoa; phylum Mollusca; class Gastropoda; order Neogastropoda; family Conidae; genus Conus; species Conus ventricosus. Next base: position 67,941,926 of record CM031612.1, on the reverse strand, counting down.
TGACGTTGTAGATGTTGATGATGACGATGATGCCGACGACAACGACGACGACGATAATGATTATATTGTAGATGTTGTTGATGATGATGGTGATGATGCTGATGATGATGATGACAGTGATGATGATGACGGTAATGATCATGATCATGATCATGACATATCACGGGCTTCTTGTTTTCTCTCCCACAGACGGGAATCATTCGGTGCCTCTCCTGTGAGTACAACGCCAGGCGCGTGCAACTCGTTAGACGTTGAAACAGGGGAGACAACCTACCTGTCCACCTGCCTTTTGCGGCCCGTCGGCGACCGCCTGTTTGTAAGGTATGACGTGGATTACGTCACCACCACGTCCTCTCTTCATGGAGATCTGTGACGTTAAAGTCTTGGGGAGAGTTTTCACTTCCGGTAAGTGTCGTAGGAGTGTGTGTGTGTGTGTGGGGGGGGGGGGGGGGGGTGGGGGGGGGGGGGTGGGGGGGGAGGGGTGAGAGGTCGAAACGCGTCGTGTTTTGTCTTGTGATTTGTTTGTCCACGTTATTCGGCGGAGTCATAGTAATTACTTTAAAAATTTGCTCTTTGCATCTTGACGCAATTATTATTTTCATCAAAATCGTCATTATTATTGTTGTTGTAGTTGTTGTTGTTGTTGTTGTTGTGTTTGTGCTGGTGGCAGTGATTGTCATGGTAGTGGTGGTTGTAATGACTATTCTTTGTATCTTTGATACTATGGTTATTATTTGCATTAATATAAACTCCATTTGGTGTTTTTATTTCTTTGTTTGTTGTTGTTGTTTGCTGGGGTTTTGTTTGTTTGTTTTTTGCTTTCTTTTTTATTCCATCCACACAGTATCACCACAGGCTTTTCTATGGAGCTGTCTTCCTATACAGGCGTTGGTCTGGAACTGTACACAGCCAGAAAAAGGCATTTGGGAGAGCGGAGACCCCTGTCAAGGTTTTAAACGGATCCTGATCCGCCCTTGGAGCCAAATCAGTGTGGCATTTTTCGTTTAAAATGTAGCTGAATGGATTGTGGATCCTGTGTTTGCTTCGTATCCGTTTCGGCATTCAGTGGTTGGTCCTTGGGTGGTGTTCCATCTTTTAACCAAGTTTCGTCATAATCGATACTGAGGTGTGTGTGTGTGTGTGTGTGTGTGTGTGTGTGTGTGTGTGTGTGTGTGTGTGTGTGTGTGTGTGTGTGTGTGCGCGCGTGCGTGTGTGCTTGTGTGTGGTGTGTGTGTGTGTGTGTGTGTGTGTGTGTGTGTGTGTGTATGTGTGTGTGTGTGTGTGTGTTTTGTGTGTGTGTGTGTGGTGTGTGTGTGTGTGCGTGTGTGTGTGTGTGTGTGTGTCTGTTTGCGTGTTGTCGTTGTTGTGGGGTGTGCGGTGTGCATTGTTTGTTTGGTGTGTGTGCTGTGTGTGTGTGGTGTGTTGGTTGTGTGTGTTGCTGCCTGATGTATGCGCGCGCGTGGCTGTTGTCTGGTGCTTTCTTCTCTTGGCGGGGCGCGTGTGCTTACTTGTTATTGATTTGCTTTTTCTCGTATGTGCTCTTGCATGCGTGGTGTGTTGCATGACTTATGCACGGACTTGCGCATGTACATGTTGCCCGCTGTTTTGAATGTGAATACGCGCGCACGCGTTGTGTGTGGTGTGGTGTGTGTTGTGTGTGTGTGTTGGTGTGTGTGTGTGTGTTGTGTTCGTTCGTTCTTAATTTAACGTCTATCCACCTAACAGGATCTTAGAACAGAATGTAAGTGTTATGTGTGTGTGCATGTGTGTTTTTGGTGTATCTGCAACGTTGTGTTGATTATGGCGTACATAGTATGTAAATGCATTTAGCCTAAAAATAATAATGTTTTTTTAAAAAAAAATAATTTAAAAAAAAAACCCACAACCCCCCCCCCCCCCCCCCCCCCCCCCCCCCCACAAAAAAACAACAACAACAACAACAACAACAACAACAACAAAAAAACCAAACATTACTGAATCCAAAACTTTGAAAGAAACACTAAATAAGCAACTAACATCAGGATGGGAAAATAACATAGACGTTAAAGTAAATGTCCAACTGGCTCTTAATCAATCCATGAACAACTTCAAAAATGTTTGATTCGTTGGAGATGACGTCTTCAAAGGCTGACATCGACGGTTCAGTGTTCAACAACCAAGCAGTAAGTAGGGCTTCATTCTATCGCACAAAAAAATTAGATGGAACGGGGTGATTTGCTGCCACAAATGCAAGTCACATGTTTACAGAATTTGGTTTTAAAGGCATCAAGCCTCAATCTAAAAATCAAACTTTTTAAAATCCACTCTTGGTAGAGATTCTTGATACCTGTTTTATTGTCTGATATCTTGTTAAATAATATCCCCTTTTTGTTTCTGGTGCCTTTTCGCTTATTTGAAATAGAGTTCCAGGATACGTCTTTTAAAAGACTATAACTCTCATGTAAGGATAAAGGAATGCATATCTTTGTTAAATCAGTCTCAGTGATAGCAGCCTTTTTGGCTAATTGGTCTACCCTTTCATTCGCAGATAATCCACAATGTGATGAACCCAACAAAAATCGACATAGGAACCACGTAAATGCAAAAAATGAATTAAGTGGTAGACTTCTGATATGAGTTCTGCTCCCCACACTTGTATTCGAAAATTTTAGAGCTTGTAGGACTGATTTTGAATCAACACAAAGTAGTATTTGAAATGCAGGAAATTGAAAATCAAGAAGAAAGTGTAATGCCATAATAATGGCAACAAGTTCCGCAGTAAATATGGAAATATTCTTACCAAGTGGTAACCTTTCTCTATTTTTAAGGATGGAATTATGAATGCTGAACCAGACAAATGATTATCTAGTACAGAACCATCTGTATAAATTTTAAGGTGATTTATATAAGTTTCATTTATATGTGATTTAGCATACGTTGGCAGCAAGGGTCCATCACTTTTTTTAAAACTTGTGTAGTCTATGTCATAATTTGCTCTACTAAGTTCCCATTCCGGGATAGTGCTAAAAGACACCCGAGAGCTACGTTTTGAGGGCAGTGCCTGCTTTTGTAAATAAGTCGGATGTGTATGAGGCTATCGATTTTAGAGAATCGATATTTTGTGCCCGTTTAGGAAAACTTATTTCTGATTTTAATTCAGTTTCAGTGGTATTAAGATTTTGTACTGTATGACTTCTTAAAATATATTTTGCACATGCAAGTTTCATATTTTCTTCAAAAGGCAATATTCCGATCTCCATATAAGTTCTTAAAGTTGATGTATGAACCGGGACACCAAGAGCTATCTTGTAAGCTTTACTATCGATACTCTGCAACTTTTTAATTAAACATTTTGGGGGTGAGAAAAATGTCTCCTGGGCATAGGATAATTTTGATCGTACAAGCGCAGTAGCTAAATGTGTTAATACTTTACTGTCTTTACCCCATGATTGTTGACTCACCATTTCAAAAAATTTAAAGTTTCTTAGCTTTTGTTAGAATAGTTTGTATGTGATAATTCCAGCTCAATTTAGAAGTTAAATTTACTCCTAAAAATTTTACGACTTTTTTATATTCAAGGCATAATCCATCAATTTGAAATGAAGGCAGAGGATTAGGATCATAACCAGTATTGAACAGAACCATATGCGATTTTTCAGCTGAAAGGGACAATCCATTTTCAGTCATGTAGGCTTACCTACTAATTTTATCTAGTTCATTTTGATATATCTTTTAATATAGTTGATTGATCTAACTGGTGTGTGACGTTTTAAAGTAATTTTCATCCATATACAGATATCATCCGCATATTGTACTAGTTTCAACATTTTTTGATAATGATTTAGGAAGATCATGGATCAAAATATTAAACAGGATAGGAGCTATCACAGCTCCTTGTGGGATTCCCATCTGGATATGTCTTTCATTAGAATATACATTTCCTACCTTCGTCTGTATTGTTCTACCACTTAAAAAGGTTTTTAAGTAATTGTACATACACCCCGAGAGACCTATTACTTCAATTTGTTCAGAAGTTTTGAATGCCAGACTTGGTCATATGCCTTTCTAATGTCAAAAAACGTGGCAAGTACATTTTTCCTACGTGCGAACTGATATTTAACCTGTGTTGTAATTTTACAAGATGGCAACTGTAGATCTACCCTTTCTAAAGCCAGCCTGTTGTATTGGTATTATACCATATATGTGTGTGTGTGTGTGTGTGTGTGTGTGTGTGTGTGTGTGTGTGTGTGGTGTGTGTGTGTGTGTGTGTGTGTGTGTGTGTGTGTGAGAAAAGAGAGAGAGTAAGCGCATGCGAGCGTGCGTCCATGCGTGTGTCTGTGCGCCTGCGTGTATGTGTGGTATGTGTGGTATGTGTGTATGTGTTTCGTTTTCAGCTCTGGAATGCCTGCAACCGAGAAAGGTCAAGAGTACAAAGGTCAGTGGTCAAGGACGGTGTCAGGGCGTGAGTGTCAACGCTGGGACAGCCAGTCCCCCCAAAGCACACTCCTTCAACCGCGAGGAACTGTTCCCGGATGCTAATACCTCCCACAACTATTGCCGGAACCCCTTACAGGTAACGACGACGACGAAGATGATGAATAGGTGATAAGAAGTTGTTTGTTTTTGTTTGTGTTTGGGGTGTGGGTGTTGTTGTGTGGTTGGTTGTTGCTTTCTTTTTTATCCTTTGAAAACGGGGGGTTTTTTTCTTAAAAAATTAAGGGGGTTTTTTTTCTTTTTGTTTTTTTGGGGTTGTTTGCTGGGGTTTTTGGTTTTGTTTGGGGTTTAAAAATTTTTTTGGCCTTTTAAAAATTTTTTTTTTAAAAACTAAAAAAAAAAAACCCACCCCCCCCCCCCCCCCCCCGGAAAACCCCCCCCCGTCCCCCCCCCGGGCCCCCCCCCTCCCTTACAAAAAAAAAACAAAACCCCAACAAAACCAACCCCCAAAAAACCAAAAACATTCTACTTAAAAACTTAAAAGAAACCTTTTGCCAAACCCCTTTTTCGGGGTTTGGGGGGAAAAAAAACCAATTTTCTTTAAAAAATAAATTGTTTTGGGGGGGTTTTTTGTGGGGGTTTTTTTTTTTTCCCTCCGGGGTTTTTTTGTTGTTGGGGTGAGGGGTTTTTTGGGGTTTTTAAAAATTTTTTGGTTGAAATTGGGGTTGTTTTCCCCCCAAAAAAAACCTTGTTTTTTTTTGGGGTTTTTGGGGGGGTGTTTTTTTGTTGCGGAAAATTCTTCTTCTTCGCCCGGCGGTCGGGTTGTTTGCTGGCCACCAAAGAAAGGGCCTGTTTCCCAAAAATTTTTGGTTTTAAAGGCTCGCCTCCCTTTTCAAAACTTTTCAAAAACTTTTTTAAAAATTTCCCCTTTTGTTTAAAATTTTAAAACCCCCAGCTTTTTTGGGGGGGTTTTTTGTTTTTGTTTGTTTTTTTGGTGTTTTTCTTTTTTCCGTTTTTTTTAAAAGGTTTCCAAAAAAAATTTTTAAAAAAATTAAGGTTATTTTGTGGTGGTGCATTTGGGGGTTTTTTTGATGCAGGCGAAACGGGGGTTTTAAAAAAGGCCCCCGACAAAGGGGGGAAAGAAATTTCGGGCCCCAAAAAATAAAAAATTTTTTTTTAAAAAAAAATAAAAACCAAAAAAACCCCACCCCAACCCCCCCCCCCCCCCCCCCCCCCCCCCCCCCCCCCACCCCCCAAAAAACCCCCCAACCAACCCCCCCCCCCAACACACCCCCCAACCCAAAACAAAAAAAAACCCAACCCCCAACCCAACCAAAAAACTTTAAAAAACCCCCAACCCCCCCCCAAATAACAAAAAAACCCAACAAAGGGGAAAAATCCCCCCAAACCCCCCCCGTTAAAAAAATTCCAACCCCCAACAAACCCCCCATAAAAACCCCCCTTCCCAAAAATTTTTAACCCAAACCCTCCCCAAACCCCCCCAACACCATGCCCCAACCACCAACAAAGACCACAACCCCCCCCCAAAAAAATTTAAAACAATTTCCCCCCCCACAAACCACCAAAACCCCCCAAAATTGGAAACACCCATTCCCCCCCCCAACCAAAAAAAAAAAAATTTTTTTTAAAAAAATCCCCCCCCCCCCAACCCCCCAAATTTTTTAGCCCAACGAAAAACCCCCCCTTTTTTCCCCCACCGCTTAAAAAATACCCCCCCCCCCCAACCGCCATAAAAACAAAACCTCCCCCAAAAGGACCCCCAAAACAATTTTTTTTTAAATCACCATTAAGACCTAATTTTAAAAGGTCCACCCCCAACCAAAATCCAAAAATTTTAAACCCAACAAAAAAAAAACCATAAAACCCCCAAAAAGGGGAAACAAAAACCCCAAGTTTTTCCTTCCCCCTTTTGTAGGGTTCGCCCCCACCCTTGTTTCAAAAAATTTTAGAGCTTGTAGGACGTTTTTGGGGAATAAACCCCAAGAATTTTTTTGGGAAATGCAGGAAATTGAAAAAAAGAAGAAAGTGAAAATCCCCCAAAAAATTGCAAAAATTTTCCGAAAAAATAGGGAAATATTCTTCCCGGGGGAAAAAACCCTTTATACCACTATTTTTAAGGAGGGAAAATTATAAAATGTTTAACCAGACAAATGAAAACTAGAACAGAACCATCTGAAAAAAATTTTTAAAAAGGGGTTTTAATTTAATTTCATTTAAAATTTTTTAAAATTTTCCAAAAAAACTTGGCCGCAAGGGCCAAACCCCTTTTTTTTAAAAAACCCCTTTGGGGTATCAAAGGGCTTTAAAAAATTTCCCCCTAAAAAAATTTCCCAAAATTTCCGGGGTAAAGTCCTAAAAGCCCCCACCCGAGGAAGCACGTTTTGAGGGGCCGGCCTGTTTTTTGAAAAATAATGGGAAATGTGTATGGGGTTTAATCGATTTTTTAGAAAAATCGATATTTTGTGCCCGTTTGGGGAAACCCAAATTTTCTGTTTTTTAAATTTCATTTTCAGGTATTAAATTTTGTACTGAAAATGACTTCTTAAAAAAAATTTTTTTGGCACATGCAAGTATCTTTTTTTTTCCTTCAAAAGGAAAATTTTCCAAACTCCAAAAAATTCTTAAATTTTTTTATGAAACCCCCGGGGAACCCCAAACTATCTTTTAAGCTTTTTACTATCGATACTCTGCAACTTTTTTAATTAAAAAATGGGGGGAAAGAAAAAAATTCTCCGGGGCCCATAGGAAAAATTTTTGATCGAAAAACCCATAGTTTAAAGTTAAAACTTTCCGTCTTTCCCCCATGATTTTTGACTCACCATTTTCAAAAAATAAAATTTTTCCCTTTAGCTTTTTTTAAATATTTGTATTGAAAATTCCACCCAAAATTTGAAAAAATTTACCCAAAAAAATTTTAACGCTTTTTTAAATTAAAGGGCATAATCCTAAATTTTTAAAAAAGAAGGAAGGTTTAAGGATCATAACCATTATTAACAAACCCATATGCGTTTTTTTTCAGCTGAAAGGAAAAACCCTTTTTTCCCTCATTTGGGCCCTTAACCAACAAATTTTTAAATTCTATTTTTTTTTAAAATTACCCTTTTTAATTAGTTGATTGATCTAACGGGGTTGTGACTTTTTAAAGAAAATTTTTAAACCTTTATACAGATATCCCCCAAAAATTTTGGGAAACAATTTTACAAAAAATTTTTGATAATGATTTTAAAAACCCTGGATCAAAATATTAAACGGGAAAAATAGCATCACAGCTCCTTGTGGGATTCCCATCTGGATATGTTTTTCCCTTAGAATATACATTTCCTACCTTCGCTGTTTTGGGTCAAAACCCATTTAAAAAGGTTTTTAAGAAAATTGAACATACACCCCCGAGAGCCTATTAACTTCAATTTGTTCAAAAGTTTTAAATGCCAGCCCTTGGCCCAAAATCCCTTTTCAAATGTAAAAAAAACGGGGCAAGTAAAATTTTTTTCCCTACCTGCGAACTGATAAAAAACCCGGTTTTTTTAAAATTTTTTACAAAAGGTAAACCGAAAGACCCTACCCCTTTCTAACCCCAACCTTTTGGTATTGGTATTAAACCAAATATGGTGTGGTGGGTGTGTGTGTTGTTTGTGTGTGTGGTGGTGTGGGGTTTTGGTTTGTGTGTGTGGGTGGGTGTGGGAGAGAGAGAGAGAGAGAAAGCGCTTTCGGGGCGTCGCCCCATCTTGTGCCCTGACGCCTCGTTTTATGTGGGGGTTAGTGGGAAGTTTTGGAAGTTTTTTCGTTTAAAGCTCGGGAATGCCTCAACCGAGAAAGGTCAAGAGTAAAAAAGGCGGGGAAAAGGGAACGGTGTCAGGGCGTGAGTTTTCCAAACGCGGGAAAACCAGCCCCCCCCCAAAGAAACCCCCCTTTCAACCGCGGGGAAACTTTTCCCGGATGCAAATTTACCTCCCACAAACAAATCCCGGGAAAACCCCTTACGGGAACGACGACGACGAAGAAAAAGAATGGGGTGATAAAAAAAAGAAAAAGGGAAGAAGAAGAAAAAAGAAGAAGAAGAAGAAAAAAGAAAAGAAGGAAAAGGGAGGGGGGGGGAGGAGGAAAAAAGAAGGAGGAGGAGAAGCGAAGAGATAATATGAAAAATAAGTTTGATAAAGATGATAAATGATGAAAGAAGATGATATATGATGACAAGAGGGAAGATAAAGGGATAAATGATGAATGATGATGATGATAAACATGTTTAAAGGGGGGATAGTAATTGTTTTTGAAAAACTTTTTTTGGGGGGACCTTTTTTTTTGGTTTTGGTTTGGGGTTTTTGTTGTTTTTTTGAAATGTTCTTTTCAATGAATCGACAACAAAAGCCCAAATTTAAATGATGGGGCGACGAGGGAAAAATGATGAGGGAGGAAACGGGGGGAGGGGGTAAATTTAAAAAAAAGGAGAAGAGAGGTTGCAAAGCTCTTATTTCTCTCTCTCTCCCCTCTCTCTCCCACTCTACCCCTCTCTCTCTCCCCCTTTTCCCCTCCCCCTCTCTTTATTTCCCTTTTTCGTTCCCCCTTCCCAACCTGAAAAAGCCCTGTAAAAGGGGGAAAAACAAAAAGGGGGGGGGGAAAGGAGGAGGAGGAGGGGGGGGGAGGAGGGGGAGGAGGGGGGAGAGAGAGAGAGAGAGAGAAGGGGAAAGAGAGGGAAAAGAGAGGAGAGAAAAGAGGGAAAAAAAAATTTTTTCTCAATAAAAAATGTGTGTGTGTGTGTGTGTTGTGTGTGTGTGTGTGGGGTGGTTTTGTGTGTGGTGTTGTTTTTGGGGCCGAGACTGCCCTTTCAACGCAGACAAAAGGGGATTTGTTTGCGTTTCGGAACTGACGAGGGTTTCGCCCTGTTCTAGACTAAAAGGGTGTGGACGAACACGAGCGTAACTCTGCTCCCCAAAACTAAAGAAACAAAACCTCCCATAACCCCAAAACGAATGCTGCAAAACAAAACCAATTTCGCCTAGCAGAAATCCCAAAAACCGAGAACCAGAACAAAAAAATTTTTTGGGGTTTTTCTCTTTGAAGTCATTTCTGCTAAGCATGCGGTGTCGTAAGCCGATCCACGTTTTCCATCAAATTTTTAAAACGCTCTATTTTTCCAAGGGACACTCAAAACGCGGGGGGGCATTTCTCAGAAAAACACCCAGTACCCAAAAATCCCAAACCCTCACATTTCCACCCCTTAAAACCCATACCACACCCGACCTGGGCCGGTCCCATGCCCTTGGGTCTTTTTCCTTTGCACCCCGATCCACATGACCCTTCTTTTTCCCCCTGTCGCCCCCTGGTTTTTTTTCCACGCAACGCCCCAAATTCCTTCCCAAATGGCGGGAAAAAAACAGGAATCCCAGTTCGGCATCATCGAAAACCCGCTGTTTGTTGGGCCTTTTTTGGGACAGTACTTCTCTGGGTCCTACCCCCCCTTTCGGGTGTATCTTTTTTTTTTCCCCCCCCCCTCCCCCCCCCCCCCCCCCCCCCCCCCCCCCTTTTAAAAGGGAAACCACACAATTCATGCATAAATTCTGCTATTTTCCCGCCCTATATCATTGAACAAAATTTATTTTCCCAATTCCAGGAAAAAAATTTTTTTTTTTCCCCTTGGGTTTTTTCTTTCCCCCAGAGGTAGGGGGGATTTTCACTGTTCAAATTTTGTTTAAATTTCTTTAAATTTTCGGCTGGGCACTGGGTGTTTGGACAGCATTCGTTTGGAGTTAGGGGCCCGGGGTTTTTGGGATTTAAAACGGGGGAGGCAAAGTTACTGTCCTTTTTCCCGTTCATGACCGCTGTTCGCTTTTCCCCCCCCCCCCACCCCCCCCCCCCCCCCCCCCCCCCCCCCCCCCCCCTTCCTCATTAAAAGATGTCTTTCAAAAAGGGTCCTCCCCTTTCACTGGTTTAAAAACCCACGCCCCAAGTACAGGTCGGGCCCAGAAAGGGAACCGCCCTGGGCTACACCAGGGGGAAAGACCAAAGGAGGGGGACCATCCCCTTTCCCTCTTCCGCTGTGGCCCCTCGTCGTCTGTCTTCATGCCCCTGTCTGTCTGCTTCATATCTGTCTGTCTTAAATTGCTGTCTGTCTGTCTGTCTGTTTGCCTGCCTCTGTGTGTGTGTGTGTGGGGTTTTGTGGGTGGGGTGTGTGTGTGTGGTGGGGGCCCTGTCGTCTGCGTTTTTTGTCTGTGTGTTTTGTGTGGGGTGGGGTGTGTGTGGTGTGTGGGGTTTTGTGTGCGCGCGCGCCGCGCGCTGCGCGCTTTTTGTGCCCAAATTTGGATGATGTTGATGAAATAAAGGGACATGAAAATATGATGATAAAAAGTGATGATGATGATGAGATATAAAAAGACAGAAATTTATGATCATCACCCATCATCATAAACATCATCATCGTCATCACATTTAGGGTTTCCAAGTGAAAAATTTTACAACGAAAATCAACTACAATCCTTTCCAACACATCCCCGATTTCGTGAAGACGGCTCGCCAATGTGGGGCCAAAAATACAGGGGCCTGGGAAACAAACGTGTTCCCAGGGGTTTTCCCCCCCCTTTGTACCCCGCCATTATTCGCTAAACCAATAAACGTCAAGAGCTTGCCCGGCCCCCAAACAAAGAGTTTTTGACGAAAACCATGGTTTTTTCACTAAACAGACACTTAAACTTTCGAATTTTGGCGACTTTCCCAAATTCCCCGTGAGTTGTATCATATTTGGAGATAGAAAGGGGTATTTTAAGCTTATTTAGAGTAGAAGTGGGTTTTGGGTGGGGGTGGGGCAGTAAAGAAAGTATAGTATAGTAGTATAAAAGTATATAGTAGTAGTATAGTAGTGGGCCCTAAAACCGCTTTAAAAAAATGTACTAGCAGTAGTACATGCCGTTGCAACATCACCCTGCCTTCAGCTATACCCATGTTAGAATCAGTGGCAGAAAATAGTAGGGGTCGCAGAAATTTGGAGAAATTTACCCATAGCAGCAGAAAGCAACAGTAGCAGAAGATTGGGAGTGGGAGTAGGGGTAGCACAGAAACCAGTTTTTAAAAGGAAAAGAGTATGGTAGCAGCAAAACCGTACATAGGAGAAGGAAGGGGAGGGGCGAAAGTCCAGCGAGGAGGCTGCCGGTTTTTCTGGGGGCTCCCTTTTTAAAATTCTTTTTTTTACCATTTTTTGCGCCTCCCCTTTTACTCATACGAGAATCCTTTAAATTTTAATACACACTTTTAAGCTTTTGGGATTTAAAGGCTTATTTCTTTTTCCTTTTTTTTAAAAACAAAATTTTTGTTTTAAAAACCCTTTTCAGGAAAGGGTGATCTTATTTGGCTTTTCAAATGGTTTTCCGGGCGATTTTTTTCCCCGGTTCCCTTTTAAAAATTTTCTATTTTTCCTTGCTTTTTCACATTTTACGGGGAACAACAATATCCCCCACCGGGGTTTAATTTGAAATTTAATGTGGGCCGTAGAGGGGCCTTTAGTTCTTTTTTTGCAGGTTATAAAATTTGTCAACCTGAAAAATTTGGGCTTTTTGTGTACCCCTGTGGCCGAGTCCCTTTTTCCACGCCCTATTACTAGGCCCAAAATTTAAACCCCCTAAATTTCCCCAATTAACATCAGAAAAAAAAGTAAAATAGAAAGGGAATTTTTTTTTGAATAAAAGATTTTAAAACATAGAGGAGTTAAATCAAAGCTTTTTAAAACCTTATCCCCTACCCGGGAAACATTGAACTCAATCCTGGTCCGTCCACCAAAGTAAAATAACCAGCCCGGGTTTTTTCAATTTGAAGTCCCCCATGGAAAAAATAAAGCAGTTGCCTGTGACGTCGCCAAAACATGGTTTTCACACAAAAAGTATGGGTTTAAAGAATTCAACAGTTTAAAAGAAGCAATTTTGCAATAGTGATATATCTTGGACTTGTTTTAAAACCCGCGGGCTTCCAAACCTTTTGTTTTGAGACTTTTTTTAAAATTCATTGAAGACTGGGAGCCCAGAAAGCAACCGTTTTTTACCCAAACTCCCCCAGACCCATCCCCAAAAGAAAAAATTGAAAAATTTTTTCCTAATTTTGCAACCACCCCTGTTCTAAAACTGAATTTAAAAAAACCCAAAACATAAAGGGGCACCTGAACCCCAAAACATTAAGGAAAAAGATAAACTTAAAAGCAAAGTCGAAATTTTTTTAAACCTTTTCAAGAAAAAGGGGAAAACTTTAGAAAATTTAAATCACCAAAAAAAACATTGAAGTTTTAAATTGGGAAAAGAAACTTGGCCCAGAAAATGGAACACCGCAGTGAACATCTAAGGAGAATTTTTTAAAATTTTTTAAAAAAAGGACCGAAATTGGGGAAAAAAAGGTGGGGGATCTTGGGTTTTCCATTAAAGGAAAAACTTAAACTAGTGAGTTTTTTTTTATCAAGGCCAAAAAAAAAGGGAAAATAATTTTTTTTTAAGGGTTAATTTTTAAAAAAAAAGAGGGCCTTCAATTTTTGGAACATTTACAGACCCCAGGGCTCAGATGAAAATTTAAAGTTCCCTCTATCTGCAGAGACATTTCTAACCCTTGTTTTGACCAAAGGAAAAGGGAATATTATGGATTGGGGGAGACTTTAACTTTCCAGAAATTGATTAAGGTTTAAGATTGGGCCCTACAAAGGAAAACAATACAGTAAAAATATTTAAAACTCGTTTTTTTTATACCACCAAAGACCTTTGGGTTAAATGCAGTCAAATTAAGCACCAACTCGTGGTAAGGCATTCCGGATTTATTTTTTTCCAAATTTTCCAGGGCGCTTTAGGCAATCAGGAATTAATTGCAGGGCCCGGGGGATCATGACATAATTCTCTTAAGACAAAAATTTTAACCCCTTTTGAAGAAAACCCCCTAAACGTAAACCCCAAAACTTTTGGGAAACCCAAACAATTTACCAAAATTGTGCCGGGAACTCATGATTTCAGTCTCTTTTTTTTTAAGGGCCCATAAATGTTAAAAAATAATTCCCCGTGACCCCTTTTGGGAATTTAAAAACTAACCCTTTGGGTTTTTTTAAGGGGGACAACATACCCCATAAATAACTTCAACAAAAACCCCCACCAAGGATTACAAAAAAAACAAAAAGTTTTTTTGAGAAGGGAAAAATCGTTTCTTTTAAAAAATTGAAAATACATCCTAACCAGAAAGATTACTGGGTTTTGGGATAAACAAAATTTGAGAAGGTGTCAGAGAGAATGTAAAGGGTTGCTCACCCAATTAAAAAAAATTTGATATTTCAGAAGGGGATCATCAAAAAAAAGAAATTATGGTCTTACATAAGGAGGAAAGAAAGACAACATTGGGGTTCCAGACCCGAGAAACAACCTAATACAGGACCCTGAAGGGGGAAAACAAACTACAAAAAAAGCTTTTTTTTTCAGTTTTTCTCAAAACCCCCAAAACCTTTTTTAACGTTAGACTAAAGGATGAAGAAAAACCCCCCTGAAAGCAAAACAAACAAAGTAAACCCAAAACCGGAGTATTTTAAATTTTCTGACCCCAAAATCAAAGAAAACAAAGCAAATGGGCCCGATGGCTGGTTTTTCCGGCAAGCTCTAAAATTATGTGCCAATGAATTGAGTGAGGGAAAAACCCAAAACTTTTCCAAGCTTCACTGGACCAGGGAGTAAACCTGAAGAGTGGCAGATTTCAGCTTTTTCCCTTAAACAAAAAAGGTACAAAACAAAAGCAGAGAACAAAAACCGTCTCTTTCAACCCATAACAGCCCAAACTGCTTGAACCCCAAATTTACAGTACAAAATGGCCCTTTTTGAAAAAAAACTTCTTAAAAAACGCCCCCATTAGGTTTAAAAAAACAGCGAAGGAGTTGTTAGAAATCAACTAAAACAACTCACAATGATTTTAAAACTGTCATAACAACCCGACACAAATAGATTTTCAATTTTTTTTAGACTTTTCTAAAGCCTTTTTATAAGGTTGACCCCGGGGGGCCGCTGCAAAATTAAACCATCGGCATTGGCGGGTTTTTTTGCTAAAATGGCTAGATCCTTTTCCCCGTTGGAGGGAAAGCAGAAAGTTTGTTTTGGGGGGGGTCGACAACTCATTGAAACCTCTTTTTCAGGGAACCCAGGGGAAATTTTTCTGGGGCCCTTGTTTTTTCTTTAATTTTTTATAAATGACATAAGTAAAATCTCTCCCCCTGGGAAAACTTAAGGGTTTTTGCAGAAAAACAAACTTTAGTATTAAAAAAATCCCCGAAGCAAAAATTTAAAACGCATTCTACAAAAGATTTTTAAAATTTTTTTTAAAAGTGGGGAAAAAACTTGGGAAAAAGGGGGAAATTTTATTCCCCCCCAAATGCCAAGTTTGCGTAAATTAAAAACGCTCACCAATTTTTAAACAATTATTTTTATCCCTAATACATTCTTTAAAAAACTAAAGCTGCAAAATTTTTAGGCTGATTAAAGATTTCGTCTCAAATGGAAAGAACATTTCAATTTAATGTAAGAAAGCAAATAACCCCTTAACTTTCTATCCGGAAAAAACAAAGACTGCCCCCCAAAAGGTTTAAAAACGAAATGCAAAAAAACACTGGTTAAACCCGTACGGGTAAGGTTTTCCCCATTTTGGGGTCCTTAAACCCTCTAAAGGGCCCTTGATAACCTCGAAAAATTCAGAAAGAGAGCCGCACGGTTCGTAACAGGGGCCCCATCAAAAAAAAGGGGGGAATACTAGGGAAAACAAGAGGAATTAGAATGGAAACCCTAAAAGAGAAAGAGCTTTTATAAAACTTTAAAATTCAAATTCAAAGGCAAGCTTTAAAATAATTTATAAACCAATGGAACAGCTAAATATTGAAAAAAATTAAACACCCGGAGTGGCGGTCAATTTAAAAAACCATACCTGCACAAAAATTTAAAAGCCAAATTACATTTTTTTTATCCCATTTCTGTAAACCGGGGGGAACCACTTCCCCGGGGGCCATCAAGAATTTCCACAAATGCAATTTTCATTTAAAAAAAAAAATTTTATTTCCCAAAAGTTTTGAGATCTGCATATTGACGATTTTATTTTTTCCCTTTCCCCCGATATTTTTTTCTATTAAACCGGGCCTGAATTTGGGCCCTTGTTTTTAAACTTCTTGAAATCAGGTGCGCCCCCCCTTTTGCCAAATTTGCTCCAGGGGCCCCAAAAGTCCCGAGTCGCACTGTTTTTTTATTTTTTTTTATTTTTTTAAAAATGCGCGCTGGTGAAACCCACTCGTTTTTTTAGTGAACCGTATTTTAAAGGGAAAAAAAAAGAAGGGGTAATTGGGGAGCCCCGCACAACAGTAGCAGTGGGGGGGGGGGGAATTTTGGTAGCCCGCAGCAACAAGCAATGGGAGAGGGGTAGTGGGAGCACCGCAAAAAGTACATTGGGGTAGGAGTAGGGTAGCAAGCTGCAAAAAGAATTTGGAGGGGAAAAAACATGGGGAGCACCGCAAAAGTAAATAGTGGAGAAGGAGTAATGGTACAGCAGTAACAGCATTGGCCCGTATAAAAGAACCCGTAGCATTAAAGATGGCCCGGGGGCCCGCATAACAGTACAGCGGTAAAAAACCCCACACGATATTTCCGCACAAAAGTGGCAGCAGGCAACACATAACATTAGCAGCAGTAACATAAAACAGTGGAAAAAAAACAGCAGCAGCCCTAGTAGCAGTAGCACATTTCATAGCAGCATTTAAAAGTAGCGCAGTAACAGTACACGGTAAAGCAGCAGCATTAAAAAGTAAGCGGGAAAACATCACAGCAATATTAGCCGTAACAGCAAAAGGTGACATTTTAGCATTAAAAAGCCGCAAACAAACGGTGACAGTAGTACAGTAAAAGCAGAAGCCGCCCGGGGACAGTATTTGCAGTAACAGCAAAGCAGCGGTGACCCGTAAATACATTAAAAAATTTTAAAGCACGGTGACAAATTTTAGCCCGAAAAAAGCGCAGCAGCGGGGACAGTAAATAGCAGTAAACCGTAAACAGCCAAACGGTAACATATTTTGCAGTAACAGTATCCCCGACAACAGCCCCAAAAATGGGAGTCCCGCAGTAACATAGCAGCACGGTTTAAAAGGGATAAGGGAAAAAAGTAGCAGCACGGTAACATTTTTAAACAGAAACAGTACACAGCGGTAACAGTGAACAGTAACAGTACAGCAGCGGGAACAAAATAAGCATAACAGAAACACGGAAAAAAGCAAACCAAAAAAGGTAGCCCGCCCGCAGTAAAAAAATACAGCAGCAGGGCCAGAATAAACAGCCGGAAAAAGCAGCAGCAGTAGCACCCGCAGAGGTACCAAAGTAGTAAAAAGCGTAACAGCAGCAGCAGGACCAAAGACCAGCAAAACAGCAGAAACTACCCAACAGCAGCCCCAGAAATAGTGTGGAAATAGTAGCAGCACAGGGAAGCAACAAAGTTTGTAAAGCACAGCAACCCAAAGGCAAAAGCAGCAGTTTCAACAACAGCAAAAAGTAACCCAAACATACCAACACAGCATAAATAACAACGCAAAAAACACAAACCCAAAAAAA
>CM031612.1:67914920-67917420 GCA_018398815.1 Conus ventricosus | reverse complement strand
GATCTCGCCGAACGACCAGTGACTGCGTCACAAGTGACTTGCAGTGTGTCACAGAGCTGACACTGTCTGTGTGAATGCCAGATCATTCCGGGGGCGGATCTGACAATGTGGGCATGGCACTGCCATCATGGCGGCTGTTGCTTCATGTGCGAGAGGCCCTCCACGATTCCTGATAAGTCTGTGATCTCACTAATATCGAGTCCTGACCGTGTGTGTGGTGTGTGTGTGTGTGTGTGTGTGTGTATCTGTCTGTCTGTCTGCGTGCATGCGTGTGTGCGCGCGCACGTGCGCGTGCGCGCGCACGTGTGTGTGTCTTTTAAAGCGAGTCTGCGGTACCACTTGTTAGACTGTTGACCTTCACATGTTACCAGTCAGCCACTGTGTGTGTGTGTGTGTGTGTGTGTGCGTGCGTGCGTGCGTGCGTGCGTGCGTGCGTGCGTGCATGTGCGTGCGTGAGTGTGTGAGGGCGCTATCCTCAACAAACTTTGAGAGGTAACATACGATTCTGTTGACGTGCAAGACGTTAAAGGTTTTGCGCTTCTTCTGACAAATTACTGACCTCCGTCCTTAATATATGGTTGCAACAACTCATCCCAACCCCATCCCTATCCCCATCCCATCCCCTCCTACCCCATACACCTACCACCCATCCCTACCCTCATCCCCCACTCCATCCCCATCCCACCCCCATCCCATCCCTACCCCCATCCCCACTCCATCCCATCCCTACCCCCATCCCCACCCCTAACCCCCATCCCCATCCCTCCCTACCCCATCACTATACCCCCCAATCCCTACCCTCAATCCCCACTCCATCCCATCCCTACCACCATCCCCACCACCCATCCCTACCACCATCCCTAACCCCCATCCCATCCCTACCCCCATCCCATCCCTACCCCCATCCCCATCCCATCCCTACCCCCACCCCATCCCATCCCTACCCCATCACTACCCCCATCCCTATCCTCATCCCCACCTCATCCTATCCCTACCCCATCCCACCCCCATCCCACCTCATCCCTCCCTACCCCATCCCCACCCCTACCCATCCCATCCCTACCCCATACTACCCCCATCCCTACCCTCATCCCATCCTCATCCCATACTACCCCCACTCACTACACCCATCCCCACCCATCCCACCCCACTACCCCCATCCCTACCCCCATCCCACCCTACCCCACACTACCCCATCCCTACCCCTCATCCCCACCCACCCTCCCTACACCCCCATCCCCACCACATCCTACCCCATCCCATCCCCTCCCCCACCATCCACCCCATCCCATCCCACCACCCATCCCCACCCTACCCCATCCCCACTCATCCCAATCCCTAGCCCCACCCACCCATACTCCAAAACCCCATCCAACTCCACTCCCCCAACCCACCCTACCCCACAACCACCCCATCCCACCCCTCCCCACCCACTCATACCCACCCCAACACTAACCCCCATCCACCGCCACCCCATCCCCCTACCCCATCCACCCCTATCCCACTCCCATCCCATCCAGCCTACACACCACACCCCATCCACCCTGCCCCACCTCCCCACCCCATCCCAACACCACCCTCCCATCCCCATCCACCCTACACCCATCACTACCCCCATCCCTACCCTCATCCCCTTCCATCTCCCACCCTACCACCATCCCATCCATCCCATCTCCCTACCCCCATCCATCCCTACCCCATCCCACCCCATCCCCATCCCATCCTTACCCCTAATACCCACCCACCATCCGCCATCCCCACCCCCATCCTCCACCCATCCATCCCACCCCCAACCCCATCCCTACCTGCATCCATCCCATCCCACCCATCCCCACCCATCCCATCACCATCCATCCCTACCCCATCCCCACCCCACCCTACCTCTCCCATCCCATCCACCCCCAACCCCACCTATCCCACCTCCCCCATCCCCATCCATCCCTACCCCACCCTATCCATTCTACCCCCATCCCCACCCCATCCCATCCTACTCCATCCCTCATCCCATCCCCCTCCCCATCCCCACCCCATCCATCCCATCCATCCCTACCCTATCCCCACCCCATCCCTACCCCCATCCCCACCCCATCCAACCCCCATCCCCATCCATCCCTACCCATCCCCACCCATCCCATCCCATCCCATCCCTACCCCCATCCCCACCATCCCTACCCCCACCCACCCATCCCTACCCCCAATCCCCACCCCATCCCTACCCCAAATCCCCATCCCATCCCTAACCCCATCCCCATCCATCCCTACCCCCATCCCCACCCACCCCATCCATCCCTACCCATCCCCACCCCCATCCCCACCCCATCCCTACCCCATCCCCACCCATCCCTACCCCCATCCTCACCCCATCCCTACCCCCATCCCCACCCCATCCCTACCCCCATCCCCACCCATCCCTACCCCATCCCCACC
Source organism: Conus ventricosus (assembly GCA_018398815.1). Classification (NCBI taxonomy): domain Eukaryota; kingdom Metazoa; phylum Mollusca; class Gastropoda; order Neogastropoda; family Conidae; genus Conus; species Conus ventricosus. Next base: position 67,914,993 of record CM031612.1, on the reverse strand, counting down.
CCATCCCATCCCAAACCCCATCCCATCCCCATCCATCCCACACCCCATTCCTACCCCATTCCATCCCTACCCC
>CM031612.1:67899920-67909920 GCA_018398815.1 Conus ventricosus | reverse complement strand
AAAGTTAAGTTTTTGGTCAAAAATGACTCCCAGAAATTTGGCCTCTTTAACAGCTGGAATGGGAGATTTCCCTACTTGAAGTTCAGGATCTGGAAAAAACTGACGGAAATTATGGAAGTGAAGACACTGCGTCTTTGTTGGAGAAGAGGTGAAACCGTTTTCATCTGCCCACCGATGGATTTTATCTACGCAAAGCTGGAGCCTGCGCTGGACACTCGGGTACAGGCTTCCAGTTGCGTAGACAGCAAAATCATCCACAAACAATGAGCAGTCTTAACCCTGCTGAACTGATTGAACAATGTTGTTGATTTTAATACTAAAGAGGGCAGGAGACAGTATGCTCCCCTGTGGAACACCCAACTCCTGCTCGTGGATATCAGAGAGAGTGGTGCCAACCCGGACCTGAAACTGTCGTTCCGCCAAAAAATTTTGAATGAAAAGCGGAAGATGACCTCGAAAACCCAGATCATGGAGATCATGAAGTATCCCCGACTTCCAGGTGGTATCGTAGGCCTTCTCCAAGTCAAAGAAAATTGCCACTGCATGCTGTCTGTTCAAAAAGGCTTTCCGAAGTGTAGATTCCAGACGAATCAAATGGTCAACGGTATGTCCGATGTTTGCGGAAAACCACACTGTTCTTTCGCCAAAAAGGCCATCGGTTTCGAGTTTCCACATGAGCCTAGCATTGACCATTTTCTCCATCAATTTGCAGACACCGCTGGTCAAAGCTATGGGACGGTAGTTTGATGGATTAGAAAGATCTTTTCCAGGTTTGGGGATGGGAATAATGAGGGCTTTCCGCCAAGAGGGTGGAAAGAAACCTGTAGTCCACACATGGTTGTATACCTGTAGCAGGATGTTCAGACCTTCCTGCGGAAGATGTTTCAATAGTTGATAATGAATTTCATCTATACCTGGAGAGGAATCGCTGCAAGAAAGTAAGGCAGATTTCAGCTCGTTGAACGTGAAAGGAAGATTGTAGTCTTCCATGTTGTCGGACGAAAAGTTGCAGGGTGATTTTTCTTTTAGGGCTTTGTTTTTGACAAAAGTGGCTGATTTGTTAGAAGAGGAGGAATTCTTTTCAATGGTTGAAGCAAGCAGATTAGCAACTGCTTTTTTGTCTGTTATTAAAGAGTCCGAAAACTTGAGATGGTTCACAGTGGGACAGGTGTTCTTCCCTTTGATTTTCTTAATGATGTTCCACACTTTTTCTTGGAAGTTTTTGATGTCAGCCTGGAGCAGAAACTTCTCCAGGACCGACGTTTACTGATTTTAAAAGTGTGTCTCGATTTGGCACGGAGTTTCTGATGGGCTCGAGCGTTGGGACCCGAAGGTCGTTGGTACACCTGACGCTGAGCCCGTTTTCGACCTTTGGAAATTTGTTGGCAGTCTGAATCAAACCAGGGTGTTTTTGGCATTTGAAGTTTATCGGAAGACACTGGAATACAAGCTTTAGCACACTTGATCACAGTGTTAGTCAGTGATTCTGCTGGGTCCGGACTCTGAAGAAAATCAGTGTCCTGAAATGCCTTAGAAATAGTGGCTGCAAATAAATCCCAGTTTGCTTTCTTATAATTTAGATGTTGAGAGACAGAGACGTGTTCAGTTATGACAGGTTGTAGAAGGACAGGGAAATGGTCACTTCCGTGCAGACGTCATGGACAGACCACTCATAGTCCAGGACCAGCGAGGGGTCACAAACCGACAAATCTAAACACGAAAGTGAACCTGTGGAAGAATGGAGGTAAGTTTTGTGTATGAGAAGGGCAACACCGCCCGACAGTCCCAACGTGGATGGTTGTGCAGGATTTGAAAGAATATTAAAGCCAGAAAGAGTAAAGGTCTTCTGGCTTTGAATTTGAGTTTCCTGAAGAGCCACGACAGAAGGTTTTATAGATTGACACAGAAGCTGCAGCTCCTCAAAGTTGGATTTTAGTCCACGGATATTCCAATGGAATATTGTACTATCCATGGTGCAGAGGGTGAAAAGGAGAGAGATCAGGTCATCTCCTCATCAACATCTGCGGCTAAGGGTGTAAATTTGTTGGTTAGTTTCACTGGACTGTGGTCTTCAGACCTGCTGGCAGACTTGCCAACAGGTGAAGAAGGTCTGGATTTGGGAGATGGTGGAGGTTTCTTCCTCATCTCCACCATCTCCACACTGGGTTGAACTCCCTTGCCCGCACGGGCACTGGACAGAGGAGTTCGAGGCGGGATTGCTGGTTTTTTAATCTGCCCAGCAGCAGATGTTGTAGACTGCTGGGCAGTCTGAGGGGTGGCGGATTTTTTGCCTCCACCAGGGGCAGTCACTTTGGGTTGGAAAGTGGTGGACCTGCTTCCACCAGAGTTGACAGTTCTTCCTTGCAGTTGTCTTCGCAAACGTAAAGTCTTCAGTCTGACAGCAGACTGATCGAGTGGGAATTGTGGGAACTTTCTTTACAGCCGAAGCATAGGAAGAGGCTGTCGGCGTCTGACTGCCCACAACCAGCTTGCGGGCCTCAAAAAAGGAAATTTTCTTTTCAGTTTTTATTCTTTGAATGGCGGATTCCTGAATCCAAAGAGGACAGTTTCGTGAAGAGGAGGGATGGTCGCCACCGCAGTTAGCACAATGTGCCGGATCTTGACACGGCCCATCATGGGTTTGCCTTGCAGCAAACACCGCAAACCTCTTGCCCTGAACAGCGGTCCCCGACATGGCCAAACTTCTGGCACCTGAAGCACCTCAACGGGGACGGAACATATAACTGAACACGAACATTCAGGTAGCCAACTTTGATGACCGGAGGCAGCACAGGGTTGCAGAAGGTCAGAAAGAGGGTGTTGGTGGCCACTCTCTCTGAACCTTTCTTTACAGTCACCCTGCGCACCTCCGTCACACCCTGGGATGCCAGTTCTGTCTTAATTTCTGCCTCTGAGACACCTGATAAATCCCGGCAGCGAATCACGCCTTTCGATGAATTTAGCTGTTTGTGGGGAGTTACCCTGATCTCCCTGTCCACTAGTTTTGTTGCCTTCAGCAGCTGTTCAGATTGTTTTTGTGATTTACATTGAATTAGAAATGAGCCATTTCTCAACCTCTTGATGGACCGAGGGTCACCTGCTATACCCTGAAAGCCCTTTTGGATAGCAAAAGGGCTCAGAGCTGAAAGGGGTCTTTCCTGCTCCGTCCCTTCCATCACGAGCCAGGAAGCCCAGAAACCTGTCTTCTGTCGTACCTCAGTATCTGAATCACTGTCAGAATTGAAATTCCCTGAAATAGGGGATGCTGCCTTCCTCTTCTTTTTGGGGGGGATATTTTTTGAGAAAGCCATATTGAGTGTATTGTGTTTCATCCCTCCCTTACCCACCCACCTTGGAGTCCAACTAAGGGGCCAGGGCCAAGAAACCAATGTCTTGACCCCTTCCAGGCTTCAGGAGAGACATACGACAAACAGAAGCCACCAACCCTATCCCCCCTGATCATGCTCAACTCCCGGGAACAGAGAGCTGAGCACTGCAGGGGTTTACTTGGCCAGTAGGGGGACTGTCTGTCTTGACCCAGCCCCAAGAAGGGGAGCCGATTAGTACACCCGGGCCAAAGTGTACTCCCTGTCTAGGAGAGGTCCGAGCCAAAGTGATGTGTTGAGAGCGCTGGCCCTCTCAATCACCAGGATCTCATTCCCCTCCGACACAGGTCGCACCGCACGGCAAACGCGGCGGATCTTAAGGAGACCACAGAGAAAAAGGAGTGTGGAAAAGAAGACTTGAAGGGGAGACGAAGATAGAAAAGGGCCAAATAAGAAGGCAGAAAACAAGAAAAGGAGACAGGCGGGTTACTCTTAGTCAGGATCCTCACCCTTAGCCTATCTAACATGGGAAGCCCTACCAGGGGCATCAACTCCTTACCACGTTAAGCTTAGGCCAGACAGCATCTTGGCTTCTCGGACCTAGAAGCAGTTGGAAAAAAACAGCCTATCTTTAAGTATTGATGCCCCCGCCAGCAAAGCCTAAGGGATCACTGGACCGCGCAAGCCCTCCGACCACGACAAGGTCGCAACCCCCGGAGGTTTGAACAGCGAATTTATATATGCATACATGCATGTATGCATGCGTGTGTGTGTGTGTGTGTGTGTGTGTGTGTGTGTGTGTGTGTGTGTGCGAGGAGGATTGTGCACGTACGTGTATATGTGATGGGGCAGAGTTTGGGATTGGTGGAATCCGAGGGGTTTTTGTTTTTGTTTTTTGTTGTTGTTTTGTTGTTGTTGTTGTTGTTTGTTTGTTTGTTTGTTGTTGTTGTTGTTTTGTTGTTGTTGTTTGTTTGTTGTTGTTGTTTTTTTGGGGGGAGGAGGCGAGGGAAAAGAAGAGTCTAGTGGCCCTTCGTGCCAATCTTCACACACACACACGCGCGCGCACACACACACGCACGCACGTACACACACACACACACGCACGCACGCACGCACACATGCACACACACACACGCACACACACACACACGTGCACGCACACACACACACGCACGCACACACACACACACGCACGCACGCACGCATGCACGCACGCACGCACGCACACACACACACACACACACACACACATACACATACACACACACACACACACAGATAAAAACGGCAATCAAAGGGAAGTTTAAATCCCACACATCCATACCGTCCTCTTCTGACTTCACCAAAGGAGATTACCGCCCTTGGACGCGTTCAGTTTTTCGTTACCGCCTGGACATTTTTTTCCCCTCTATGGCCAACATTTCGTCAGTATTACACCTACAGATCCAAAACAGACACTGTGGATAAAACTATAAAAGAAAGCATAGAAAACAGTCATACCAGGATACAGAAATGCCAGCATGGAAAAGCCATTACTGCCGTCGACGTGTGGTATCTCATTTTCAGACGATTCCCACCAAGTCTTTTCCCTTGTCTTGTTGAAGACCTGGTTCTAACAGAGCGAGACATCCTGTAGATGACAGCATTTTCTATGGCGGAGTTAAATGTGAGTTTTAAGCGAAACTTAAATCAGAGCTTCACTGAAACAACGCACGAGACAGTATTATTATTTCAAAATGCGAAATTGGCTCATGAAATTATCAGCAAATATCAGCGAGTGCCAAGAAAGAGCAAGTCAAGAGGGTTCTCGCTCCTTTTCAGTTTGACTTGACTACTCCCAGAATCTTACAACTTGAAAATGGTCGAACAATTCAAATACCTTGGTGCCATCATCAGCCACGAAAGATCCAAGCCAGAAGTCCACGCAAGAACTGCGCTGACAGCAGCTGTGATGGCAAAGTTAAACTCAAAAAGGTTCACCCTCCTAACCAAACTGAAACTGTCGCGTGCTCTCATCGTGTCAGGTCTCCTGTATGCGTGCGAGTCATGGACTCCAACAGCAGAACTCCAAAGGAAGATCCAAGCCTCAAACGACTCCTTGGCATTTCCCACACTGACGACATCACTAAGGAAGAGGTGCATAGAAGAGTGGGTCAGCAGATGGGTCACTATGAAGACTTGCGGTCAGCCATAGAGAAGAAGAAACTGAAGTGGTATGGCCACATAACCAATCACAAGGCCTCTCCAAGACCATTCTAGGAGGAACGGTACAAAGAAAGAGGAGAAGGAGACGCTAGAGTATGAGATGGTTGGACAACATCATGGAATGGACCGGCAAAAAGCTTCGCCCAAACCCAGGCGCTGGCCAACGACCGGGTGAGGTGGAGGCTTCTTGTTGGGCAAGCCACCCTGCAGCGCCCCCAAGACTTGGCCGGATTGTGGGGCAAAGCGACAGGTGACTCCTAGAATCCATCGCGCTATCAGCTTCTATTTTCAAATAAATCCAGCTTGCTTGATGTCATTTTGAACAGCGAATTTATATATGCAAACGGCAGCTAATTTCCCACAGCGCATGTTAACAGGGAGAATACAGAGGCTTGCTGACTTCTCTCTGTCCCCCTTGCAGTCTTCAGACCGGAATGGAAATCCCTAGCATCATTTCCATCCCAACTGATCATCATTCTGTGGCCCTTCATGCCTTAACCTCTTGATGACCTTAGCTTGGGTTTTCTCTCCACATCCCTACTTGTGGTGAGTTTACGTCACAGTTGCTGATATTGGCCAATTCAAGGGCACCGTCGTTGGAGGGATGGGGGTCACATCTCCCACAGGGACGGGGGGGGATCTTCTGCAGGCTGGCTCTGCAATGACACAGTCACTATTGTCAGAAGGGGATTAAGTATGTGGTGTCTTGCGTGTGTTGGATCGGAACAAGCATCACCGAGCGAAGTGAACACCACACCAGCAGAGTTTCTCCTGTGACAAGTCGCCTGATGACTTGACATCAATTGCTCCTTGATGGCTGTGGTGCTGGGACTGCCAAAGGACAAATATGGGTGTGGCCGTGCAAAGGAGAGCCGGGGAGAGCAGTGTGTGAGTAATACAAATGAGAGGTATCAAAGACCAGATAGCACTCCCCACCCACCCATACACACACACACACACACACATGCTCACACAGACATGAGACCCGAGCGCATACAAAAAGCCTGAAAATTTGAAGAGGGTCCATATGCAGGCGGTAGACCTTCCCCACCCCAACCCCGTGTGGGCTCTAAGGGCAATGGCCTCAACTCAAAGCATCCGGGGTCATGACGCCATAGGGTGAAGCCCCCCCCTTTTCCCCGGACTTGCAAACTATTGTGAGTTTGACCGTATGTTCCAGCCATACTGCATTCCAACCATTCTTGATGCCTGCAGTCTTCTTCAGGTTTCTTACCAGTTCCTCTCTTCTCAGACTTTAGAAACATTTCGAGCCCCCGATTTTCACTAGCAGAAAGCCTTGACAAACTGAATTGGAAGGGACTGAATTGTGAACTTGAAACCTGATAGTCTTAAACAACCCCCCCCCCCCTCCCCCCCCCACACACACACACACACCCCCCAATTTTCTTGGCAGATTTACGCAAATCCAAGGAATGGCCATGGAGGCCTTTAAATGTGTTCAGGCAAAAACCTGAAAGCTCTCATGTCTGTCACATACAGTTTCAATTATCAGCAAGTCTTCTCAACCCAAAAAACAGAAAAACAAAAACAAATGAAAAAACACATGATGACTTCTGGTCAACATCTCAATCAATATCTTTAATCCACATTATCACAAGCTGATCAGACCAACAATATCTTCAACAGGAAGCAGAGCAACTCACCGCTTTGTTTTCAATACATGGAAGGCAAAGAAGTAAAAGTTTTCATCTATCTCTGAGAAATATCGTACACACTCACAGCAAATCCCATTTTGCAATTACACGTTTCATTTTCTTTGCAAATGTTTACATGGCTGGCTATGACACACAAAACAAAACAAAACAACGGAATAGTCTTTGCAATCAATAAAATATACAGCCCAAAGGGGGAAAGGACAGAATCGCTGGAAAGAAAGGGCGAAGGGAATGTTACGATTCATGGTTCAGTCAGCCCCAGGCAAATACACTGTAAATGTTACTGTTGTGTTTATTTTAGCTAAACAACTGTCTGAGGTCCCCTGAAGGGAAACGGAGTTCAATTTCAGAATCGCCCACAATCACCTCTTTCAACCCATGTGCCCATCCAGACCAGCTTGTCACCAAATGATGAGGAATCATACAAAGAAACAACAAATTAGTAGGGTTCGCGGAGAGCACTGACCTCCCATCAAGATCAAATGGATTTTGGATTCTCTCATCTCCCCTCCCCTCCCCCCCCCCCCCCCTTTTTTTTTTAAAATTTTGATCGCTGACAGGGGAATCAACTGTAGTTATGGACTTTAAAAGTTACTTCCCATGTACATTATTTTTCTATGGTAAATGGATGTCAATACACACTGCTATTGCTAAGTTTTTACCATTCCATGAGCATATCTGACTACATAGGTAGTCTATCGGTCTGTAGTGACAGTCACTTCCGAGCGTCCATGTTTAAAGGAAGAAAGTAATCAGCATGCTGAACCCCACCTGATTGCCCTGTGTAACTTCTTCCATCCAGCAGCTCACCAGGTGTCACCAATTTAGGCCAATGACTACCTGTGCCAAACAGGTATCGGGCAACGCACTCAGTTCAAATCTAGCACAGTTAAAGTTATTCCATGCATAAATAATAAGTACATGAGGAGTGTTTTGAACCTACAAGTTTTTTGTTTTTTTTTTCTCTGTTTCCTCTTTCTACACCTTGAGTCAGTGAAATAACGTTACCATGATGCAAATTTGAATGAAGTCATAGTGGGAAATATCAACAAACAGCCACACACACCTCCTCCCCCCCCCCCCCCCCCCCACCCCATTAAAAAAAAGTATACAAAAGTAATACCAAGTTACAAAGTTGCGCAAAATATGCTTGACTATGTCACAGTCAAATTTCATTTGCTTCCTCTCATCACAAATTTCTTGACACAATCTGTTGAATGAGAAATACTGACGGACGTAATGAAAGGATCTGTTTGGTTCCAATTCAAACGCACTGGAAATGTAGAAAGATACCCCCCCCCCCCAAATCATTGTTCCGTTGCTGTGGGCCCTTTTTACGTGCCAATGTAATCATGCCAGTTTCAGTCAGCAGCTGCGGTGTTCCAACTAAACATCCAACACATGTCAGGCTAAGAAGGCTACTACACTGCCAGCCACAAAGTCAGGACTGAAAGGGTAAACCTGGATCCCCATCCACATGTTACACATCAACATCCAACACAATGTCAGGCTAAGAAGGCTACACTGCCAGCCACAAAGTCAGGACTGTAAGGGTTAACCAGGATCCCCATCCACACATAACACAGCAACATCCAACACATGTCAGGCTAAGAAGGCTACACTGCCAGTCACAATGTCAGGACTGAAAGGGTTAATCAGGATCCCCATCCACACGTAACACAGCAACATCCAACACATGTCAGGCTAAGAAGGCTACACTGCCAGTCACAATGTCAGGACTGAAAGGGTTAATCAGGATCCCCATCCACACGTAACACAGCAACATCCAACACATGTCAAGCTAAGAAGGCTACACTGCCAGTCACAATGTCAGGACTGAAAGGGTTAATCAGGATCCCCATCCACATGTAACACATCAACATTCAACACATGTCAGGCTAAGAAGGCTACACTGCCAGTCACAATGTCAGGACTGAAAGGGTTAATCAGGATCCCCATCCACACGCAACACAGCAACATCCAACACATGTCAGGCTAAGAAGGCTACACTGCCAGTCACAATGTCAGGACTGAAAGGGTTAATCAGGATCCCCATCCACAGGTAACACATCAACATTCAACACATGTCAGGCTAAGAAGGCTACTACGCTGACAGTCACAATGTCAGGACTGAAAGGGTTAACCTGGATCCCCATCCACATGTAACACATCAACATCCAACACGTATATGTCAGGCTAAGAAGGCTACACTGTCAGTCACAAAGTCAGGACTGAAAGGGTTAACCAGGATCCCCATCCACATGTAACACATCAACATCCAACACGTATATGTTAGGCTAAGAAGGCTACACTGTCAGTCACAAAGTCAGGACTGAAAGGGTTAACCAGGATCCCCATCCACATATAACACATCAACATCCAACACGTATATGTCAGGCTAAGAAGGCTACTACACTGCCAGTTACAATGTCAGGACTGAAAGGGTTAACCAGGATCCCCATCCTCATGTAACACATCTGTCTGTCCACCAGGTCGGCTGCACACTGGTCCAGTGGTTCCTGCCTCGTTGTGCTGCTATAAATAAACTGATCATTTTCCTCCTCGTTGTGCTGCTATAAATAAACTAATCATTTTCCTTTCTCCTTTTCATATCAATGTTGACAATGCAATTCCACCATTGTGTTTATTGTTGTAATTTTCTTTTTTTTTTTTTCTTTTTTTTGGTCACTGAGCACATCATAAGCAATTGTTTTGTTGCTGGTTCATTGTAATAATCTGTTTATGTGCACATCATTTATCAATAAGGAAATGCTTTAAAAACACACAAAAAAA
>CM031612.1:67859920-67894920 GCA_018398815.1 Conus ventricosus | reverse complement strand
ATGTGACCACCATTTGAAAAATATATATCTTCCATTCACAAAAAAGGGGGAATGACACACTTTAAACCAACAAAATACCTCTAGCGGACAAGCACGTGTATGCAATTTTGGGAATAACATCCATGACAATAACATATTTCTGAACTTCACAATACATATTAGTATAATCAAATCACATACTTGATCTTTAAGCATGCTGACAAGAAGCACTGCTTCTCATTTGCAAGATCTTGATGCACCGTTGTTCAATTCAATCTTCCGTTTGTAACAAATTGTGCACAGATCAAATTAACCGACAATTGTAATCTATGCAATATATATGAAAATATACATGTGCGTTTGTCAGTATCATAAGATGGTTATATATTTTATGTTCCCAAAACGAAGTAACCAATCTGACATCAGCTTTACTGAAATGCCTCTTTTGATTTCTAGCATATTCACCTGAAAATCATGTTCAGCCACAACCATGCATCCTTCCATCCATCAAAGTCATATCACTGATCAAATGGAAACCTCAAATTCAAACTGTTCCATGACATGTACATCAATCCAATCGATAATACACAGACAGAAGGAATTCCTGATGCACTAGCAGATACACCTTGGACAAATACAAGATTTGTTCTATACGTCCATTGAAAGTCCGGAGAGACTCACTGTACGTGTCAGTAGTTTCTAATCCTAAAAGGATTTCAAAATGGCTGCTTTCACTGAAATATGATTATGTTTAAAACTGAAAATAACCAAAATGTTTTAAACTGAAAATAATTTCATTCAGAACTGATAATAACAATGTTCAACTGAACTGAAAACAATTATGTGAGAATGACAGAGAAAGTAAAAGGAGATGGAACTTCTTTTTTTTTCGCTTTCTTAAAGTTTTAACAACAATGTTGGCAATGATGTCACTATAAACTTCCAAACAAGTCGAACGGCATTATAACAGTTCTTGTTGTGGAGACCCATGGATCCCAGGTGTTCAGTTCAAGACTGCAAAAACTAACTTTCTCTTTGTCATTCCCATCATCCAGGTGAAGCGACACTCGGCCTTGTTCTGACACAGTCTTGAATAAGCCGTTCACAGATACTGCAGAAGTCTGCAGGGAGGCCACCCTCTGGGGGAGACACTGTACCGCTACATCACAGAAAGCCATTTCTAAGGTTGTCTCATTGAGAAATTGCCATGATCTCACTCACACTAAGCCACCTCCTTTGCCCCTGTGCACTGCCATACTCAGAGAATAGTTTCTTTGTGTAGTCCCTCCAGCGACACTCTCCTTGAATAATATGGTCTGTGGACTGTGGCACTGAACTAAACACACTGAAAAGAGGATGGGGGAGGGGGGGGGGAGGGAAGGGGGAGGAGGTGAGTGAAGGAGCAATCAAAACTGAGGTCACCATGACAGCTGGGCTTGAAGAGCTGTGAGTCTATGACGTTTTTTTCTCTCTGAGGATAATCATAATCATGACAGCTGGGCTTGAACAGCTGTAGTGTAAGTCTATGACCTTTTTTCTCTGAGGATAATCGTAACCATAACAGCTGGGCTTGAAGAGCTGTAAGTCTATGACCTTTCTTTTTCTCTGAGGATAATCATAAGGACAGCTGGGTTGAAGAGCTGTAAGTCTATGACCTTTTTCTCTGAGGATGATCATAAGGACAACGAGTAAAACAGCCATGACAGCTGGGCTTGAAGAGCTGTAAGTCTATGACCTTTCTTTTTTTCTGAGGATAATCATAAGGACAGCCAGTAAAACGGCCATGTTTTGGAGATCTAGTTCAGTCTGAAACAGAGACGGAGCTGTTCATGTTGCTTTCTGTCATGATCGTTATCACTGCGCCAGCCTTCCCCGAAGATGGAGTATGGCTGCCTTAATGGCGGGATAAAAAACGGTCATACACACAAAACTCCACTGCCTGTCTATACAGGCAGTGTCCGCAGGAGTATCAGCTTGCGTACGCAGAAAAAAAAAAACTGCGCCAGCCCAGCCCATGAGATGCAGGTGAGCAGAGAGCAAGTCAGGAAATGTCAACCACACTCTCAAAGGCACACCCATTCATGAATGGGCTGCGTGACCCAAACTCTTTCAGTCTGAAGCCAGAGCACGCTGGACTTGGCGCAAGGGTTGGCCCAGAACCCCCACTTCCCTCTGGTTAATGACAGAATAATGACTGAACATTTATATAGTGCACCTACTCACAGCATTTTACCAATTTAACTGATGACTTTCCCATGTGCAATCCTTCATTAGTTCATACTTCACATGCACAGCGGCATGCACATAATGCACAAAAACCCCTACACCTACCTGTAAAATATGCTCTGCATTTAATCCATAAGCACTACATATCTCTATCGCGTACAATATTCAGTTGTCATAGTAAGTGAATCCACAACTTGCCTGTTATCAATCCACTGTTCACCTATAAACTGCTTTTGGTGTATTTTTCAACCAAAATGAGTATATTTCCTATAAAAAAAAAATAAAAATGTGGGTACACACCTTCTAAAAATTTGTAAAAGCAAGGGGTGGGAAGGGGGGTGGGGGGTGGGGATGATTTCATTTTCAGCTACTATTACACAGCAGAGGGAAGAGGGGAGGGTCACCTTCACCTACCAACACACGGCGGACAGCAGAGGGACACATCATTTTCCAGTGACTCTTGTAAAAATAATTTCTCCCAACACACATGACTTTCTGCAACACATATGACTTTCATTTTCAAACCTGAACCATCAGCATACCTTGGCTTTCTTGCCCAAGTCTTTTTCAATTTTTCAAAAACATTTCAGAGCCTGCAGTTCCACGTCCACTGTTCATCGCAGACACAGACGCAGTCAGATGCGATGTCACACTTCAGATCAGTTGCTCTATGGTCAGAGCACACTAACACAATGGTTCAATGCCGAAAGTGCAGTTACAACTCAAAAACTTCGTCTGAAGATCTGACACAATAACAGTTCTGTCCAACAAAGTTGTCTATGGGAAGAGAGTAGAGAAAATACATAGTGACACAACGTTAAATACCTAACATACACACTTCACACACCTCATCCCTAGTGTTCTGTTGCTCCATACAGAGATTCTGTAGATTCTAATGCTAGCTATGTGAGACAATGTCATACACTGCAGAGGTTCACTCTGTTGGAAGCCCCATCAGGACGTCACTGCTCCCACATTTTCTCATTTGATATGAAAGATCTTTGCATTCCTTCCCATGTTACACCATTCCAGGGCGCTGTCTTCTCCACACTTTCTGAAGGGGTTGTGATGTTGGAAAAGCACACCACAGCAGAACCAACCTCTCTCCCCTCCAGTGAGGAACATGCCACTTTGAAACATGTCTTACTCTCCCTACAGAGGCAAAATAAGCACAAATGGCTCATATACTTATCTGCATGTCATCTCATTTACATGTAGACGTCAACCGCACAAAGACAACAACAAGTGGCAACAAGTGACAGTGATTGTAGACAGTTGCCAATGTTTATCAATTTCCATGTGTCCCTGTTTCACTGTCCACCGTCCTTCATTCAAAACCAAATCTTCATCCATCAGATTGTAATCACAGCCAAATCAAAGACATGCTGAAGAGACTTTTGCACCGATGACAAAAACGACCTTCACAACAATTCAAACTCTTGCATGCATATATATGTGGCACTGATAAAGAACTCGGGCTGTAACAAGCAAACAAACACACACACAAAAAAGCTCTTAATATCAAGGTGTCATCAATTCTAGGAAAGTGAGGTCATTTGAAGCGACGCAATGCAACGACACGTTCTTTGACAACACAATGAACCAAACAAGACATGTCCAGACATTTGGAAGCACTCAGTTACTAGAGCTGTCCTGAAAAATGCAACAGCCAATAAACGTCAAATCACAGGCGAGTCCGTTTCCTTTTCTCCGTGAGAAAGAAACGTAATTCAAAGCAGCAGACAGACCATCAACACTTGTGTCAGCTACTATTCTCTTTACACCTAACCCTCTGATAAGTTTTGTTTCCATCACATCTGCTTGGCCAGGCCTTTCACTGACGGGGGAAGACACAGTTGTGTTGTGTTACTGGACAGTTGGAAAGAACACCATACCCCATCAAGCTTGTGCCCATGCCTGAGCAGTCTTCAGTACCTGCAGTCCAGCGTCTTCAACGGCCAGGACTGCCCATCTCATTTCAAAGGGCAAGGCTACATGCGCTCTCACAGTGTCTTTTTCCCAGAGGCCTCGTTGTCATTCAACGTCCACTTTGCGTCCAATCTGAGTAGGTAAGTGACTGCTCATTGTTCGTGTTCATTGTCCTGAATGTTGTTTATCTTGCCTGAAGAAGACCAAAACAGGTCGAAACGGGTCGTGTTTTGTCTTGTGATCTGTTTGTCCCTTTTGTCCGACGGAATAATCATAACTTCTCTTTCAGACGCGCTCTCATGTTTCTGAGAGCAGACTGACACTAGGGACAGAGCTGCAGTCGACAGTGGGCATGAGAACAGGCTTAGAGTTCTGAGCATACTACAACACACTTGCCTCTGAAATTACCTACATCATGCAGAGATACACAGATTTACAGTGAAGAGATGTGTGCTGAATTTTGAAGTTTGTCACTAGGAGAGCCAGTTTTCACTGATAAATGTCTCACTTTTTCACAATCCAGTAAAGTTAGAAATGACTGAATGCTTTAATACCGCTGGCTTAGTACTTTTAACTAGCATCATAATTTTTGCCACATGTGGGAGTATGACAAGAGCTCACCCTGTCATGACCTGTAACATCTCTCCTATAGATGTAAGTCTTTTCTGTAAAAAGATTTACGCTATTCAATGAAAATACAGTTGGAAGGGGAAAAAAGATGAAAAAGACGAGGAAAATCCAGTTCTAAATGACCCTGAAGCCTGAAGACTATAACTTAGACCTGCCAACATCATCGGGTCTGAATTACGGTGTGAACAGTGTTTGGAATCTGTGTACATTCAACCAACCAATGTTTTTGGAACATTCTAATCCAAACCATCTCAGTGTGTACTGAGTTGACTCCCTCAGAAATGATGAAATACAAAAAACAAAAACAAGTATAAAATAAACTAGCCACCCAGGCTCCGCCCCTCATAAGGTTCCAGACCAAAAGAATTCTGATGGCCAGCTACCATTAATGACCTTACTGCAGCACAAATGGACGCAACTTGGAATCTTCACAGCCACTTTCTTGATATTTCACAAACTCAAAAACAAAAGGTGTACCTTCTGTTAAGGTACTTGAAAGCCATGTACTGGTTGTTTTGTTTGTCTGTCTGTCTGTTTGTTTGGGGGTTTTTTGCCCATGAAAATGAGTCAAGTAAGCTTTGAAAAGGATTATTAAAGCATTCTGAAACAAGCTGACAACCAGCCTGCTCTCTGTCTGACTCACTTTGCCAAGCTACTCAAAATTATGCTGGGTTTTTATGCCAGGAACTTGAGGAAGACATGTATGTCCCCATGAATGATCCAAACTCACGACCATCGGCACTGCAGCCCCATGCTCTACTGAACAAAGAGCCCCCTCTCTGGTGCACATGGGGGGGGGGGGGGGGGGGCACGAACATACACGCTGGCTGGGAAGCCATGATCAGATGTCCTCACCTTTCACCTTGCACAATGTGTAACCTTCCTGTCCATCTGACTCCACTGCCAGCACCAGCAAGATTTCTGCACTCTGTACTTACTGTTAGTAAGAACGCACATTCAATGAAATCTTGTCCAAGTTTCTGACCCTCAAAGTACTGATGTCATACAAACATCAAAAATCAGCTTGGGATGGTTCACACACTACTTTTACAACTCTCTACGGGCAAGATCTTTTAAGTCTCTGATATCACTTGAATTTCCAAAAAAGTCACAAACTCAACAAAAAAATCAAACTGAAAACAAAATAATGACAGAATGCTGCAAAGCATTTGTCCCACAGAAAGGTGCTACCAGCGGGCGGACAGGACAGGTGGCTAAACGTAGGTATGGACATCAGTCAGAGCCGTAGAACACATCTCGCAGACTGAACAACCAGGTGGATTTTCATACGTACACGCCGGACACATACGTTTGCTTTCCCCGGCGGCAGGGAACTGCAGGTCCGGGGCGTTCCTGCTCTTACTGCAGGCGGAGCAAATGGTCTCCACGGCCGAGTTCTCCATGGTGCAGGTCTTGCACCGCCACTTGAGCATGCCCAGGTCCATGCTCTGCGACGACTGGCGGCTGAACCCCTCCTCCCGCGCGCTCACCGCCCGGGCCGGCGTCACCAGAGAACTGCCTCTTGTGGGTCCCCCCTTCACCCCTATCTTCTCCCGCAGGATCACTTCCGACGAAGACCCTGAACTGCTGCGACCGGAGCTGATGATGCTTTTCGCAATCTGACTTTTGTCCTGACTGCCGAGAACGGCCGAGGGTGAGGGTTGTTGCGCCTGCCGTGATATCAACCCCTGACTGTTTGTCGCTGGCTTTCCTGCAGCAGCCATTTGGGCGAAGGTCGGAGGTTTCTGACCTTGGGACACCGCAGCGGAAACTTGATTGCTGTAATGCTGGAAGGGTAGGGGACTGGAGCTTGGCGGGTAGCGGGCGGGCTGCGTCTGCGATTCCCTGGACAGAGGGGGGGCACTTGTATTGTGCAAATTACCCGGGATACTTTTCGCTGGGTTCTCAGACATTCCTACCACCGCCGAATGAGGTAGGTAGTCCACGCCCGGCAATTTCGGGTGATGACCGTCCAAGGGTGACGAGGCGTTCAACATGGCCGTGACAGCAGTGGCCGGCTGACTAGGAGGGAACCTGAGAAAAGAACATTGGAACAGGAATGCCCATCACTGCAGCAAAGCTTCTTGGCCTAACACAGCAAAACGTGTTATGAAATTATGCACTTCTTCTTCATTTAATATGCATCTCTTGCTGATAAACAATATCATGTCATGTCCATTTGCTGAGTAACAATATCATCTCATGTCCACTGCAAAAATATCGCTGACAATGTAATATAATACTTGATCATTGTGGAGTAAATGTTCCATGCCTTATCACTGACCAATAAGACACAAAAAAATTGACACCTCATGATTGGGATAACAGTCTCAAAATAAGACAGAGACTGTATGGTTTGGGGAAACAGAATCCGAATAGGTCAGAGACTAAATGGTTTTTCATAACAGCATTAGAATAAGTCAGAGACTTTATGAATTTTCTTCATTTACCTAATCAAAAGAAGACAGCGACAGTATGGGGAAACTGTCTTGGAATGAGACTGAGACTGTGTGGCTTTGGGAAACTGAGTTGGAGTAAGACAGAACATAAGGTTTTAAGGCAGAGCATAAGGTTTTAAGACAGAACATACGGTTTTAAGGCAGAACGTAAGGTTTTAAGACAGAGCATAAGGTTTTAAGGCAAAACATAAGGTTTTAAGACAGAACACAAGGTTTCAAGGCAGAACATAAGGTTTTAAGACAGAACATAAGGTTTTAAGACAGAACATAAGGTTTTAAGACAGAACACAAGGTTTCAAGACAACACAAGGTTTTAAGACAGAACATAAGGTTTTAAGACAGAACATAGGGTTTTAAGACAGAACGTAAGGTTTTAAGACAGAACGTAATGTTTCATGACAAAACATAAGGTTTTAAGAGAAAACACAAGATTTTAAGACTGAACGTAAAGTTTTAGTTTAAGACAGAATGTACTGTTTTAAGACAGAACATAAGGTTTTAAGACTGAACGTAAGGTTTTAAGACAGAATGTACGGTTCTGAGACATAATGTAAGACATAACACATGGTTTTAAGACAGAATGTAATGTTTTAAAACACAACGTAATATTTTAAGACAGAACATAAGGGTTTAAGACAAAACGTAAGGTTTTAAGACAGAACATAAGGTTTTAAGACAGAACATAAGGTTTTAAGACAGAACATATGGTTTTAAGACAGAACATAAGGTTTTAAGACCGAACATATGATTTCAGGTAACATCATCAGAAAAGACAGAGACTGTATTAGTGTATAGCTTTGGGAATCTAAATCAGAGAGAGAAAGATTGCAAGGTTTGGGGAAACCAAATGAAAGTAAAAAAGGACAGACAGACACACAAACACATGCACTCACAAACATGCAAGCACCATACACATACATGCACACACATCCATATATGCATCATGCATCCATGCACACACACACACACACACACACACACACACACACACACACACACACACACACACACAACACACTCACACACAGAGGATGAAAAGGGCAGGATGTGAGGACAGGATGAAGAAAATCTGTAAAGCTTATAATTCTTTAACCCTCAATAAAGATTATTTTGACTTAACTTGACTTTACTTCACACACACACATGCATACACACACACACGCACATGCACACACATTCACACCTTCATACATACGCAAGACATGTCCATTCACACATGTATACATACTTACATGCACACAAGCATGCAGATGGATAGACACACACCTTGTATTACATTAACTCACACACACACGTAAACATATAAACATACACATACTTTAAGTTACACACCATCCCCTGCATACCTCCACACACACAGACACACACACACACAAGCACAAACTCACACAGACACACATCTTGTGTCACACGCATTCATTCACATCTTCACAGACGCGCACACACACACACACACACACACACACCTTCATACATATACACACACAACATACACATTCCATTCATGCATACACACTTGCATGCACATACAGACAGACACACACCTTGTATCGCATGATAAACTCACACACCTCTCTCTCTCTCACACACACACATACACACACACACACACACACACACACACACACACTACAAGCCAGTAGCCTCCCTTCATTCACCTGGTCATCTCTGACGACAGCTGACCAGGCCGATGCACCATGCTGGACGGTGGATCAGCCACCACACCACCCCCGGCACCAGCTAACGCGCTGTGACCAGCAACGTTCTCCACTCTCGGCAAACGACGCACATCCGCCGCCGACGACACCAACCCTCTCTCCGCTCCCACTCCCTGAGGCCTCACCACTTCAGACTCCCCGGGGCCACCTCTACCCCTTCCCGGCCCGCCCGGAATGTTCCGAAAACCCTCCTGCAAGTGCTGTTCGTGCGTGGCGGTCGGGAACATTGGGCCGGGACTGGCACAGTCATCGTCAATGAAGGGGAAATCGGCAGGGGACCGCTGGGGAAGAGACAGCTGTCTGGAGTGTGAGGGCGGAGGAAGCTGGACAGTCAAGGGCGGGGAGTCGACCTGATCGCCACTGCTGGGGGCCTGCCCGGAATAGCTGTAATTGTACACGGGGCTTCATAACGGTGAGAACTGCTGGAGTATCCGGACGATGCTGAGAAGGGCGAGGAGGCTCCAACGTAAGCTGATGATGGATTGCTCAAGACTGACGCGGACCCTGCAACATCAGTTGCAAAGTGAGGCGACTGCAGGCGGAGATCTAAACAAATCTTTAAAAAAAAATTTCTTTAAGTACTGTATCCCCTAGACATGAACAAACAAATCACAAGACAAAACACGACACGTTTCGAACTCTCAGGTCTTCTTCAGGCAAGATACATATATAACACTCAGGACAACGAAAATGAAGAACCAGCAATTACTGATCTCATTACATTTGGCACAATATGGGCGTTTAAACCGAATTCAATGAGATAAGTGATTGCTCTGGGAGTTCATTTGAGTGCAGACAATACTAGTCGATAGCAACCAGCTGTCCATTAATTTTCGTACATCCTTTGTAACTCTATCATTGCTTCAGTTTGTTTATTTGTCACCATGGAGATACGTGTACCCTGGCAGCTGAAAATTTGGGGACAAAAAGCAAAAAAAACTGTCAAAATCAATACCCTGGAGTGATTAGGCAATTTGAACTGGCTATTAGCAGCAAGCATCATCAATTTCCTCTGATTGTTCATTTCACCTTGTGAACAATGTGTTTGTAGACTATTTACTACTCTGTGTGTGTGTGTGTGTGTGTGTGTGTGTGTGTGTGTGTGTGTGTGTGTGTGTGTGTGTGTGTGTGTGTGTGAGTGAGTGTGTGTGTGTGTGTGTGTGTGTGTGTGTGTGTGTGTGTGTGTGTGTGTGTGTGTGTGTGCACGCATGTGTGGGTGTGTGTGTTGGTGTGTGTGTGTGTGTGTGTTTTCTGATAGTGCATGCGTGTACGCACATGCATTAACTCACCCATGCATGTCAGTGCAAGTGTGTGCTTATGACACTGACTTTGAGAGGGTGGATGTCATTTTGTGGATTCACTATGTTTGTTGTGTGTAAGCTTTCGTCAAAACGAATCATTATTTGTGTGAGTGTGTGTGTGTATGTGTGTGTGTGTGTGTGTGTGTAAGAGAGAGAGAGAGAGAGAGAGAGAGAGAGAGAGAGAGAGAGAGAGAGAGAGAGAGAGAGAGAGAGAGAATATGAGCATTGCTTGCAAATTTTATATAAAGGAATACTTATCATCATATACGCAAACTGCAATATTTCATTTGCTAAGAAATGCCTTCTTCAAGCTTCGTTAACCAGTTTGTGACACTGTCAGTCCACCCTCCCCCCCCCCGGCATTTTTCTCTCTGCCATTAGCACAGCACAGGTGTGTCCAACAGCAGGGGCAGTAAAACAACAGGACACTGTTCTTCCTCAAGTCCTAGGGTAACTCTTCTTCTTGCTTTGAATCCAAACTGATGATCACTAGTGCCTCAGATTCAGAATGAACTGCGAATACCTGGACAGAAATCTTTTTTTTTCTTTTTTACTTCTGATTTACCACATGACTGACTGAGAGCGGGAAGGGCCGATTCCCTGATTCCCATCCCTGTTTTTCTGTATTTAAGTTAATTCCAGCTGACAGAATGCTTTTTTCCCCTACCTTCCCAGCCACCTCCTTTCTCATCCCTTAACCCTCAACTGTCCACTCCCTTTTCCTTTCCTTTCCCCGTTGCTTCTCTCCCTTTCATTTGCCTTCCTTCTCTCCCATCATCCTTGCTTCTCTCCCTTTCATTTGCCTTCCTTCTCTCCCATCATCCTTGCTTCTCTCCCTTTCATTTGCCTTCCTTCTCTCCCATCATTCTTAATTCTCTCCCTTTCATTTGCCTTCCTTCTCTCCCATCATCCTTGCTTCTTTCCCTTTCATTTGGCTTCCTTCTCTCCCATCATCCTTGCTTCTCTCCCTTTCATTTGCCTTCCTTCTCTCCCATCATCCTTGCTTCTCTCCCTTTCATTTGCCTTCCTTCTCTCCCATCATCCTTGCTTCTCTCCCTTTCATTTGCCTTCCTTCTCTCCCATCATCCTTGCTTCTCTCCCTTTCATTTGCCTTCCTTCTCTCCCATCATCCTTTTTTCTTTTTATCAGGTGTGCCTGCAAGTCAGGCAGACAAAGGGACCAGAAAACTTTTGAAGATGTATCTAAACCTGTGCCTGAATTAAAAGAACAGAAGACTCTGGGCCAGCTTCGATATATCATATCCACACAACCCACACTTCATTGATTACAATGATACAGAAGCCAGAAACTCCAGGGAAAGCTTGACACAGAAGGTCTTCTGAGAAGACTCCCCCCCGCCTCCCCCCCCCCCCCCCCCCCCCAATCCTCCCAACAAGTCTTTCAGGTCAGAACTCCTTACACTCTAAATGGGCCGGGCCACATCCAGGTCATGACTCCCAGATGCCCGCCTACTGCCACCTTTCTTTTTCTCCTGCAGCTGATAAAGACTAAATCTATTTCCAATATTTTAGTTTTCCATCAAATTCCCCTGCATGACTAGATCAATGACTGAAATTGGACTCGAATGTAACACTAGCAGGCTGGGTATTAGAATCAGCCTAAAGCAGAGTGTAAATGATTACAAACGAAGCAGGCACACACAAAAAAAAGAAAGAAAACACAATGCTGAGGCCACTTCTGTGGCACAACAGGGAACACCCTCAAACCTGATTTGGGATCATATAAATGTCAACTCGTACCATACCCTTTGATTATCTGAAATAAAAACATGAAGAAACAATGACACAATGTGCCTTAGGCACACACCAAGGGAAATTCATCAGGAAAAAACAAGTTTTCTTCAAAGTTTTTTTTTTACAGTTTCACCTTCCCTGCTTTCTCACAATATTATTAGTGGCATTATCCCTTAGCTGGTGCTGTTACATCATGTAGCCACCCTGTCTTGTCTCTCTCAGCCTCTGCAATGGCAGTTCCCATACATGTATACGCTCTTTTGATTCTCTATTCTTTACTAGCTGTCCTCCCAGCCCCATCCCACCCCACCTCTTCAGCCGTCATCTCCTCTTCCTTCTCCTGCCCCTGTTCCCTGACCCACCCCTCCCTGAGTCACATGCCGAATTTGAAGATCAGGCAACAACTGTGGATTAGTAGAAGGTACAATAAAGATAGGCTTCAGACAGACACACAAACAGACTGACCGACAGAACGCACTTTACATATTACATTATCAACAGCCCGGCCAACCACACTGAGCCTTTTCACAGTTATCACCGATCGCGGGCAAAAAAAGTCCTGTCCTGCAAAAACCAGCAACAGCAGGCATCAAATTTGCAGTAGGGTACCCGTCTGTTGAGATCTTTATGGCTGTTAGGCTGGCTGATGACACCAGGCATCCCCTCAATACACCACATCCCATATCCCCAACCCAATTTACAACAACAGAGAAAAAAAAATGGTAACAAGTCTTTCAGTGCAACATGAAACCAAAAAAAAGGCCACATGAACAGACACTGCTATACGGACAGTTAGTGTCCTTTTAGACAGTGCGTACATTTTCATAACCCAGCTACCAGAAAGCTAGCATAAAATGGGAGTAAAAAGAAATACGGCATAAAATGGGAGTAAGACGAAATATATATATATGGCATGAAATGGGAGTAAAAAGAAATACGGCATAATATGGGAGTAAGAAGAAATATATATGTGGCATGAAATGGGAGTAAAAAGAAATATGGCATAAAATGAAAGTAAAAAGAAATATGACATAATAAGAGAGTATAACAAAATATGGCATAAAATGAAAGTAAAAAGAAATATGGAATACTATGGGAATACAAAGAATGGCATAAAATGGGAGTCAAAATAAATATGGCATAAACTGAGTAAAACGATTTGCCTCAGCAAACACACTGAATGGCCTACAAAGGCAGAAAGAAAGCAATTTGAGACAGTGGATGGGACACAGACACAGAAAGACAGTGGATGGGCCACACTGGCAGAAAGACAGTGGATGGGCCACAGAGAAAGAAAGACTGGATGGGTTACAGTGAAAGAAAGACAGTGGATGGGCCACAGACACAGAAAGACAGTGGGTGGGCCACAGAGACAAAAAGACAGTGGATGGGCCACAGACACAGAAAGACAGTGGATGGGCCACACTGGCAGAAAGACAGTGGATGGGCCACAGACACAGAAAGACAGTGGATGGGCCACAGAGACAGAAAGACAGTGGATGGGCCACACTGGCAGAAAGACAGTGGATGGGCCACAGACACAGAAAGACAGTGGGTGGGCCACAGAGACAGAAAGACAGTGGATGGGCCACACTGGCAGAAAGACAGGATGGGCCACAGACACAGAAAGACAGTGGATGGGCCACAGAGACAGAAAGACAGTGGATGGGCCACACTGGCAGAAAGACAGGATGGGCCACAGACACAGAAAGACAGTGGATGGGCCACAGAGACAGAAAGACAGTGGATGGGCCACACTGGCAGAAAGACAGTGGATGGGCCACAGACACAGAAAGACAGTGGGTGGGCCACAGAGACAGAAAGGCTGGATGGGTTACAGTGAAAGAAAGACAGGATGGGCCACAGAGACAGAAAGACAGTGGATGGGCCACAGACACAGAAAGACAGTGGATGGGCCACAGAGACAGAAAGACAGTGGATGGGCCACAGAGAAAGAAAGACAGGATGGGCCACAGAGACAGAAAGACAGTAGATGGGCCACAGAGAAAGAAAGACAGTGGATGGGCCACAGACACAGAAAGACAGTAGATGGGCCACAGAGAAAGAAAGACAGGCTGGGCCACAGAGACAGAAAGACAGTGGATGGGCCACAGAGACAGAAAGACAGAGGATGGGCCACAGAGACAGAAAAACAGTGGATGGGCCACACAGAAAGAAAGACAGGATGGGCCACAGACACAGAAAGACAGTGGATGAACCACAGAGAAAGAAAGACAGTGGATGGGCCACAGACACAGAAAGACAGTAGATGGGCCACAGAGAAAGAAAGACTGGATGGGCCACAGAGAAAGAAAGACTGGATGGGCCACAGAGACAGAAAGACAGGATGGGCCACAGAGACAAAAAGACAGTGGATGGGCCACAGAGAAAGAAAGACAGTGGATGGGCCACAGAGAAAGAAAGACAGGATGGGCCACAGAGACAGAAAGACAGGATGGGCCACAGAGACAGAAAGACAGGATGGGCCACAGAGACAAAAAGACAGTGGATGGGCCACAGAGAAAGAAAGACAGTGGATGGGCCACAGAGAAAGAAAGACAGTGGATGGGCCACAGACACAGAAAGACAGTGGATGGGCCACAGAGAAAGAAAGACAGGATGGGCCACAGACACAGAAAGACAGGATGGGCCACAGAGACAAAAAGACAGTGGATGGGCCACAGAGACAGAAAGACAGTGGATGGGCCACAGACACAAAAAGACAGTGGATGAACCACTGACACAGAAAGACAATGGATGGGCCACACTGAAAGAAAGACAGGATGGGCTACAGAGACAGAAAGACAGTGGATGGCCACAGAGAAAGAAAGACAGGATGGTCTACAAAGACAGAAAGGCAGTGGATGGGCCACACTGGCAGACAGACAGTGGGTAGGCCACAAACAGAGTGGGTAGGCCACAAACAGAGAGACAGTGGATGGGCCACACTGGCAGAAAGACAGTGGATGGGCCACAGAGGCAGAAAGACAGTGGATGGGCCACAGAGAAAGAAAGACTGTAGATAGGCTTCTACACAGAAAGACAGAGGCAGAAAGACTGTGGATGGGCCACAGAGGCAGAAAGACAGTGGATGGGCCACACAAGCAGAAAGACAGTGAATGGGCCACACAGGCAAAAAGGCAGTGGATGGACCACACAAGCAGAAAGAAAGTGCATGGGACACACAGGCAGAAAGACAAAGGATGGGCCACAGAGACAGAAAGACAGTGGATGGGTCACAGACACAGAAAGACAGTGGATGGGCCGCACAGACAGAAAGACATTGGACAGATGGGCCACACAGGCAGAAGGACAGTGGATAGGCCACACAGGCAGAAAGACAGTGGATGGGCCACACAGGCAGAAAGACAGTGGATGGGCCACACAGGCAGAAAGACAGTGGATGGGCCACACAGGCAGAAAGACAGTGGATGGGCCACAGAGACAGAAAGACAGTGGATGGGCCACACAAGCAGAAAGACAGTGAGTGGATGGGTCACAGAGGCAGAAAGACAGTGGATGGGTCATATAGCAAGACAGTGGATAGGCCACAGAGACAGAAAGACAGTGGATGGGCCACACAAGCAGAAAGACAGTGAGTGGATGGTTCACAGAGGCAGAAAGACAGTGGATGGGTCATATAGCAA
This sequence comes from Conus ventricosus, assembly GCA_018398815.1. Lineage (NCBI taxonomy): Eukaryota > Metazoa > Mollusca > Gastropoda > Neogastropoda > Conidae > Conus > Conus ventricosus. The sequence continues at coordinate 67,879,277 of CM031612.1, read as the reverse complement.
GACAGTGGATAGGCCACAGAGACAGAAAGACAGTGGATGGGCCACACAAGCAGAAAGACATGAGTGGATGGGTCACAGAGACAGAAAAACGGTGGATGGGTCACAGAGACAGAAATACAGTGGATGGGCCACAGAGGCAGAAAGAAAGTGGATGGGTCATATAGCAAGACAGTGGATGGGCCGCAGAGACAGAAAGACAGTGGATGGGTCACAGAGACTGAAAGACAGTGGATGGGCCACAAACAGAGAAAGACAGTGGATGGGCCACACAGGCAGAAAGACAGTGGATGGGCCACACAGACAGAAAGACAGTGGATGGGCCACACAGACAGAAAGACCGTGGATGGGCCACACAGACAGACAGTGGATGGGCCACACAGACAGTGGATGGGCCACACAGACAGACAGTGGATGGGCCACACAGACAGACAGTGGATGGGCCACACAGACAGACAGACAGTGGATGGGCCACACAGACAGACAGACAGTGGATGGGCCACACAGGCAGAAAGACAGTGGATGGGCCACACAGGCAGAAAGACAGTGGACGGGCCACACAGACAGAAAGACAGTGGATGGGCCACACAGACAGACAGACAGTGGATGGGCCACAGAGACAGAAAGACAGTGGATGGGCCACAAAGACAGACAGACAGTGGATGGGCCACACAGACAGAAAGACAATGGATGGGCCACACAGACAGACAGACAGTGGATGGGCCACACAGACAGACAGTGGATGAGCCACAAACAGAGAAAGACAGTGGATGGGCCACACAGGCAGAAAGACAGTGGATGGGCCAGAGACAGAAAGACAGTGGATGGGCCACAAAGAAAGAAAGACAGTGGATGGGCCATAGACTAGAGACAGAAAGACAGTGGATGGGTCACAGAGGTAGAAAGACATTGGATGGGCCGCAGAGACAGAAAGACTGTGGATGGGTCACAGAGGTAGAAAGACATTGGATGGGCCACAGAGGCAGTTCTAAAGACATTGGATGGGCCGCAGAGACAGAAAGATAATGGATGGGCCGCAGAGACAGAAAGACAATGGATGGGCCGCAGAGACAGAAAGATAATGGATGGGCCGCAGAGACAGAAAGACACTGGATGGGCCGCAGAGACAGAAAGACAGATGATGACAGTTTACAAAAAAAAGGCATAGATAGGGACACAGTTTATCCTGCAAGAGCCATGGCATTCCCTTGAAAACAATCATTCATAATGGGTCAATCCAACAATACTAATATAGTAATAGTTGACTGTTTGCTCACAATCAAGGCGTGCTATCTCAAGCTAACGATCTTTGGCGATTCCCACTAGTTTGCATAATGCTAGCCACTTGGCAAACCAGGGTGTGTTGAATCTTTTTAGTAAGACACCATATTGATACCAGGGTGCTGTAAAAAAAAAACCAACAAACAGATAAAACCTTTCGTTGCACTATAAGGCAAGGAATGCAACAGAGCACAAACCCAATGAGTATTCCTCAATACATACATGTGCATGTGGCCATAGAATCAAAGGAACAGCTCTAAGCTGTCTGCTATAAATGTAAGATGGCCAGATGGAATACCCTATTTCTTCTAACCTACACCATTCAGCTGCATCATGTGCTGCTCTGTAGACATGTTTCAGTTTTGCATGGTCCAGTCTCACTGAACATTTCAGGTGGTCCACCTCATCCTTGTGGGTTAACCCTCTTGCATTCGCATTGTCCAGCCTAGAACTGCTCCTAGTATTCGTATTGTTTTGAGAAATGTAAGCTAAAACTCACCTACTGCCTTTGAAAGGCTGTAGTGGACAAAGTTTCCATTGCAGCGCTGTCAAATTTAGTATACAAAATTCTAATACATCATATTTCATAATGCAGAGATGTCACATGTTTGGGATGCATGTGGGTGTCATTGTCACCCTGTTTGTCACAAAACAATGGGACATCAAACGTTGACAATGTTACTATAATACACCAGACAGACAATAACATTGTCGGCATGCATTTGTTAGTATAAATCATCAAAGGGTGTCCTACCTCAACTTGTAAACAGCAGTCCTGGTTCAGTAAATCCAGTTTGGGGTGTCACTAAGTGTCACATGATTGTCACATACTCAAACATGGGGCCAGGTAACTTTACGGGGTTTTTTTTCGTCCTAAAAGGTGTGTTTGTCACTACTTAACGACTTTTAACACCGGAATATACACAGTCACAGAAAGAAGTAAAATCCATTCTTTACACTCTAACGTGGTGTCTGGTCGCACACGGCAGGAGGGTGTCACCACTGTCACATGTCACCAATATCATTATATGGTAAACACTACTCTTGATCCATGGTTTCTACCATGTTTGCTGCATGGCAGAAACCGTGTTTTCGACATCACCCCACTGATCCGTGGCTCGCTAAACCGAAGATCAGTCGACCAGTAGCACGAGAGTCTTGGCTGACGTTTGATCCCAATTATGACGAGCACAGTTAAGTATGCGCGCATCTCCGCAGGTGTCGTATCCTGCCAAAGTAGGTCAGGTTGTCCCCGCTTTGCCATCTGCTGCCTGGCGTACAGGTTCGTCTGGTAAGCAGCTGTAGTAAAAAACAACTGCAGCAGGAAGAGAAAAAATAACCCAGAGGTGTATCTGTGTCTGGCAAATCATGATTTGGCCCAGTCTCTTCCTCAAAAGGCTGAACCACAGGTGCGGAAGTCGCCGGTCGCCACGTGGTCACAAACGCAAACAAAGGCGCATCATCATCTTCATCACTTTCTTCGCCTTCTTCTCCCTCTTCTTCCTCTCAAACATCCACATCACTTTCATTTAACTCCTCTCTTTCATATCTTTCTACTTCTTGTAATATATCATCCAACTCCTCTTTCGTATAATCCAAAAAATCGCCGTCAGTAGAAGCGCTAGCAGACGCCATTTTCAGAAACAAGGCGATGCCGTCTGCAGCAATGGAATGCGGTCAGTTCCTGACCCTAGTCTTTGTGACTGAATTGCTTCCCACACCCCATACTACTGCTAAGATTTCATTGGACCCTCTCAAGGATGCACGTTTATTTTTGGCCAGCCCTGACTTAAAACAAGCTCGCAGTGTGTGAGGGAAAGTAACGCGGCACGTACGGCCGGTTGCGGCCGGAACGAACAGCAGGGGAGACAAACACAGCGGCCGGATACGGGCGAAACGAATGCAAGAGGGTTAAACCACCTCTATGTTTGTGTCTGGATGCCTTAACCAACCACATTGTGTCGTCTACATGATGGCCTCTTGTGGAATTTCAAGTTATGTCACTCGTCTGCAGAAAAAAAATCTGCATATTGCGCAGGCTATCAGGGATTTTTTTTTTAATTGATAATTTTTTTCCTTTTCAAACATTTCCTTCTATACACAGAACAAGGCAGGCCCATTGTTACCTGATCCATAACCTGATGATTGGGTACTGGCTGCGGATGGAAACGCCGGTCTTGAACCTGGAACTTGACGAAACCCAGCATCGCCCACACCCCCTTGGGTGTGCATCTGTTGCATGTCAGCTTTCAACATCACTGCCGGATGATCTACTGCATGGGAAGAAGGGTACAGCACTGGCTGAGGCATGGGGTACAAACCAGAAGCCACCTGGGTCAAACATGCAGCAGGATGGCTGGTGGGAACACCCACCGTCACCTGGCGCACAGAGTTTATCCCTGCCCCAACTCCTCTCCCTGTAGGACCCACCATCTGCGCAGGATCCCTGGAGGCCCCTTTCTGCTTCACCAGGTCGGACAGCAGCATCTCCATGTTGTTGTTGTTGCTCCGTCCTTGGACAGCGGCCATGGGAAATGGAGGCACAGGGTCCGTGGATGTCCCCGACAACAAGACATTCATGGCGTCTCTGAGGCTGAGCCCCACCACCTTCATCTTGTCGTAGTATTCCCCAATGTAGATGCACAGTTCAGCAGCCACATGACAGTCAAAGGCCACATTGAGCACCACCTCAGCGTTGGGCGGTCGTTCCAGGATCAAACCGCTGCTGGCGATGGACTCCCCTTCCCTCATGTAGCCCACCAGCTGCAGAATTTCTTCTGGGCCGTCCAGGTGCGCCTTCACTTTGGCGCGGAAAAACCCTCCATAGGTCTGCACAGTAATACACCATCAGTGTCTAACAAACAGCAAGAGAGAGGCATAAAATTTTATGCATGGGATTCAGAGATTTCTACACCTCCAAAAATTCAATCTTATTCGGAATGTACGCCAAACATAGGATACACTGATAAGTACCAGGAGAAAGGGTCAGCTAATGTCTTTGAATGCAATGGGAAAACAAACTTTTTTTTAAAGAACTTCACATTTTGAAGTATCCACACACAAAAATGAAAAGAAAAAAGAAATCAATAAAGCACTCTTTTTACATTTTCCTTCATTTAGTAACCTGTCATCTCTATTTTGAAAACTACTGTTTTTCTTTCAATTAGGATTTACACATGGGAATACTCGATCTGATCCAAAACCAGTCATAAAAATCAACAACAATTTTGATAAAAAAGAAACATGATGGTATAAGGTATAAGCAATATGTTGCAGATATTAGTTTTATAAGTGACACTCTTTGTACATCTAATAGTTTAATCACTTTGGCACATACGAAGTGATTTCTAAATCCTATACCATTTCACATGTACAATAGGATCTACTGATATCAGACATGCACAAAATGAAAACAATGTGCATGTGATACTTCTACTTAACACAACAGATTCTTTCACCTTTGATTTGATCTTTCAATGTCCATATGATACTTGTCCTTGATAAATCAGATTCTTTCACTCTGGATTTGATCTATGCAGTCAGCTCGGTAACTAATTTTTTTAAAATAAATACAGCTCATGCACAAGTTCTCCCTCAGTTCACTCAAGTGTGATCAAAACAGCTGCAATGAAAAAACTGCCTGCATCAGAGAACACATTCCACTCACACCGAACAAGGCCCACCTTCAACAGCCAGAATTCTCTTTTCCAGGGCTGCCCGAGCAGCAGGAGGAGGTACTTCTCCAGCTGAGTGAAGGCCATGGCAGCCTGATCCCCCTGGAAGCAGTTGGAGGCCACCGTCCTCTGGATCACCGCGATGAAGGGCAGGTACTTGAAGATGGACACCCCACCTTGCTGCGTCAGGCTGGAGCGGACCAGCTTGGTGATGGACAGGGACAGGTTGGTGTGGTCGTTGGTGGAGAGGGCTCCAGCGTGCTGGTGGCGCTTGCGGTACAGAGTCTTCGCCTGCTCCAGGAAATCCATCGCCCGTGCTGACAGATCAGACGACGTCACTCTCGACGTGGCAGAAACTCGCGTGAGGGGACAGGAGGCTTGTAAGGCGTTCTTAGCAGAGTCATGGACAAACCGTCGTTATCAACCATCACAAAAACCCAATCATCTTCTCAAAAATGCAACTCATGGTTGCAAGGAAATGTTCCCTTGATCGAAAACTTGGTGTCCAGGTTGAGGTGGTTTTACCGCCGTTGGTCATGTCCCTGCTGTGTATTTGCCAAAATACCAACGTAATGTGGTGCTAAGCAGTTATGATGGAGGCATCTATCAGAATGGTCTGGACAAAAGGTTCTTTCACTTTCATCTTTTTTTTCTTATCTTGTATCGTTGTTCCCGTGTCTAAATCTGCTGCAGTCCTTGTGCCCTTGCCAGTCGTTTGTCGTTCCCTGACACTGCAACACAGGAATTTTAAGAAAATCCACCACGTGAATGTGCATGCATGCATGTGTGGCAGACAGAGAGAGAGAGAGAGAGACAGAGACAGAGAGAAAGAGAGAGAAAAAGAGAGAGACAGACAGGCAGGCAGACAGATAGACAGACAGAGACAGAGACACACAGAGAGCGAGAGAAGTGAGAGAAAAAAAAACGAGCATGAAAGTTGTCCATAGATGTGTACATGCATATGACAAAATATGTGCCTAATGATGGCTGACTGCTTGTGTATGTATACATGGGACTAAACTCACTCTTCCTTAAACTGGGAGCCACACAGTACCTGAGTTTCACATCTAAACCTGCACAGTTTATTTCATTCTCATGGATGTTTTGTACTGCTGCGTCACACCTTAAGACATAAGTTTAACAAGAGCTCTCCTGTAACATTGTCTTACCTTGCAAACCACCCACTGTTGCATTTAATAGTATGATATTGTCAACCTCGGTGTAATGTCAGTGGAGGAAGGACTAGCGCACAGCCCAAACACACTCACAGCTTGCTTACGATCTCATTCATATATCATGCATTCGTCACATCAAACCACTAGTAAAGTCTATAACTTTACTACACATGTTCATAGAACGAAACATCAATGCATATGGAATCAAATGAAATAAAACATTCTCTCCTTCCTGAACTTCACAAAATCATTTATCTAAAACATCATTAGCTAACCCGGGTATAGATAGATTTCTACTTTACCTGGCCAGGTGATCTTAACTATTCACGAATCACTGTCTTTTCTTTTCTTTTCCTTTTCTTTTCACTGTCACTTTCACAACACGACACAACTGCCGGCACTGGTGTTGGTCTGATGGCGCCTGGTCAGGTGAGACTGTTGGCGTTGGTCTGTGGTTCTGCTTGGCGAAGTGACGCTGCCAGGTATGAGGTCGAACCCCCGGTTAGGTTAGAACAGTGACTATCAACATCAATCTGTTCTCCTTTCTTTCTTCCTGCATTAACGCATTGCACTCTCTCTCTCTCTCTTCTAGTCTGCTCTTATCAAATGGACATGGTTGCTTTTCTTTTCTTTTTTTTTTTCTTTTCTTTCTTTTCTTCTTCATGAATTAGCAACTATCTCTCTCTCTCCACATCTCTCCTCAGTCCTTCCTCTGCAGACTATCTCATGCTAATCTCTCAACTTGGTTCTCTTCTCTCCTCCCCTCATCTCTCTCTCTCTCTGCCCTTCTCTCCTGCAGAGCTCCACTCAGAACCTCTCTCTCCCTCTCTCTCTCTCTGTTCGTTCTTCCCCTCGTTTTTCTCCTCTCCTCATCTCTCTGCCTTTTCCCTCGTGCAGAGACTACACCTAAAACCTCTCTCTCCCTCTCTCTCTGTTCGTTCTTATCTCCCTGCCTTCCTGTAGGCGAGAGCCTACTCTCCCGAACTCCTCCCTCTCTCTCTCTCTGTCTGTTCGTTTTCCTCCCTCGTTCCCCGTTCTCTCACTCACGCATTCTTCTTATTCGTTCCGATCTGTCCAAAACGGGCGAGTACCATTGGTCAGTATTTTTACCCCTGACACCCGAAGTTATCCCCCTCTAATTCCATTGGATGTTCCAATCATGACAGTCACGCCTACACACCTTACTCTCTGTGGTGGTCAATTGGTCATTTAATTGATTAGCCAGATTTCACCCCCACCACACACTACCTTCTCCCTCTCCCTTTCCTGCTTTAACCTGCGACGTCCGACTAACAATGACGTTGGTTCCACAAATTGGCCGGATAAGGCTGGCCCAGGCACTGAGACTCGTCTGGGCAGACATCGAGGCGTCGGTCAAAGCCGCTTAGTCGTCTGGCGGGACAGAACGTCTCTGTGGAGCCTCTCCCCTATGCTTAATTGGCCGGACCCGACCTGTGGGCCCGTCTTTCTGACGCCTAGAATGTTTGAGTTTGGACTTATGTCCAGTTGGAGTGGCCGACGACTGACCACACTTCGGTTGTGTTGAATTTTGACCGTGACAGATATCGCTGTGTTCTGAGCATTTTTTTTATAAGCTTTGGAACAGGAAAAGACAGCTGTCCCCCTAACTACCAAGCTTAAAAACAAACAAAAGAAAAAAAGGACAAAAAATATGACTTATGTTTGAAAGCAGGTCTTTTCAGCTTTAAGAACACTGGTGGTGGTGGTGGTGATAGTGTCGTTGCTTCTGCATAAATGTATTTCCCAAGACACGCCAGTATTTTCACCTACATAATTTGAGGACATACTTCTGACCTCATGGTTTTCAAGCATAATTTTACTTCTCTTGCGGTCTTTCTTGTAGCAACCCACAAGACTTTTGCATGTCCCTACGTTGATGGCACCATATTGCACAGCATTCTTGTCAGATATGCTTGAATTTCAGGCTGCTGTGCTGGACAAGCATTTTTTTTCTTCCTCTCTGTAATCAGACTTGATGTTTATCTTTTAAAGTCATCTTTTCTTTAGAAGAAAAAATCATAATACATGAACTAAAGAAAGAAAAAAAAATTACCAAGAACAACTATCTTCTTGCAACTTTAGACAGAGGATATGCTTGTATTAGCTCATCCAAAAGACTGGTATCAAATTCACCATTCCAGACTTGGTCAGTGTCAGAAGGAAACACAGGGTCATGCCTGAGTCAAGCTGCCGATCTGAGACTGTTCAGTTTTCAAGCCAGACATGCATCCACTTCACCTGGCCCACCATCACCCCCAACTCTTTTTTCTTTCTTTTTCTTTTTTTTTTTCTTTTTTCAGCTCTGCCCCAACCGGCTTGTACCCAGAGTTGAGTCTGCTATGGGCTCAGCTGGGAAGACTGGGACCACACAGTCGAGTTGCATCCACTTAATGGATGCATCTCTGAGAATGCTGCTCAAATTCTATGACCATGAGGTGTCTGTATCTCTCCATGAGGTGTCTGTATCTCTTGTTGACGCCAGGATATATCATGAAAGTAAACGTAAAGTACAGCCCTGCAAAATCTGTAGCATCACCTTCATCATCCTCATCTTCATTGATGAGCGCTAAGGAAAATGTCTCAAATTCTGTGGCCCTTCATGCCCTGCTTTCAAAGTGACCTCAGTTTTGATGGCCTCTCCACGTCTATGGCTTTAGTTTGATCCTGTCGGGGTCACAGGCATCAGCAATTCCAAGGGTCTGTTATTGGACGGATGTGATGACATCCTCCAGAGGGAGAACTGACTCATGCCAGCTCTTCAACTAAGCAATTACTGTTGTAAGTAAGGGGCTTAGGAGGTGGCTGCATGTGTATGTTGGATCAGAACACGCACCACTAAAACAACTGAAGTGACTCAGCAGCAGTGCAGTGTCTCCTCTGGTAGGTTGCCTCATGTGGACTTGACATTGACTGCTCCCTGTGGATTGTCAGTGCTGGGGCTGTGGCAGGCCGGGCCGTGCTACAAACAAGGAGTCAGAAAGAGCAGTGGCATGGGTGCAGTGCCACTGAGGTGGCACAGAAGATGGGACAGCAAAAAAGAAAAAGAAAAAAAGTTTTGCAGCTTTTAAACATGCAACATCTAAGATCATGATTGCATAATAACAATAAATAAAACAGCATACACAGTTTTTGCAGAAGTTGTGCATGACAGACTACGTGGGATGGGAGATCATGGATTGATTCTCTGTGGGATTTTTCCGATCCTGTCAGCTCCAACCAAAAGCTGAATATACTATGGGCGCAGCCTGCTATGATAGGGTAGATGAATGTTAAAACAGAAATCAGACAACAGTATCATTCAGAAATGTTAAAGTTTGTATGCAGTAGTTTTCAAATAAACAATGTTACTAATAAAACTTCCCATAATTTACTTATAAAAAGAGTTCCCCCAAAATTTTCTTTTTAACCAAGATCACATGAATATTCTTCCATTAAATGTCAGCCAGGGCCAATGTTTAATCTGAAACAAACAACACTAATTATATCCTTCTACTCAAAATTCCTTTCTGAAGTGAGCGGCATTCACATTCTCATTTTTCCCTAGACTGAGAAGACATGGAATTGTGGGCTTTATAATCCATTTGCACATTCACTGATACATTCTGCTCATTAAAATAATCACCTGAAAGTGAAACATGCTCAATATAAAATGCATCCTCACTATCCACAATATCATCACATTCTAATCTTTCTCAACCAGTTCCTTGAGTACAGTCATTAAAACGGTCGTTCAACCGCATGCACAAAACAGCCCACATACCTAACACAGAATGTTGCTTTTTTTTTTTTCCATTCAGATACACAGATAGGTATCCTCCTAACAGAAGCCTGCAAAGAGCCTTTTCTGAACAGCACGTACACACAAAGACTTTCTATCTCCCCACACTGCATGGCTCTCGACCTGGTCAAACCAAACAGGCAGCCTGTACGTGCCAAAGCTACCACAGCAAAGCATTCAAGTGGACTTGGAATGCTTCTGCCTTCTAAAATAGAACCACCTCACTTCCCTTTCTGCATAACCTCCCCCCATTGATCTCCTCCCTGCAGCCAGCAGTGAAGACAAAAGCAGAGTCCCCCAACAGCTAAGGCCCATGGAGGGAATGAGAGAGATGGGGAGACCTGGGACAACTTGGAAGGAGAAACTCAGGGAAAGAAAGGAAGAGGTATGACAGACAGGAAGCTGCTTGACTGAGGTGGTGGTGGGTGTGATGGTGGCAGTGTGCCTCTGTGTGTGTGTGTGTTGTGTGTGTGTGTGTGTGTGTGTGTGTGTGTGTGTGTGTGTGTGTGTGTGTACACTACTCTTTATTTGTGTAGTGTGTGTGTGTGTGTGTGTGTGTGTGTGTGTGTGTGTGTGTGTGTGTGTGTGTGTGTGTGTGTGTGTGTGAGTGAGTGAGTGTGCGTGTGTGTGTGTGCGCGTGTGTGTGGTGTATATGCATGTGCATGTGTGTGTACGTGTGTGTGTGTATGTGTGTGTGTGAGAGTGTGCATGTGCTGTATGTGTATGTAAATGGTATGAGTGTGTGTGTGCCACCTTATATTCATGTCTGTCTTTAAACGTGCATCTGTGAATACATGTTTCATATATTGTGTGTGTGTGTGTGTGTCACTGTGTGTGTGTGTGTGTGTGTGTGTGTGTGTGTGTGTGTGTGTGTGTGTGTGTGTGTGTGTGATAACAATATTTTACAGGATACTATCAGAAAGGTCAGCAGCCCAACACATGACATTCACAGAACTTCTCCATGTTACTACAGCTCTGAACTCGCAAGTTCAACAAGACTTGGAATGTTTATGTGTTCAAAAATAAACCCACCTCACTTCCCTTTGCTATATACGTACCCACTCATACAATCTTAGCATAACACCTGACATGCTGATAGATGATGGTGAGGTGGGGGGGCGGGGGGGGGGGGGAGGGGCTGGGGGATGAGGTGGTGGGGGTGCGAATGGAGAGACATGGAATAATGATAGATCAATACGCAATTATAAACACAGGTGTTTGTGCGCCTTTCCTGCTTGTATGCATGGTAGTGTGAATGAGAGTATTTGAGGCCAGTAACAGAGAGTAAGAATGTGTTTATGTGCACTATACATGTGTTACTGTCTGGTTTAAATTTCATTTTCAGAAGATGTCTGCTTTATCTCCATATCAGCTTTTTTCCAATTTCTCTTTTTTTTTCTTTTTTTTTCCAAATGTACGTGACGGGGCAGGGGAGGGTGAGGAGAAAGGGGGTGGGTGAAGGTGGGAGTGGAGTGGTGAAGATAGGTTGGGAAACGGCATACACCTACCTCAAACATATACTTGTACATACACACACCCAGCATGTACACATTAAAACACACACACACACACACACACACACACACAGCACGTACACATAAACACACACACACACACACATACAGCATGTATACATAAAAAAACACACACACACAACACGTACACACACACACACACATTCACATACCACACATGCAAACACACACACACACATGTACCCAGGTATGCACGTAACATCAGAGACATGATATACACACATATACACAGATGCCACTCATACATGAACATTTGTGACCAACATCTCATATCTCATACTATAACCAATAAATGAGGGTTTACAGCTGTAAACCGTTAATAAGACAAAAGGACTTCACCTGCCTTGGTTGAAAAGGTAAGTGCAGTATGTTCCACTGCTGCTCTCTGTATTTCCAAGACAGGGAAAGCATGGGAAGAAAGAGGGGCATTTCAGGCAGGGAGAGAAACGCTTGGGGCTGCCTTCAGCCAAAACTGTGGTGAACACTTCGGAAGGAGGGCAGTGGAAGGACGGGTGTAGGAAGGAGGGAGGACAGCAAGGAGTAGACCACACTGTCCCACCATGGAAAGCAGGCTCGCCCTTACTGTTTCTCCACACAACATGGGCCAGCCCATGCAGTTCAGGGAATACTGTGGGAATGCGACAGTTTGGGAGGTAACTCTGGCACTGTGCCAGTTTTCACTGGTCTTGTAGTCAACTTTAGCCTTGTACCAGTACAAACTGTAAGCTCTGGTACCACAAACCAGTTGGCGGAAATGAGCTATTTGCGGAAATGAGCTGTTTGAGTGGCATCCTCTCTCAGGCAAGTTCGCTGAAGAGGGATCCCCTCTCATGTGCTGTCCTGCTCCGCCCCGTTTTAGCTGCTGTGAGCCGGAGGTGTCAAAGTTCAATGCAGCATTCTGCTGTTCAGCTGGTGCTCTTCAAGCCAGGTTTTTACATGTAACGTTCCCTGCCACGCAGTGTCTCCCACATCCCTCCCTCCCACTGGCAGCCAGGCAGCACCTACAGCAGCCTCCATCTGGATTGCCTGCCCCCATCCTGACATGGCTTGTCTGCTATGCCAAGCGTGACCATGTGCTCCAGTCGAGTGAAGTTGTGATTTGCGCTCCATTGAAAAGAATATCTCACAAGAGCAAGAATATATCTCAGTAGGCGTACTACTTTTCAAAACAATCTGAATGAAAACACACACACACACAAACACACACAAGCTCTTTTTTGTAACAAGTGTTCTTACAGATATGAGCGCTTAACATTTTGGTTATACCAGATGTCACGAGTTTGTCACGAGGCCTACGACGATTGACCCATCTAGGATGGTGGGATTGTTCATTTGGTTGTTGTCGTCGTTATTGTCGTATATCCGTCCCTTAATGTGGCTTGTGGTGTGGTTGCACCTTTGGTGTGGTTTAGCTCAGGTTAGGTTTACTTTCTCTCTCTCTCTCTCTCTCTAATTCCACTGCCCGTGCAATTCATCCTGCAGGTTCACGGGTGGCTGGTATCTTTTCTTGTACTGGCTGTCTCTATCGGCCTCTCACCTGGTCTTTCCACCTGCCGCACGTGCAAGGTTCCTCTTAGGCTTGAGGTATTCTCACCGTGACGTAGCGTGGCATGTTGGCCGCCATCGTTTAGGCAAGTTTTCTCTTCACTCGAGCGGAAGATGTCTCTGGGAGCGCCTGCTCCGGTCCTGGTTCTTCACCTTATCGTCGAAGGTACAGTCAGTACCTTCACTTCCTACAGTCGGCCTGTAGGAGAGAGACATCACTTCATCTTTTTCCGCATCTGCGCTGCTGTCCTCTCAACTGGACAGAGGGCAGAGAGAGTCGTTTGACCCGCCTCTTTTGGGTCACCCACGGGTAGCTGGTAAGCATCAGTTTCGTGGTTTATTTGTTGTTGTGTTTTGTTTTTTTTATGTTAGCCGGCTAATTCTTCTCTTTTGCGCAATTTGTTTTTGGTTTTCAAAATTATAAAAGAAATATTGTTTGAGACCACTTTTTCTGGTTAATTCAATCTTTAACCTGGCCAGTCAAAATTATATCTTAAAAGTCTTTCTCCTTTTTATGCATTTGGTGATGCGGTAGTCGGCGGGGATGGGAGAGAACCTGGTGATTCAGGGTTGGTACTTGCTTGGTCTCGCTCGTCCGCCCCCGTCACAATTGCCGGGCTCACATTCTTCGGCCACCGTCTGTTTGTGTGTGCAAGGAGAACGAGTTTTATGTTCGCGAGCGTGCGTACGCATGATTAGTCGTTTGGATGCGTGGTGGGAAATTTGTGTTATTTTGAAATGTTGCCATAAAATGTGGGGATAATTGTGCCATTGAATTATTATTATTTGCAAATGTGGTGGCAGATGTAAAGCCATGGTTGCTTTATTAGTTCAATTCCTAAGAAAGGAAAATGTTAAACGTGAGTGAAAGAAGGATGAAGATAATTCATATTTGATTTATAGCCTGTTAATTTAATGCAGTCTCTTACCTGCTTCGTATGAGAAGATTTTAACGAACATTCCTGATTTGGTTCGTTTGCTGTGTTATGCTCGGGACTGTGTTGAGCTGGTGTTGTTGGTGTGTTTAGTAGACCTCCCCTCGCCCATCATGCGAGTGGCTGTTAGGGTTTAACGGCATGGGTCAGACTGTACTGACTGCGGGGTTCCAGTACCCGTCTTTCTACTTTCCTCCCAGTTACCTTTTCCCTCCTCCCGGAGACTTCACCCGGAGCACGCACTGGTTGGGAACGCACACTGGTTGGGGCCACGCACTGGTTGGGGCCACGCACTGGTTGGGACTGCCCACTGGTTGGTAACGCACGCTGGTTGGGACCGCGCACTGGTTGGTAACGCGCACTGGTTGGGGCCACGCACTGGTGGGGACCACGCACTGGTTGAGGCCACGTACTGATGGAAAAGCCCGTGGACTTGGCTGGACGGTCCTGATCCCCATCTAGGACCTCCGGCAACAACGCCCTGTCCCCCGAGACGCGTTCTCCACCGTCTGTTTGTGCGTGTCAAGGGTGTCGGCCTTGCACAACTCTCTTCAAGAACCGACCCGGTTTGGGGCACCTAGTGCGACAGGGTGCTCCCAGTAGACTTTGGAGAGGCAGGAGTGTGAGGGCACTACATGACAGGGAAAGGGATGGGTGCTGGAATTATTTATTTATGATTATGATTGTGTATGTCGTGTATTGAGATGCTTGATTGTGATTGTGCATGTTGTGCGTGTTGGAATGCTTGATTGTGATTGTGCATGGTGCGTGCGTTGAAATATTTATTTGTGATTGCGTGTGTTGATGTGAATAAATGGGGTGTTGTACGTATCGTAATCGTTCTTGTGTGGTCTCCTGCGAGGCGTGTGAGGTCAGTCACTCCCTTCACTCCCACTTAGACCGATCCTGTCAGGGCAGACCTCCAGGGGTCGGTCGTGACACCAGATATCCTGTACATCTTTATGCTTTAATACTTGCTTTGGGCTAGTGTTAATTGTAAAGAATTTTAGTATGAATCACTGTATATAGCTAACTGCTCGTAACAAATCTCTTACCGGTCCATCAACACAAACACACGTGCACACACACGCACGCACACACACACACGCGCGCGTGCGCGCGCGCTTACACACACACACACACACGCATACACACACACACACATGCATACACACGCTACTTCCCTAACCCTGTCTAAAATCACTTTATGTGAATAGACGTTAAATTGAAGAACGAACGAACACACACACACACTAACACACACACACACACACACACACACACACACACACACACTAACACACACACACAAATTACTTTTAAATTTTTGTTTGTTTGTTTTTTGTTTTTGTTTTTTTTGTTTTTGTTTGCTGTCCCAACCTCTGCGCCACCTCAGAGGCAGTGCACCCACGCCGCTCATTCCGACACCCCGTCCACAGCCACAGCCCGGTCAGCCCCGCCGCAGCCCCGGCACCGACAATCCACAGGGAGCAGTCAATGTCAAGTCGTCAGAGAGGCAACCCACCGGAGAAGACACTGCACTGCTGCCGAGTCACTTCGGTAGTGTTCAGTGGCGCCTGTTCTGATCTAACATACGCAGGACACCACCTACTAAGCCCCCTACTGACGACAATAATTGCTTAGTCACGGAGCCGGCGTGAGTGAGCTCTCCCTCCGGAGGGCGCCACCACGTCCGTCCAACGACAGCCCCCATCGACTCGCCAATACCGGTGACCCTGACAGAACCAAACCAAGGCCACAGACGTGGAGAGGACATCGAAACTGAGGTCACCATGAGAGCAGGGCATGAAGGGCCACAGAATTTGAGACATTTTTTTATTTTAATGCTGATCGATGAGAATGAGGATGATTAAGATGATGCTACGGATTTCCATTTCGGTCTGAGACTACATGACAGGGCTGTACTCTACGCTTCCTTTCATAATATATCCCGGCGTCAACCAGCCCCGAGAGATACAGGCACCTGCAGTGTTGGTCAGGAAATTTGAGCAACACTCTCAGAAACGCATCCATTAAGTGGATGAAACTCGACTGTGTGGTCCCAGTCTTCCCAACTGAGTCCGCAGCAAACTCAACTCTGGGTAGGAGCCGGTCGGGGCAGAAAAACCCACATGACTCTGATGGGATTCGAACCCACGACCTCCCAGCCGGGAGTCCGCGACGTTAACCACTTCGCCACTGCGGCTGGTCCATTACTTTTAAATTTGACTGACTAAAATGTGATGGTTACAAAGGTTCACTAACAAAATTTGGGTAACTGGAACAAGTGAAAATATGAAATGTTGAAGGCCTGACTGCACCCTCATCCCCCTTTCCCTGTCCTCCTTTCTGTGGAGAGGTCTTTTGCACTGCCAGAGGCTTAAGTGGCAGAGATGGAGGGAGGGTCTGTAAAGCAGAAGCTCACCAGAAATTCCAAGACTGTTCCATTAAAGCAGCAGTAAGTTCAGGACAGCAGGAGCAAAGAACAGACCAGAAAGTCAACAGGGCAGTGGAAGGTGAACAGTCAGTCATCAGATGCTGGTGTAGATGTTCTTCTTAGCTGCCTGCTTCCTCTCTACCCAATGGACCAATAGCTTACGGCCACTGATACACACCCTCAAAACCTGGAGCAGGGGGGACCATCCTCAACCAGGCAGGTCCCCAGGGGGATGCCCCCAGAAATGAGGGTAAGCTGCCATATCAGTCAGGCTTGCCTGGTCCAATAAGCAGTCCTGGACCAAATGGTGATGTGCCTAGCTGGATGGGGCGGGATGATAGGTGGCACTGTTATCTCCACTGAAATACTCCGTATGTCCTATGACAGGAGCTTCATGCGATCAAGAGCCGCGCTTTAAACTCTTGGCCCTTGTAAAGGTCACCCCAGTGAACAAACCATCCCCCTGTACTCACAGGGTAGGACTTTTTAGTCTTGAGGTAAGGGAGAGAAGCCCCCCCCCCTCATCTCCCCCATCCCACCCACCCCCATCCCCTTACAGGAAACTTGATCCGAGCTGTCGAAGACGGCGCAGGTTTCGGGGATAAATCAGGACACACATGCGTCAATGATTATCGACGGCAAAAGATGAAAAAGCATACCCTCAAAACACAGCTGTGCCCTGGCGATTGCGTGGCGCTGTTCCTGTATCACTCACCTTGCACTGCACTGGCAGCCATCTTGATGCTGACTTACGTTTTGCCAGGGGATACAATCAACATCACAGGCTTTAGTCTGATTACACTGGCTGATTGATGGCTGGTATCTGATTTTTCTTTTTTCTTTTTAAAACTGCTTGTAGCCTGCATCTTTCATTTTAACAAGTTAGGAGAACCTCCGTCACATACAGTGATCAGCAGCCTTCTTATTCTGCATTTGCCAATGACAAAATACACTGAGTTTAAATTAGTTGGCAAGGAAGCGAATCTGAAATGAGGCAGGGAACAATGAACAGTAAGTAACAAACAAGTAGGGTAACTCTTGCTCCCATGATGAAATCGCTGCACACCCGTAACGCCAAAAGAATGCTGCTTGCGACACCGAATCGCCTGGCAGAAATGACAACACTGCGCACACAGAACAAACAAGGAGACACCCCCCTCAGGGTCATAAGCAGCATTCATTTGGAGTGACAACATCCCAGGGGAATGTCGCCTTGTTTGCTCTGTGTGCTCTGTGTTGTCCTTTCTGCTGGTCGATTTGGTGTTGTAAACAACACTGGTTTGGAGTTATGGGTGTGTATTCATTTCATCATGGACACAACAGTTACTTTACTTGTCTGTTACAGTCGACAAGACACAAAGTTAGCCACCAACAGCAGTGAACTACTCACCTTGTAGAAAGACTACCATTCCAATCGGACAGACTGTCATAAATTTCCAAGGTGTGTCAGACCCAACCTTTGGGTTTTTGGGTTGTTTTTTTTTACTTCTCATAAAATCCATATCTATCACTATACAACTACCCCCATCAAAATGTGTTCCTTATACTGCTATCTGTTTTCAACACTTTAAAAGCTAAGCATCCTTTTATTTTCTGTTGCTTTTCTTTTTCCTCAAACAAGAGCTCTGCCGTCACCCTGGCACTTGCCCACAACCGACAAAGGAGGAGACGACTCAACTGGTGCCGCATTCATTATTACAGTGCTCCCACGATACCGGTGAGCTGTGACTAATGAAGAAAACCGAGATGATTTAAATAATCAAAACTAACAATAAAGCAACAACAACAACAACAAAAAGTGGAATGTCCTCTTCTACAGCTGTGAACAGAAAAAGGAATACCGTCTGATATCACGTTGGAAGTCATCAAGACTGACCTAAGCTTTATCACTCTGATTAATATAACGAAGCACTAATTGTGACTCCAACTGTAACTGACTAAAGGGTGAAGATAATGAGTGACCTACTGACAACTTTCTTTTTTACCCCCCCCCCCCCCCCCCCCCCCCCCCCCCCCCCCCCCCCCCCCCCCGACAAATGCCTACATAATTATACATACTGTCACTCAAACACACAATTTAGAATATTACTAAAATCAGATTTACTGCTCTGAGACAAAGATGCAGATAAGCAAACATTTCATCTTGTTTGCTTTTGGTGTTGCTATTTGAATCAATCCATGTTGAATATAGCCTGGCCGACCACAAAGGGTCCTATCAGAGCTATCATCTTATCACAATCACTCTCTACAAAAGTAAAACACACTCACACACACACACACACACACACACACACACACACACACACACACACACACACACACACAGAGTCAAAAACACATGCACACACACACACACATTCATTCATACAACTGACTAAAAGTAAAAGTACTAAGGGAGGGTGTGTGTGTGCGTGTGTGTGGGGGGGGGGGGGGGCTATGTTCTTACTGACCATACTTATCACATCATACTGTACTGTAAAGTGTTTGAATTTCATTTAAATATGGTTCCGCACAATTACAAACTTATCTCTTAGAATGCAGTTTCTTCTGACACAAGCCCACTACAACAGCTCACAGGAAGAAATCAGACAAAGTTGCCATGAGGCAGCTGACCTGAGGAGATACTGCACTGCTGACAGAACACTACTTTCTATTATCATCTACCCTCAACATCACTGAGGAGGAAACACTGCATTGCTGACAGAACACTACCTACTATTATCATCTACCCTCAATGTCACTGAGGAAACACTACACTGCTGACAGAACACTACCTTCTATTATCATCTACCCTCAATGTCACTGAGGAGGAGATACTGCACTGCTGACAGAACACTACTTTCTATTATCATCTACCCTCAACATCACCGAGGAGGAAACACTGCATTGCTGACAGAACACTACCTTCTATTATCATCTACCCTCAACATCACTGAGGAGGAAACACTGCACTGCTGACAGAACACTACCTTCTATTAT
>CM031612.1:67852420-67854920 GCA_018398815.1 Conus ventricosus | reverse complement strand
CTGGTGTGTGGAGGTTTGGGGCCTCTAAACAATCACTTTGCCCAAAAAGCTAACACTGAAGAAAACTTCCTCTTTGCTCTTTGTAAATGTTGTCAAAGTTTGGGCCATCTCAAATTTTGTTTCAACTATTTCATGACCATGGTATAACTACCAACTCTATCCGTCAAAATACATTTGTCATCTGCTAGTCCATTAAAATGTTTTATCTATTTTTTTTACTGTCTGGTATGCAAAACAATAATATAAGCAACAAGTTCAGGAGTTGTTCAACTTGTTTTCTACGAAAGAAAAAAAAAATCTTGTTAAACCAAAAAAAAAGTAAAAATAAACAAAACAAACGGAGAAAATATCACAAAAGTGTCATGTACGTACGTTCCTGACTTTAGCTCTCAAAACGAAAACGAAGGCGACGCTTGGCATAGAGCAGACATGATTCATTTCTCACCAATTCACCCCCAAAATTACGATACGAAACCAAGGAGTGGAACACAAACACTAAGACTAACTGTCTGTTATATCATTTTGCTCTTTCCTCTTCACACTTGAACAGACATATGATAAATGAGTACAGAACTGATGCGGAATTAATTCCTGTAGCCTTCATAACACGAATTACCTGCAAACTTGATCGTCAAGAAAACACAAGGCGGATTTACGATTCTCGCCTCTGAATGCTCGGCAAAATGGCGTTTCTTCGGTGATTCCCCTTTACCCGGAAGAGGATTTATTATGCTTGTTTTCCTGAAGTGGTTCCCGTCCGTTGTGAGATCCACTTTCGGCACATTGGCCTACCGACTGTGCGTTGGTCTGAATGTGTGCGCTTATGCGTGGAGTGTTCTTGTGCATGATATGTGTTCGTGTGAAACTAATTATATATTACCAGACCGATCCCCAAAAGAAAACTTGAAATTTTGTCCTAAGTTTGCATCCACCCCTGATTCTAAAACTGATAAAATCCCAAATCATAAAGTGCAACTGAACCCTAAATCATTAAGAGAAAAAGATAAACTTAAATGCATAGTCGTAAATTTCCAATCTCTTATTAAGAAAAAGGAAGAACTCAGTAATTTAGTCACTGAAAAAAACATTGATGTTGTAATTGGAACAGAAACTTGGCTAGAAACTGGAACATCCAGCAGTGAACTTCTAATGGAGGATTTTGATATTTATAGAAAGGACAGACTTGGAAAAAGAGGTGGGGGAGTCTTGATTGCCATTAGGAAGAACTTAGCCAGTGAGTTTTTATATCAAGGCAAAAATAGTGAAAGTTTATTTTGTAGGATTAATTTCAAGAATAAGAGACCTGTCATTGTTGGATCAGTTTACAGACCTCCAGACTCAGATGAAAATGTATGTTTGTCTATTTGCAGAGACATTTCTAACATTGTTTTGGCCAATAGGAAGGCAATATTATGGATTGGTGGAGACTTTAATTTACCAGATATTGATTGGGGTGAAGATGCCATACTTGGTAATCAATACAGTAAAAATATTAATACTCAGTTTTTTGATGCCACCAAAGACCTTGGATTAGTACAGTCAGTTGAATCACCAACTCGTGGTAAGGCATTCCTGGATTTATTTTTTACCAATTGTCCAGGCGCTTTAGGCAATCAGGAATTAATTGCAGGCCTGGGTGATCATGACATAGTTCTCTTAGAGAGTAACTTTCAACCCTTTCGAAGAAAACCCCCTAAACGTACCATCAGACTCTGGAACCAAGCAGATTTACCAAAATTGCGCAGGGATACTCATAATTTCAGTCGTCTTTTTTTGAGGTCCCATAGTGTTAAAGATAATGTCAGTGATCTTTGGAAGTGTATAAAAACTAACTTGGAATATATTATGGATGACAACATACCTACTAAAATAACTTCAAGCAAGAACCACCAGCCATGGATTACTACTAAAACTAAACGTTTGTTGAGAAGGAAACATCGTTTCTTTAAGAAATTGAAACTACATCCTAATTCAGAAAGATTACTGGTTAGGTATAAACATATTAAGAGAAGGTGTCAGAGAGAATGTAGACTTGCTCACTCCAATTATGTTAATTCGATGATTTCGGAAGGTGATCATCAAAACAAGAAATTATGGTCTTACATAAGGAGTAAGAGACAGGACAACATTGGGATTCCAGACCTGAGAAACAACCAGAATAACCTAATACAGGACCCTGAAGGGAAAGCAAACTTACTAAACAAGCAGTTTTGTTCAGTTTTCTCAAATCCCAAACCTTTAATTAGCGTTGGACTAAAGGATGATGATAAACTCCCTGAAATGCAAAACATCAAAGTAAACAAAGCAGGAGTATTTAAGTTACTGACCAATATCAATGAAAACAAAGCTACTGGTCCCGATGGCGTTCCTGGCAAGCTCTTAAAATTATGTGCCAATGAATTGAGTGAGGTATACCAATTACTTTACCAAGCTTCACTGGACCAGGGAGTAATACCTGATGAGTGGCGAGATGCGAGCATTGTTCCCTTATTTAAAAAGG
>CM031612.1:67794920-67847420 GCA_018398815.1 Conus ventricosus | reverse complement strand
GCAATCTTGATGGCACCCGCAGTGAGTTCCACAGCCGTACAGAACTAGGATAAAATGAATGTAAGTGGCTGTCAATATTTGATGCAGGTATGGCATAAGATTGACTGCCACTCCTGGTGCTACTTTTATTCAATACTAGTTGTTCCATTTTCCAAGTTCTTTCCCACTCTTGTAAAGCGTTTAGATCTTCTTGTAGAATGTGTGTATCATTCTTGCTTCTGATTGTTCTATATACTAAGCTGTCATCTGCAAAAAGCCTTACAGTAGTTCCAGGAGAGAGATTTCTACTTATGTCATTTATATAAATTAAGAAAAACAAGGACCCCAGAACAGTTCCCTGTGGTACACCTGACAAGACTGGTTTACAATGGGATGACGACCCTTCCACAACAACTTTCTGCGTTCTCCCAACGAGGAATGATCTAGCCCATTTTAGCAAAGAACCGCCAATGCCGATGTGTTCTAATTTAAGCAGCAGGCCCTCATGGTCAACCTTATCAAAGGCTTTAGAAAAGTCTAATAAAATTGCATCTATTTGCTGTCTGTTGTTAAGACAGTTATTAAAATCATTGAGAGTTGTTATAAGTTGAGTCTCACAACTCCTTCGCTGTCTAAAACCATGCTGGGCGTTATTTAAGAAGTCATATTTGTCAAGATGGTCCATTATGCTACAATATATTATGTGTTCAAGTAGTTTTGCTGATATGGATGTAAGAGATACAGGTGTATAGTTCTCTGCTTTTGTTTTGTCACCCTTTTTGAATAAGGGAACAATGCTCGCATCTCGCCACTCATCAGGTATTACTCCCTGGTCCAGTGACGCTTGGTAAAGTAGTTGGTATACCTCACTCAATTCATTGGCACATAATTTTAAGAGCTTGCCAGGAACGCCATCGGGACCAGTAGCTTTGTTTTCATTGATGTTGGTCAGTAACTTAAATACTGACCCCCTGACAAATTCCTCAAGAAAGGATCTGCCAAAACCAAATCAAACCACAACCACAAATTTGCCCATCTGGGCACTTCCTCTGACCCATACAAGTACAGCTTCTTCCCATCAACCATCCCAGCCTGGAACTCCCTGCCTGCAACAGCAGCAGAGGCTCCCTCCTTGGTATCATTCAAGAGGGAGCTGAACAAAATCCCAGCCTAGATCCCAATCCCAACTAGCCGAACAGTAAATGATGGGCAGGGTTGTGCCGGTCCAGGTCATGACCTGGGGTCGCCACGATTACCGGGTAAGCCTCCCCAGATACTAATTAGGCTAGTTGAGTCCCCCCCTTTTTTCTTTTCTTTTTTTTTTTTTTTTTTGCCTGCCGCAACACGCTGCCCCGGAGCTGAACTCAGGGTACTAAGGCGATTTTGCATCTCTTTAGCTATCTTTTCGTTGTCCCTATTAGATCTTTGTTTATTTTATCCAACGCCTCTGAGGTCAATAATAGTCAACAATGACGGCTGACCTACAATTTTGAAGATTGAAGATTCTGGCTGCTCATCAAAGGAAAGAATTAAGTTAACCTGAATGATGAGTGTAGTCTTAGGGTGCACCAATGAAGTGATGCAACTGCGAAATGTAGTGTTCATACTTGTGAGTGTGTATACACTAGCGTGTGCGTGCGTGCGTGCATGTGTGTGTGTGTGCGCGCGCGCGAAAACGTTTTCGTGCGAGTAGTAGTAGTGTGTATACGCCAGTGTGTGTGTGTGTGTGTGTGTGTGTGTGTGTGTGTGAAAACGTTTTCGTGCGAGTGTGTCTCAATGTGTACACATGGTGTGTGTGTGTGTGTGTGTGTGTGTGTACGCATGCATGTGTGTGTGTGTGTGTGTTGAGAACATTTTGACTGCAATCTTTTATTGTTTGATAGATTTATTGATTCTGTTTATTTATTGACATTTATCAGTTGACGCAAGAAAGAAACACACAGGCCTACTGAGGAACATCACAGGTTCATGGCGACCTCAGCTTGGTTAAAGCGGGCTTTTGATGCCTGTGGGTGTGCACACACACGCACTCGCATACACATGCACACACACAGGCGCGCATGCGCACACACACACACACACACACACACACACACACACACACATATATATATATATGAATACATGTACACCCATATACACAGGCATACATATACATAGGCCTACATATATGCATGCACACGTGCGGACTTGACTGCATGCAGAAGCATGTTCACATAAGCCCACAGAACACAAATGCACACATATATGCATGCACGCTCGCTCACACACACACACACACACACACACACACACACACACACACACACACACACACACACACACACACACATTGGCCCGTGCCTACCTACCCATGCACACACGTGCACACATACACGCAAACACACACATACAATGATATAGTGGCATAGACAATTTAAGGTAGGTACTTAAGGTCTGACCAGCGCGTTTGGACTAATGCACAGGTGAAACATCTGCTAAATCGTATCCATGAGACCCTTGTCTTTGATCTTTTCATCAATGGATTTATCCATTGGCTGTGAATCCTGAGCAGTGTGGTTTCAAACCGTACCAAATATACTGTGACGTATATGGATTAGTCGGCATGTAGTGACACCTTACTGAAACTGAAACTTTACGTAAAAACATTTAAATAGCTAGGTATGACTTGAAAACGGCGGCAGCGCAACAATGGTAAAACTGAAATGATGCCTTTTCTACCAAAGAGGCTCTTGAATACCACCTCCTCTTCGGATTCTTTCTGTAACCCGCCGATTTGTCGGCGCTGCTTACAAATCGACGGGCTATACCTTCATTGGTATCTGTCCATGACAGTGGTGTTACACTTTCCACTTCTGCATGCAATCTGCGTGTCATTTCTCTTTCAGTTGAGCAGTCGTATATCTCTAACCTCTGCCGAATTTGCTAATGACAGCTTCGAAGAACTAGTTCTGTTCGTTCTCTTTTAATGAAGACTCAACTAAAACTCTTAACTGTTCTCTAGTTCTCTCCAAACTCGCATACTTCAAACTTAAAAGAAAAATGACTCTTCTACCGAACGAAAAACACAATTATAAAACAAAACATGACGCGTTTCGACCTCTTTGGGCTTCTTCAGGCAAGACAAACAAATTTCAAGACAATGAAAACGAAGGACGAGCTTGGTTGTGATTAAAAAGAAAACCAATGAAAAAGTTTTGAAAATTGAAACTCATGTAGGTCCCCTAACAGTAGGCTTAGATGCCTCCTGTGACTTACTTATCTACCAATGGTGAAAAGGCCAAATCCACACCCAAACACAAAGCACGTATCCGTACCTAATGTACCCTTACCTTATTGGATCTACCACCTGAAGGATGGGAACATGTATAAATTGGCAAAAAAAACGCCACACTGAGGTTACGTCATCGAACCAAATGGCACAGGACGCGGTTGGGAGAAGGGGAGGGGAGGAGGAGGAGGAGAGATAAGATGAAAAGGACGTTAAAGTTTAAATGCTAAACCTGGTGCTGGAGGGCGACGCGTCTGAGGAAGCAGCAGTCTTGTCTGGGGTCCCCCAAGGCACCGTGCTCGGCCCTTTGCTGTTCTTGTGCCATATCAACGACCTTCCGGCATCAGTAAAGTCAACAGTACGCCTCTTTGCTGATGACTGCCTTCTGTACAGATCAATCCGCTCCATTCAGGACCATCTCATCCTCCAGCAAGACCTCAAAAACTTGGGCATACAGATTTCTTCTGACCTGAAATGGACTGCCCATGTCGTGGGGCTGTGCAAGAGGGCTGGATCAACCTTGGGCTTCCTACGTCCAAATCTCCGTAATTGCCCACAGGACTGTCGCCGCCTTGCCTACATTGCACTCGTCAGGTCCACCCTTGAGTACGGCGCTGTGGCATGGGATCCATACACAAAGCAAGACATCGATCGACTTGAAAAGGTCCAGCGACTAGCCGCCCGCTTTATTTGTAACAACTACAGAGACAGGGATCCAGACTGCCTCACCAAGATGCTCCAATACACCAGCCGCCGTGGCGAAGTGGTTAGCGTCGCGGACTCCCGGCTGGGAGGTCGTGGGTTCGAATCCCATCAGAGTCATGTGGGTTTTTCTGCCCCGACCGGCTCCTACCCAGAGTTGAGTTTGCTGCAGACTCAGTTGGGAAGACTGGGACCACACAGTCGAGTTTCATCCACTTAATGGATGCGTTTCTGAGAGTGTTGCTCAAGTTTCCTGACCAACACTGCAGGTGCCTGTATCTCTCGGGCCCGGTTGACGCCGGGATATATTATGAAAGGAAGCGTAGAGTACAGCCCTGTCATGTAGTCTCAGACCGAAATGGAAATCCGTAGCATCATCTTAATCATCCTCATTCTCATCGATCAGCATTAAAAAAAATGTCTCAAATTCTGTGGCCCTTCATGCCCTGCTCTCATGGTGACCTCAGTTTCGATGTCCTCTCCACGTCTGTGGTCTTGGTTTGGTTCCGTAGGAGTCACCGGTATCGGCGAGTCCATGGGGCTGTCGTTGGACGGACGTGGTGGCGCCCTCTGGAGGGAGAGCTCACTCACGCCGGCTCCGCGACTAAGCAATTATTGTCGTCAGTAGGGGCTTAGTAGGTGGTGTCCTGCGTATGTTAGATCAGAACAGGCGCCACTGAACACCACCGAAGTGACTCGACAGCAGTGCAGTGTCTCCTCCGGTGGGTTGCCTCTTGACGACTTGACATTGACTGCCCCCTGTGGATTGTCGGTGCGGGCTGCGGCGGGGCCGACCGGGCTGTGGCTGTGGACGGGGTGTCGGAATGAGCGGCGTGTGTGCACTGCCTCTGAGGTGGCGCAGAGGTTGGGACAGCAAAAAAAAAAAAGAAAAAAAAAAAAGCTCCAATACCTCCAACTACCACCTCTGGAGGACCGCCGAAGACAGCTTCGACTCACCATGCTGTACAAGATTGCCGGCGACCTGGTCCCTGCCATACCAGCCAAAACCTTCCTCACCCCAGCAGATCAATACAGGCGGAGAATCAAGCCAACCACATTCACATACTGTATAAGCCAAAAACCCCTACGAAGGCAGACCTACAACAACAATAGAGCCTTCGTCATACAACCCACTGCAACAGAACAATATAGAAACTCCTTTTTCATTCGAACCCCCCTGGAATGGAACCTCTTGGACAACACCACCGTCCAACAGCAGAATGCCAGTGCCTTCTCCACCGCACTAGGCAGGGTTGAGGCGGCCGTTTTCCACCACTAACCCCACCACCACCCCTCACCCCCCCCCCCCCCCTTCCACCCCCCCCCCCCCCCCCCCCCTTGTTTGTAATCTTTTAAGGTCTTACGCTGCGCAACCAGTTGTATCGCAGTCATCATTGGCTCCTACAACTAGCCGCCAACCAACAACCAGATCCCTTCAATGACAGCTATAAGAACCACTGAGTTATGTAACTTGAACAGAGCGCATAGAAAAGGCGTGGGGAGATGGTAGTGGACATATTGGAGTCAGAGTCGGGAAATGAGATGTTCTCGTGCAGCTGATTGCCTGGTTTATTGTCAATCTCGTCAATCGGCGGTAGAGTACTTTCTGAAGGCATTAAATTGATGTGAACTTCAGCAGTTGAAAAGGTTCGTTTGTTTCTTTTTCTTTTTTCTCCTAAAGCATGCTGATATTTTGACGGATCCTTGGTCGTCTAACCTTGGCTGAGGCTGTGCCTGCCCATACTGCCCTTCTAATTATTCATTTCCCCCGGGCACCCGACCACGATCTCGGTCGAACACGAACGCCTATGGCCGCTGCGTCCGACCAGAGGTCTGGCGTCAATCATGATATAAACCTAGAACATCTTTTTTTTTTTCCTCATGTTTTTTGTTGTTGTTTTCTTCCGACATCATGAGCAAATGAAACAACGTTGCAGCGAGGCAACTTTTAGATTATTCATTGTAGAAAATTTTAGCAAACAACTCTGAAAGTGTAAACACAAAAGCCATATAAGTTTACATGGCTGAAAAGAAGAAGTTTAGCTACGACACCGTCAAGTTTGTTTGCATTTCTTCATCACAAATGTAATAATACACACTGTTGGAGTAACAAGTGGTGGTGAAAGATCTGTTCGACCCTTATTTTATCAAGGAATCATGCAAATCTGGATCTTTCAACACACACTGAAAATCATAATGCAGGAAAACTTCTGTAGCAGTTTGCCCTCGTCAAGTGACGATCCCCAGTTATGACGTCAGGCAACACCGAGCTTTCAAGTGAACTGTCAACACAGACCAGGATGGGAATATTAAGGTTAAACAGCCAGTGGCCATGTCAGGGCTGAAAGAACTGACAAACAAACAAACAACAAAGAAGAAGAAAAAAAGAAAGAAAGAATCAGTTTCGGGATAAAAATGCTGTGTTTCAGCCTGTCATTTAGTGGGCCCGTGTTTTTTTTAATGCTTGATAAGGGTTTTTATAAATAAGCCGAAAATTTGCAATATGCTTATTGGGTGTAGGTAGTTTCTACTATTCAAAGAAAGAAAAGAAGAAGATGACAAAGAGAAGAGAGAGAGAGGAGAGAGAGAGAGAGAGAGAGAGAGAGAGAGAGAGAGAGAAGAAAAGAAAAAGAAAGAAGGAAAAAAGGAGGAAAAAATCGTTAAAAAACCAACATGATACCTGATCCGTATTGTCAGGTTAGGACACGCCGGGTCTGCTTAAAGGCTCTCTGATCAACAATAACAGACATCGGGGGATATTGAAACATAGTTCAGCTGATTGAGAGGACTCCCTCGTGGTGCGTTGAGAGAGACTGTGCGTGGAGAGAGGACTGTTAAAACAATAGAGTGTTTTTGAACAAGGAAAAAGAAAGGCGAGAGATTGTAGGGGGAGGGTGAAAGGAAAAGACAGAGAGAGAGAGAGAGGGGAGAGATGAGAGAGAGAGAGAGAGAGAGAGAGAGAGAGAGGTCGGGGGAGGGGGGAGGGAAAGAGAGAGAGAGGAGGGGGGGAGGGGGGAGACAGACAGACTTGTAAAGGGGGTCGGGAGAGCGTTTGTGAAAGGGGTGAGAGAGACACGACAGAGAAGACACAGACAGAAATACAGAGAATGGCTTACTACAGACCTAAATGACTTTAAACGATGAAAAAAACGCGAGTAGGCTATTTTCCTGATGATCTCCAACTGTTCTTACATAGCAGACAGACATCAATAGTAGAGGGAAATTAACGAAGTTTGAATACCATCTCCGCCCCCCGCCCCTGCAACAACCCCCCCCCCCCCCCCCCACTCCCCCGAAAAAGAGAAGAAGGAAAGAAGGCATGCACTACGTGCTTGCTTCTCTGCATATCCTAAGCGTAGAATCAACCTTCCGCGGGATCGTGTGCTAGATCACAAGGACATCCTGAACCAACGCACCATTGAAAGCAACGTGATTTTACATCCTCTTCTCTAGCTTAGGGCTTGCTGCTGGTGTCCCACGGCATGTGAAGGGAAAAACTTGTGTTTTGTCTTCAGGCTGCGATTCGACCATACCAACCCAGCCGACGCTTAGTCGTTCTGCCAGTATGCCTGGTGTAGTATGAGCTAACGCATTGAAACCAGATACGATTACCTTCCTCGTACGTCTAAGTAGTAGTAAACGGTGTGAACTATGTAAGGACGAAAAGAGCTAATGCATTCAAACTTGCTATGTAAGGACGAAAAGAGCTAATGCATTCAAACTTACAATGTAAGGACGAAAAGAGCCAATGCATTCAAACTTGCAATGCAAGGACGAAAAGAGCTAATGCATTCAATCTTGCAATGTAAGGACGAAAAAAGCTAATGCATTCAAACTTACAATGTAAGGACGAAAAGAGCCAATGCATTCAAACTTGCAATGCAAGGACGAAAAGAGCTAATGCATTCAATCTTGCAATGTAAGGACGAAAAAAAGCTAATGCATTCAAACTTGCAATGTAAGGACGAAAAGAGCCAATGCATTCAAACTTGCAATGTAAAGACGAAAAGAGCTAATGCATTCAAACTTGCAATGTAAAGACGAAAAGAGCTAATGCATTCAAACTTGCAATGTAAGGATAAGGACAAAAACAGCTCATGCATTCAACTTACAATGTAAGGACGAAAAGAGCTAATGCCTTCAAACTTGCAATGTAAGGACGAAAAGAGCCAATGCATTCAAACTTACAATGTAAGGACGAAAAGAGCTATTGCATTCAAACTTACAATGTAAGGACGGAAAGAGCTAATGCATTCAAGCTTGCAATGTAAGGACAAAAAGAGCCAATGCATTCAAACTTACAATGTAAGGACGAAAAGAGCTACTGCATTCAAACTTACAATGTAAGGACGGAAAGAGCTAATGCATTCAAGCTTACAATGTAAGGACGAAAAGAGCCAATGCATTCAAACTTACAATGTAAGGACGAAAAGAGCTAATGCATTCAAGCTTGCAATGTAAGGACAAAAAGAGCCAATGCATTCAAACTTACAATGTAAGGACGAAAAGAGCTAATGCATTCAAGCTTGCAATGTAAGGACGAAAAGAGCTAATGCATTCAACTTACAATGTAAGGACGAAAAGAGCTAATGCATTCAATCTTACAATGTAAGGACGAAAAGAACTAATACATTCAAACTTGCATTGTAAGGATGAAAAGAGCTAATGCATTCAGTCTTGCAATGTAAGGACGAATAAGAGCTAAAGCATTCAAACTTGCAATGTAAGGACGAAAAGAGCTAATGCATTCAACTTACAATGTAAGGACGAAAAGAGCTAATGCATTCAAACTTACAATGTAAGGACGAAAAGAGCCAATGCATTCAAACTTACAATGTAAGGACGAAAAGAGTCAATGCATTCAAACTTGCAATGTAAGGACGAAAAGAGCTAATGCATTCAAACTTGCAATGTAAGGACGAAAAGAGCCAATGCATTCAAACTTACAATGTAAGGACGAAAAGAGCCAATGCATTCAAACTTACAATGTAAGGACGAAAAGAGCTAATGCATTCAAACTTGCAATGTAAGGACGAAAAGAGCTAATGCATTCAACTTACAATGTAAGGACGAAAAGAGCTAATGCATTCAAACTTACAATGTAAGGACGAAAAGAGCCAATGCATTCAAACTTACAATGTAAGGACGAAAAGAGCTAATGCATTCAAACTTGCAATGTGAGGACGAAAAGAGCTAATGCATTCAATCTTACAATGTAAGGACAAAAGAGCTAATGCATTCAAACTTGCAATGTAAGGACGAAAAGAGCTAATGCATTCAAACTTACAATGTAAGGACGAAAAGCCAATGCATTCAAACTTACAATGTAAGGATGAAAAGAGCTAATGCATGCATTCAAACTTGCATAGTAAGAATCATTGTACATAGGAAAGACAAAATGAAGCGCAGAAGAGAGAATTCTTCTTCTTCTTTTTTTTAAGTGGGGAAGGACTTTAAAATGGTATTCTGATTTTTGTTTTATGGAAATAAAGGAGTGAGATGTGTGGTGCACGTGGGGTGCATGATTGCCTTGGCATGTGAATGTGTATGTAGAGAGCATGGTGTGATAATTACATTATATTGTGTGTAGAGACCGTGGTGTGATAATTGCATTATATTGTATAACTTTCCTGCTCACGCCTTACACTCCTCGGCCCCTTCCCTCACACACACACACACACACCCCTTCCTTTCCAACTGCCCCTCCCCCTTTTTTTAAAAAATCTGCGTAAGTTTTTATCCGCCTATCGAAGTGCATCCCACATTTTTCTTTCAACGGTGCTAAGAACTTGCTGACTTTACAACAACAACAAAAAAAAAATTTAAGCATGTGTGAGTGCATTCAATGAGTAGTCATCATCCAAGTCAAGGACTAGAGCGCTCAATCCACCTCTTCACGTATTGTACGTAGAATGGAGAGAGAGAGAGAGAGAGAGAGAGAGAGGGGGGGGGGGGTGACCCTATTGGAGATTCAAACCTCGAACCTTGGATGTGCTGGCTTTCTGTTGGGGGCATTATCCACGAATTTAGCCAGCACACCCTAATCCTTTTTGGTCCCGTCCAGCCGGTGCCAGCAATCATGAATGGGGGTGGGGGGGGGATAAGATAAGATAATGTTGCTTATAGCCCAGCCGACTGCAGAGGGCCACATCAGGGCTGTCACCAGGGTGGGGGGGGGGGGGGGGGGGCGGATTCATGAACTAAGCAGAATGAAATAATTTGTAGTAATAAAAATCTTGAAAGGAGTCGAAAGCAGATTGATTTTGCTCCCAAAATATTGCAGAATGATGAAAGAAAATGAAATTCTATGATTTTGGTCCAGAAAATATCAGGATGATTTTAGGAAAAATGAATTCAAATATTGTATTAATTGATCTTGGATGCTGTTGAAAGGGAATGGGATGTGTTTATAAAAAGATCTCGAGTATAGTTGAAAGCAGATGTGTGTGTGTGTGTGTGTGTGTGTGTGTGCTTGCTTTGATGTGACTCTGTGGTGTGTGTGTGAGTGTGTGTGTGTGTGTGTGTTGTGCGTGTGTGTGTGTGTGTGTGTGTGTGTGTGTGTGTGTGCGCATTGATATGACTTTTTTATTAACATGTAATTATGTTCATAACTCCTTCCTTTTTGTCTCTCATGGTAGTTGTAAACTCTTAGGGCTTTGTTGAGATTTTAACACGAATAAATGCACATGATAATGAAATGATGATAATGATTAATGGAAAAAAAATTACAGAAACTTTGCTTTCAAACCTGAATTTACTTGATCCATACTTAATTGTTCAGCTATATATATATATATATATATGTCTCTCTCTCTCTCTCTATTATTATATATATATATATATATATATATATATATATATATATATATATATATATATATACGTGCATACATATTGAACAATTTAGTAGTGGGAGAAAACAAGTGCAGACTAACAATTCCACCATAATGCTAATAATGACTTGGAAAAGATTCGAAAGGAAAAAAAAATCAGTTAATATATATATATATATATACACACACGTGTGTGTGTGTGTGTGTGTGTGTGTGTGTGTGTACGTACACAGTTGTCCCTTCACCCCCCCCCCCCCACCCCCCCCCCCCACCGCCCGTTCCTCACACCCATCCCCTTAAACCAGATTCATCGAAGAGATCGTTTCCGATCGTTTCCAACACACTGGATTGGTATATTTATTCTTTTTATTTATCTGCATCTTAATTCTTTTTTTTAACATATTTATTCACTTATTTAGATGGTAAATTTAGTGCTTTTTTTGACTCTGTGAGTGAGAGTGTGCGTGCGCATATTTGTGTGTTGTGTATGCATGTAATAACCAGTAATTGTACAAATTAAAGCAAGCGTGGGTATCTGAAGTGAGACTGATCGAGGACAAGCATACACACAAAAAGATCAATGTTGTAAATATTTTATTAGCAACAATATTGGAACCATATCACGGATAACTGTAACATACAGAATAATAAAAACTGATTGACAGTCATATGTGGAAGAAATCTTACATGAAGCGGGTAGAAATCAACAAGAAGATAACCCTTGCTCCTGCAATCATAGTTGCACAAAGGGACATAACTGCAGACCACTGCCCAGCATACAGGTGGAAACCAAAGCCAGCATTGATCTGAGTTGTGTACATCTAAATGTATAACTATGGAGCAAAAGGAACATCCCCCTTTATTCACCGTCATGTGTTCTGTCAGGAAATGCAAGAAATAATATTAAACTAAGCAAGACAGAGGTAAAGTGCAATTAAAGTAGTTACAAGCCATGGGTAAATTCGGATGTATCGCCGTTCTCGGTGAGCTGTGATGAGGCTAAATCGCGGAAAGCTACTTCTGACTAACTGGGAAAGTGACAGAGCACATAATACCCATTCACATGCCAAGCATTCCTAAAATCTCATCCTACAATGTTAACACCCACGTAGCGACAGCCATCCTGTAGTTTTAGTTTTTTTCAGTTTTATTTTAATGCCCAGCCCATCACACAGTACCCTTTAGCCAGCCTGCAGACGAAGGAAAGTTTGTAAACACACCACACTCAGCAGATGTAGCCAGCCCACACTGTTGGGACATTCAAATACCTGACCTGTCACCTTGCTTTATGTGTGCCCACTCTGCGTGAACGCTACCGTTCAAAGAAAGAAACTGATGTCATTGTGAGATCAATACAGAATAAAACTTGGGCAACAGCCAGATGTTTGCAGTAAGACACTAATGCCTTAATACCATTGTAGATACCTGCTAGCTTAGCTGACATACATGTACCATTATTGATCGTTGCTGGACAGGAGAAACCTACTCGTGCATGGTTTCAAAAAGGTTCACATTTGCTTAAACATGCTTTCCCATGAAAAAGAAAGAAAGAACAATCGCTTCTCTTCTCAAACTGACTGCAAAGCTGATTTCCATTCCACATCCATTTTGTGGAGAAAAGTAACTGTTCGCTCTTTGTTTTCAATGTTTTGAATGTCGTTGAAACCCATCATGTTGTCATGTAATTTGTTTCTTTCTTTCATTCGGCAGAATAGTAAATTTCCTTTAAGCTTGCATGGGTTATTCATTCCTGATCCAAGAAAGCGATTTTGAATAGACAATTGCAAGCATTGTTGGTTGGGAAGATAATCCAAACAGAATACTGTTCAAAACTGCAAACTATCCGCATAGCGGACAGGTTCGGCTAATGCGGGCCTCATTACAGACACCTTTGTATTAAAACAGAAGAAAAAAAACAAATCTGTAACAAAATGAACACAAAACCTGCAGTATGCATGTATACAGAGTTGGCAAACCAATTCACACATAGTTACATTTATTTTATAAAACTGTACAACGCTGAGGGTATCAACCCTTCCACTCAAGTTTTTTTTTCTGCTCCCGATTGCAAACCAGCATGTCAAGACAACAGTCAAAAGTGTAATGGTGCCACACAAAAGATACATTAAAAGACCATTATCATCACACAGATACAGCAAAACTGACAGCTGACCAGTGTCCACCCTGGAAGTGTTCACAACCTCATTTCCTGGCTGTCAGACCCACAAGAGAGAACTGGCTTGTTATGACAGTCTTGAGATTTAACCAACCAAACTAACCACCAACCGGGTTTATAACCCGGGAAGCTGAGGCGAGCAACATTTTTTCAGGTAACCTGACCCATTGTTCAGAAAATGCCACATGTCTGGCTGCGATAATTGGCATGCATTGAGCAGACATGGTGTCTGGTGATAAAATTCAATTTATATAGCTTATAAAACTAGTTATAACCAGCCGATGGCAAAGGGACATATCAAGGCCTCACCTTGTTGAAGTCAACTCTCGAAACAGATCACACACATCTCACCAAACAAAATTTTCCCAAAGTAAGCCGGAACCATGTTAAAATCCTTTCTTTGCAGCTTGAACAGTCTATCCAAATGATCGGAACGAAAAACAAAAGATCCCTTTTTGTGACGCGAAAAAAAAACAAATCTTTCTTGGTAGCCTGGAATATCTATCTTTTCGGCAGCTGTCAAAAAAGTTCAGACAGTGTCCGTCTGCAGATGGATTCCTTTTTCTTTTTCCCTTTTCCCGAAAACACCACAAAAAGAACTTCTATCTCAGGAAAAGATGCTAAATCCACCACCCCTCATTTGAAATCAAGTGCCCTAGCAGAGGCATAACACCTAATGCTGCCTCCCAGTCTGTCCAGCAGTTAAACAAGTCTGCTGCTGGGAAGCCTGGGTAATAAACCCCCCTCCACCCCCCCCCATTGATAGGAATGGACCAACACTGTGTTCATATGGTCACTCAGGTGAATGGACCCCCCACAGCAACAGAGGGCCGGGAGAAAAAAATCCTGGCCCTAAAGAAACAGAACTACTCTTCCACAACAAATTTTCTCCTCCACATTCCAATAATGAAGATGCAGAGATGAACTGAGATGATGACCATTCTCATTTCCTTGTCGTTCATAATGGATTCAACAGTATTTTCCTGGAACATTCAGAATCTGTATACAAATTTCAATAAACCACAGCTCCTTCATCAGAACCTAAAACCAGCTGTTGAAGGTCTGCATGAAACTAAAAATTCAGAACCAGAAAACTTTCGGTTTTTCCGCTTCAATACACTCTCACAACCATAACAGCCTACTGCAGACTGTGTCACAGGAGAATCTCCTTGCTCATCCACAAATTTTTTTTCGTTCAGCCCTGTTAATCTAAATACTTCTCTTCAAGCTTTAGCTGCCAGAATTATTTGCATAAAATGGTTATCAGTGTGTTCTTTTTATTTATTTATTCTCCATCTAAGCCTGTCAATCAACAAGAGCTGGTCAGCCTTATTGAGGAACTTCCATGACCTTTCTTGCCAATGGGCGATTTAGTGGGCACACTCCTCTTTGGAGTATTGTGAATACTTCATCCAGAGGTTTCCTTCTTGAAGATGTTTTTTCAGAACTCAATCTGTGTCGTCTGAATGATGGGTTTACATCTCCAAAATTCTACAGGCACACTTCTGTGCAAAGATGTGTCAATATGCAATCCCTTGCCAGTCCTGGACTATGAGTGGTCTGCTCACAACGATTTGCATGGAAGTGACCCCTTTCCCACCGTTTGAACATTTCTGCAATATTGAATGGCTTGTGCAGTAATGCAGCTGCTACCATCGACCGTGATGGCAGTCTAACAAAAAATCTCATGTTTTTCCTTCTTCAAATTAATAAGTGCAATCATGTTTTAGTTTTAGGAGTTATATAATGGGAAATGTTATCACTATTAATAACAGAGATAACAATTTTGAAACAAGAGCTCATAACAAGGAATGTCAGAAATTTTCAGTCAGGCTGTTAAAATTTCATGTTTTTTTTGTTTGTTTTGGGCTTTTTTTTTCCTTTTTTTTTTGGCGTCACAACAGCATTTTTAGATTTGCTAAACATCATTTCAAAACAAACTGAGTTGAATGTTCTCACTTTATGCTTTCCACTGACATAAAAAGAATAGGATTTTATGTTGGTATTTTAGATGCGTTAAAAAAAAAGATCTTCTGCCAAGGGAAATAATTTATTATGCAGTTTCCGTCAAAAAAACAAAAAAACAAAAAAACCCTGCAAAACTATAGACGGCTGCAATTTACATAAACATCTCAATTTTCAAAAAGTTAACTGGGACCCTTATGCAGGTAACATATGAAAAGAACTGATCGAAGAGGAAGTTCTGCAAAGTCTGGATCTGGCAGAAAGCCTGACAGACATACTCATAAAATGGCGTAAAAGACATCATTCCCTCATCTTCTGTGTAGCCTCAAATGTCCTAAACACTGTGGCGTAACTTTGACTGACAACAAATTACAAATAAAGGCAAACAGGCTCAATGTTCCATGTATCACAGACCAACAGTGCCAGGTGCTCAAATACATAAAAAAAACTGACAGCCAAATCAAGGTATACTTTCAAAATAAGCAACAAACAAAATAAACAATAAGTTAGTGGCTTTTGCTCCAAGCTGACAACAAAAACACCAAGAAAAACTCTCACTGAAACTTACTTTAAACTATTGTTTGAACCTTCTCTCTGAACCCCAGAACCCTGCTTTGGACTGTGTCCTTGACCCCAAGTTCCTCAACAAATTTGAAAACAATCCCAATTCCATTTCATCCTTGGAAATTCATATTCTTCCCAATTTGAACAGAGCATGTTTAGACCTTGGAAAAGTTTGTAATCCATCCAAATTTCCTTATGACCCACCATGGAACTTCCTCACCCCAGAGATCTGCTTTGATCTGGGGTCATATCGCAAAGACTCCACTGGTTCTCTGACATACATTTTCTTTTCTAAACTGCGCTGGGAGTTGCTACTGCTGCGCAATGCAGCTTCCCATCACAGATGTTAGAAACACACTCACTCTGACATCACCATTTACTACTCAGCCCACAGCACTGGTTCTAGCACTTAAAACTGTCTATAAATCAAAAGATGAAGATTTATTCTCCCACATTCCTTTTCTGCTTTGGAGGTTATTGCTGGCTGTAGCATCTGAGTACTCTCAACTGCTGAGTTTGTGTGAACTGTACGCCTCTCTGAAACCTGATGGTTACAACGTAGTTTTTGCTTGAGTTCCGGTAATGTTGGCATTCAAGGCAATGAAGTGCTTCATAAACCTGATGACAATGTCACAAATTAAGAGTTAAGCAGACTCCCTATCCCTCACACTGATCTGAAACCTTAACACACAATTATGTCAGACTTCTGGCAGACAGATAACAGAAGCTATGGAACCTGCAGACAGGTAACAGACTCTTCTAAAACCCCTCCAAATGTGAAAGAATTTTATACCCTATGGCAACAGAGGCTGTGAAGAAGTTTTGCACCAACTGTACATAGGCCATCCCTTTTTTACATCTTTAAAAAGGAGAAGCTCCGTCGAGCATTTCACGTGATGTACCACTCATTTTGAAAAATTTTCTTAAAAGCGTTGGATCTTACATGATGTCAAACATAAGCACTTTTACAGCAGACTCCATAAAAACTCGTTCAAAGATGTTCAAAGATGTTGTACCTGTTGTGACTTTTTTCTGAAAAAAACATTTTTGATCTAAGATTTTACGAAGACAAATTTTAAAGCATTTCCATCATCTTTTTTTTTTCCCTAAGAAAATCTGCTTTCTTGAATTGTGTTTGTATAGTGTTTTTCTTCTTTTTTTTTCAAACATTTATGTTGAGAACTGACTTCAACGAAGCAACAGCTCTGACATGGCTTTAGTAGTGCTGGCTATAAGCAACATGAACTGACCCCCCCCCCCCCCTGTAAAGACTTACCTTCCTATGAGAGTTCTACCTTCCCACAAAAGACCAACCTCCCAACAAAGACCTCTCTCCCTAAAAGGAACAACCTACCTACAAAGACATACCTCCCTATTGAAACGTACCTACCTTCAGCACAAAGATCTACCTCCCCGATCAGGTTTCACATTCATGCCTGCAAAAGGTGATGTAGCACAAGGGGGAACTTTATCTGCAAGGAAAGTGGGAAGATGGGACCACTTTAACCAGACAGGAGACCAGAGCAACTGCAAAAAGGCTGAAGATTTTCAGAGGAGCCAGTAGCCAGTGCAACACGTTAGAATGACTCTATGTGGGAAGTGCTAACATAACCAGTATGGCAATCAGCAGCTGATGTTTTGAAACTACTGTTGTCCTTGTGGTTTCCACCGTAAACATGACAGTCATTACAACCTATGCTTATATACACCACTACTCCAAGCCCACAAGGTTCACACCACCTTCAAGCAACAAACACTGCACACTCAAGCTGAAGACAGTATCACAGAAACCTATGTCAGGGTACAGAGAGGAGGGGGGGTTAATTTGAACTAACTTTGGTAAGTGGGGGAGATAATTTTGGAGTAGTGTCCCTTGTGCTTTTCCCACAATACAAATATATATCCAAAAAGGTGCCTCAATAATTTTTATGCCTGAAGAATATGTACAAACATTACAGGGGCTAAAACTAATTTGTGCAAATGAATGGACTATAGAAGTTATAACTGCTGGTTTGGAAAAGTAATGGGTAGTGTATTTTGCTTGGGTAGCTGATTCAAGTGTGTTGGCCTGAGTTCTTACTGTTTCAGTGTTTACAGCGTACATAAAAAAACACTAACACAGTAACAGAACTCAGAGTATACACTGCAAGCACTTCATTGTACTTTTGTTATCGTGGTATTCATAGCCTGGCTACAGTGGCGTTGGAATTCAGGGTGAAGTTCAGGAACAAGAGCCTCGAGGGGTCGAGGGGTCAAGGGGTGAACAACACCCCCCCCCCCCCCCCCAGCTAAAAATTGTGCTCCAGACTTGCAAACTGTTGTAGATCTGATGGTAAGCTTGAGCCGCCCTGCATTCCAGCCTTGTCAAGGTTTCTTGCCAATACTTTTCTCAACCATCCAAATATTTTGAGCCCACAAACTGTTTTACTAAGCGAGTTCGGAGAAGTTGGCTTAAAGCCTTGAAAACCCAAATTCAAAAACAAAACAAAAAATGGACTGGAATGTAACCTGATGGTCTTTACCTTACATACCTCCACTAAATTTTCTCAAACCG
The DNA here is from genome assembly GCA_018398815.1 of Conus ventricosus. Lineage (NCBI taxonomy): Eukaryota > Metazoa > Mollusca > Gastropoda > Neogastropoda > Conidae > Conus > Conus ventricosus. Next base: position 67,829,376 of record CM031612.1, on the reverse strand, counting down.
ATAAATGAATAACTCATGAATGGTCCTAGAACGTTGTGAAAAACCTGAGTTTAAAATCTTTAATGCTACCTTGATCCCGTCAGAATGACTGTTTGTCAAGGTGCGCAGTGAAATTTGTAAGGTCAGCCGAATTCAATTTTGCAGCTTCCATCGCAAACTCCAATCCTCTAGCACTGGGTGAGGACAGGAAATAGATTTAGCTCTGAAAGACGGGAGCAAGATCAATCATGTCCTGTAGAAACTTGTGACAAAAATGGATACAAGCTTTTTTTTTTTTTTTTTTGGCAGAAGGCTGATTTTTCAATGAATTCTTATCCAATTAAAGAGCATACTCTCTGCTGAAAAAGATGGCTATCTACAGGCATGTGATTATGGTCTCTGCCAGAAGGCTGATTTTTCAATGAATTCTTATCCAATTAAAGAGCATACTCTCTTCCGAAAAAGATGGCTATCTACAGGCATGTGATTATGGTCTACGTCTCTGCATAAACAACAATACAAAGATTTTTCAGTTGGCCATTCAAAGGAATGTGACCAGTCTATGACACCACACTATCATGTGTAACTAATTATCATTCATTCAAATTGTATACATACAATTTCTTTTCTTCTCTCATTTAAGAATCCATCAAGCAATTTGAAAGCCATCAACTTAAAATCAACAATGATATTATCTCAAACAAAAGTAACATGACAGAAAGAAAAGCCCAGTGGGGCAAAGACTGTATATACACAATATCCCTTATCTGAATTATTAGATATTTCATCTTACAATCAAAGACTGTATACACAATATCCCCTTATCTGTATTATTAGATATTTCATCTTACAATCAAAGACTGATATACAATATCCCCTTACCTGCATTGTTAGATATTTCATCTTACAATTAAACGCACATACGACAAGAAATACAAAAAATACAATTCCCAGTCTGCATTTATGATCGACCAAAATTTAATATTTCAAAGTAATTGCCAATATCATAATGCATGATTTCATTACAAATATTATAATACATAACTTCCAAGTAAAAATTATGCTCCAGATGTATGTCGGCCATGAGACAAAAAATGTAATGAAAGCGTTTAATGAAAGACAAGTTTTGAAGAACAATAAAGAATTATTAAGAAATTAAATCTTAAGTTTCAAATTAGACTGAATTATTGTCTCAAACAAAGACAGAAGATGGGGGACTTGACTTCCGCTCGTCGAACGGAGCGGACGTGTTTTCGTTCTGCTCTCTCGACCGGTCTACAATTCACGATGGAATATGTTCGCGACTGATTTTTTTTTGACCAACGAGTGAAGGGTGCATTACGTTATGCAGTGCTTTGTGTGTGACCTCTGTGATTTGTCTGCTTATTTATTTCCTTTTCTGTGAAAATGAAGAATCAAGCATAATGAGGAATTTCGTTACAAGATTTCAATATGAGCACCTCTGTTTCTAAACACAACGTGCAGACGCGGTCAAAAGGAAAATCTTCCAGTTCTTCCTCTGTCAGTGATATTACAGCAAGTCCGGACACAAAAGTGAAAGAGCAATTCGCACAGAAAAAAGTGAATAGGAACAATACTGGTGATAAGAAAGACATGGCTGTTCAGGAGAAGCTGGATGAAATTAACAGAAAACTCGAACTGCTAGCCACTACTCAGGAGGATATCCGACAGGTCAGGTTGGACATTGACAGGCTGAACACGAGGCTAATTGAAAAAATCGACATGTTAGAGGGAGCTGTGTTTGAACTGAAAACCGATAGAGACGATCTCCGTGTACAAGTGAGCAATTGAAAGAAGAAAACAAAGATCTGCGTCTACAGTTAGATCAGCAGAACAAAGAACTGAGCAAAAGCAAGTTTGTTCATAACGACATGGAACAGCACGGACGAATGTGGAATGTCCGGGTCCATGGCGTGAAGGAGGAGCCACAGGGGAAGGTGGAGACTGGCGGACTGTGTCAGGAAGTGCACAGAGGTCTTCACCAGCCGCGTCGGGGTTCCAGTCACTGCAGAGGACATCGAGATGGCGCACCGCTCAGGTCGACCCGGCACCGGCAGACCACGGCCCATACTCGTCAGGTTTTTTCTCCCGTCAGAAGAAGGGGCGTGTGCTGGAGAATCGGAGAAAGCTGAAGCAGACTGGTGTGTCCATTTCCGAGGACTTGACGAAGGCCAACTACAATATGTTGATGAACGCCAATAAACATTCAGCAACTCTCTCGGCTTGGTCGTCAAATGGAAAAGTGGTGGCCAAATTGAAAAATGGCAGGACTTTGAAACTGGACATAAACAGTGATTTGGATTCAGTTTTCGCAAATGCCATGGCCTAGAGAAAGGTAAAGAAAGGGAGGTGGTGTGTGAAGGGGCGGCAGAGGACATGTGTGTGTGTATTTATGTGTGTATTTATGTGTGTGTGTGCATATATGCCCCTGTGTGTGTGTGTGTGTGTGTGTGCGTTGTGTGAAAATTACGGATGTGGGTGGATCCATTCTTTTGTGTGTGCGTGTGTGTGAAATGTTTAGCATATTTATAGCATGTATATGGTCATGTTGAAGTTGATGGTTATATATTTCATATAGTATGTGTATATTTCATATAGTATATGTTATGTCTTTCCTAGAGAGGGGGGGGGGGGGGGGGGGGGGGGGGGGAGAGAAGGGAAAAAAAGGAAAAAAAAAAAAAAAGGGGGGGGGGGGGGGAGAAAAGAGAAGGTAAAAGAATGTCTTGCATGATATCCTTCTCGACCCCCTCCTCTTCAGCCTAGGTGTAACCTTGTTCCGGCCCTGCACCTCTCCACCCGCTGTTATTGTTTCCTCCTCCATTCTCAATATGATTGTAATCGTTGCTTTTCTCTCATCTTCTCTTCTTCATTTACCTCTCAAGACTACTTCTTTCTTTAATTATTTGTTTATCTATTGTTCATTTACTTTAAATTGCATATTATTACTTATAGACATATACCGACGCGCTATTGTATGTGCGTGTCTAAGTGTGTGTGTTTAAGTGTGTGTGTGTGTGTACGCCGCAGCGCGCGTAGGGGTAGAGTTGTGTGTGTGTGTGTGTGTGTGTGTGTGTGTATTTATGTATGTATATGTATACGTGCGTGTGTTTATTCGTGCGTGTGTATCCATGTGCGTGAGCATGTGTGCAGGCTCGCGCTAATGTCAAAGTGAAAGTCAAAATTTTATTTAGAGATGGAAACATTATAGAAACATGATGTGTATGTGTGTGTGTGTGTGTGTGTGTATGTGTGTGTGTATGTGTGTGTGTGTGTGTTTGTAGCATTACCCCTCTCCTCTCTGGCGCCCCTCTCCTTTCTCCCCTTGCCATCTTTCTTCCACATTACCGGAAGGTTTTGTACATCAGGAAGGAAAGAACAATGATATATATGTATATGTGTTGATGATCTCTGTTGAATGTCCGCTTGCTTTGCCAAAAGGCGATTGTACATGTATATACGTGGCTATTGCAAACCGATTTTTTGATTATGTATTTTTGGGGAAGCTTTTTTGGGGAAGCTGTTTTGGGAAGCTGTTTTGGGGAAGCTGTTTTTTCGAGAAGAGATGCGGGGGAGGGAAGGGAGCGACTATGTTTCACTAAAGTTCCTGTTATTGAATGGCCAAGACCATTTGTTGCGGGAAGTATTGATCTGCCTGTCTGTCTACCTGTCCGTCAGCCTGTCTGTGGCTACGTTGATGTAATAAATACTATTATTTCCAGGTGTCAGAAAACCTTAGTGGTAACGTTGCCAAACATTTGTTTGTTTGTTTGTTTGTTTTGTTTTTGTTTGAATTAGTGATTTTCATGTTAACTGTGCGATTATACCAAAACCATCTCTCTCTCTCTCTCTCTCTCTTTACTGCGTGGAATGTTCAAATGCTGTGTTTTCCAGTGTCACAGATTTTTTCATGTGGATTGGAAATAGTTAAGATAACAGATGCTGTATTTTAATTAGAGTTTTTCATTTCCTTTTTATGATAAGAGTGGGGGAGGGTGGTTGAGAGAGTGGACAGCTATGTATATGATGAAATTTGTAAGGTGTAGAGTAGACCATTCCTTGTGGGAATTGTTGTTTGTCATATTGAATGCTTTAAAATATTGAAATATCAACGTGCCTTCTCTCTCTCTCTCTCTCTCTCTCTCTCTCTCTCTCTCTTTTTTTTTTCTCTCCTCTTACCACACAGAATATATGATTGCTCGCTATCCTTTTGTATATTGTAAGATTTTCAATGCTACAAGTGTTTTTTTCATGCGAATGGAAGGAAACAGAACTTTGAGATTACAGATATTGTATTACATTGGAAGCTATCTACAGAACGGAGGGGGGAGAGAAAAAAAAAAAAAATAAAGAAAGGAAACATCCATGTTATTATCATAAAACCTGTTTTCTGTAGAATCTGTTAGACCATTTCCTGAAGGATTCGTTGATTGTTATAATGAATGTGCGCATAAAATATCAGCATGCTCTCTCTCTCTCTCTCTCTCTCTCTTCTCTTTTAATGATCTGCTTGTCTGCCTACCTTTCTGTCTGTCTGTTCATTTGTCTTTCTCACTGTTTGTCTGTCTGTATGTCTCTCTCTCTCTCTCTCTCTCTCTCATGTCATGGAATTATACTGGCTATCCTGCGGGATGTACATATGTTTGCAATGTTGAAACTTTTGTTTATATGGAAGGGAATGCTAGGTGAGATCACTGACGCTGTGTTTCGATGAGAGCTTCAAAAAAAAGGAGGAAAAAAATTAGCTGCGTATCTGTGTCCCTAGAAGATGTCTATAAAATGGACACGATCACCTGAAAGGATTATGGGTTGTCCAGTCATGATATGTGATGAGTGTCATAATGGCGTTTCCCACCCTGCGCCTCTCTCTCTCTCTCTGTATATCTGTCTGTCTGTCTATCTCTGTGTCTGTCCTTCTCTTCTCTGTGTCTGTCTGTCTCTTGTCTTCAAACCCCCCCCCCCTACTCTCTCTCTCCTCTGCGTCTTATTTCATGGATTACATAGATGCTGAATAATTCCCATTTGACGTCTTTTCATGGCACAGAATGTTTCCCCCTCCCCCCCCCCCCCCCCCCCCCGCCCTTTGGAATAGAATTACAGGTGTGTCCATGTTTTGTTGTGTTTGAATGGAGGCCTTTTACTTGTTTAAAAAAAAAAAAGGGTGGGGTGAATAGAAGGAAAGGGAATTGATATTACAGAGTATTTACTGAAGCTATTCACAGAAGGGTAAAAGAAAGAAAACTCATTTTTACTATTTTAAACCTTTTCTGGTAGAAAAATAGATCTTTTCGAGGGGACTGCTGTTTGGGCTTTTGTGGTAAAAAACGAATATCAATGTGAAACCACACCCCCCCTCTATCAGGGCTGTATGTGTTTTTAACCTGTCCATCCTTTCTCTTTTTTTTCTCCCCTGTTTTTCTCTCTGATGTGCTGATTACGTGCTGTCCGCCTACGTCTCTCCCTGTTCCCCGTATGTCTGTTGTTGGCTGTCTCCCCCTTTCTCTCTCCTCTCCCCTCTCTCTCTTTCCCCTTTCTCTCACTGAATAATCTAATGCTGATTTTTAGCAGACGACATTTTTTTGAAAGGGTGAAAAGTTTTTTTTTGTTTTTGCTGTGTTTTATTGAAAAGAATTGCAAGCAGATAATTGACGCTGTGTTGTGATGGTACTAGGGGAGGGGGGGGGGGGAGGCTGCACGTCCAGGTCATGAAAGATGCGTTTGAAAATCTTTCAAAGGGTTGGGGAAATTTTCCATATGTTTGGGCGATCGTGCACAATGGTCCCCTCCACGTCTCCCCCCTTCCTCCCTTCTCTCGCTTTTTTTTTTTTTTTTTCCTTATCAAAAATAACGTGAATAGAGGGAGAGGGGGAGGGGAAGAAAACCGTTTTTTTGTTTGCTCCTGCTCCCGTGACACGGCACAGAGTAAAATTAAAAGGACACAATTTTTGAAGAACCCGTAGTTGGTTTTCCTCTCCCCCAACCGCCTGGCACCTACACAAGTTTTAGCTGTGGTGTTTCAGTCCTTTAGTAATGACGACGTAAAAGCACGGTGACCATCCCAAACCCCCCCATCCCCCCACCCCGCCCCGCCCTTTTTTTAAGTGCCCCCTCGCCTTTTGGGATACCTCGTGAGCGCCTGAACGCCGCCCCTTTTCAAGCCACTTAATGCGACACGGGTTTACATTTTATCTTTGTGCACCCCCCCTTTCCCCATTTGGGGTGGTCAAGCAAAATCTTATTTGCTTCTTTTTGTTGTTATTTTTTTTTTGATGTGGTAGTGATAATGTTTTTTTTGCTTTTTCATTTTGAATACTTTTTCCCTTTTGTTCATGGTGTATGTGTTGTGTGTTCAAACGATTGTAAATTTTTCATTTTGACGGGGTTGGAGGGTCATTTTTCTGTCAATTGTATATGAGTTTGGTGACTCTTTTGGGGTTCGTTTTTTACACGTTATTGTCTTTTCAAAGCCTCTCGAAATAGAAATGGACAGTAGGTGTTATTCCCCAAATTTTAATTGTCGGGGGCCTCAACAGTTTGAAGAAGAGCGTGTATCTTCCATTATCTAAAGTGTAAAAAATATTCATGTTTTCTTGCAAACACTCAATTTGAAAAAAAGATGGAACAGTATATCCGTCTGGCGATTCTAAAAGTTACTCTTCCAACGCAAGAGGAGCGCGATTCTGTTTAAAACAATTTTGAATTTAAGGTTAAGCAAATTGTTAAGGAGATTCGGAAACCTTCTCATGATACTTTGGCGAATACAAGGTGTTTCCCTTTTTTATTTAATATAGGGCCAAATAGGGACGACGCAGAATTTTACAATTGTCTCCAAAAAAAAATTTTTGGGCTGGATAAAAAATATTAAAAATGGTGGGGATTTTAATTTGGTCCTTGCCCCCTTCCAGAGATTATCAAAATTTAAAAAACAATAAATAATCCTCACGCAAAAGGGCGTTGAAAACATGATCGAAATCTAACCTGAAGAATTTGGCGCGAGTGTCGCCGTTTACGTGGAGGGAACTAATCCTTTCAACGGGCCCGGGGCTAATTTTTTTTTGATATAAAAACAGTTTTTTCTTAAAAGGGAAGTAGACTTGAAATCCCGGGTTTTGAAAAAATCACTCTGCGGTTTTTTTAAAACTAAAATTTTAAAGAAGAAAAAGCGTAATACTTTTTGGAAATTTTAAACGTTTGTTTAAAGATAAGTCTATTTAGATAAAAATTTTACCGGACAAAAGGTTAAAAAGAATACTCTATAAGTACGAAAACATTAATGAAACAGACAAAAATTACAATTCCAATTTTTTGATACTATTTTCCCCCCCCCCCCCCCCCGTTTTTGGGCCCCCCCTTTCTACTGGAAAAAAAAAAAGAGTAAGGGAAAAGGGAAAAACAAAAAAACAAGACGTTATTAAGTTGAAAAAAAAGGAATGAAAACTGAAGGGCGATATAAAATCATTAACGAGAAAAAAGAACGATGTCGGGTATCAGAGGGAAAGAATAGAAGGGGTTTTTTTTACGATCACGCCTAGATGGATAGCAGATGGGGGGAAAGTTAGTGTTATTTTTGTAACTTGAAAAACGGCTTACATCAGTAAAAAATGGGTAACTAATTGATAACAAGACAAGTTTTAACAAATCAAAAAAAACATACGAAAAATAAATTTTTTTCTAAAAACATTAACCCAAAAAAATGCTGTAGAAAATTGTAAAAAAATTTTGGAAAAGACATCCCCCCTTTAAAAGAAAAAAGAAGCCGGATTGGAAAGGTCTTTTTAATTGGAGGAAGGCCTATGTCTTTAAAAACAAAGAAAAAAATAAAAGCCCCGGTTCCGTGGCTTTACTGCTGAATTTTTTAAAGTCTTTTGGAAACGATTGGTGTATTTTGTCGTTAGAGCATTAAATGCAAGTTCAAAAAGGGGAACGTCATTGAACAAAGGAAAGGGGAACATTACATGTATCCAAAAGGGATAAATCCAGACGTACAAAAAAATGGAACCTTTTTTCTCTGTTAAAGTCGTTATAATAGGATCCTCTTGCTTTTCCAACAGAATAAAATCTTGTTTTCCTAAAAACAAAAAAAAGATCAACGGATTTTTTTAAAATGACGCTAAAAAAAGATACATCGGCGACAAAATAAGACGTATTTACACTTACCATTTTGATGAAAAATGACTGCCTGGTTTGTTTTTTAAAATAGACTTTGAAAAAAACTTTGATTCGGTTTTAAATGGAATTTATGTCTAAATCTAAAGGATTTGGTTTCCAAAAAGATTTTGTAGTGGAAAGCCAAAATTTTACAAAAAAAATCAAGTCTTGTGTTATTGTGAAAGGACAGGTTCACATTGGTTCGTATTAAAAAAAGGATTCGACAAGGGACCCCAATTTCCATATCTGTTCGTATTTGTTCAAATATTAGCCATTATGGTAAGGGAAAACAAAATTTCGGGAATCAAAAGAATGAAACAGAATTTAAGATTTTCCCAAAATGCGATGACACCGAGTTTTTCCCGGAGGGTAAAGAAACCTTTTAAAATTTTATTGAAGTTTTTTTTAAGTTTTTACTGGCTCAGTCTCATATGAATTTAAGTAAAACGAGCCAGTTTGGGTTGGAGGTAAAAAAAAATAAAACCCCTACTGGCCCCCTTAGAATTTGATGGGAAACCCCAAAAAATTTAGAATACTGGGATTGGTTTTACAAATGACTTGAAAGATTTATAAAATAAACTACCAAAAGACTAGCAGATTAAATAATTTGTTCAAAAATGGGTAAAACGCCGTTACGCCCCCAGTAGAGAGCCAATTCGTCCATCACCTTTCAAAGCTGACCACTTTGGGTGTTTCAAAAAAACCCACCAGTGTTTTCTTTAAACATTCAGAAAATATTTACAAGGTTTTTGGGGGAAAAAAAACCCGAAAATTCAGTCGAAAAACGTCATAAAAAACTACGAATGGAGGTTGGGTTCCCGATGAAAAAAAACGCACACTTTTTAAAAATTCCTGGGTCCGTGGCTGAAGATCAAACCACAAATGGGAAAAAAATTTTTTCTCAGTAAAATTTTCCCCCTTTGGGGATCTATGAGAAACATGGTCCAGAGATTATTCAAAATTTACAAAATTTAATCCTTCTGGGCAGATGTCTTTTAAGCTTACAAAATTTTTTTTATTACAAATGCGCCAAAAAATCCCTGAACTACGCTGAACCAGTTTCTTCAACAAACGTATTCAAATTGGGGGAAAAAACCTTGTCTCTAAAATGCTTCAAAACAAAGTTATTATCTCGCACATTTTTTTGTGATAATGGTCAGTTTCTTTCCCCGGACAATTTTTGGAAAAATATGATTCAACTTGATTTTCTAACTTATACGGGTATAAGTTAGAAAAAATTTAATTTTTAAAAAGATTTTACATTACCATCGAAAACAACAAATGTATTACTTCTCCATTCTGTTATAAGATATTGTTTACCACTTATAAAGGTTCAAAGACTTATTACGATATACTGATGATAATCAGTTGAGAGCTCCGTGCTGTCACAAATGGGACATCAAACTTTCACAAGCTCATGACTGGAATTCATGCTTTTTTATGCACATAAGATTACAGATGTAAAACTTAAGTGGTTTCAGCTAAGAATAATTCACAGGTGTTTAGGCACAAATGTTATTTTGAAAGAAATCGGTGTTACTGATAATGATAAATGCAGTTTTTGCGGATTATTTAAAGATTCTATTGACCATATGTTTTGGAAATGTACTCATGTCAAATGTTTTTGGAGTAGGTTAATTGATTTGGTAAAAGAGAAATGCACTCATGCACAAAATATACGCCTAACAGTCTCTCATACTTTTAGGTTTCGACAGAACAATCGCAATTGATTACATTTTTTACTTCATTATTCTTCTAGCAAAATATTACCTATATAAGTGTAAGTTAGAAGGCAGTCTTCCACATGTAGCAGTTTTCTTGAAAATGTTGACCTATAGATATAAAATTGAAAAATATAACTCATACCTAACCATGAACCTCGTGGATTTTCATGCCAGATGGCTTGCTTATGAAGCTTTGGTTCTAATACCTAGCTGCTTTAGCTACTGTCTCAGGAACATATCTTTTCTGTTTTAATATATAATGCGTATGATGTATAATATAACAACAATTACTAGGCTAATCATGTCATCTTTTTCCTTCTTTTTTGTTTTTGTTTTGTTTTGATCCTTTGCTGAGGATATCCTGTGTGGCCCTTGTCTGCTGCTGAAATATTTATGTTATTGGCACTCAGAAATAATGTAGCTTATGATAATAACATGTATTATCTTCACTTGCTGTGACCCAACCCATTCTGTTACCTTGTGTATCTGTCTGTCTGTCCGTCTGTTTTTGTTTTTGCCCCTATATTATTTGTGTGTACATGCTGATTTATCTTGCAATATATATGTGTATGTATGTAAAAAATAAAAAATAAAAAAAACAGTAAAAAAAAAAAAAAAAAAAAAGACAGAAGATGGGCATCCTTTCTGCAAACCAATGGAAATCAATATTTACTACCCATCCGAACTTCTTCTTTTCCTTTTCTTAAAGTTATTACGAAAACTTCTGGCTTCAGTCAAAACTAATATGTGATGAAAAATGTGACCATTTCATTCATTTCAAATAAAAGCAATGACTGCACTGCTTGAACTTTCAGTAAGATGTAATTACCAGATTAATTACCTTAGGGTGAAGTTATAGAAAATTTCAAAAGAATGTATTTCATTCCTGGGCGGTTTTTGTTTGTTTGAGTTGAATATAAAGAGCAAAATTTGATAAGATAAACATGCTAAAAAGTGTCCTTACCCATGCCAAATTTTGTAAGAACAAGTCTTTTCACATACTAATGTTCATGAGTCTGAACAATATTAACTCAATCAAAAATTACTAGTCTTCTGGCATTTATTAACAAGTTACAACACAAAGTGAACAGCAAATTTCAATATGAACCAAACAGCTAATTATAATCATATACTCATGGCTTTTGGGCGTCAACGCATTTTTTTTTTTAAAGGACAAATAAAATGTGTTATGTCGGTGTTGTCTTGAAGTGTTTGTGACAGTGTGCAGGAGAAAAAGTGAATATGGCTGGATTCTTTTTTGTTTGCATTTTTTTTTCTTTTTTAATAAAAATGTGGCATTTCTGTTCCTGTTCTGTACAGCTTTTTGTTTATTTACTACATTTTTTTTTCAGGACAGGAAGTTAGTGGTGCAAGCTGCAAGTCCCAGTGAACGCAACTGGGCTATAACTTAACGGAAACCGCATTAGAAAGGCAGCGAAATTTGACACGGACTGCATTGTCAAGGAGTAGTGAAGTCGCACTGTATGACAGAATAAACAATCTGAATGTGGGCAATGGTCAGTACCAAGTGCAAGATATACTTGGTTTTGGAGATCTTATTATCAGCGGATGTAGGTTTAATGTAGACCTGAAGCTCCCCCATCCACCCAGCTCTTCATTAAGTACTATCTATCTATCTAGTCCTCTTTGTGCTGGTAGCACATAAGGCCTCGACCAGAGCCCGCCACTGATGTCGGTCGGCTGAAACACGTTCCAGACGGCCCCATGTCCAACCATTGTCCTTCATCTCCCTCTCTACTGTTCTCCTCCAAGTTTCCTTGGGGCGTCCTCTTCTTCTTCGTCCATCAGGAGTCCATCGTAGGGCGATTCTGGAAATGGCTGTTGTCTGCTGGCGGAGCACATGGCCTATCCATCGCCAACGCCTTCGTTTGACTTGCGTTGAGATGGGTTCAGTTTCTGCTCTTTGGAGGAGTTCTTCATTGGTGATGGTATTCGGCCAATAGATGCGTAGAATGCGTCTGAGGCATCTGTTTTGGAAGACATCTAGTTTGTTGCTGATGGTTTTGGTCATCTTCCATGATTCTGATCCATAAAGAAGGGTGCTTATTACATTTGATTTGAAGATTCGTAACTTGGTCTTCAGGCGGATATTCCCCTGCCTTCCATGTGCTCCTGAGTGAGGCAAAGGCCTGGCTGGCTTTTGCAAGTCGAGCCCGGATCTCCACCTCCCCATCCCCTGTATTGACATCTTGGATCCAAGATAGGTGAAGTCGCTAACTTCCTCAATTTCGTCTCCGTTCAGTTTGATGTTGTCTTGGACTCTGGCATTCATTCTCATGCTCTTTGTCTTCTTGGTGTTGACCTTCAAGCCAAGGTTTCCAGCTGTTGTTGCCAAGGCATCTGTTTTCTCCTGCATGTCTTGGTAGCGATGTGACATCAGGGCAATATCGTCAGCAAAGTCCAAGTCTTCCAGTGTTGTTGTTGCCACCATTGTCGTGGTCCATCTGATTCCCCTCCTCTCTCTGTCTGTGGCGTTCTTCATAATCCAGTCCATGGCCAGGATGAAGAGGAAAGGCGATAGGATGCAGCCCTGTTTCACTCCCGTGCTGACATTGAAGGCGTCTGTGAGCTCTGTGTTGCAGATCACTTGTGCGCTGAAGTCACTGTACAGCATCTCAATGACCCGGACAAGTTTTGCAGGGGTTCCGTAGTGTCTCAGGATTTTCCATAAGGACTCTCGGTGGATGCTGTCAAATGCCTTCTCCAGGTCAATGAAGTTGATGTACAAAGGCGTGTTCCACTCATTGCTCTGTTCCAGAACCTGGCGCAGAGTGAAGATATGATCTGAGCAGGATCGTCCAGGGCGAAAGCCTGCTTGTTGTGGACGGAGGTTCCTCTCAAGGGTTTCCGTCAGCCTTGACATCACAACCTTGCTAAACACCTTGCTAGTGAGAGAAAGAAGTGTTATGCCCCTCCAGTTGTTGCAATCTCCAAGATCTCCCTTTTTGGGCAACTTGAAGATAAGACCAGTTTTCCACGCTTCAGGGGTCTGGCCCGTTTCCCAAACCTGTCTGAAGATCTCCGTCAGAATAGGGGCTGTCACATTAATATCTGCTTTCAACATATCTGCCGTTACCCCCATCTGCCCCTGGTGCTTTTCCGTTCTTCATTGTTTTGATTGCTGCTGTCACTTCTTCTAGGCTCGGTGGATCGATGCAGATGTCCAGGTCTATACCTGCCGGTTGGATATCTGCTAGCTGAGGGGGGTCTGGTCTGTTCAGAACTGACTCGAAATGTTCTTTCCAGCGCTGTAGTTTTTCTGCCTCTCCCTCAACGACCTTCCCATTCCTGTCCTTTACTGGTACATCATTGTTTTGGAACCCATTGTTTAGCTGCTTGTTTATCTTGTACAGCGTTTTTAGATCATTTTACTACAGCTGCTTCCTCTGCCTCATCTGCCAGTTTCTCGATGTAGTCCTTCTTGTCAGCTCTTGTCATCTTCTTTACCTCTTTATTTAATTCTGCATATCTTCTTCTGTGCTGCTCTTTCAAGCGTTCTGATCTGGTGTTGTTGATCTTCTGCTTTGTCAGCTTTCTTTCATCTATCTTTTCCCAGGTTCCTTTCCCTATCCACTCTTCCTTCTTCTTTCGGCGGAAGCCCAGTACCTTTTCTCCTGCTTCCCGCAAGGCCTGGTTGAAGCTGTCTATTGTTAAACTCTTGTTGTTCCCCTAGCGCCTGGAATCTGTTCTTTATTTCCACAGCAAAAGCTTGTTTGGTGAGCGTCTCATTCAGTCTGTCAGAGTCTATTCTCTGCTGACGTGCCTGTCTTCCTCGTGTTCGGCGTAGTTTCAAGGAAACGGTGGCCAACACAAGGGTGTGGTCACTGGCAACATCTGCTCCTCTGTAGGCCCTGACATCTTGAAGGGAGCTCCTCCATCTCCGATTGACTATGATGTGATCTATCTGGTTTTTGGTGGTCCCGTCTGGTGATGTCCAAGTTGTTTTGTGAATATCTCTGTGTTGAAAAAGGGTGCCTCCAATCAACAGGTTGTTCTCTTCACAGAAGTCTGCTAGTCTTTCTCCATTGTCGTTGATGGTACCAATTCCATGTTTGCCCATAACATGCTCCCTCCCGGTGTTGTCACTGCCTATCTTTGCATTCAAATCGCCAAGGATCAGCACCATGTCATGGGGCGCAAATACTCTCCGCTGCTGCTTGGAGCTGATCGTAAAATGCATCCTTGGCTTCTATATCTGCATCTTCGGTTGGTGCGTAGCAAACTAGAACTGTCAGCTTGGTGTATTTGGAGTGGAATCTTGCCTTCAAAAGTCTTGGTCCAAATGGTTTCCATTCTAGTAATGCTTTTTTCTGTTTTTCTGTTGAGGAGAAGTGCTACTCCCTCAGAGTGTTGGTTATCTGATCTTCCAGAGAAGACAATGGTATGTCCTGACGCCAGTCTCCTCTTTCCTGTGCCGGTCCATCTGACCTCGCTGACTCCCAAGATGTCCAGGCTGTAGTTGTCAAACTCTTTGACTAGTTGGGGCATCTTGCCAGTCTGGTACAAGGTCTGGACGTTCCAGCACCCCACCCTCATCTTCTGTTTCGGCTTCAGCAAATCCACCATCGGGGCGCCAGCTCCCTCTCGGGTTTGGCTGTCGTCCGTCATCAGTCCATTGCCTGGTGTGCTTCATTGCCGTCGCCATCTGTGTCGGATGCTCTGGTATTGGTTTCTGTAACAATCATTTTTTTAAGGGACAGGGTTGTTAGCCCTGTGCCCAACCCCCAACCTGGAGGACCAGTGTCACCTTAGTCGCCTCTTACGACATGCCTGGTGACTGGCAGGGACGCTGAATTCTAGCAGTGCCACCTCCATAGGCACACCCCGGCAATCCCACGGGGGCTTCATTAAGTACATCTCTGACAAATTTCAGTAACCTTGAAATCAAAACTATTCCTTTTCTAGCTGTTTCTTTGCTTCTGTTTGTGACCATCCATGAGCATGTGAAGTGTATAACTCCTCTTTTCTTCTGATGTATGTGCTTACACTTCCACTCCGCCCATCCCCATCCCCCCTCTCTCTGAATAATTCATGGCCATGCAGTCCTGATTGAATTCACACAAATTCATGCTTAGATAGATAAGTGTCCAGTTATGCTTACACACATGTTTACATACCAAATACAGCTACAACAGTGTGAAATACACAGTGAGAAAGTCTGCGTTTCTGCAAACAAATACACAATGAGAAAGTCTGTGTCTCTACTGGGAAATAGCTGGTCTCTTCATATCTGCAAGCCATGCTTTTCAGCCATGTTGCTGTCCCTTTGTTCAGACCTTTAACCCTTTCCATCACAAACACACAAATTTCCACAATGCTTTAAAAGGAGTTGGCAGCCCTCCAATGCAAGAAATTTTCATCATGAAGTGACAGTAGTGAGGGGGAAGATCTGCTGTGGATGTGTGGATGGCTCAACTAGATAAAAAAAGTTTCAACATCAGCAAAGACTTGGGGGTGCGATAATGTGTGAAGAAGAGGAGGTGATTGCAGGAGGCAAGGTCTTAACATACCATTTTAGTAATGGCAATGATAAACATGAGCAGAAATAAGTTGTCCCCATCCTATCTTCAACATTAAAGCATTTGCGGGAAACAAAAATCTGTGGGACTGCATTGAAAAGAGGCAGGATTTCATGGCTGTGCATCTGTATCAGATTCCACTAACATTCACCTTTTTTTGCAACCCTCTTAACCCTCTTGACAGGCGAGAACCCGCTAGCGCCCAACCGGAAATCACACGGCCAAAACGCTGAGCAACTGCCAGCGCCCGGTAAAACACGTGGCAACAATGGGCGCCGCCATATTTCTCGTAGAAAAGGAAGTCTCACGAGAACGTGACTTCCTTCTTCCTGTGGCCATTTACTTCCGTTTGCAAAAAACCGCGAGTCGATACGTGCCATAGTTCTCGAGTTACGAATTTTTAAGTTTTGTGGTTGAAATGCTGTTTTTCGCCATCGCTAACCTTCATTTCTGCCGTTCTATAACGAGATTTAGTGATGAAGATACTGTGATTTGTAGGATTTACGGCATAAGACTTAGTGAAAAGTGCTGGGTAATGAAGCTTAGAGTGACCTAGATTTCGACTGGGATGATGTTCCAGGTATGATTCGGAAGAACGTTCTGAAGAAGATTTTTTTTTTCCCCCCGAGTAAATGGCTCATATGATATTCTTCAAACTTATGATATAGCAACATATATATTCGTAGGAATTTTTAAAATTATTTTCATTTCACTATTTCCTTTCCTCTCTTTTAAATTAATTTTTAAATTGGGTAACCATGTTCAAATTACAGAGTTACTTACCTTGCCGATGGGTTTTCGGCGTAACTAAGCTCAGGTAAGGGCATACTAAAGACGGTTAAATTGTACATGTCGCAGACTGTAATTTTTCAAGCCAAATTAAACACCGTTTGGTACAAAACTAGTGTCATACTTGCATCCACATTTCTTGACAGAATAGATGTGACATTCAATCTCCTGTCCAGTGTCTGAACCACGATCTGCAGAGGCTCACCAGCTCCACATTCCAGGCAGAGAAAGCCACTGCCCTCAGCATCCTAGTGCATGTGGAGGTAGTCTCCCTGCACCGACCCTGAATTAACTCGGTTTCCGTGCCCTGCAGGCAGAGAAAGCCGCCACCCTCAGCGTCCTACTACATGTGGAGGTATGACCCTGCACTGATCCAGGAATGAACTCGGGTTTCCGTGCTCTGCACGTAGAGAAAGCCGCCGCCCTCAGCGTGCTACTGCATGTGGAGGTACTCCCCCTGCACTGATCCAGGAATGAATTTGGTTTCTGTGCTCTGCAGGCAGGGCTGCGCTACCCCGGGTAGAATGTTCTGCTGACTGGCCGGCGGCTGCACGATGTTCTGGGTCTGGTGGGTCTGAGAGGCCAGGTTGTAGACCATGACCTCGAAGCTCTGGTGGGCCTTGCGGATGTGCTGCTGCAAGTGCCAGTTCTTCAGGTAGTTCTTGCCACAGGCCGTGCACACGAAAGGCTTGACCCCCAGGTGCAGGTTCTTGTGGGCCCTCGCGCCCCGCCCGTGGTGAAGAACTTGCCGCACACCTCGCACCTGTGGGGCGACATGCCGGTGTGCGTCATCTCGTGAGACACCAGCTTCGACTTCTCAGGAAAACCCTGAAAGGAATCAGAATTGTTTTGCCTGAGCAGATTATAGTGATCAGAACAGTTAAACGTAAGACTGAAGATAGAAGAACACAATATCTTAATAAATGACAAAGGGAATAGCCACATTACTCAGCAATATTTCCACAATGACACAACTATATAGTAGTACATGCACAGTGTATCTGCTGCCTTCTTCCCCGGATGGCAGACTGTCTTTCACCACATCAGTCCATACATACTTTGTCTTTATATGGTGTGTGCAATTGTCTTTGCAGTCTCTAAAATGCTTTTTTGTCAATAGTTTTCGTTTTAGTTTCTGTTCTATGAAATGTTATCAAAATTGAAAATGACAGAAAAAAAATTGCAATTACTGAAATAGTATTTTTGCAGCACTTTATTTAACTGTTTGTGTACTACACTTTAATATTACATTATCAGATTTTTTTTAAAAAATCCTCCTACTCCTGCACATCTCTTAAATTTGCTACTCTTCTCTTCAAACATAATTCAAATGACCATTCACATCTCTGTCATTACAACTCCAGTGCAGTCCACTATGCAGCCAGGAAGGGATGCTGCTTGCACACCCTAACTATGCTTGGCACAACATATCTCAGGTCAAAACCACCATTACTCAAAAAATAAATATTTTCAATACAAATTGTTCCTTTTCCAAATGAATCCCCTGACAGATGGGATCCAACAGTTGAATGGCTTCGAGTGTTCAGCTGTGGGGAATCTGCTGTCAAGAGATTACAGCACTTAGCTGTGGAGCCGACACTTGTAAACTGAAACCACCCTTGGGCTATTTCTACCGACTAAAAATCCTCCCTGTCCACAAAGCAGCAAATTCAGGGAAGGTTAGCCTGTGGAAGGAAGGAATGGGCACCTCCTAGACACAAGTTTATCTCTAAGAGTTCAGTGCCTTTGTGGCCAAAGGCTATGGAACTTAAACTGTGGTCCCTGAAACAAACGCATACAGAAATCAGAATTACTGGTCAAAGAGCTTTGGTAAGAATATTTGTGTCTTGTGCCATTTTTCATTTCAGTGGAACAGTTGATTCTGAACATCTTTTTCTAAGGAGAGAATAGACAGTGGTCTTCACAGATACTGAGAAGTACACATCCTCCTGTGGCACTTTGTCAGAGCTGAACCAACAGACGTCCATATCAATCCCTTGTAGGTATACCGACTCCACCAGTCCCCCTGTATCTTTCAATCAAGGTCTGCCCAACAATTTTTGTAAGGCTACATGCCTTCCCCCATTCCCCTCCCCCATCCTTCTTTTACACCACCACTCCCTCCTTCCCACCCCACCAATCCCCTCCTCAGCAGTTTCCAGAGACACACACAACTTGCCAATCAGTCAATGCTAATGAAACTGCAAAGTGGATGCCTGCTTATTTCCACCGTTGCTCATGACAAATACAGACATCAGGGGCTGAAGGCAGGCCTGTTTTCATGATGCTGGTAACCTCTGGGTTGCAAAATTATTGAATTTGTTGGGAGAGAAAGCAGGGGCAAGCATGCCTCCCTCCAGAGAACACCTCAACAGTCGTCTACCAGCATACCAGCTTTTCATTTCAATGCAAACCTTCGTGGCCTCTAACAAGAATACTGAATTCAAAACCAGTGGATCAGTAATAAACCCAAACCACCTTTTTTCCCCAGCTTTTGTTTTCTGGACTTTCTTTTGTCGTTTGGTAAAGATAGTTATTGAGTTGAGACGATTAGGAATCTGTCATAATGACTAAAGTGAGTGACGTTTGGCAGCTATGTTCTGGACTTATCTTGTTCACAGGAAAAACCAAGAACAAAATCATCTTCCCCTGCCTTCTGAGTAAAGTTAAAAATCTGACCTGTGAGCAATGGCGGCACTTATAAGGGAGGTAGTTGGGGTGCTCCTTGCGCTCATGTCGGACCATGGTGGGCCTACAGTGAAGCCTTTGTTGCAATACTTGCAGGTGTAGATCTGGACCCCTTGATGGCGTAGGCGATGTGATCACGCAGCTGGATGTTCTCAAAGAACTGGGCGCCGCATTGGTCACATTTGTACCTGCAAAGATCAGACACTGCCATACATCAAACAGCACTGCACTAACTCATACTGCATAACTAACTGTCACAAACTGGTTTCCCTGTGTACAAAATGCCGTAATCAAGCAGTTATTAGAAGATTCTAGGTTGTAAGTCATGGGTTCGAATCCCACTAGTTACATAAACTTCTGATTTTTCGCCGAACATAAGAAACTGCTCGTTCTTTCTTTTCATGGCAGTAAATGTTGTTTATTTTGTCTAAAGAAGACCCGAGAGGGCGAAATGCACCATGTTTTGCCCTGTAATCTGTTTGTCTGGATTGTCTTGCAAAACTAATAACTTTTCTTTAAAAAAATACATTTCTGAAGTTTGTCTGCATTTTTCAAGCCTCGTTGGTGCCAAGATATGTGTAACAAAAAGAAGTGTTAATAGTCTACAGTCTGGATGAAAACACCCATGACTAATTGCAACAGAAAATATTTTTTATGGAACAGAAAGAATATATTCGCCTGAACATATTCTGAAAGTTATAAGTTTTAGCATGCTCAAATAAAGTTGTAATTAATTTTTAATTATTTTGTCGATCGCGATTTCACACTCATGACGCGAATGGCTCTCTGTCGGCAAACTTCCATCCCAGGCAGGAATTTCCCAGCCGCTGCAACCGTGCGCGCTGACCTTGAGGCGTTATCAGTCGGTAAGTTTATTTATGTTTGGGGGCATTTCCGCCTTCATACAACCATTTTGGTTATCGCACAACTTTCCTTTTTAACGTAGCTAACTCCTGCAAGTCACACAGCATTTATTCAATTTGTCAGCTTTGAACTTCAGGCTGAAATGTTGTGTTCAGCGTTCACCCAAAAAAATCGTCTGCTCCTCTGTCTCACGTCAGCTTGTTTAAAAAAAAAAAGAAAGCGCGAGGTGGGTGATGGGGCGTAAGGAGTGGTGGGAGGGGTGGGGGGAGAGGATGGGGGTCTGTATGAAGTGCAAAAGTAAGCTCCTGTTGTATACTTTTAATTACTTTCTTTTTGGCATCAAATTGTTTGACTTTTGCCAGCGCAAGGGGTCCGCACGATCTCCGGTAGAGTAATAGTATGGTTCACAAAACATGTTAAAAGTCACAAAAATGCTTAACAGATTCGTTCTCCATAGCAATAGCAATGGTGCTTTGATGATAATAATATCATTTTAATGATCATTATTGCTTGGAAACTATTATATTTTGCTTCCCCCACCCCCTTCCCCTCCCACAACGGGACTGATTTCCACCAAAATGTAATGTAAACATGGTTAAGTTTCAGAAATACATTGGGAAAAAATCAAGTTTATTTTTTCACCAAATCAAGATCAGTCATTTCGGAAAATCTGTCGGATGGTTAGAGGATGAAAGGAAATCAGTTCAATTTGAGTATGTCATGCAATAATTAGAAGAAAAAATACTAACAGAATTAAGCAGAAGTTTGTGATGTTCTGTTTGATCTTTTTTTTCAGATTGAAACATTATTCAAAGCTGTTCCTTGATGAGACACACTGGAAAAGTAACTTGGTGAGTGATTCTTAATTGTGTGGTGTCTGCGTGTGTGTGCGCACGCGCAAGCACACACATATGTGTGTATATGTGTCCATGGCGCGCATATGTGTGAATGTGTGCATGTACTCATCACACATGTATCTGTGGGCGCGCACACACACACACACACACATCACGCACACACACACACATCACGCACACACAAGCAGGATGCATCTACACACACAGAGCTTGCATGTGCATGCATACGCTCACAAACACACACACACACACACACACACACACACACACACACACACACACACACACACACACACACAGAGGTGAATGAGAAAGACATAAGTCAGTCAAATAAATTTGATAAAATCTCCTGTCTTGTCATAATATTCACACAATTAAGAAACATCGAAAGATTGATATTTTAATATTGTATATTTTTTGGTTTACTCATAGTGGACTGACTTTGGTTGATGCGTTGTACATCCATCCATTCATTTATTCATTTTCCAGTCATTTCTTCATTCATGGATTCAATCATTTTTATGTAAACAATCATGTTGACAAGAATGGTTCAGGGCAATATTACTTTCCATTGTTTCAGGTCATGGAGAACTGTGTCCTCTGTGGCCAGAATCTTGACTCTGGGGAGAAGACAGTGATCCCACAACAGCGAGGCAGAGACACCATCAACAATGCCAGTGTACAGAGAGGCGATGGGATCTGCATTACTGAAGGTCAGGCAGTGCATGAACATTGTCGTCGTACCTACACTAACAAGCACAACATCAGCAGTTTCTTGAAGAAACAGCAAGCAGAAAGTGAAGTGAAACCCAGCCAAGCATTAAGATCAAAGAATAATGTCTTTGATTTTAGAAGATGCTGCCTATTTTGTGGCAGGGATGCAGAACTTGATGGAAAGACTGTGTGGCCTGTTAGAACATTGGACTTCCAAAAGTCCATCACGAAGAGCTGCTTGGAGCGTGCTGACGAATGGGCTGAAAAAGTGAAAGGTAGACTGGAGTTTGTATCTGATCTTCCAGCAGCTGATGCTGTGTACCACCAGACATGCAGCACAAACTTCCGAACAAAGAGAAAAATACCCAAATCGTTCGCTCTGGAACCAGAACCCAAAAAAGTAAAATATGGAAGACCCAAAGATGAGGGCAGAGTGAAGCTTTCAGAAAAGTTGCTGCCTTTCTTCAAGAAAATGATTCAGAACAGATCACCATCAATGACCTGATTAGCATGATGGGTGAACTTACTGGTGGAAATCCATACTGTTTCAAAAAAAATGAAGGAGGAACTGGTAAAACTATTTGGGGAAGAAATCATTATTGCTGAAGTTGATGGCAAACCAAATGTTGCCACATTCAGAAAAACTGCTTCATCAATTCTTCATGCATTCTACTCTGCACCTGATACTGATGATGAGGAAGCACAGAAAATAGCAGTCATTAAAGCAGCCGCTGAGCTCATCAAGAGTGACATAAAGAGCATTCCTGTTTCCAGAAAAACATACCCATCGCCAGATGATGTTGCATCTGTGTCAGAAAAACGTGGACTTTGTGCCAAAATCTCTCCAGTTACTGCTTGATACAGTTTACAGTGGAAAGGATTGTGATCTTAGAATTGCATCCATTGGTCAAGCAATCATGCAAGCCGCGCGCGGCCACGCTTACTGATCACCCCACTGCAGATTGGACTGGGCGTACAGGTGCACCACAATTTTGAGTCACAATTTCTAGTGGATCTTCTTTATTCACTTGGATTCTGTTCGTCTTATAAAGAAGTAAGAACATATGAGCTTAGTGCAGCTGCAACTCAAGAACTGAAATTACCAACAGATGACAATCATTTCGTACAATACATGGCTGACAATGTGGACCACAATTCAGCAACCTTGGATGGAATGAATACTTTCCATGGAATGGGTATGATTGCAGCAATCACACCAAGTGTACAAGACAGAGAAGCTGTACCAAGGAACACTGATGTTAAGCTGGAAGAGGTTGTCAGAAGGCAAGAGTTGACATACGGTATTATAAAGAAGAGACTATTGGCATGTTGAACTTGAAGTTCGAAAAACTGAACACTGTGTTCACATCTGATCCAACAAAAGAAATAGAAATCCTATGGAAAACGTCCTGGTTGCTTCTTCCACAAAGGCCATCTTGGTCAGGAGTGATGCAAACTGTACATGCTGGAGACTTTCCTGGACAGACATCTTTCTTTTTTTGCCCCTGATTGATCTCAATCCCAGTGATAAAACATGTATTTATTCAACGTTACTGTTCATTTGTGGTGAAGCAAAGCGTAATGGCAGAACACCCATCATTACATTTGACCAACCACTTTGGTGGAAAGCACTAGCTATCATCATGAGTGAACCTGAGACAAGTGACCTGCGAAGCATTGTCCTCCGCTTGGCCCTTTCCATATGGAGATGAGTTTTCTTGCCTGCATAGGACATCTGATGGCAGGCACAGGTCTCCAGGAAGCCCTGTCTGTGATCTATGCTCCAAATGCAGTCAGTACCATGCTGCAAGGAAAAGCTGTCACACGTGCTGTAAGGGGACATCTGTTGATGGACACAGCCCTAAATGCTCTGCTGGCATCTGACACTTTCCACGCTCCTCTGCCACAACTTGAAGTCGGAGAGGAGGGAGAGAGATCATGTGATGAAACCTGCAGTGTGCCACAGCTTACAACAATGTTTGCACAGTCTTTGCCAGAGAGTGTGAGTGCCACTGACACACAGGAAAAGTACCAAGCAGATCAGACATGTGAACTTGGGACTGAACAAAAACTGGTGCATGTGTCAATGGAAGATGTTCCCCAGGATGTCAAGGCTGCTGTCAAGTCTTCTCTCACAGAAATGTTGATGCATTACTTGACAACACAGATCCTCATTTCTTGGAAGCGATTGAAACCTACAAAAAACTAATGGAAGGAGATCTGTCTTTAAACGAGCTGGGAAACATTGAATCCATTTGTAACATCTCTAAAACACTTGAAGCTCACAAGATGACTTTGAACAGCAGAACGAGCGTACTGTGGTTACAGTACATGTCCATGATTGACATTCTGAAAACATTCATCAAGGCAGAAAGGACTGGAAACTGGATTTTGCATCTGTCTACCGTCCAGGACATGCTTCCTTACCTAGCGGAAGCAGGACACAATCTATACACCAAATCAGCTCACCTCTATCTCCAGATGATGAACAAACTTCCTGATACACACCCTGTTGTCTATAAGAGCTTTCTCGATGGACATCACGTCGTTCGTAGGAGTAAGAGGTTCTGGGCAGGCCTTTCTTCTGACTTTGCTATTGAGCAGGTTTTGATGCGCAGCATTAAGTCAGCTGGAGGCTTGACCAGAGGAAGAGGGATGAGTGAATCGCAGCGAGCAACATGGCTTCTGTCTATGCCAGCATGTGCAGAAATCAATAGCGCCATGCAAGAAGTGACCTGCACTCTCCGCCTGTCAAGTGAGCAGCATAAAGAAATGGGCCCAGCCAGAGTGGCAAAGGATGCACAGGACGTGATGACCCTCACGTCATTTTTGTATCAACACAGTCCATTTGCTGATGACCCCAGTCTGAGAAACGTCATTACTGGTGTTGTTGCAGAAGCATCAGTCAATGTGGACGGTGCAAAAACAAATTGGACTCCACATACTGAAGACCATGGAGGGTCAAACAGCTTCAGATGCTTCACTGAAAAGGAAAGACAAGGCTGTGACAATGAATGTTAAAAGCTCCATCAGAATAGACGAGACTGCTGTGACCGTTGATCCTCAACTTCTTTTCAGCGCTTAGTTGCAGCTGCCAGTAACCTGTACGAGGACAAGACAGAAGTTTTCAATGATGAACTTTGCAGCTTTCCATCATCATTGTTCGAGTCACCTGGTTTCTTACTGCAACCCAACAAAGCAGCACTTGCAAATGAACTGTGGAAAATGGTCAAGAACACTGAAAACCAGCCTCAGCAGACTTCCCCTCAGTTTGTTCTTGATGGAGGTTCTTTACTTCAGCGCATTCCCTGGCGACGTGGAACCACATTTCGTGACATCATTGAAACATATGTCTGCTTTATAAAAGGCAAGTATCCAAATGCAACTGTCGTATTTGATGGATACATATCAGGACCAAGCACCAAGGACATCACCCATCTCAAGCGTGGGAAAGGGATGAAAGGGCAGGCTGTGCACTTTGCATTAGATATGATGCTCCAGTTCTCCAAGGAACAGTTCCTTTGAAATGTAGAGAACAAACAGCGCTTCATCTACGCCCTTGGGTCAGCTTTGGAATCATTCTGCACTGTGATACATGCCAAGAGTGATGCAGACCTCACAATAGTCCTGACTGCAACCAAGTGTGCACGCCACCAGGTGACCGCTGTCATAGGAGAGGACACTGACATTCTGGTGTTGTTGGCATATCATGCCGATTCAAATGATCATGACATTTTCTTTTATTCTGATAAACAAGGAGGGAAAAGTAGGTGCTGGAACATCAAGCACTTGATCCATGAGCTTGGAGAAAATCGACATTTGCTGCTTTCTCTCCATTCTCTTACAGGTTGTGATACGACCTCCAGGCCATTTGGAATTGGGAAAGGAACAGCACTGCAGAAACTGTTGAAAAACGTTGAACTTAGAAGTCTGGCTGATGCCTTCCTTCAACAAAGGACCCAGGAGGACGTTGTAGAAATAGGTGAGAAGGCATTAGTGCTTCTGTACAATGGCTGTTCCGGTGAGACTCTCAATCACTTGCGACACCGGCTGTTCTGCATGAAAGTGGCAACTGGTACAACATACATTCAGGTGCATTCACTGCCACCAACTTCAGCTGCGGCCAGGTTTCACAGTCAAAGGGTGTACCTTCAGGTTCAGCAATGGATGGACGGGGACACTGTGCTGAAACCAGCTGAATGGGGCTGGCAGATTGAGAACGGACTATATGTACCCCGAATGACTGATTTGCCAGCAGCACCGGCTAAGCTCCTGAAGGTCATTCGGTGCACCTGTAAAGAAAACTGTGACAGTAAGCGGTGCAGCTGCAAAAACATGGTCTTCTGTGTTCTCCTGGGTGTGGTGAATGCCATGGTGTCAGCTGTTTCAATTCCCCGCTGTGTGCTTTGACTAGACAGTGATGCAGAAACTGAGGTATGCTGTTCTATATATAGAACATTATTGAATACTATTGTTTTGCATATTTCAGACATTTTCTGACATTATATTGCCAAATCCTGGTTCCTACGCATTTATTCCAAGTTCCTCTTTCAAGACATTGTTTCCCAGCTTCAAAATAAGTTGCTACATGATGAGTTTTCTATGCACAGATGACAATTTTCCATTTTGGGCCTATGACGTCACTAATGCTCATATTACATAATTATTATGGTCGCTAGAACATTATAACTTGCTGTGATGGTGATGTGGGTTATAGTGATTAAGTTACTGCAAACAAACTTTCTGTTGCAATTTGTCCTGGGTGAAGGTATTTATTTTCACCCAGTCAGTAGCCTTATAAGTGCAACCTTGACATATACTCTCCAACCAGAGTGGTACTTTACAAGATCATGTTCATTACACTCACTGATAACCCTCTAACAGTCTTATCTGTGGCCCTACATGCCTGCTCTCATGAGGACAACACTTTCAGTTTTCTCTCCAATGTCCATGCCCAGGAGAAATTTGTTACAAAGTATACTGTGTTGTCCAGTTCATGTCCTTTGATGGGCATGTTGGCAGCCTCTCTGTTAAGAATGCTCATTCATGCTGGCTACTCAGCAAAACAATTATAATTTATATTCATCAGCAGAAGGTGTTTTATATGATTTTCCTGCATGTAGTGAATCAGGACATGCACCACTGAACATCATAAAGCTGATGGGCAACAACAAGCTGATCAGCAACGATATAGCGTCTCTCCTGACCTGGACTGGAACCGATTTCAGTCGCTCCCTGTGGAATAACGGCACTAAGACAGTGACATGACGAGGCAAGGCGTGGCTGTGCACTAGGCAACCAGAATAAGTAGAGCAGCAGTGATGCAACCGAGAGGGCATGGAGGAGGAGATATCTTCCACACACACATACCACAAACTGGATGAGTGAAATTCAGGAGGCTCTTTCCACTATTCCAGGCAGCGCTTGCTGGCATTCTGCAGTGCAGCACACAGTTTTTGGTTTATCTGTATGCACAATGGCCTTCTTCCCCCAATCCCATGTTGACACAGACAACCCCCTCGTTTGGTTGTTTTCTTCTCCCGATCCCATGCTGACACAGACAACCCCCTCGTTTGGTCGTTTTCTTCCCCGATCCCATGTTGACACAGACAACCCCCTCATTTGGTTGTTTTCTTCTCCCGATCCCATGTTGACACAGACAACCCCCTCGTGTGGTTGTTTTCTTCTCCCGATCCCATGTTGACACAGACAACCCCTCGTTTTGGTTGTTTTCTTCTCCCGATCCCATGTTGACACAGACAACCCCCTCATTTGGTTTTCTTTTTCTCCCGATCCCATGTTGACACAGACAACCCCCTCATTTGGTTGTTTTCTTCTCCTGATCCCATGTTGACACAGACAACCCCCTCGTGTGGTTGTTTTCTTCTCCTGATCCTATGTTGACACAGACAACCCCCTCGTTTGGTTTTTGCCAAGCTCAATGCATGCTGAATGCAGGATATCAGATTACTGCCTCATTTGAAAGTATACACTTGGACCATCATGTAAGGTCTTGAGGAGAGGGAGAGAAAAAACAACAAGACTGCCCAGTGCAAGACTCTGACCCTGGACTACTTTGCTTCACAGATGAGCCTGTTCTCCAGTGGGTCCCCATTCTACATTAAAGGACCAAGTGCTATTGCTTATATATTTTACATACATACAAAAGCATTAAGTAAGGATTCTTCTGTTAAGTATGCTATGTTTATTTCCACAAGGTCAAAAATGCACATTTCAAAGTTTATCAGCACTTTCACTTGACTGAATTCTTCGAGTTCTATAAGGCTGTGGCAACATTCCTCCAACGAACTGGGTTCTGGGTATTTGTCAACACAGTTTTCATCTTAGTCTGATGTACATGGCTTCAATTTACACCTTTTTCAACAAGTCAAAAAAATTGCAGCATTCTGTTCTCACCAAGTCTCTTATCTTGCCAAACCATAACACCCAATGTTAGCGGTAACCTTTAATCCCCAAATGAACGACAGACACCAAATGTTACCTGTAATTTGTAATCCCCAAATGAACAAGAAGACATCAAATGTTACCTGTAATCTTTAATCCCCAAATGAACAAGAAGACACCAAATGTTACCTGTAATCTTCAATCCCCAAATGAACAAGAAGACATCAAATGTTACCTGTAACCTTTAATCCCCAAATGAACAAGAAGACACCAAATGTTACCTGTAATCTTTAATCCCCAAATGAACAAGAAGACATCAAATGTTACCTGTAATCTTTAATCCCCAAATGAACAGAAGACATCAAATGTTACCTGTGATCTTTAATCCCCAAATGAACAAGAAGACATCAAATGTTACCTGTGATCTTTAATCCCCAAATGAACAAGAAGACATCAAATGTTACCTGTGATCTTTAATCCCCAAATGAACAAGAAGACATCAAATGTTACCTGTGATCTTTAATCCCCAAATGAACAAGAAGACATCAAATGTTACCTGTGATCTTTAATCCCTAAATGTTGCCTGTAATCTTTAATCCCCAAATGAACAACATGACATGAAATGTTACCTGTAATCTTTAATCCCCAAATGAACGACAGAGATGTGTCGCTGCAGGTGGATCTTGGAGATGTAGACTTTTCCACAGTGAGGGCACACATCAGTGTGATCTTCGTGCTTACGCATGTGCTTCTCCAAACGACCTGGAAACGGAATGAGGTGGGGCACTTGGGGCACTGGAACATTC
This sequence comes from Conus ventricosus, assembly GCA_018398815.1. Lineage (NCBI taxonomy): Eukaryota > Metazoa > Mollusca > Gastropoda > Neogastropoda > Conidae > Conus > Conus ventricosus. The sequence continues at coordinate 67,800,844 of CM031612.1, read as the reverse complement.
CTTCAGGGGTTGCATGCACTTGGTGTGGCTACGCAAGGCAGCCTTGTCTGGAAAATCTGGACAATAAACAGAAAGAAAAGAAAAACTGATCAACACCAGATCTAAAGAATATGAAGCTGTACCTATGACTGAAAAACATGTTAACATTTTTTCAATAAAAGTTAACAATATTATTATTATTAAGGTTATCAATTGACCATAGGTATATAATATAAATACTTGTGTGGTTGATCAGAATTCTGATAAGACTAAACAAAATAAAATCACTAGCTATTTTAGCATTATAATTTGTAGGCAGTCTTAAATTATTTTTATATATTTGAACAAGCTCTTCATCATTAATTCTAAAGCTAAACAGTATTAAATGTGCACAACAGATGGTTCTTCTTCGTTTGTTACATGGTTAACATCATCGTGCCAAAGGTTCTGACCATTAACTACTTGGTTACCCCTGTGAATTGTACGTCTGGTGTAGGAATTTGTCATGAGCTACTGAAAATTCACTGTTACAAGTATATACATGTCAAAGACAGACCTCACATCTTCCGTCACATATCTTGCAAAGACTTCCAAGATGTTCACACTCTGTAATTTATTTCCATTTCCATGCAGCATGTATAACTTATGGTTTATGGGGGATGAGGAGGACACGGAATCTTTTACTTTAATGATTCATATTTCAGCTATTTCAATTTTGAAGTCCTTTCAGGGTGAACAGCACTCAGAATGCACACTTCACTCTCCTAATAAAATACTGCTTGACATACTCAGAGACTGATTAGGTTTGACAAGTTTATGTTTATCAAAGGCAAGACTGTCAAGAACAATATGGGCATTGTTTTACCTGCTTTGGTCATCTTACCTGTCAACAAAGATTTCAAAATATCTGGCATCAAAAATGCTGCCTTGAAGAGATTTATACACAATGGTGCACTAACTAAATGCAGCCATACTGATCTGTGACACAGGCATGATGAACATTTTAACATACAACTTATAAGGTATACTAAAAGGATAATGAAATGGATGAAGGTCATGATTACAATAATACAACTAAGCAATTATTCATAATTACAATAATACAATGAAGCAATAATTTATGATTACAACACTACAATGAAGCAATAATATGTCTAACAGAATGTCTCAACCTTGAACACTTTCACAATTCACTCTCTCTTTACCCACTAACACAAAAAGTGTAATCATGTATTTATAAAGAATGAATGATTCTGCTAACATCTCTAAATTGGGACATTCAAAGTCTGTAATGAAGCACACTGTTTCTGATTTAGTTTGAAACAAACAAGGGAACAAAGAGTGAAAATAACAGTAAAATAAATACTAATAACAACAGAAACAATGCAAGAAGAAAAGACTGCAGAAATCATCAAACACAGGCACACAAAAGAAAACTGTGCAAGCTCTACTCCATCAAATAAAACATGCTCGTCTGGAAAGACAAGGATCACTGCCAATCAACCCAAATCTGCGAAGTCACTGCAACACAGACTTTGAGCCAAACAAATCTTACCCTTCCGCACACGTCGCAGATCCCACCCATGTCAGCGTGGGACTTGAGATGGCGGCGCATCTTGTGGTAGGAGCTGTAGGTGCGGCTGCACTTGGGCAGGTGTGTGGGGCTGCCCTTCAGAGTGCAGCTCCCTCATGTGGCGGTGGATGTAGGGCAGCGTGTGGATGATGCTGGCCTGGCAGATGGGGCAGGTCCACTTGCGTGGACTGGGCGCCTGTTTGTCCAAGAAACACATGCATTTCACTCATCATAAAATCCAGTCATCTGCAATGAAAATCATGACATCTTCAAGTGAAATAATCTTCCCTTCAAATCTGCTCCAAAGTTTCTCACTGTAATACTGAATTTCCATGACACCACTGGACTTGAGAGTATTCAAGAAGCACATCAGAGCATGTTGTACCTTGGTGAATGCATAGGTCAGGCAATGATGCTTATAGCCCAGCCGACCGCAAAGGGCCATATCAGGGCTGTTGTGAATGCATGTGTGGTCTATAACATGAAAGAATGAGCACTCACCATGTGTCCATCATATTGATCTCATTTTTTTCCCAACATAAAATCATATTCATACCAATTAATTTTCTTGCAATACTATACTGTTCTAATAACTATTTCCTTTTTCAAATTGAAAGTTGAATCTTACAGCAAATTCTTTTGACATGCTACAATACGATACTGTAGTTATAGCCATTTCCTTTTTTTCCAATTCCAGCTTGAATCTTACAACAAATTCTGTTCTTTACAATTGTAGTATAAATCTCCTATACACGGGATCACTTACTTGTCCAGCGGCTTGTTTTTCCAGGTTGGACCTCTTGTGGCAGTAACCGTGGTGGCTGGCTGTCACACTCCTGTCCTTTCTTCTGCGTTCACCGCTGGACAGACTGGTCTCGTTGATACTTGGCAAAGGTGATCTGCTGTCTTCCCTGCTTGTGCTTGGCTCCCGCCTTCCTCTGCCTGTGGCACTGGTGCTTGGCTCGCCTCTTCCTCTGCCTAATGACCTGGTGCTTGACCCACGTCCGTCTCCGCCTGGCTCACCAGAGCTTGACTTGTATTCTCCGCTCCCTGTTTCACCAGCGCTTTGTACAGTCTTCCTGTGCTGGCCTTCCTGCAGGTCTGACTGTGTGACAGCAGCTCTGTGCCACTGTCAAATTTGGCGTCGCATGCTCGACACTGGAAGGTGGCGCGGGTGTTTCAGCATGTGCAATCGCTTCCCAGCATACCTCTGGAAGTTCATGCCGCACAGGCCGCAGCGCAGGAAATGCTGGCCACTTCCTGAACTGCCAGAGAGTGCCTGTCGGGGATACCGCAGGATAGACTCCCATTCCACGATGGAATGCTGCAAGGCATTCGCTTGATGTTGAACGTGCGATTGAAGATTCGTCGGGCACAGATTTTACATGAAACTGTCGCAGGCTTTGGATTCCAGCTCCTCTTTGGCTTGTCATTGAACTGCGTTTGATTAAATTCATCAGATTCAGTTTTCCTTTTTGCACCATTTTGTTTTGAGGAAGGGCTATCACCATGTTCAAGCATATGCTCTCTGTAATAATCACTGCGATAAAACTCCATTCCACAGACAGAACAAGTATAACAGAGGTCTTCCATGTGGCAGCGAGCATGTCTAGTTTATGTAATAATTACGATTACAGTATTTCTCGGTCGCAGACAAAGCACTGCAGCAATGACTGTTTCCTGCCTGTCTCTGTACGGGTTTGTGCTCCTCTTGACAACAAGGCGGCTAAAATCTTCTCATAAGCAGGTTCACCGTGTTCCTGCAATCCATTCTCTTTGGTTTCCGAGGACATGGCAGGAGCTCCCGAAGTCAATGACGCCAAATCCACGTTGATGATCATTTCTGGTTCTTTGTTGACCTCATCCACTTCCATCTTCAGACCGTCAAAGCTAAGGTCTTCAGTGAAGTCATTAGTGTCCACATCTGAGGCTGGATTGTCATCTAGTCTTTCTGGTAGTCCCCCTTTGTGACCCCGCTTGATCACATGTCGCCGCAGTGTGTGCAGATACTTGAACATCTTATTGCAAACAAGGCACTTGTACTTCTTCGTTTTTCGTGGCAACGGTTGTGCTGCTTTATCAAATCTTTCCTGTTTCTTACCTCTTTCCGCATTCTGGGCACAGAATGTATCTGTGAATTTTTTTCATCTGTCTCCTCTTCGAAGTAAGCTCTTTCTGCATGCGCGCAAGTTCTGTGGACACCAGTAAAGATCATTTTTGGCGGCCGCATCTACAGTGGACGAGATGGCTCCTTCTATTTTCCTAATCATATTTTCATACACATCAGAAGTAAAATCTTCACCTGGATTATCTCGTGGTGGACTGGGCAGCTCTTTACCTGCGGCTTTTGAATTTGTGGTATCAGTGAAAAGAACTGATTCCTTCTGGTTTCTCTGAGGCATTGTACCAACCAATGAATCTTCCTGTTGTTTCACATCTTCACTGACAACATTCATGTCACTAGCATGGGTGAAAGTCTGCGCCATGAGAAGAGCCACTTCCCTCTCCAGTCCACTTCGGCTATTAGCAGAATCAGGCTTTTGCAGCGACGGCAAGGCTGCTCCGGTTTGGCATGACAGGCCTCAGCAGCAGACCTGATGTCACAGGATTTCTCATCTAACTGTGAGAGCTCTCCCTTCGACCTTGCCCAGTTTCCTTCTGCTGGAACAGGCTTCAGACTCAGGTTATGCTTCAGCGAGAGATGCTGGTCGATGCTGGCATCGAAGCCACATATCTCCCGGCACATACAACACTGCCAGTTCTGCTGCCCGACAACGACGACCGTGTCCGACATGGTGCAGTGCACTGTGATGGTCATGGTCTCATGACCCCCAACAGAAGCAGGATTCATAAAGGAGGGGTCTGCTGGAACTATCATGTCCGAGGTCACGCTGGCCGACGAACTGGGGTGGGCTGGAAGGGCTGTTGACAACACCGGGCGTGGACCATGGCGCTGCTGGAGGGACATGTGACAGCCACATTGGGGGTCAGCGCTGTCGGGGTTGATGAGGAGTTCCCCGTCTGCGCTGGCGGCCAACAGATGCGTCAGGGCGGGGTCCAAACTTCCTGCAGGGCCGAGCATGCTGCTGTCAGCAGAACCTGCACTGTGACCTAGGGTCTGGGACAGCAGGGTCGAGTTCAAGGCCGATGAGGATGCAGACATCAAGGAAGAGCCAGCATGGGGTGGAGGGAGTGACATCCCCTCTGGCACAGGCACAGAAGAGAAACCGCGCCACTCTGCAATTTGTTCAGCATCTCTGCAGCAAGGCTGTCCTGGCTATACAACTGGGATGCCGAGTTAACCTCCATGGCGACACTTCAATGCAATGTAAATACTTCAAAAGTCATCAGAATCTTTTCCTTCAAGTTGCATGTCACAACTCATTAAAATCAGTGGGCCTGAGCAGCCTATCCTCCAAGAGGTGCAGCTTGATACTTGCAGGACTTTTGATCTATGTCATCGTCACCTTTAAACTTGTAAGATGTAGCTGAAACATGAAAAATAATACATTAATGTCACCAAGTATTTTATAAACAAGCCATGATTCATCTTAATAGTTCAAATGTTTTTTTATAGTAGTGGTTAAACCAACCATTTTGTTCAGTTAACATCCCCAACTCCGCCTTAGCTTAAGGCTGTGTCAGGCCAATTGACATAGGCTAGAACACCAAGCCTACATCAAAATGTTGTTATGCTCTGCATAGTTATGCGGGGATTGTCTTCAGTTGTGACAAGCTCCTAGCATAACATTATCAGTCTCCAAAATCCCCGAAGTCGGAGTGTGGCAAGACACGCAATGTTCTCATCTCCAGCTGATGCATATGTACCATAGTGTTCAAGTACTTCGGCTGTTCGAATGATGCCTGGAGTCTTTTAGCCAGGGTACGATGACAACAACAACAACATCCCCAACTTCCTAGGAAATCAGCGATTGATTTTAACTAAGCAAGCTACAGATGCTCCAATAGTTGACAGAACATCAACTGCAATAACTGGTTATTTCTCCATTCAAACGTTATGTGTTTTATTAGTGTGAAGGAGTTATATCCAGTTATGGCAAACTTAGTTTCTTTACCAACACTAGGAAACATTATATACAAAATAACATTAAATACCTTTTGTTCAAAGTGCTACATTTTATGTACTGGACAAAGTAGAAAGAATCTTTAAATCAGTTTTCCAAAACTCTTTGAAAAACCACACACACCACACACACACACACACCACACACACACACGCCGCACGCACACCACCACACAGGCACACCCATATATACACACTTCAGTGGGTCATGCATCTTCCAAGAATGGATACTGGAACGAAGGGACTCAATCTTTAATTGCTTAACACATTAGACTTGGTTCTGTCAAA
>CM031612.1:67634894-67793920 GCA_018398815.1 Conus ventricosus | reverse complement strand
GACACTTGTAACTGAACCACCCTTGGCTATTTCTACCGACTAAAATCCTCCCTGTCCACAAAGCAGCAAATTCAGGGAAGGTTAGCCTGTGGAAGGAAGGAATGGGCACCTCCTAGACACAAGTTTATCTCTAAGAGTTCAGTGCCTTTGTGGCCAAGGCTATGGAACTTAAACTGTGGTCCCTGAAACAAACGCATACAGAAATCAGAATTACTGGTCAAAGAGCTTTGGTAAGAATATTTGTGTCTTGTGCCATTTTTCATTTCAGTGGAACAGTTGATTCTGAACATCTTTTTCTAAGGAGAGAATAGACAGTGGTCTTCACAGATACTGAGAAGTACACATCCTCCTGTGGCACTTTGTCAGAGCTGAACCAACAGACGTCCATATCAATCCCTTGTAGGTATACCGACTCCACCAGTCCCCCTGTATCTTTCAATCAAGGTCTGCCCAACAATTTTTGTAAGGCTACATGCCTTCCCCCATTCCCCTCCCCCATCCTTCTTTTACACCACCACTCCCTCCTTCCCACCCCACCAATCCCCTCCTCAGCAGTTTCCAGAGACACACACAACTTGCCAATCAGTCAATGCTAATGAAACTGCAAAGTGGATGCCTGCTTATTTCCACCGTTGCTCATGACAAATACAGACATCAGGGGCTGAAGGCAGGCCTGTTTTCATGATGCTGGTAACCTCTGGGTTGCAAAATTATTGAATTTGTTGGGAGAGAAAGCAGGGGGCAAGCATGCCTCCCTCCAGAGAACACCTCAACAGTCGTCTACCAGCATACCAGCTTTTCATTTCAATGCAAACCTTCGTGGCCCTCTAACAAGAATACTGAATTCAAAACCAGTGGATCAGTAATAAACCCAAACCACCTTTTTTCCCCAGCTTTTGTTTTCTGGACTTTTCTTTTGTCGTTTGGTAAAGATAGTTATTGAGTTGAGACGATTAGGAATCTGTCATAATGACTAAAGTGAGTGACGTTTGGCAGCTATGTTCTGGACTTATCTTGTTCACAGGAAAAACCAAGAACAAAATCATCTTCCCCTGCCTTCTGAGTAAAGTTAAAAATCTGACCTGTGAGCAATGGCGGCACTTATAAGGGAGGTAGTTGGTGTGCTCCTTGCGCTCATGTCGGACCATGGTGGGCCTACAGTTGAAGCCTTTGTTGCAATACTTGCAGGTGTAGATCTGGACCCCTTGATGGCGGTAGGCGATGTGATCACGCAGCTGGATGTTCTCAAAGAACTGGGCGCCGCATTGGTCACATTTGTACCTGCAAAGATCAGACACTGCCATACATCAAACAGCACTGCACTAACTCATACTGCATAACTAACTGTCACAACTGGTTTCCCTGTGTACAAAATGCCGTAATCAAGCAGTTATTAGAAGATTCTAGGTTGTAAGTCATGGGTTCGAATCCCACTAGTTACATAAACTTCTGATTTTTCGCCGAAACATAAGAAACTGCTCGTTCTTTCTTTTCATGGCAGTAAATGTTGTTTATTTTGTCTAAAGAAGACCCGAGAGGTCGAAATGCACCATGTTTTGCCCTGTAATCTGTTTTGTCTGGATTGTCTTGCCAAAACTAATAACTTTTCTTTTAAAAAAATACATTTCTGAAGTTTGTCTGCATTTTTTCAAGCCTCGTTGGTGCCAAGATATGTGTAACAAAAAGAAGTGTTAATAGTCTTACAGTCTGGATGAAAACACCCATGACTAATTGCACAGAAAATATTTTTTATGGAACAGAAAGAATATATTCGCCTGAACATATTCTGAAAGTTATAAGTTTTAGCATGCTCAAATAAAGTTGTAATTAATTTTTAATTATTTTGTCGATCGGCGATTTCAACACTCATGACGCGAATGGCTCTCTGTCGGCAAACTTCCATCCCAGGCAGGAATTTCCCAGCCGCTGCAACCGTGCGCGCTGACCTTGAGGCGTTATCAGTCGGTAAGTTTATTTATGTTTGGGGCATTTCCGCCTTCATACAACCATTTTGGTTATCGCACAACTTTCCTTTTTAACGTAGCTAACTCCTGCAAGTCACACAGCATTTATTCAATTTGTCAGCTTGAACTTCAGGCTGAAATGTTGTGTTCAGCGTTCACCAAAAAAATCGTCTGCTCCTCTGTCTCACGTCAGCTTGTTTAAAAAAAAAAAAGAAAGCGCGAGGTGGGGTGAGGGGCGTAAGGAGTGGTGGGAGGGGTGGGGGGAGAGGATGGGGGGTCTGTATGAAGTGCAAAAGTAAGCTCCTGTTGTATACTTTTAATTACTTTCTTTTGGCATCAAATTGTTTGACTTTGCCAGCGCAATGGGGTCCGCACGATCTCCGGTAGAGTAATAGTATGGTTCACAAAACATGTTAAAAGTCACAAAAATGCTTAACAGATTCGTTCTCCATAGCAATAGCAATGGTGCTTTTGATGATAATAATATCATTTTAATGATCATTATTGCTTGGAAACTATTATATTTTGCTTCCCCCACCCCCTTCCCCTCCCACAACGGGACTGATTTCCACCAAAATGTAATGTAAACATGGTTAAGTTTCAGAAATACATTGGGAAAATCAAGTTTATTTTTTCACCAAATCAAGATCAGTCATTTCGGAAAATCTGTCGGATGGTTAGAGGATGAAAGGAAATCAGTTCAATTTGAGTATGTCATGCAATAATTAGAAGAAAAAATACTAACAGAATTAAGCAGAAGTTTGTGATGTTCTGTTTGATCTTTTTTTTCAGATTGAAACATTATTCAAAGCTGTTCCTTGATGAGACACACTGGAAAAGTAACTTGGTGAGTGATTCTTAATTGTGTGGTGTCTGCGTGTGTGTGCGCACGCGCAAGCACACACATATGTGTGTATATGTGTCCATGGCGCGCATATGTGTGAATGTGTGCATGTACTCATCACACATGTATCTGTGGGCGCGCACCACACACACACACACACATCACGCACACACACACACATCACGCACACACAAGCAGGATGCATCTACACACACAGAGCTTGCATGTGCATGCATACGCTCACAAACACACACACATCACACACACACACACACACACACACACACACACCCCACACACACACACACACACAGAGGTGAATGAGAAAGACATAAGTCAGTCAAATAAATTTGATAAATCTCCTGTCTTGTCATAATATTTCACACAATTAAGAAACATCGAAAGATTGATATTTTAATATTGTATATTTTTGGTTTACTCATAGTGGACTGACTTTGGTTGATGCGTTGTACATCCATCCATCATTTATTCATTTTCCAGTCATTTCTTCATTCATGGATTCAATCATTTTTATGTAAACAATCATGTTGACAAGAATGGTTTCAGGGCAATATTACTTTCCATTGTTTCAGGTCATGGAGAACTGTGTCCTCTGTGGCCAGAATCTTGACTCTGGGGAGAAGACAGTGATCCCACAACAGCGAGGCAGAGACACCATCAACAATGCCAGTGTACAGAGAGGCGATGGGTTCTGCATTACTGAAGGTCAGGCAGTGCATGAACATTGTCGTCGTACCTACACTAACAAGCACAACATCAGCGTTTCTTGAAGAAACAGCAAGCAGAAAGTGAAGTGAAACCAGCCAAGCATTAAGATCAAAGAATAATGTCTTGATTTTAGAAGATGCTGCCTATTTTGTGGCAGGGATGCAGAACTTGATGGAAAGCTGTGTGGCCTGTTAGAACATTGGACTTCCAAAAGTCCATCACGAAGAGCTGCTTGGAGCGTGCTGACGAATGGGCTGAAAAAGTGAAAGGTAGACTGGAGTTTGTATCTGATCTTCCAGCAGCTGATGCTGTGTACCACCAGACATGCAGCACAAACTTCCGAACAAAGAAAAAATACCCAAATCGTTCGCTCTGGAACCAGAACCCAAAAAGTAAAATATGGAAGACCCAAAGATGAGGGCAGAGTTGAAGCTTTCAGAAAAGTTGCTGCCTTTCTTCAAGAAATGATTCAGAACAGATCACCATCAATGACCTGATTAGCATGATGGGTGAACTTACTGGTGGAAATCCATACTGTTTTCAAAAAAATGAAGGAGGAACTGGTTAAAACTATTTGGGGAAGAAATCATTATTGCTGAAGTTGATGCCAAACCAAATGTTGCCACATTCAGAAAAAACTGCTTCATCAATTCTTCATGCATTCTACTCTGCACCTGATACTGATGATGAGGAGCACAGAAAATAGCAGTCATTAAAGCAGCCGCTGAGCTCATCAAGAGTGACATAAAGAGCATTCTGTTTCCAGAAAAACATACCCATCGCCAGATGATGTTGCATCTGTGTCAGCAAACGTGGACTTTGTGCCAAAATCTCTCCAGTTACTGCTTGATACAGTTTACAGTGGAAAGGATTGTGATCTTAGAATTGCAATCCATTGGTCAAGCAATTCATGCAAGCCGCGCGCGGCCACGCTACTGATCACCCCACTGCAGATTGGACTGGCGTACAGGTGCACCACAATTTTGAGTCACAATTTCTAGTGGATCTTCTTTATTCACTTGGATTCTGTTCGTCTTATAAAGAAGTAAGAACATATGAGCTTAGTGCATCAGCTGCAACTCAAGAACTGAAATTACCAACAGATGACAATCATTTCGTACAATACATGGCTGACAATGTGGACCACAATTCAGCAACCTTGGATGGAATGAATACTTTCCATGGAATTGGGTATGATTGCAGCAATCACACCAAGTGTACAAGACAGAGAAGCTGTACCAAGGAACACTGATGTTAAGCTGGAAGAGGTTGTCAGAAAGGCAAGAGTTGACATACGGTATTATAAAGAAGAGACTATTGGCATGTTGAACTTGAAGTTCGAAAAACTGAACACTGTGTTCACATCTGATCCAAAAAGAATAGAAATCCTATGGAAAACGTCCTGGTTGCTTCTTCCACAAAGGCCATCTTGGTCAGGAGTGATGCAAACTGTACATGCTGGAGACTTTCCTGGACAGACATCTTTCTTTTTTTTGCCCCTGATTGATCTCAATCCCAGTGATAAAACATGTATTTATTCAACGTTACTGTTCATTTGTGGTGAAGCAAAGCGTAATGGCAGAACACCCATCATTACATTTGACCAACCACTTTGGTGGAAAGCACTAGCTATCATCATGAGTGAACTGAGACAAGTGACCTGCGAAGCATTGTCCTCCGGCTTGGCCTTTCCATATGGAGATGAGTTTTCTTGCCTGCATAGGACATCTGATGGCAGGCACAGGTCTCCAGAAGCCTGTCTGTGATCTATGCTCCAAATGCAGTCAGTACCATGCTGCAAGGAAAAGCTGTCACACGTGCTGTAAGGGGACATCTGTTGATGGACACAGCCCTAATGCTCTGCTGGCATCTGACACTTTCCACGCTCCTCTGCCACAACTTGAAGTCGGAGAGGAGGGAGAGAGATCATGTGATGAACCTGCAGTGTGCCACAGCTTACAACAATGTTTGCACAGTCTTTGCCAGAGAGTGTGAGTGCCACTGACACACAGGAAAGTACCAAGCAGATCAGACATGTGAACTTGGGACTGAACAAAAAACTGGTGCATGTGTCAATGGAAGATGTTCCCCAGGATGTCAAGGCTGCTGTCAAGTCTTCTCTCACAGAAAAGTTGATGCATTACTTGACAACACAGATCCTCATTTCTTGGAAGCGATTGAAACCTACAAAAAACTAATGGAAGGAGATCTGTCTTTAAACGAGCTGGAAACATTGAATCCATTTGTAACATCTCTAAAACACTTGAAGCTCACAAGATGACTTTGAACAGCAGAACGAGCGTACTGTGGTTACAGTACATGTCCATGATTGACATTCTGAAAACATTCATCAAGGCAGAAAGGACTGGAAACTGGATTTTGCATCTGTCTACCGTCCAGGACATGCTTCCTTACTAGCGGAAGCAGGACACAATCTATACACCAAATCAGCTCACCTCTATCTCCAGATGATGAACAAACTTCCTGATACACACCCTGTTGTCTATAAGAGCTTTCTCGATGGACATCACGTCGTTCGTAGGAGTAAGAGGTTCTGGCAGGCCTTTCTTCTGACTTTGCTATTGAGCAGGTTTTGATGCGCAGCATTAAGTCAGCTGGAGGCTTGACCAGAGGAAGAGGGATGAGTGAATCGCAGCGAGCAACATGGCTTCTGTCTATGCCAGCATGTGCAGAAATCAATAGCGCCATGCAAGAAGTGACCTGCACTCTCCGCCTGTCAAGTGAGCAGCATAAAGAAATGGGCCCAGCCAGAGTGGCAAAGGATGCACAGGACGTGATGACCCTCACGTCATTTTTGTATCAACACAGTCCATTTGCTGATGACCCCAGTCTGAGAAACGTCATTACTGGTGTTGTTGCAGAAGCATCAGTCAATGTGGACGGTGCAAAACAAATTGGACTCCACATACTGAAGACCATGGAGGGTCAAACAGCTTCAGATGCTTCACTGAAAAGGAAAGACAAGGCTGTGACAATGAATGTTAAAAGCCCATCAGAATAGACGAGACTGCTGTGACCGTGATCCTCAACTTCTTTTTCAGCGCTTAGTTGCAGCTGCCAGTAACCTGTACGAGGACAAGACAGAAGTTTCAATGATGAACTTTGCAGCTTTCCATCATCATTGTTCGAGTCACCTGGTTTCTTACTGCAACCCAACAAAGCAGCACTTGCAAATGAACTGTGGAAAATGGTCAAGAACACTGAAAACCAGCCTCAGCAGACTTCCCCTCAGTTTGTTCTTGATGGAGGTTCTTTACTTCAGCGCATTCCCTGGCGACGTGGAACCACATTTCGTGACATCATTGAAACATATGTTGCTTTATAAAGGCAAGTATCCAAATGCAACTGTCGTATTTGATGGATACATATCAGGACCAAGCACCAAGGACATCACCCATCTCAAGCGTGGGAAAGGGATGAAAGGGCAGGCTGTGCACTTTGCATTAGATATGATGCTCCAGTTCTCCAAGGAACAGTTCCTTTTGAAATGTAGAGAACAAACAGCCTACATCTACGCCCTTGGGTCAGCTTTGGAATCATTCTGCACTGTGATACATGCCAAGAGTGATGCAGACTCACAATAGTCCTGACTGCAACCAAGTGTGCACGCCACCAGGTGACCGCTGTCATAGGAGAGGACACTGACATTCTGGTGTTGTTGGCATATCATGCGATTCAAATGATCATGACATTTTCTTTTATTCTGATAAACAAGGAGGAAAAGTAGGTGCTGGAACATCAAGCACTTGATCCATGAGCTTGGAGAAAATCGACATTTGCTGCTTTCTCTCCATTCTCTTACAGGTTGTGATACGACCTCCAGGCCATTTGGAATTGGGAAAGGAACAGCACTGCAGAAACTGTTGAAAAACGTTGAACTTAGAAGTCTGGCTGATGCCTTCCTTCAACAAAGGACCAGGAGGACGTTGTAGAAATAGGTGAGAAGGCATTAGTGCTTCTGTACAATGGCTGTTCCGGTGAGACTCTCAATCACTTGCGACACCGGCTGTTCTGCATGAAAGTGGCAACTGGTACAACATACATTCAGGTGCATTCACTGCCACCAACTTCAGCTGCGGCCAGGTTTCACAGTCAAAGGGTGTACCTTCAGGTTCAGCAATGGATGGACGGGGGACACTGTGCTGAAACCAGCTGAATGGGGCTGGCAGATTGAGAACGGACTATATGTACCCCGAATGACTGATTTGCCAGCAGCACCGGCTAAGCTCCTGAGGTCATTCGGTGCACCTGTAAAGAAAACTGTGACAGTAGCGGTGCAGCTGCAAAAAACATGGTCTTCTGTGTTCTCCTGGGTGTGGTGAATGCCATGGTGTCAGCTGTTTCAATTCCCCGCTGTGTGCTTTGACTAGACAGTGATGCAGAAACGGAGGTATGCTGTTCTATATATAGAACATTATTGAATACTATTGTTTTGCATATTTCAGACATTTTCTGACATTATATTGCCAAATCCTGGTTCCTACGCATTTATTCCAAGTTCCTCTTTCAAGACATTGTTTCCCAGCTTCAAATAAGTTGCTACATGATGAGTTTTCTATGCACAGATGACAATTTTCCATTTTGGGCCTATGACGTCACTAATGCTCATATTACATAATTATTATGGTCGCTAGAACATTATAACTTGCTGTGATGGTGATGTGGGTTATAGTGATTAAGTTACTGCAAACAAACTTTCTGTTGCAATTTGTCCTGGGTGAAGGTATTTATTTTCACCAGTCAGTAGCCTTATAAGTGCAACCTTGACATATACTCTCCAACCAGAGTGGTACTTTACAAGATCATGTTCATTACACTCACTGATAACCCTCTAACAGTCTTATCTGTGGCCCTACATGCCTGCTCTCATGAGGACAACACTTTCAGTTTTCTCTCCAATTTTCCATGCCAGGAGAAATTGTTACAAAGTATACTGTGTTGTCCAGTTCATGTCCTTTGATGGGCATGTTGGCAGCCTCTCTGTTAAGAATGCTCATTCATGCTGGCTACTCAGCAAACAATTATAATTTATATTCATCAGCAGAAGGTGTTTTTATATGATTTCCTGCATGTAGTGAATCAGGACATGCACCACTGAACTTTCATAAAGCTGATGGGCAACATCAAGCTGATCAGCAACGATATAGCGTCTCTCCTGACCTGGACTGGAACCGATTTCAGTCGCTCCCTGTGGAATAACGGCACTAAGACAGTGACATGACGAGGCAAGGCGTGGCTGTGCACTAGGCAACCAGAATAAGTAGAGCAGCTGTGATGCAACCGAGAGGGCATGGAGGAGGAGATATCTTCCACACACACATACACAAAACTGGATGAGTGAAATTCAGGAGGCTCTTTCCACTATTCCAGGCAGCGCTTGCTGGCATTCTGCAGTGCAGCACACAGTTTTTGGTTTATCTGTATGCACAATGGCCTTCTTCCCCCAATCCCATGTTGACACAGACAACCCCCTCGTTTGGTTGTTTTCTTCTCCCGATCCCATGCTGACACAGACAACCCCTCGTTTGGTCGTTTTCTTCCCCGATCCCATGTTGACACAGACAACCCCTCATTTGGTTGTTTTCTTCTCCCGATCCCATGTTGACACAGACAACCCCCTCGTGTGGTTGTTTTCTTCTCCCGATCCCATGTTGACACAGACAACCCCCTCGTTTGGTTGTTTTCTTCTCCCGATCCCATGTTGACACAGACAACCCCTCATTTGGTTTTCTTTTTCTCCCGATCCCATGTGACACAGACAACCCCCTCATTTGGTTGTTTTCTTCTCCTGATCCATGTTGACACAGACAACCCCCTCGTGGGGTTTTGTTTCTTCTCCTGATCCTATGTTGACACAGACAACCCCCTCGTTTGGTTTTTGCCAAGCTCAATGCATGCTGAATGCAGGATATCAGATTACTGCCTCATTTGAAAGTATACACTTGGACCATCATGTAAGGTCTTGAGGAGAGGGAGAGAAAAAACAACAAGACTGCCCCAGTGCAAGACTCTGACCCTGGACTACTTTGCTTCACAGATGAGCCTGTTCTCCAGTGGGTCCCCATTCTACATTAAAGGACCAAGTGCTATTGCTTATATATTATACATACATACAAAAGCATTAAGTAAGGATTCTTCTGTTAAGTATGCTATGTTTATTTCCACAAGGTCAAAAATGCACATTTCAAAGTTTATCAGCACTTTCACTTGACTGAATTCTTCGAGTTCTATAAGGCTGTGGCAACATTCCTCCAACGAACTGGGTTCTGGGTATTTGTCAACACAGTTTTCATCTTAGTCTGATGTACATGGCTTCAATTTACACCTTTTTCAACAAGTCAAAAATTGCAGCATTCTGTTCTCACCAAGTCTCTTATCTTGCCAAACCATAACACCCAATGTTAGCGGTAACCTTTAATCCCAAATGAACGACAGACACCAAATGTTACCTGTAATTTGTAATCCCCAAATGAACAAGAAGACATCAAATGTTACCTGTAATCTTTAATCCCCAAATGACAAGAAGACACCAAATGTTACCTGTAATCTTCAATCCCAAATGAACAAGAAGACATCAAATGTTACCTGTAACCTTTAATCCCCAAATGAACAAGAAGACACAAATGTTACCTGTAATCTTAATCCCCAAATGAACAAGAAGACATCAAATGTTACCTGTAATCTTTAATCCCAAATGAACAAGAAGACATCAAATGTTACCTGTGATCTTTAATCCCCAAATGAACAAGAAGACATCAAATGTTACCTGTGATCTTTAATCCCCAAATGAACAAGAAGACATCAAATGTTACCCGTGATCTTTAATCCCCAAATGAACAAGAAGACATCAAATGTTACCTGTGATCTTTAATCCCCAAAAGAACAAGAAGACATCAAATGTTACCTGTGATCTTTAATCCCTAAATGTTGCCTGTAATCTTTAATCCCCAAATGAACAACATGACATGAAATGTTACCTGTAATCTTTAATCCCCAAATGAACGACAGAGATGTGTCGCTGCAGGTGGATCTTGGAGATGTAGACTTTTCCACAGTGAGGGCACACATCAGTGTGATCTTCGTGCTTACGCATGTGCTTCTCCAAACGACCTTGGAAACGGAATGAGGTGGGGCACTTGGGGCACTGGAACATTCCTTCAGGGGTTGCATGCAACTTGGTGTGGCTACGCAAGGCAGCCTTGGTCTGGAATATCTGGACAATAAACAGAAAGAAAAGAAAAACTGATCAACACCAAGATCTAAAGAATATGAAGCTGTACCTATGACTGAAAAACATGTTAACATTTTTTCAATAAAAGTTAACAATATTATTATTATTAAGGTTATCAATTGACCATAGGTATATAATATAAATACTTGTGTGGTTGATCAGAATTCTGATAAGACTAGAACAAAATAAAATCACTAGCTATTTTAGCATTATAATTTGTAGGCAGTCTTAAATTATTTTTATATATTTGAACAAGCTCTTCATCATTAATTCTAAAGCTAAACAGTATTAATGTGCACAACAGATGGTTCTTCTTCGTTTGTTACATGGTTAACATCATCGTGCCAAAGGTTCTGACCATTAACTACTTGGTTACCCTGTGAATTGTACGTCTGGTGTAGGAATTTGTCATGAGCTACTGAAAATTCACTGTTACAAGTATATACATGTCAAAGACAGACCTCACATCTTCCGTCACATATCTTGCAAAGACTTCCAAGATGTTCACACTCTGTAATTTATTTCCATTTCCATGCAGCATGTATAACTTATGGTTTATGGGGGATGAGGAGGACACGGAATCTTTTACTTTAATGATTCATATTTCAGCTATTTCAATTTTGAAGTCCTTTCAGGGTGAACAGCACTCAGAATGCACACTTCACCTCTCCTAATAAAATACTGCTTGACATACTCAGAGACTGATTAGGTTTGACAAGTTTATGTTTATCAAAGGCAAGACTGTCAAGAACAATATGGGCATTGTTTTACCTGCTTTGGTCATCTTACCTGTCAACAAAGATTTCAAAATATCTGGCATCAAAAATGCTGCCTTGAAGAGATTTATACACAATGGTGCACTAACTAAATGCAGCCATACTGATCTGTGACACAGGCATGATGAACATTTTAACATACAACTTATAAGGTATACTAAAAGGATAATGAAATGGATGAAGGTCATGATTACAATAATACAACTAAGCAATTATTCATAATTACAATAATACAATGAAGCAATAATTTATGATTACAACACTACAATGAAGCAATAATATGTCTAACAGAATGTCTCAACCTTGAACACTTTCACAATTCACTCTCTCTTTACCCACTAACACAAAAAGTGTAATCATGTATTTATAAAGAATGAATGATTCTGCTAACATCTCTAAATTGGGACATTCAAAGTCTGTAATGAAGCACACTGTTTCTGATTTAGTTTGAAACAAACAAGGGAACAAAGAGTGAAAATAACAGTAAAATAAATACTAATAACAACAGAAACAATGCAAGAAGAAAAGACTGCAGAAATCATCAAACACAGGCACACAAAAGAAACTGTGCAAGCTCTACTCCATCAAATAAAACATGCTCGTCTGGAAAGACAAGGATCACTGCCAATCAACCATCTGCGAAGTCACTGCAACACAGACTTTGAGCCAAACAAATCTTACCCTTCCGCACACGTCGCAGATCCCACCCATGTCAGCGTGGGACTTGAGATGGCGGCGCATCTTGTGGTAGGAGCTGTAGGTGCGGCTGCACTTGGGGCAGGTGTGGGGCTGCCCTTCAGAGTGCAGCTCCCTCATGTGGCGGTGGATGTAGGGCAGCGTGTGGATGATGCTGGCCTGGCAGATGGGGCAGGTCCACTTGCGTGGACTGGGCGCCTGTTTGTCCAAGAAACACATGCATTTCAACTCATCATAAAATCCAGTCATCTGCAATGAAAATCATGACATCTTCAAGTGAATAATCTTCCCTTCAAATCTGCTCCAAAGTTTCTCACTGTAATACTGAATTTCCATGACACCACTGGACTTGAGAGTATTCAAGAAGCACATCAGAGCATGTTGTACCTTGGTGAATGCATAGGTCAGGCAATGATGCTTATAGCCCAGCCGACCGCAAAGGGCCATATCAGGGCTGTTGTGAATGCATGTGTGGTCTATAACATGAAAGAATGAGCACTCACCATGTGTCCATCATATTGATCTCATTTTTTTCCCAACATAAAATCATATTCATACCAATTAATTTTCTTGCAATACTATACTGTTCTAATAACTATTTCCTTTTTCAAATTGAAAGTTGAATCTTACAGCAAATTCTTTTGACATGCTACAATACGATACTGTAGTTATAGCCATTTCCTTTTTTTCCAATTCCAGCTTGAATCTTACAACAAATTCTGTTCTTTACAATTGTAGTATAAATCTCCTATACACAGGATCACTTACTTGTCCAGCGGCTTGTTTTTTCCAGGTTGGACCTCTTGTGGCAGTACCGTGGTGGCTGGCTGTCACACTCCTGTCCTTTCTTCTGCGTTCACCGCTGGACAGACTGGTCTCGTTGATACTTGGCAAAGGTGATCTGCTGTCTTCCTGCTTGTGCTTGGCTCCCGCCTTCCTCTGCCTGTGGCACTGGTGCTTGGCTCGCCTCTTCCTCTGCCTAATGACCTGGTGCTTGACCCACGTCCGTCTCCGCCTGGCTCACCAGAGCTTGACTTGTATTCTCCGCTGCCTGTTTCACCAGCGCTTTGTACGAGTCTTCCTGTGCTGGCCTTCCTGCAGGTCTGACTGTGTGACAGCAGCTCTGTGCCACTGTCAAATTTGGCGTCGCATGCTCGACACTGGAAGGTGGCGCGGTGTTTCAGCATGTGCAATCGCTTCCCAGCATACCTCTGGAAGTTCATGCCGCACAGGCCGCAGCGCAGGAAATGCTGGCCACTTCCTGAACTGCCAGAGAGTGCCTGTCGGGGATACCGCAGGATAGACTCCCATTCCACGATGGAATGCTGCAAGGCATGTCGCTTGATGTTGAACGTGCGATTGAAGATTCGTCGGTCACAGATTTTACATGAAACTGTCGCAGGCTTTGGATTCCAGCTCCTCTTTGGCTTGTCATTGAACTGCGTTTGATTAAATTCATCAGATTCAGTTTTCCTTTTTGCACCATTTTGTTTTGAGGAAGGGCTATCACCATGTTCAAGCATATGCTCTCTGTAATAATCACTGCGATAAAACTCCATTCCACAGACAGAACAAGTATAACAGAGGTCTTCCATGTGGCAGCGAGCATGTCTAGTGATGTAATAATTACGATTACGTATTTCTCGGTCGCAGACAAAGCACTGCAGCAATGACTGTTTCCTGCCTGTCTCTGTACGGGTTTGTGCTCCTCTTGACAACAAGGCGGCTAAAATCTTCTCATAAGCAGGTTCACCGTGTTCCTGCAATCCATTCTCTTTGGTTTCCGAGGACATGGCAGGAGCTCCCGAAGTCAATGACGCCAAATCCACGTTGATGATCATTTCTGGTTCTTTGTTGACCTCATCCACTTCCATCTTCAGACCGTCAAAGCTAAGGTCTTCAGTGAAGTCATTAGTGTCCACATCTGAGGCTGGATTGTCATCTAGTCTTTCTGGTAGTCCCCCTTTGTGACCCTGCTTGATCACATGTCGCCGCAGTGTGTGCAGATACTTGAACATCTTATTGCAAACAAGGCACTTGTACTTCTTCGTTTTTTCGTGGCAACGGTTGTGCTGCTTTATCAAATCTTTCCTGTTTCTTACCTCTTTTCCGCATTCTGGGCACAGAATGTATCTGTGAATTTTTTTCATCTGTCTCCTCTTCGAAGTAAGCTCTTTCTGCATGCGCGCAAGTTCTGTGGACACCAGTAAAAGATCATTTTTGGCGGCCGCATCTACAGTGGACGAGATGGCTCCTTCTATTTTCCTAATCATATTTTCATACACATCAGAAGTAAAATCTTCACCTGGATTATCTCGTGGTGGACTGGGCAGCTCTTTACCTGCGGCTTTTGAATTTGTGGTATCAGTGAAAAGAACTGATTCCTTCTGGTTTCTCTGAGGCATTGTACCAACCAATGAATCTTCCTGTTGTTTCACATCTTCACTGACAACATTCATGTCACTAGCATGGGTGAAAGTCTGCGCCATGAGAAGAGCCACTTCCCTCTCCAGTCCACTTCGGCTATTAGCAGAATCAGGCTTTTGCAGCGACGGCAAGGCTGGCTCCGGTTTGGCATGACAGGCCTCAGCAGCAGACCTGATGTCACAGGATTTCTCATCTAACTGTGAGAGCTCTCCCTTCGACCTTGCCCAGTTTCCTTCTGCTGGAACAGGCTTCAGACTCAGGTTATGCTTCAGCGAGAGATGCTGGTCGATGCTGGCATCGAAGCCACATATCTCCCGGCACATACAACACTGCCAGTTCTGCTGCCCGACAACGACGACCGTGTCCGACATGGTGCAGTGCACTGTGATGGTCATGGTCTCATGACCCCCAACAGAAGCAGGATTCATAAAGGAGGGGTCTGCTGGAACTATCATGTCCGAGGTCACGCTGGCCGACGAACTGGGGTGGGCTGGAAGGGCTGTTGACAACACCGGGCGTGGACCATGGGCGCTGCTGGAGGGACATGTGACAGCCACATTGGGGGTCAGCGCTGTCGGGGTTGATGAGGAGTTCCCCGTCTGCGCTGCGGCCAACAGATGCGTCAGGGCGGGGTCCAAACTTCCTGCAGGGCCGAGCATGCTGCTGTCAGCAGAACCTGCACTGTGACCTAGGGTCTGGGACAGCAGGGTCGAGTTCAAGGCCGATGAGGATGCAGACATCAAGGAAGAGCCAGCATGGGGTGGAGGGAGTGACATCCCCTCTGGCACAGGCACAGAAGAGAAACCGGCGCCACTCTGCAATTTGTTCAGCATCTCTGCAGCAAGGCTGTCCTGGCTATACAACTGGGATGCCGAGTTAACCTCCATGGCGACACTTCAATGCAATGTAAATACTTCAAAAGTCATCAGAATCTTTTCCTTCAAGTTGCATGTCACAACTCATTAAAATCAGTGGGCCTGAGCAGCCTATCCTCCAAGAGGTGCAGCTTGATACTTGCAGGACTTTTGATCTATGTCATCGTCACCTTTAAACTTGTAAGATGTAGCTGAAACATGAAAAATAATACATTAATGTCACCAAGTATTTTATAAACAAGCCATGATTCATCTTAATAGTTCAAATGTTTTTTTTATAGTAGTGGTTAAACCAACCATTTTGTTCAGTTAACATCCCCAACTCCGCCTTAGCTTAAGGCTGTGTCAGGCCAATTGACATAGGCTAGAACACCAAGCCTACATCAAAATGTTGTTATGCTCTGCATAGTTATGCGGGGATTGTCTTCAGTTGTGACAAGCTCCTAGCATAACATTATCAGTCTCCAAAATCCCCCGAAGTCGGAGTGTGGCAAGACACGCAATGTTCTCATCTCCAGCTGATGCATATGTACCATAGTGTTCAAGTACTTCGGCTGTTCGAATGATGCCTGGAGTCTTTTAGCCAGGGTACGATGACAACAACAACAACATCCCCAACTTCCTAGGAAATCAGCGATTGATTTTAACTAAGCAAGCTACAGATGCTCCAATAGTTGACAGAACATCAACTGCAATAACTGGTTATTTCTCCATTCAAACGTTATGTGTTTTATTAGTGTGAAGGAGTTATATCCAGTTATGGCAAACTTAGTTTCTTTACCAACACTAGGAAACATTATATACAAAATAACATTAAATACCTTTTGTTCAAAGTGCTACATTTTATGTACTGGACAAAGTAGAAAGGAATCTTTAAATCAGTTTTCCAAAACTCTTTGAAAACACACACACACACACACACACACACACACACACACACACACACGCGCGCACGCACACACACACACACAGTGACACACACACATATATACACACTTCAGTGCTCATGCATCTTCCAAGAATGGATACTGGAACGAAGGGACTCAATCTTTAAATTGCTTAACATCATTAGATCTGTGGTTCTGTCAAAGAATTGATTTTAAAGCCCACACTGGGTTAAACTGCTGACTTATTTAAATTAATAGTCGCAGACAAAAAGAAACGAAGGTAACCAATCCAGATTGGGCAGACTGGCGAAAGTTAAGGACAGAAAACCATAATACCAGACAGAAACAACGATAAACAAATCTGAACTTTTTCTGTGCACAGCTCTCTGGAAACATCCCAGTTCCATCTAAGACAGACAATTCTTTCTGTCCCAGACATGAGTCCCAAGAGAGGAGTCAGCAAAAGTTTCCAGATGTCAGACAGGCAGGAGTGCTGAAAAACTGTTTTTAAGAATAAGTGTACTGGATCGTGAACATGACTGACAGCCCAAACCCATTTGGTCCTTTAGTTGGTAAAAATTCTTTTTAGATTAAAACAGAAAAAGTAATTTAATATGTCCATGTTCTTTGGGGTCACTCTTGAAAACACATATTCATGGATGTATGATACAGTACACAAGCGTAATATATGTTACCTGTTTTTCCTGGAAATGTACCCTTTTTTAATGTCTTAAATCACTGTTGCCTCTAGTACTACATGTCTCTATTACAGCTCTTTTTTTTTTTTTTCAATCCCAAAGCAATAACATGAAATCGTAAGTGAGGTGGGGAGACTTACCGAAAGCTTGTTTCCAAGATTAAAAGTCTTCATATACATTTTTTGGTTGTTGTTGGGGAGACAGAAAGGGGCAATGAGGAAGACGAAGGGAGGGGGGTGTTGGGGGTGGGAAACCAGAAGCTTTATATTTCTTTTTGTGTCATTCTGGTCACAAAACTGCTGAAACTCTTTGCAGCCTTTCAGACATCATCCACAAAAAAATATAGTATGTGGAAATATACATGAAAATATAAAATCAGTCTGTATTTGATGGAGGTGAGACTATCCCATCTGACAAAGTGACATCAACTTAAGAAGTGGAATGATTTGTTTGAAGATCGGAACTCATCAATATTTCTTTTTTTCGTATTTTAGGACAGCTTAAAAGACAGATCAGATGATCTTGGCTGTGGCCTCTCTTCCCAGCCCAAGATTTTCTTCTTACTTTTTCTTTAAAAAGAGGGGAGGGGGCAAGGGGAGAGGGCAGTGGTGAGAGGTGGGGGTTGCTGGGGGTTGGCTGTCTAATCTTTTATGTCTTGCATTATCCCCATTCAACTCAATACAGTTCTCCAAGACACAGCTGCACCTCCATGCTGTCATGTTAATATGGCAGTTTGAATATTAAAAGCGAGAATGTGCATGGCAAAACAGTGAATGCTTGCACTATTTTTATGACCAGGAAAGATGGGACCATTCACATCACTGAAAGCACAAACTCATCCAGGATGGTGCAATCCAACGCTGCTAGTGGCTAGGATCTGTGCAGAGGCTATCGGTAGAGGTACACACTGTCTCTATGTGCACTCCTGATTTCCATCTGTACGAGCAATGAGTAAATACACAAACACCCCTTCAATCCAACAGCCTCCTTGGGTGATTATCCCTATCAGCAGTGTCACCATTTGTGGTCATGGGCGTTACATCTGAATGTAACTGACAAAAAGACCCTGACTGTGAGTGTGACTCCATCACCAAATGTGCCATATTCATCCCTCTTTCCCCTCCTGTCTTGGCATTGCTCTACTTCATCATTCACGTGATCAGTTTTCAGTTGACAGCTTCCTGAATACTTGCAAGCAGCATCCCTGTCACCCCTCTCCCTCACCACACCCTTTCCCTTTTCCAGCCAAGCTGTCAGATTTTACTACTGTCATCCCCCCTCTCCCCCTGCACCCCCCCCCTCTTCTCCCGTGTCACCCACCTGTGGATTGGACACTCATCTCGCTAATCATCAGCATGGTCCTTGGCAATGATGCAGAGCAGGAAAGCAAGAGAAATGGGGAGGTGAGAGGAGGTGAAGTAGGGCAGATGTAATCAGGGAAGTTATGGACTGGGTGAAGCTGAGCTAATATTCTGGTTTTTCATACTTGCGGTAAATGAGTTTATGTGACTGGACAAAGATGACGGCGCTCCACATTTACAACTCAGACTTAGTTCAGCATTATTAAACTCAGACTTAGTTAAGCATTATTCACAGATAGATACAACAGGAAGGTGAAAAACAGGACAAAAATAAATAAAAATAAATCTTAAATAAATATTAGCGAACCGCCCAGAGAACGCGGACAAACGAGTCACAAGACAAAACACAACGCGTTTCGACCTCTTAGGTCTTCGTCAGGTGATATATATATAAACGAATAAAACAACGAAAATTCACTTAGCTTTGATCGCTTCAGATCGCTTAGGGTTCAGCCTTTTGCTGACTCCTAAGCGATCTGAAGCGATCAAAGCTAAGTGAATTTTCGTTGTTTTATTCGTTTATATATCACCTGACGAAGACCCAAGAGGTCGAAACGTGTTGTGTTTTGTCTTGTGACTCGTTTGTCCACGTTCTCTGGGCGGTTCGCTAACATTTATTTAAGATTTGTTTAGATTTCCGCCTGCAGTCGTCTCGCTTTGCAACTATTACTAAATAAAAATAAATTTATAACAATGGTGACAACTGACAGTTTGTTGGTGCACAAAAAGCAGAAGAAAATGAAAATGTTATACTTTAGCTACTTTAAAAAAATGCTTTTTTTTTTAAAAGACCCTTTTCCCCTAACACTGACTTTATTTTCATTCATCAACAAATTCAATATTATTGATCAAAATTGTGCAACGGTGAGCGAAACTTCACTTTTGCTTGGATTGCCAACATATATCGATGGACAAGATCACTGGGCTGGGCCCTGAAGAGGAATTAACTCTTCTTTGTAAAACTTCACCTGTGGAAAAGCAGAAAATAACCATTTTGGTCTCATCTGGTAAGAATGAGATGCACAACAACAACAACAAAAGTCTTCCGCAGTGCAGCCGCGCGTGCACTTCCTACCACCCCTCCTCCCCCAATCTGCTAGGCCTAGTGCGTCTGCAAAGCTTTCCTTTTCATTTTGGCCTTGTCGCGGTCAAATTTGTTGCTCAGTCAAATCGGTTGCTGGCATACCAGTTTAGGCAAAAAATGACGTCATTTGATGCCACAACACACATCCGCCTACTCAGAAATGTGTGAGCACGACTTGGCCTAACGGCCTTCGTTCATTCGTCCTTCGTCCTCTCTCGGGCTTCGCCCTACTCTAATCTAAAGACCATCGATTCTGCTTTGGAGTAGACTGGGACACTGGTTACGCCATTTTTTGCCTAAACTGGTATGCCAGCAACCGATTTGACTGAGCAACAAATTTGACCGCGACAGGCCTTCGTTGCGTTCAGCTGGCTGTGTTGCCCGCCATGATGGTTGCATTTTCCAACACTTTCCTCAAACGTGAAAGGCATGACAAACTGAACAAAAACCGTCTTAAGACCAGATAAGCGGGCTACAAAATTGCATGCTACTATTTTACTATTACTCTACAAAATAAAATCAACAAGTGCGTCACGCTTCCGCATTTCGTTTGGGCGTTCACACGCCGCGTGTCACGATCCTCTCTATCCTTCGACCGACAACAATCGGTTCTCATGTTCCTCATTTTCGTTAACCCTAAAATTCTAGCAGTCGTATGGTCATAAAACCCAGTTTCGAGTCAGTTTAAACTTGTTGCCCCACAGATCGACACATGTTTTGCAGAGAGTGCGAATTCATGGGCTGTTTGTACGCACTTTTTCGGGTGTTTCGGTTCTTCTCGATGCAAAGAGACGTAAGACACCCTCACCTGCACCACTTTGACCTGACCGCCCCTTGTTGCGTTCAATGTGTATTTGCCCACCCATGATGGTTGCATATTCCAACGCATTTCCATGCGTGTGAACAGGGCAAACGTCATAATACCGTCTATAAGACAGTAAGCGGAAAAAATTGCATGCACATTTTGACCATGACGTTACAAATAAATCACAAGACCACGTATCGATTACGTTTGTGCAGTGTCACAACCACATGGGTCATGGGATCTCTCTATCCTACGTGACAAAATCAGTTTATGCCCCAATTGTCTAACAGTAAAATTCTAGTCTGTCGTAGGCAAAACACCCGAGTCGTACAAAACTGATTTGCCACTCAAATGTACATGTTTTACGACAAAACTCACCTAAACGTCACGGGAAAACGGACTTTGCTGTGTTCAAGGAATCTGCCAACCGGGCATGTTGCTGGTCGGTCGGCGCTGGAGTCGAGCGCAGCAAACATGGCGACGCAATCGGTGTCGGTGTCACGAATGGGACCCTCCTAAACTGTCCCCAGGTGTACCGGACAGGATTTACCTGAGGACTCAACAGCTGGACACTGTAGATCGAAAACAATGAATATCCGTTCATTTCTGCTTGTATGCAGTCAAACAGGAGGGACTTGCAATTATAGCCTTTTCGGCCTGTAATCATACTGCTTTTTTTTTTTTTTTTTTTGCTTTTTTTTTTTTTTTAAGAGTGTCTCATCCTGTACTTTATTTGTCGGTGTCCTTGGCGGTAGCTAACCCCCTCTCTTTCTAAAATTTGCTTCATTTTCCGCCCTCAGTCACTCAGTTTTGTTCAACTTTTTGTTGTTGTTGTTATTTTGATTTTAATGTAGCAGACCGAAACTGATCTGGATTCTGAATCTCTGATTGCGGTCATTATAACTACGTTGTTCACAATTTACTAATGTCTTGAAATTGATTGTTCATTTCTTCAACAGAAACAAGTCCATGTGAATTTTGTTTGTTTGTTTGCTTGTCCGACCTAACACAAAGCCACAGTTTTGAAACTGTCATATTTCACTTTAATTTTAATTAGTAAAGTAAGCGAATTCCAAAGTTGATGAACTCTTACTGTTGGAAAAATCTTAAATAAATATTAGCGAACCGCCAAGAAAAACGTGGACAAACGAGTGACAAGACAAAACACGACGCGCTTCGACCTCGTAGGTCTTCTTCAGGCAAGATACAAACAAATAGGACAACGAAAATGAACGAGCAATCACTAACCTTCAATCACTTCGGCGCAAACGTCACTCGTTTTCAATCAGTGCCTACCTTGCGCTGAAGTGGGGCAGAATTTAGGTCCCAAAGTTAACACTTTCATATGATCAAATGACAAGTTAGCTGGTGACAGATTGACAAGTCTCACTTCGTTGTGCATCAGGGAAGTCGTGTTCCGTGAGGTTGAATGTATCATTCTGACGACATCAGGAAAGTCGTGTTCCGTGAGGTTGAATGTATCATTCTGACGAGAAGTGGTTCAAACGGTAGGCCTACATTTAAACCTGCGGAAATTTTGCTTTCTGATGCGTAGAATGTCTTCAGAATTTAGAGATTTTGGTGAAAAATGTCAATTTTTGTGTTTGTTTGTATGATCTTTTTAAGTATGTATGCCTTTGGGAGACTGTACAGTCGTAGTTGTGAACAAAAGAGAGCTTCATATTGTAAAATGATCATAATGACAATATTCGAAGAAACTGATAATTTTGTGAAGGTTAAAGTATTAAAGTAAAGAATTGACTGGTAACTGTCTTTATAAAGTGAGACAACGTCTGAGTTGTCTGCCTTTACGAAGTTTTGAATGCTTTTGTATAGGAAGTCCACGTTGGGGGAGGGAGGGGGAGGGGGTTTATCAGAGCCAGATTATAAAAGTTATTTCCATTAAGGATAAAATGAAGTTCCAAGCGTCTTGCCAGGGAAGAGCTATGAGACTGGGTACCTGGTGATTTTGTCAGTCGATCTCTTCAACTGCTTGATCGAGCTGTCGAGAATGTGACATGTCGGCGGATTCAGTGAAGGATACACAGGGGGTAGATTATGGAAATCAAAGCAGGCATCCAATGATCAGGAACGTCGAAAGACGAGTCTGAATCAATGAAAAATGATGCGTGTTCTCTCTTCATAGTCCAATGGTATACACGCACGTAAAATAGAGATAAAAACAACAGACACATCAAATATTCCAATATTTTCACCTTCTTCGGGTCTTTCTCCGGGGTCTTCAGTGACAAGAATGGAGCAAGGTATCAAGCTCACTCAGCTCGCCCCCAGCCCCCATCACACACACAGCTCTTCCCCCTAGCCCCCGCACACCCCGGACACCACATCCCAACAAACATGTCTCTCCTATCCCCCCATCCTCACCCGCCCGTCTAACACCTTCCACGACCCCACCCTGTAATTTCCCTCCTCCCCCATCCCCTTCCCTCCGAACGTCCTTTTGTCTTCCTCTCCTCTGTGTCTGAAAACTTGCTGTTCAACGAAGGTTCCAGGTTCAACGAAGGGCGGCGCGCTGGGTTGTCGATCGCTACCGCCAGACGTCCAGCGTAAGTGCCATGTACAATCAGCTGTACTGGGCTCCTTTAGAACAGCGACGTCAGCAAATCAGGTTAGCCACGTTCTACAAGTTCCACCACCGCGATATCAGAATCGACTCTGCGCACACCCCTCTGCGTTACACCCACCAGTACAACACCAGAAACTCCAATGAGCTGCAGTACCAAGTAGAATCCTGCTGCAGAACTACAGAAAGAACAGCTTCTTTCCGCGCACTGGGAGAGAGTGGAACAATCTCCCAGCTGAGGTAGTGGCACCGGCCTCGCTGGAGGACTTCAAATCCTGGATATAACTTCCTCCCCTTCCCCCGCTCGCCTCCCCTCTCCTGTCATCCCCCTCCCCCACTTATCCCTCTTCCTTACCTTAGTCCGTCCCACCAAAGACAGTCTTTGGTCCCACCCACTCCAGTGTAAGGCCCACTTATAACCCACCCCCCTTCCCCCCACTCCTCTCCCCCTTGGAGGCCTGAAAATCGTAGGTGGCCCCAGACCCCCCAACCCCCCTTTTTTTCCCCCTTCTTTTTCATGAGCTGATCCGGGCAGCATTTAAACTACTGTTAAATCCGGAAACCCCCTCCTATAGGGTCAGAATCTTCAACTTGATGAAGGTGGACACTCAAAGAAAGAAGAAGAAGTTCCGGCTCAAATGGCCCCAGTTGAAGACCCAGCGCATGGAGGCCTGTCTTGTCATCATGTATGACTTTCATCATGGGTAACGATCAACTCTAACCGTGCCAAAACCAGCTGTCACCAGTGGAGAGTGGCCGTCGATGTAACTTCCTTGCTTACCATGTCATCTGCTACTGCACTCGGTACAAGAAGTCCACCTTCTTTCCGCGCACGATATCTTGGTGGGACTGTGTCCCAAAAGAGATTGTCACACCACCTTCGTTGAACTCCTTCAAAGGGATACTACACACACACACACTTACACACACACACACACACACACACACACACACATACACTCCCATTCCCCCTCCTAACCTCTTTGAGATGCCTCGTGAGTTAGGTGAAGTCGTCTTCTTAATTGCTGATGGGCCTGATCTTGTGTTTTACGATACTCGCCCCCCATCCCCTCCCCAATCTCAGCTCTTCTTTTCGCACTCTCACTTCATTTATTTGTACTCCCAGTTCTGATAGAACAGGGAGTACTTTAAAATGGGAACGAAGAAATGCTCTCTCCCTCTCTCTCTGTGTTTGCATACAATTATTTTATTCCATAGTTGTACCTGTGTTGTATGGTTGTGAAATTTGGGGTTATGAAAATGTTGATATGTTAGAAAAGTTACAGTTACGTTTTTTAAAGTATTTATTCAGATTAAATAAAACTACAACGACTTCAATGATATATGGTGAAACCGGAATCTATCCTTTATCTGTACTGATTAAAGTGAGAATGATAAGGTTCTGGGCTAACTTAGTTGTTCCTGATTCTAAGAAGTATTCAAACAAAGTATATAATATCTTACATGAACTAACTTACCTGTTCCTGATTCTAAGAAGTATTCAAACAAAGTATATAATATCTTACATGAACTACATGCAAAAGGAATTTTCGTTTCACCATGGCTTAGTTATGTCAAAAGCATTTTATTTGAAACTGGTTTTGATTGTGTTTGGGAATCTCATTCATTCACAGCGCAGTTCTCTTGAAAACAGCAAGTGTGTATTCTATAAAAGTATAAAGACTGTCTTTGGAAAAGAACATTATATTTCTACCTTACCAGATATTTATGTTATATCTTTATTTAAATTTAGATGTAGTAACCATAAATTGCAAATTGAAATTGGAAGACACCATAATGTTCCAAGAGAATTGCGTATTTGTCATAACTGTGAAATGGGTGAAATTGGAGATGAATTTCATTGCATCATGGAATGTCCAAAATATAATGAACTTCGTGAAAAATTCATCCCTAAGCATATCTAAAACCAAAGTCTGTTTTCAACTTTTGTACTATATTTCAAAAAGGAAGACGCATTTGTTTGAATATTAGTAAGTTTCTAAAAAATGGGAAGATTATTTCTCTATGTTACATTTGTATCCTCCATGCCCCAACAGGGGTCAAAGGATTAAATTTGAATTGAATTGAATTGAAAAAATTGTGTGTGTGTGTGTGTGTGTGTGTGTGTGTGTGTGTGTGTGTCCGTCCGTGGTCAAAATGTGTTCCACTCGCTCCAGACAAAACTACAGGGCCGATCTTTCTGAAAATTTGTAGGTATGTTCATTACGGGTCAAGGATGATGTCAAATGTGTTATTTTCACCGTTATAGCCGTTACTAACTGCCATAACGGTTTTCCTTCTTTATGGAATATCTACGAAGTACTAGGCCAATCTCTCTGAAAATTTGTATGCATGTTCATTATGGGTCACGGATCATACCCGGTGTGTTATATTACCGTTATAGCCGTTACTAACGGCCATAACGGCCCATAACGGTTTTCCTTCTTTATGGAATATCTCAGGATGTACTTGGCTGATCTTTCTGAAAATTTGTAGGCATGTTCATTATGGGTCACGGATCATGCCCGATGTGTCATTTTACCGTTATAGCCGTTACTAACGGCCATAACGGTTTTCCTTCTTTATGGAATATCTCAGAAAGTACTTGGCTGATCTTTGTGAAAATTTGTAGGCATGTTCAGTACGGATCACGGATCATGCCCGATGTGTTATTTTATTGTTATAGCCGTTACTAACGGCTATAACGGCCCATAACGGTTTTTCTTCTTTATAGAATATCTTAGAAAGTGCTTGGCTGATCTTTCTGAAAATTTGTAGGTATGTTCATTATGGGTGATGGATCATGCCCGATGTATTATTTAACCGTTATAGCCGTTACTAAGCGGCTATAACGGCCCATAACGGGTTTTCTTCTTTTGGAATATCTTAGAAAGTACTTGGCCGATCTTTCTGAAAATTTGTAGGTATGTTCATTATGGTCATGGATCATGCTCAATGTGTTATTTTACCGTTATAGCCATTACTAACGGCTATACCGGTTTTTCTTTTTAATGGAATATCTCAGAAAGTACTTTGGCCGATCTTTCTGAAAATTTGCAGGCATGTTCATTATGGGTCAGAGATCATGCCCGATGTGCCATTTTACCATTAAAGCCGTTACTAACTAATGAAGATGGCATGGTTTGGCCACATCATTCGTCACAACACCTTCTCCAAAACCATCCTTCAAGGTACCGTTGAAGGAGGGCGCAGACGAGGACGGCAGAGAAAGAGCTGGTCCGACAATATAAAGGACTGGACCAAAATGACCATGCCAGATCTCCTCACGACAGCCACCAACAGAAGAGCCTGGTGAGAAACGGCGGCTGCCTCATCACGTCCCTCCAACGACCCCAGCGGTCAGGGAAATGACTGACTAACTGACTGAAGCTTCTCTAGCCTCTAATGATAGGCGACATTAGCACCAGTGCAG
Source organism: Conus ventricosus (assembly GCA_018398815.1). Taxonomy (NCBI): domain Eukaryota; kingdom Metazoa; phylum Mollusca; class Gastropoda; order Neogastropoda; family Conidae; genus Conus; species Conus ventricosus. Next base: position 67,767,505 of record CM031612.1, on the reverse strand, counting down.
TGGAACCAATCTGGTCTCGGTGACGCTGCACTGTACTATTGCCAGCAAAGCTCAGGCTACCCTAAAATTCATCCTCGAGGAGTACTAAGTGGGTAAAGCAAGGTGACTCACCATTCTTAAGGACACGGGTGAAAGGTAGTGAAATCTGCTCAGGGCAAGCTAACGACTGGCAGAAAATAGAAAGTACAGGAGGCAGTGCGGATGGCAAAGCAGAACCTCAGGATCAAGAAAATGACATGACACACAAACCAACAGACAGGGGATGGTGTCATCAGAAATGAAGTGTACTCAAATAGGTTAGATTGAAGAGAGACATGGTGTTTCAGGTGCCGGAAAAAGAGAAGGATGCCAAGAGAATCAAACGGGCTGTCCAGCAAGGCCAACAAGGCCAATGGACCATGCGTGAAAACGCACTCCAACGAAGGGAACCGGTCAATGACTTTGTCACTGACGGATGACGGGCAGTTTGGTTTGCTGTTGAAGTGTTCTGCCAAGTAGTCAATCTGTTTCCATCAGCGCTGAGCAGAGGGGAAAATCCTGATGATGTAGGTCCATAAAATTCTTTTAAGGCATCATAGAAATTCTTTGTACCATGTCTGTCAGCATATCCTTGGATCTCATCAGCTCTGTTGCTCAGCCACGTGTCTCGTATCTTTCGTAGTTTCTCTTGAACTGTTCTGTGTATGTTATTGAACGCACCTTTTTTTGGAGGTGGACTTAGTATCACTGAGGTAAGCTCTGTGCGTGTGGAAGATGTTTCTCATCCAGTAGCTGCTGGATGTCATCGCAGTTCTCATCAAACAGTCAATGTGTTTCTGGGCCACAGGCCCCAGGATCACCGCAGCAGTACTGTCAATCAGTTTTCTGAAGGTCGACCAGTTTGCTTTGGTTGTCTATCAAGGCAGGTTCCAGGCGTTCCCCCGGTCTCGTTTTTCAGCTTGGTGATAAGCCGTCTTGCAGCCTTCTTGCCTTACGGGCATGTCTTGGTTGGATCCAGATGTTAAGCTTGCTGATTATGAGACGGTGGTCAGCCCAGCATTCAGCACTGCATATGGGTTTGGCGACTCTTACATCCTGTCCATCTCTCTTCCTGACAATGACATAGTCGATGAGATGCCAATGCTTGGAGCGAGGATGCATCCATGATGCCCTTTTATGGGTAGGGAGGCGGATGATTGTGTTGGTGATCGGCAGTTCAAGCTCAGCACAGGTCTGGAGAAGCAGGAGACCATTGAAGTTGCAATGGCCTACTCTGTGTTTGCAGATGGCATCTTTCCAGGAGTCACTCTCAGAACTAACTCTGTAAGTGTTGTGTAGGCCTGTCTGATTTTCAAGTCATCTTCTGACTGTTCATTTGCCGGTACCTCCTTGCCTGCTACTAAAGGAGTTCCAGAATAAATAATAGAATCCTTCATGTTACAAACACTTCGACGTCACTTATACTTCTCGTTGATCGACTCAGATCAACATATCATGGGTTTCGCTTTGTATGTGTTTGCCTTTACCAACGACGAATGCATAAACTGCCTAATGAATCTGGAGACCTCTTTGAAGTAGGGCCTACCACAAAAGGCAGAAAGTTCCAGAAGCTGAATGTTTCCTCACTGAAATGGCGTGGTTTGCTACAATGAATATAGGCCTAACTGTTCAGCTACATTTTCTTCAGCTGAGTGTTTCGTCACTGTAATGGCTTGGTTTGCTACAGTGAGTGTAATTGTTCAGCTACTTTTTCTTTTCGCCAAAAAAGGCTTCGTGACTTATCTGGTTTAAAACTTAACCTCGAAGAAGCAACTGACTATAACTGCTCCAGCATTTTGTGCGTTTCTTCTTCCTCGGTGGAAAGGATAGTGTGATAAGATCCTTCTAAACATCCACAGCGTCTGTCATGCACAGGTCAAATTCCTGTTACTTTTGACCTTTTCTCCTTCAGGAAAGACTGATGTCACCAGAACACTTGCTGTAAATGTTGTCTGTCGTGAGCCGTGTGAAGCATTTCCAGAAATTCCAGACATTTTTTTTCTTGCTGACTGATCCAGGGACAACGAATTGTTTCTGCCAACTCCGGAACCACCTCATCAAACCAATGATCGTCTTCACACGACTCTAGGCAGCTCGGCTTACACAAAAATTCCTGCTCTGGTCCTGGGCAGTGGTCCTGGCGCTGAAAATCAGTCTCATCTTTTACTGACAGAAACTACAAAATTTCGGAGATAATGCTTCATACACTGATCATGAATGTTTTGAGATGGGCGCAAGAAGGGCACTGCGATGTTACTCTGTCAAGATCACAAAGAGAACAATGTCATGATCGCAGATGACTTCTTTTTCGAACCTCAGCCAGAATCTTAATTTTTTTTTTTTTTAAACAAAACATGAGGCAGATTTTAATCCTGTTAATTTCAAGTTATTGCCACATTCTTCATGAATGATGTATAAATACAACATCAATATGCATGTAACAAATTCATTTTCATGTGTCTTACCAATCCCATGGATAAGATAAGATAATGTTGCTTATAGCCCAGCCGACCCCAGAGGGCCACATCAGGGCTGTCACCACGTTAAAATCAACTCACCAGTCATGGAAGGAAAAAAAAAACCAACAAAAAAACCAAAAAAAAACCACTTTCACACATCTCGTTAAATGACATCGTCTACAAACGCACCAGAAACTTTGTTAAAAATCTTTCTGCCGTAAAATCTTAAATCAGATGAAAAATGTTAATCTCTCTCAAAAACTCAAGGATCACGTCAGGCGGGACATCCCTGAACAGGATCTTCATGGACTCCGCTGTAAAATGTTTGTGTCTCACATCATGCAAGTCCCAACACTCCAAAAGAACATGTTTCATTGTGAGTGGCGCATGACATGGAATGCACCACGGAGCTTCTTCACTCTTTAAAAGGTAAGAATGGGTAAAATACGAATGGCCGGTGTGCAGCCGGCACAGAACCGTTTCCTCTTTACGACCACCCGACGTAGATGGGAGGAAGTCCTTAAGGTTTGGACGGATCTGAAAGAGTTTGTTATTCGTCTGTGTGTTCCAATCCTCCTGCCAGAGGTCTCTCACATAATCGTTAATTTTGTTGGGTTTCACATCTGAGCAGGGGATATAAGTGTTGGACAGTTTCTCTCTTGTGGCGTTCTTGGCTAAACGATCAACCATTTCGTTCCCGCCGATGCCAACATGACCAGGAACCCAAGCAAGAGTAATGTTGTAACCGTCCGCCTTCAACTTGTAAAAAGTTCAAAAAAAAGTAAAAGTTCTGGATGCTGAAGGTTGCGGCCAGCTATGGCCTCCAAAGCTGACAGCGAATCCGACAGAACCAGAAAGTCCCTCTTTGAAGAATGTGAGATTATCTTCAAAGCCAAAACCAGAGTAGTAAGTTCAGCAGAATAGACAGAAGCATCTGAATGAATATGTTCCAACAGTATCTGAGAAGGAGCCCCAGGGCAATAGGCTGCACAGGCCACTCCATCTTCAGACTTGGAACCGTCAGTAAAAACTTTTTGACAGGATGGGAATTCAAACAGAGCTCAGCATACAATGCCTTGTACGCCAGAGAGCTGGTAGACTCTTGCGAAAAGCTGCAAGATCAAAATGAATCTCTGGTGTGAAGAAGGTCCACGGTGGTTGATCCGGAAACTTGGAAAAATCAGATACATGTACTACACCTAGGTCTAGACCTGCATTCCGCACGTGAGGCTGCATACGAAGACCAAACGGCGGAATACATTTAGGGTTGTTTTCAAACTTACTTTGGAACGGAGGGTCAAAGACACAGTCATAGGCAGGGTTTTCTGGTTCCGAGAACAGTCTGATGTAATAATTCAAAGACAGTTTCAGCCTGCGGTTGGACAGTGAAGGTTCACCCGCCTCTGCGTACAGGCTGTAGACAGGGGTGGTGCGGAACACTCCAAGACAGAGACGAAGCCCTTGATGGTGGATAGGGTCCAAGAGTTTGAGGTAAGATGATCTTGCGGAGCCGTACACAGCACAACCGTAGTCCAGTTTAGAACGGACCAGGGCTCTGTAGAGGTGCAACAAAGTTTTCTTATCAGCGCCCCAGTCGGTGTGCGCTACGACCCGCAGAATATTCAGTGCTTTCTGGCAAGCAGTTTTGAGGTTTTTAATATGGCTGAGAAAGTTAAGTTTTTGGTCAAAAATGACTCCCAGAAATTTGGCCTCTTTAACAGCTGGAATGGGAGATTTCCCTACTTGAAGTTCAGGATCTGGAAAAAACTGACGGAAATTATGGAAGTGAATACACTGCGTCTTTGTTGGGGAAAAGGTGAAACCGTTTTCATCTGCCCACCGATGGATTTTATCTACGCAAAGCTGGAGCCTGCGCTGGACACTCGGGTACAGGCTTCCAGTTGCGTAGACAGCAAAATCATCCACAAACAATGAGCAGTCTGAACCCTGCTGAACTGATTGAACAATGTTGTTGATTTTAATACTAAAGAGGGCAGGAGACAGTATGCTCCCCTGTGGAACACCCAACTCCTGCTCGTGGACATCAGAGAGAGTGGTGCCAACCCGGACCTGAAACTGTCGTTCTGCCAAAAAATTTTGAATGAAAAGCGGAAGATGACATCGAAAACCCAGATCGTGGAGGTCATGAAGTATCCCCGACTTCCAGGTGGTATCGTAGGCCTTCTCCAAGTCAAAGAAAATTGCCACTGCATGCTGTCTGTTCAAAAAAGCGTTCCGAAGAGTAGATTCCAGACGAATCAAATGGTTAACGGTAGTCTGATGTTTGCGGAAACCACACTGTTCTTTCGCCAAAAGGCCATCGGTTTCGAGTTTCCACATGAGCCTAGCATTGACCATTTTCTCCATCAATTTCCAGACACAGCTGGTCAAAGCTATCAATCCCATGGAACACGATGACCTGCTTTCCAAACAAGTGGTGGAAAGAAATTTTCATGTGAGCACACTTTTTCTTTTTTTTTCTTCAAATTTTGCCGTATGTTTGTATAAAAGTTTTGCTCATCGTCTTTCATGGTTTCCAAGGTAAGGTAATGTTGCTTATAGCCCAGCCGACCGCAAAGGGCCATATTAGGGCTGTCACCACATCAAAATCAACTCACAAGTCATCCCCAAAAACCCAAACCAAACCAAAACAAAACAAACGCACCATTCATGCATCTCCTCAAAATACACCTTCTTAAAATGCACCAGAAATTTCGTTTAAAATCTTTCTTCCGTAAAATCTTAGATCAGATGAAAAATGTTAATCTCTATAAGAAACTCAAAGATCACATCAGGCAGGACATCTCTGAACAAAGTTTTCATGGAGTCTGCTATAAAGTGTTTATGCCTCACATCGTGCAAATCCCAACATTCTAAAAGAATATGTCTCACTGTGAGCGGTACATGACATGGACGCACCACGGAGCTTCATCACCTTTTAAAAGATAAGAATGGATATAAAACAAGTGGCCTGTATGCAAACGACACAAGACTGTTTCATCTTTACGGCCGCCTATGGAACATGGTAAAAACTCTTTCAGGTCTGGATGGATTTTGAATAGTTTGTTATCCGTCTGCGAGTTCCATTCTTCTTGCCAGAGGTCTTTAACATAAGCCTGTGTTTTGGGTTTGAGATCAATGTGAGGGATAGACAACCTGCTCTACTTTTCCTTTGTGGCACTCTTGGCAAGTTGATCAACCACCTTGTTGCCTCGAATGCCCACATGGCTGGGAACCCAAGCAAAAACTATGTTGTATCCATCTGATTTCAGAGAGGTGTACAGTTTGAAAACTTTCAGCAGCTGAGGGTGCTCGAGATTACGGCCGGCTATGGCCTCCAAAGCAGAAAGGAAGTCTGATAAAATGAAGAAATCTTATGTCTGGATTTACAGACCATTCTAAGAGCCAGGACCAAGGCTGTCAGTTCAGCAATGTAGATGGAGCTGTCAGTTGTAGTGTGTTCAGAACACCTCTGAGGGGGATCTGTTGCACAAAACACAGCAGAAGCAACTCCCTCCTCAGATTTGGAACCGTTGGTGAAAATTCTATTGTAGGATCTAAACTTAGAACACAGTTCGGTAAAAAGGAACTGTATCCAAGGAACTAGTGGAATCTTTACGGTACGAGGCCAAATCAAAGCGGATCTCTGGAGTGAAGAAAGTCCATGGTGGGTCATCAGGAAACTTGGGAAAATCACAAACTACTCCCAGGTCTATATCTGCTTTGTTCAAATAGGGTAGAATAGGAATTCCCAAAGGTAGAATGGATTGGGGTGGTCATCGAATTTCTTTTAAAACTTGGGTCTTTCTTTCTTTCTGTGTATGCAGGCTGATACTCCTGCGGACACTGCCTGTATAGACAGGCAGTTGAGTTTGTATGTATGACCGTTTTTTATCCCGCCAGTAAGGCAGCCACACTCCATCTTTGGGGAAGGTATATGCTATGTGTAACGTGTCATCTATACCAACGGCCAAACTGGCCTTCTCTTCCGAAAGTTGGTGATGGGATTTTACGTGTGTGCAAGATGTTATGCGTGCGTTCACACATGGAACCTCGGTTTATAGTCTCATTTGAAGGACTGTATGGGGAATGGAGTCAGAACCAATGTTAACTCAGAGGAAAAAATCCCCCTGTACCGAAATTCGAACCCGCAACCCCAGGATCACGAGTCCGACGCTCTACCAACTGAGCTATTCTGGCCCCCTGGAACTTGGGGTCGAAAACACAGTCATATGCAGGGTTTTGAGGTTCAGAAGAGAGACTCAGACAGTAATTCAAGGCAAGTTTCAATTGACGATTTGAGAGGGATGGTTTTCCTGCCTCAGCATACAGGCTATAAACATGGCTGGTGCCCAATGCACCCAGACACACTCGAAGCCCTTGATGGTGGATAGGATCTAGACTTTTCAGGTAGGAAGGTCTGGCCAAGGCCCACGCTTCTTGTTGAAGAATTAAGCTTTGCCATACATTGCAATGCTTTTTCTGAAGTACTAAGCCTTGGGTCTTCAGGGACTCATACTTTTATTGACAGAATACAGTCTTGCCATAGGTTCCTTTTTTTTTTGCTGTTGTTTAGTCTGCTTTTTTTGTTGATTAAAGAAAAAAAAGTACAGATGTGGGGGTCACGCTTTATTGACAAAATCTTAAAATGTTGTGGAGATAGCTTGAAAAACAAAAGCTCAGTTATCAAGTAAAAATAATGGTTGTAGGTCAGATGATGTAATACCAATGACATAGAGCAAAACAAAAACAAAAAAAACCCAAAACACCCTCAGGTTTTTAGAGTCTCATTTGAAGAACTGGTCAGGGTTAGAGTCTAAAGGCATACTGATGCTGAACATAAATTCTCCTCTGACCTGGCTGTATTATGAGGGAACTGAACTCAGGATCCTGATCAAAGGAATAATGCTTTATCCACGAGGACATAAAGGCCCCATTAACTTTAACATTTATTGTGCACACCAGTTCGATGAAAGTGCTTCAATCCATCGCTGAGCAGCGTCTGTTGTAAAGCCAGTTCCCATCATCCTAGACACATTTGACCTAGATTAAAATACATCCTGAGAAGTCACGAGCAGCTCTTGGTCTTTTTTCTTTCTTGTGTTTCTTCTCTTTCTTTTCTTGTAATATAGGAAAGCACTGACATTGATCGTAAAAAAAGAACAACCAACCAACCAACCGACCAAACGTCAAGAGCCACACAGCATAACATACATCATCAAAGACACACACACACACGCATACATACATCATCAAAGACACGCACATGCACACAATAACAATCACACAATCACAGCAGTTTCAATGTATTTATACTTTTCCTCTTGATACTGCTCAAAATTGAAAAAAAAAAAAAGCAAACCTGAGAAAAATCAATTTTGGATTTTGTGTCTGATAGCCAGAGATAAAGTACTGCTGCTGGCAGTAATATTTATTGCAAACAAAACGTGAGATGAAACTATTATTTACACCTGATTCTCTCTCTCTCTTCATGAAACAGTGTGTGTGTGTGTGTGTGTGTGTGTGTGTGTGTGTGTGTGTGTGTGTGCATGCATGTGTGTGTGTGTGAAAATTGTCAGCTCTGTTATGTAGGAAACAGAGCAAACATTACCAGCAATACAATAAAACACATGCCGATAAAGTAATTGTAATAAAAAAAAATACTGAAACTGATGATACATAAGATAAATTTGAAAAATTCTTGATAAAGCTCCGCCGAAAAATGTTGACAAACAAATTCACAAGACAAAACAACGACCGTTTTGACCTCTTAGGTCTTCTTCAGGCAAGATACACAACACTCAGGACAACAAAAATGAATGAGCAATCACTTATCTTCATCCATTTGGCGCAAGCAACGCCCATCTTGCGCCGAATTGGATGAAGATAAGTGACTGTTCGTTCTTCATTTTCGTTGTCCTCAGTGTTGTGTATCTTGCCAGAAGAAGACCTGAGAGATCAAAACACGTCGTGCTTTGTCTTGCGATTAGTTTGTCAACGTTTTTTGGTGGAGCTTTATCAATAATTTTCAAATTTGTTGAGATTTCTGCCTGCAGTCGCCTCACTTCGCAACCACATAAGATAAAACTTGAGCCAAAAATCATTCCTTCCAACAAACAGAAATGAAAAGGCTCTAGACTGACATTAACGACAATGCCCCCTTTTGGATTCATTACTATCAACTTCTGATACAGTCTCAGCTACCAAACCAACCATTTATCACTGATGCCTGAATACATGTTGCAAATGCAGCACAGATATTCCCCACCAAAACCAACAGCTAACTTTTGCTTGCACACAGTGTTTGTTTGGGATTAAAAAAAATCTTTTTCTTAACACACACACACACACACACACACACACACACAGAGGAGAGGTATGGCACGGTCACACAAAAAGTATCACATTTCAAACAAGAAAAGCTGGTTAAATAGTGAGGCTCAGGACACAACTATTTCAAAAGAACTGGTCTCCAAAACTTTCTGTTTTTGTGGTACAGGTTCATCACGACATGAGTAGCATGTGTCTGGACCATCTCCAACTTGATGAAAATCTCGTATGTGTGAGGATCCCACTCTTGCTGAAGCATATTCCTGCAGAGCTTTGATACGGACCTAGTCAGCTCACACCTTGATGGAGATGGTGCTGCTGTTGAGGCCTCATTTGAGGATGCTTAGTGTCTTACTGGACTTGTGCACCATGCTCATGATGTGGTCCTCCCAGTTCCTTGTCCATGGTGACACACAGTGCATCAGTGGTCAAACATAACATGTACCCTTTACATAAATGCTTTAGGAATTTTCTCTGTTGTTCTTCATGATTGAAGTGAAATATATGTTAACTTTCAAACCAGAATGAATAGCTTCTGTACAAATCACATTTGGGCTATCCCCACCACACTGGATGATGACTAATCCACTGAAAACCAAGAATACTGAGTTTGAAAGGAGAAGATGAATCTGATAACCACTCTCATTCAGCTTAATTAATTAAACTGGCAATAGTTCGCAAAAGCCGAGTAGCAGGGGAATAAATCATACAGATAAAAATTAACAGAATGAAAAGGACGGTAAAGGATGAGAGGAAAGAGAGAGAGAGAGAGAGAGAGAGAGAGAGAGAGAGAGAGAGAGAGAGAGAGAGATCTGTCACTATGTGTACAGTAAACTCTGCTTGTTTTCAAGCCTGAACATAGCAGATTTGTTGATGTTCAAATAAAGTTCATTTTGACAACAGATCAGCAGCTTGTGTAATCATTCAGGTTTCAACATTTTTTTTTCTTCTTTTTATCCTTTTCTTATGAAAAGTTAACAGCTAAAACTAGTAAAAGCCCTGAATAGGCCAACAGGCAGAAAAAGATTGTAGTCCTGATGAATACACAAAGGCTTTCCAGGTTGTCACAACTAAAAGAAGAAAAAAAGGAAGAAGAGAAGCCAGTTCTTGCTTCAGAAAAAAAACACCCTTATACACGATATATACATAATTTATCAAATGTATTGATTTAAACATCATGACTCTTAAGGCACATTAAACTTGACTCTGCTGACTATGCCTGACACCCTTCTACAGGGGTTCCATTTATTGCAAAATTTTGCGTAATTATTGCGTTTTTCTGCCTTCCTACGCATTTTTTTTCGCGGCCGTGCGTTTAGCGACGCAATTTTCCCAGGACCCTGTTCTCAACCGCAAGTCTATGTCAGAGGGGCAAAACACGGCTCAGACCTACAGCAGACTGCTTGACACCGCCAATTAGTGATAGTGCGTGCACATTTTACTCTGTGGCACTCGCTGACTTTTTGCTAGATCAAGAATGTTCCAAAACGCCTCATCCTTTCTCCCCTCGAAATAAAATGGAATCTTTCCCGCGTCTGCGATGGTGCCATCTTCCAATCGGAATACGTCCGGACTCGTGTGGCACAGAAAACGCTTTCCTGCAGCGAGCTGCTCTGCACTTCAGCGGTGTTAAGGCGCGTGATTCAGAGCTGTTTTGACGGGAGTGAGTACAGTTTACTTTGTTACGCATTTTTTTCAGCGCTGACGCAATTTTTGCGGAGGCGCGCGTTTCTTGACGCAAAAACTAAAAGGTCAGTGGAACCCCTGCTTCTAGTACTCCGTTTATTGCACTTGGAAACACACACACATGCACACACACCCATAAATGCAAGATCATGTGCGCTTGCACACACACACATACACACACACACAGTGACACACACACAAATGCATGCTCATACAAACACACACACACACACACACACACTCATTATAATATAAAAATATCATAATAATGAAGGAAAAAACATGAATAAAACAAAAAAAAACACCAACAAAAACAAAAGCATATACAGGCCATAATGGGAAACAGCACAGTGTCAGTAGGAAGAGGGCAACACCCCCCCCCCCCCCCCCCAAACAAAACAAAAAAGAAACAAGGGAACTGACAGAATAACAAACAACAGCCAGAACATTTTTGTTTTGTTCACACCCGAGTCTGTACTGTGCACACGTGTCATTGCGACACACTTTGTACAATTTTGAGCTGCAGTGGCAACCTTAAGAAATCCTGAACAACTGGATCTTTGAAGGTAAGAAGTCTTCATGGGAGAAAAAATACAGTACAGAAAAAGTAAAACTGTTCCATATTTAAACAAGTCTCTATGGGAGGCAGCCTTTACTGAGAAAGAAACAAAGACAAAAATGCTCCACAAGTCTTTGCTGGGAGAAATGATTCAGCAGGTGGAACATTACTTAACAGCCTCAACAAAATATCAAAAACAAGTCTTTAAAGGTTGTATTTTCTGAGAATAAAATCAAGTATCTCAGATAAACACAAAAATGTTCTACAATCACCTATGTTCTACTAAGGGAGGGAATCATTACTGAGAGGTAAATCAATACAAGATATGATATGATACATACATGATACATCATAAGGGAAGAAAATCTACATTACAAAGACAAAAGGTCCCTTTAAACATGTCTTCCAAGGGACAGAGTGTTCATGGGAGGTAAATCAGGGGCAAGAGTTACTCTACTTGTTCATTATTTACTGTTTACTGTTCCCTGGCTCACTTAACATTTTTTTGTTATGTTCTAGCCGTAATTCAAATCACACCAAAACAGGCAGATCAAAATTTCTTCAACTAATGTCATTTGCAGCCTGGAGTAATTAATTCTCCATTCTTTTCAATGAACCCAAAGCTGGATATTAGAGAGAGAGAGAGAGAGAGAGAGAGAGAGAGAGAGAGAGAGAGAGAGAGAGAGAGAGAGAAGCACAGCATAGAGCATAAAAACAATAATAAATATATCACCATTTCTTATGATAGACAAGTATACCAACAAAGGTCAAAAAGTACATTTTTCATTGTTAACATAATGAAACAACCACCTCCATTTCAATAACAATCAAGCATTCATACACAGGTGCATGATGATAAATAAAACTTTCATGCACTGTTTTCTGCTTACATAATAAATCCTTCTTAGCTTCCTTCTCTCATACATAAACTAGCAGTCAGGCATCTGGCTCAGGCTCAGCATGATCTGTGACTTCTTCTGTGTCCATGTCGTACCATACATAGGACCAGAAACAGTCAAAAGCCAGAGAAACAGTGTTGTCATACAACACTCTGTATTTCGTTGGCAGGTAGAAGAAGTTGATAAACTGGGCCGGTGGCCAGACTACCCACTCCGCTATGTACAGCACCTTGCCTTTGTCCACAAAATCGTCTTTGACTTCTTGCCAAGGTCTGTTCTCCATGTAACACAGGCTGAGCATAAACATCGAGAGGTAGATAGGAGAGCAGATCAGCTGGTCTAGGATCACCTTTTTGCACAGCACACGGAAGGCACGCCCTGGAAACCAGCTGTCCAGAAAGATGTACCAGTAGTGGACGAAAGGGCCGATCAGGAGCCCCGTGCCTGCGATCCGTGCCGTGCGAGTGCGGTCCCAGGCCACGGACCTCTGCTTGTGGCTGGCTTGGTACCATTGCTGCAGGACGTCGCCAGTGATTGAGAGGCTGACAGTGATGCCAGTGTTGGTGTACAGAAGGAGTTTGGGTGAGAACAGTTTCTGCTTCGTACCTGTCAGCAAAGTCACCAAAGGCCTTGCCACAGACTGAAGCATTTGAAGTCTCATGTTACAGTGCTGGGGGAATTACGATTCCTTACTCTCCTTGTTTGTGAAGGCAAGTGCCACGCTGAAGGTGTCTGTGTCTGTCGGTTCTTGAATGGAAGCCACTCCTTGCACTACTTTTTGAAGGCTCATCATCTTGCAACGGCGGTTTTCACTGGCTGGCACCCAACATCTGTAATGAAAAAAGTCGTATGTAAAATCAATAATGTATTGAAAGTACAAATGTGTTACTGTTAGGGTGTGTAAGAACTGTGAGGTAAAGCTGACTGTGAAAAACTCTCCCATGATTTGTGTCTTTTATTTTCCTTCCCCCCCCCCAGACTTTGCTACTTCCGTCATAAACACACACACAAACTTTGCTACTTCCGTCATAAACACACACACAAACACACGTGCGTGTGGACACACACACACACACACAAACTCACACAGAAAACTGGAGTTGTCAAGACAGAAAAGCATGAAAGGCCACCATAAAATTGGATTTTTTGTTCATGAAGATCAATGAGAATGATTATGATGAAGCTCATGCTGCTAGTTCATATTTAGATCTAGTTGCAAAGTGAGACGACTGCAGGCAGAAATCTGAACAAATCTTACATAAATGTTAGCAAACCGCAAAAAAAAAAAAACCACGTGGACAAACGAATCACAAGATAAAACATGACGCATTTCGACCTCTTAGGTCTTCTTCAGGCAAGATACAAAACAATTAGGACAACGAAAATGAACAAGCAATCACTTATCTTCAATTACTTCAGCGCAAGATAGGTGTTGAATGATGATGTGTTTCAACCTCTTGGGTCTTCTTCAGGTATGATACAAAACAATTAAGACAACGAAAATGAACGAGCTCAATCACTAATCTTGAGTCACTTCGACGTCTATCTTGCGCTGAAGTGACTGAAGATAAGTGATAACTTGTTAATTTTCGTTGACCTAATTGTTTTGTATCTTGCCTGAAGAAGACCTAAGAGGTCAAAACGCGTTGTGTTTTGTCTTGTGATTCGTTTGTGCATGTTTTTTTTTGCAGTTCACTAACATAAGATTAGTTCATGTTTATTTTGAACTATGTGACAGGCCTGTGTTTCACAGTTCCTTCTCATAGTATACATCCTGGCATCAACAAGGCCAGAGAGATCCATTCTGCACTATGTGAAAGCATCATTTCCCATGAGTCTGGTCAAGGAGTTGGGAGACTTCGACTTTGAGGCACAAGGTGGCAGGTTTTCTATAACGAAGCTTACAGGAGGTTGTCAGGTGGTCATTTCCTGGGGAGAAAAAGATGCCCTTCCAGTACTAGGGGTGGAAGTGGAGGGAGGGTGGAGTGGGCAAGAAGAGAACTCTGACTGATGGTACTACGTTTGAAAAAAAACAAACCCCAAACCTGTTCTATTTAATTGCAAAGGGAGGTGAACGCAGGCAGAAATTCAAACAAATTTTAAAAATCATGTATACTATAAGGCTCCACTGAAAAACGTAGATAAGCAAATCACAAGACAAAATACGACACGTTTCGACCTCTTTGGTCTTCTTCAGGCAAGATACACAACACTCAGGACAACAAAAATGAACGAGCAATCACTTATCTTCATCCGATTCGGGGTAAGATGGGTGCTGAATCTTTTTTTTTAATTTTTTTTTTTTTTTAAATAAAAAGAACCAGATGATGTCTGCTCTTGAAAAGTGGGTAAATTAACAATGTGGTCTCCAAAGAGAACCAAAGAAGTGTATCCTGCCTGAATAGGTACGACATCGAAACGCATCATGTTTCAAAATGCCGTGTGATTCGTTTGCCTACGTTTTTGGTGGAGCCTTGTACATAATTTCAAAAACTTGTTTGTTTAAAGGATCTGGCGAATGGAAGCACAAAATAAATGTGAATACTTAGTAAGTCATCAGATCCAAGACTCATCATAGATCTGTGATCACTGGATCAGCAGATGAAACCTGGATTTTAGACTTCAACATCTAGACGTTGAGAAGTGGTCCCCTGGATTAGAAAAAAACAAAAATCACTTGCCTTCAACTATGCTCCATCCCATCAATGATCAAAGTGAATGTGATCCATGCACAGGCACAAACAGGCACTCAAGACTGATTTGAGCCATACAATTTTCGGTAAAGAAGCTGTCATAAGCATTAAAAAAAAAACACGAAAAAAAAGTGACAGCAAGAGTTCTGAACTGGGGGCCCTGAACTCCACGGCTGCTGAGGACAAGACGTTAGATTACATTATCACTGCATGCGTGTCTTATCAAATAAGCAGGATAATGACGGCATGCTTTTCCTTCTTTCCTTTTCTTTCTATCAAACAGAATCTGTCAACAGTCTAGTCATTTGGCTGTAATGTTAATCACATCTTTTTTTTTTTCTTTCTTCTTCTTCTTCCTAAAATACTGGTTCACTCAAAAACGAGCAGGTCACCAGCTTGCATGTTAAAAAGTAAAATAAAATAACATTAAATAAAGTGCGACTCAGTCTGTTGGCCCTTGGAGCAAAATTTGGCAACAAGGGGTCGCACACGATATTCAAAAAGTTAAACGCAATGGCCAGATTCAGGCCCAGGTAACCATAAAATATCTGGGGAAGTTAAAATAGAAAATCGTCAATATGCAGATCTCAAAACTGTCGTATCAATTTGCTTTTGAAATGAGACTGCATTTGTGGCAATCTTGATGGCACCTGGCAGTGAGTTCCACAGCCGTACAGAACTGGGATAAAATGAATGTTAAGTGGCTGTGTGTAAGTGGAAGTGTAAGTGGATGCAGGTATGGTATAACATTGACCGCCACTCCTGGTGCTACTTTTATTCAATACTAGTTGTTCCATTGGAATATCAATTAGTTTAGCTCTGCCTTTGAAGAAGATATTAAGTTTGATAAAAGCTCTTCTCTCTTCTAAGGGTTTCCATTCCAATTTCCTCATGTTCTTCCTAGTATTCCCCTTCTCTCTGATATGGTTCCCTGTTATGAACTGTGCTGCTCTCTTCTGAATCTTTCGAGGTAATCAATGTCCTTTAGATGGTAAGGATCCCAGACTGAGCAACCCTATTCCAGTACTGGTCTAACCAGTGTTTTGTAGCAGTCGTCTTTAACCTTTAAGGGGCAGTGTTGATATTCCTGTATAAGAAAGCTAAGATGTTATTTGCTTTCTTACATACTAAATTGTAATGTTCTTTCCATTTGAGACTATCTATAATCACGCCTAAATATTTTGCAGCATTGCTTTCTTTAAGAATAGTAAGTGACATGCCAGGGTTCGTGGGTGGCCGGTCACACAAAACCTTTATATAGGCCACAGTCTTTACCACACATGTCGGTGTTCACTATTGGCTGTGTTGTCAGTTGGAGGACCACCAGACCAGGATAAAGTGAATGAGGTGTGAGCTGTGTCTCCACTTCAACTTTTCCTGAGGCAGAGCAGTTGGGCTTGGGGACTAATGAAGTGATGGTGACCGAGGAAGAGATGGAGACATAAGAAGTTATCACCCATTTTGAGGATGCAGTCATGTTGCATCAATGATGAAATCTGTGAACATGCCACTGATTGCCTTCTGGAAGACTTATCTTTACCTAAATTGGCCAGAATGTAGTTCTCTATGATGATGATTTGGCAGCGTGTCACAGCTCTATCCACTCTCCTGAGAAAGCAGACATGAATTTTCTGAGGAAATTTGCTCTTGTAAACAACATGCTTGTGTGGCCAACCAAGGCAGACACAGGTTTAGTGCAAAGCATATTTGTGTTTGCCAGTGACTTCAACATAGTCTCCAAAACAACTACTGGCCATGCCTGGTCTGTTCCAATTAACAATGAACTCTGCTTCAAGTATGCTGCATACAAAAAGAACTATATTCATAGTCAACCCAATCTGCCTGTCAGCAAGAGTGCACTTCCCACCCTTATCGTAAGTGATCTTTTGTTTGGTGGCTGCCAACACTTGTCAGAAACAGCAAAAATAATATGATTTTATAAATAACAATACAGACAACATCACACCAAATTTTTGTTGAAATCTGTCATTAAGTTTTGAAAAAACTGTCGGTTTTAAACAGTAAACAAGTGGGTATGTTTTGCTCCCATAAGGAAACCTAACACAGAGTAACTTTTATTCAAGACTGGCACAGCCTTTTAAACTTGAATAAAGTCAGACAAAATACATAGACGAACAATCTATTAGTGGGGGAAAAACAAGCGCAGGCCAACAACTGAACTGTCTGGCAAAGATTTGGACTTGAGGGGAGGGGAGAAGAGAGGGGAGTTTGAAGATGGAGAAACTGGGAAAACGAAATTTAAAAAAAAAAAAAAAAAAAAAAAATGTTACAGATATGAAAACTCTTCACTAGCTGCATAAGGGAACCATCGCAATCCCTTGCATCTTTGGGTGGATCCTCAGGCGTAGGCTCAAAGACTGTCCCCTACATTCTATATTATTTGCATAATGTCTTTAGTTTTACAGCAACTTTTTTTCCTCCCCACACTTTCGTTTGGTTGCATTTACTACTCTTCGCTGGCTGCTCTGAGGGTGCTATTGGATTCTTTTTTGCACCCATGGTGGTGAGACCACCACAGTATTATGGACTGTGGTGTGTCTCTATTTGACGCCGGGAGCGCAGACACAACCAGCCGTGTCTCCATGATGAGTCCCGATCCAGCGGGCGAAAGGCCTCGGAGCAGGCAATACAAATATATCTGCCTTCAAAAGGGATTGCAATAGTTCCCTTATGCAGCTAGAGAAGAGGTTCATATCTATAACATTCTTTTTTTTTTTTTTTAATTTAATTTTTTTTTTTTTTTAATTTCATTTTCCCAGTTTCTCCATCTTCAAACTCCCCTCTTCCCTCCCCTCAAGTCCAAATCTTTGCCAGACAGTTCAGTTGTTGGCCTGCGCTTGTTTTTCCCCCACTATTAGATTGTTTGTTTTTGTATTTGTCTGACTTTATTCAAGTTTAAAAGGCTGTGCCAGTCTTGAATAAAAGTTACTCTGTGTTAGGTTTCCTTATGGGAGCAAAATATACCCCACTTGTTTACTGTTTATCGTTTACTGTTCCCTACCTCATTTCATTTCCGATTTTCTTTTCTAGTGTTTTCACAAAAGAAGATAATAGTAATGTTCCGATCTTGGAAAGTGGTTCAAGGTCCAGTGGAGTCACCGTAACGGATATGTGTATTACACCTAGTGCAGTTAGAGAGAGACTTAAAAATATAAACCCAAATAAATCTTGTGGACCTGATATGATCCCTGCAAGAGTTCTTAAGGAGTGATATAATGAGCTAGCATTACCTTTCAGTATTTTGTTTAATAAGTCAATTGAATCAGGTGTGGTACCAATGGACTGGAAGTCTGCAAATGTGACAGCTCTATATAGCTTTAAAAAAGGTACTAGGACAGATCCTGGAAATTATAGGCCAGTTAGTCTTACATCAATTGTTTGTAAGATTATGGAATCAATTATACGGGATGTGATTGTAGATCATATGACTTTGAATAATTTATATACAGAGTGCCAGCATGGTTTCCGTAAACATCGATCTTGTGTAACACAACTTCTACTAGTCATGGAGGATTTAACAAAACTTTTAGATAATGGAAAACAATGTAGATATACTTTATTTAGACTTTAAAAAGGCCTTTGATTCAGTTCCCCATGAGAGGCTATTAGTGAAATTATCATCATATGGAATTACAGGTAGAGTGCATACATGGATAGGGGATTTTTTTAACAAAAAGACAGCAAAGAGTTAGAGTAGGAAGCTCATATTCAGATTTTACGGAAGTTCTAAGTGGTATAACCACAAGGGAGTATTTTGGGTCCCGTATTATTTACAATATTCATAAATGATTTGCCAAACTCGGTGGAAAGTATTTGTAATATATTCGCAGACGATACAAAAATTTATAATACAACTTATAATCATAATAGTTAATACATTACAAAATGATATTGATAGTTTATCCAGATGGTCTGCCACATGGAATTTGCATTTTAATGCGGACAAGTGCAACGTGTTACATGTTGGACGTAAGAACCCAAGATATACAATGCTCAACAGTAATACTGGTGAGCGTGCAGATATTTCAACATGTGATTATGAAAAAGATCTTGGTGTCACTTTTGATTCTGGCCTAGTATTCGATAAGCATATTCAAAACGCTATAAATAAAGCTAATAAAATGATTGGTATAATTAAATGTACTTTTAGTCATATAGATAAAGATATTTTACAAAAATATACAAGGCTTTCGTTAGACCTCATTTGGAATATGGCAATACAATTTGGTATCCTCGATTAAAGAGGCAGTCTGCTGCTTTGGAAAGAGTACAAAGAAGAGCAACAAAGCTTGTAAAGAATATACAAAATCTTTCCTATGAAGGTAGGTTAAAAGCTCTTGGACTGCCTACTCTAAAAACAAGACGAGTGAGGGGCGATTTGATCCAAGTCTATAAAATATTTAATTGTGTTGACAATATTCCTATTTCAAAATTTTTTACTGCATCAAGAGTTGATATTACCAGAAATAGTGTGGATAAAATTTATCATGAATATTATCGCACTAACCTAAGAAAATTTTCTTTTAGTAACAGAGTAACAAATCTTTGGAATAAATTAACCCCTAACCGTTTCAAAAGCTCTATCGATGATAGTGTACTGTTGAAGACTATTTATTTTGACTATGATAAATAAAGACTTGAGCGAGTTAAAGACCTGACCGTGTGAAGACAGATAACACATAGAAGGGACATGTAAAGCCAGTTCTGGCTATAATTGCTAAAGGCAATTGTGGACTAACCTAAACCTAAACCTAATCTGGGGCAACTTACTTGCACCAGAGTGAAATTCAGTACACGCCTATTTGAATGTATGTTCTGATCATGGTTTACATGGACGATACAGGCCTAGACATTATCACAGTTCACAAGAAATGAGTACCCCTACTGAAGGTGAAAGAATACACACACCATGTCATCAGAAACTTCTGCCACACGTGGGACAGCTTGTGTAACTGTAGTTGTGTTGTGTATGGAATGGAACGTTAAAACTAAATAAAACAATATAAAGCATAGGAAATAGATGACGAATGTTGATTTAATAAGATTTATGATAAAAGATTCTATATATTTACTAAGCACGTTTGTGCGTTAAAAAATGTTTTGTTTCATACTGCATGTTGTTTCGCGTTTTGTAATACTCCAAACCGGAAGTTACATACGCCATTTTTGTTTGACAACGAGGTTTCGAGGGAAAAGGAAAGCTGATAACCAACTGACACGTTCCTCAAGCGATTTGTGTCTCTTATAGCGGTTCAAGAGGTAACTCTGACAATTTGTTTGTCTTTCTAGATATTTTGCTACTCCGCTTGTGTCTGATTTGACGTGGCATTTGCTTCACACATTGTATTGACCGAAAATCGGAATCAGAATGCGACGTCGCCACATTGTCAGAGGCAAGCGCTATCTCAGTATCTGTGCCGCTTAGTAGAAGGTTTATCACTGGCCACTTTTCTGTGGCTCGTCACCATGTGCCTGTGGACGCGTGATGTACCCCCAGGTTTATTGTAAACATGGAATCATACAGTCAGTCATATTTCAGTTTGGGTGAGAAGTGCAAAGTATTACATATCGGCAAAAGAAACCCTAAATTAAATTACAGTATGAAAGTTGGGGATCAAGAAGTTCAAATAACGTGCTGTGAAGAGGAAAAAGACTTGGGAGTAACATTTGATGAAGACTTACTCTTTGACAGACACATTGCACAGACCGTCGAGAAAGCCGTGCAGATGATTGGTATTATTAAGAGAACTTTTACATACTTGGACAGAGATACCTTTCTTAGACTAGGCCTATACAAGGCAATGGTGAGATTGATTCTTGAATATGGCAATGTGATATGGTCTCCAAGACTAAAAAGGCAGTCAATAGAAATAGAAAAGGTGCAGAGAAGAGCAACTAAGTTAATACCGGACATTGCTGATTATCCATATGAAGACAGATTAAGGTACCTAAGGTTACCATCCCTCAAAGCTAGAAGGATAAGAGGAGATCTGATCCAAACTTATAAAATTTTCAATAATCTAGATGATATTGATCAAGCATGTTTTTTTGAACCTGCACTAACCAACATAACCCGTAACAGTTGTGACAAAGTACAAATACAGCAAGTTAATACTAATATAAGGAAACATTTCTTCAGCCAGAGGATAGCACCAATTTGGAATAAACTAACTCCGAACATCAAACGTGCACCAAATATTAACTCTTTTAAAAATCTTATCGATAAGCATGAAATATAACAGACATCATGTTCGACTTTGATGGTCGAAAATAAAAACTGGGCTCGCTGTCGACCTGACCAATGACAGAGCATATAAAGAAGGGGCATATAAAGCCGTGAGGCTATGATGAAACAATCATCGCCCCTAAATCTGAACCTGAACCTGAACCTGAAGAGCTTCTCCCTTCAACGACCTTCCTTTAAATCTTCAATCTTCAAAATTGTAGGTCAGCCGTCATTGTTGACTATTATTGCCCTGTGTGCACAGAGGCGTAGGATAAAATAAACAAAGATCTAATAGGGACAACGAAAAGGTAGCTAAAGTGATGAAAAATCGCCTTAGTACCCGACCGCATACCCTGAGTTCAGCTCTGGGGCAGCGTGTTGCGGCAGGCAAAAAAAAAAAAAAAGAAAAAGGACTCAACTAGCCTAATTAGTATCTGGGGAGGCTTACCCGGTAATCGGGGGCGACCCCCAGGTCATGACCTGGACCGGCACAACCCTGCCCATCATTTACTGTTCGGCTAGTTGGGATCTAGGCTGGGATTTTGTTCAGCTCCTCTTGAATGATACCAAGGAGGGAGCCTCTGCTGCTGTTGCAGGCAGGGAGTTCCAGGCTGGGATGGTTGATGGGAAGAAGCTGTACTTGTATGGGTCTGAGGAAGTGCCCAGATGGGCAGATTTGTGGTTGTGGTTTGATCTGGTTTTGGCAGATCCTTTCTGGAGGATTTGTCAGGGGGTATGTCCACAGCGCCATTGACGATCTTATACATAAAGGTTAGCCTCTGCCTGTTTCTTCATGCTTCAAGGGGTTCCCATTCCAGATCTTGCAGCATGGCTGTTACGCTGCTGGTCCAGTCATATCTGTTACATACATATCGGGCTGCTCTTTGCACCATTTCGATCTTTTCCTTCTGGCCTGCTTTGTACGGACTCCACACTGTTGAGCAATACTCCAGGTGAGGGCGTACCAGTGTTAGGTAAGCATTAATTTTGGTGGCTTTATTAGAGATCTCGTGTAACGTGATCTTTCCAGTTGAAGTCACTTCTTATGTCGACGCCAAGGTATTTCGAGCTGTCGACATGGTCCAGGGTATGTCCTTTAAGTTTGTAGTTGAAGTTGATTGGGTTTCTTGATGTTGAGCAGGTAAGGACATTACATTTTTCGGGGTGAAATTCCATCCCCCATCGTTGTTCCCAATCATTCAGTAAGTTGAGATCTTGTTGGAGTGCCTTGCAGTCTTGGCTGGTTTTAATGGTAGAATAGACTGTGCAGTCATCAGCGAATAGTCTGATGTTGGCCTTGATGTTCTGACTGAGGCATGTCGTTGATGAAGATCAAAAATAGGATCGGCCCTAGAACTGTCCCCTGTGGGACTCCACTGATGACAGGTGCTGGCTCTGATCTTTCATTGTCGACTACGACAATCTGCGAGCGGTCGGAAAGAAAGGCCTTGATCCAGTCCAACGTCGATCCTCGTATACCATAATGGTCCAGCTTACGGAGGAGGCGTTTGTGAGGGACCTTGTCAAAGGCCTTAGAAAAGTCCAAAATTATCATATCCGTCTGTCGTTTGCTATCTTGACTCTTTGGCGACGTCATGGAATAGTGTCAGCAGTTGGGTTTCACAACTCCTTCTGGCTCTGAACCATGTTGGGAATCCACAAGAATGTCGTGCTGGTTCAGATGGCGCATGATGTTGCTTGCTATGATGTGTTCTTGCATCTTACAACAGATACTGGTGAGGGAGACCGGTCTGTAGTTGGCAGCTGAATTTCGGTTACCCTTTTTGAACACTGCTGTCACGTTCGCCCTTTTCCAGTCATCTGGGACACATCCATCTGCCAGGGACTTTGTGAAAAGCACAGAAAGCAAGGGCGTGATCTCGTTTGCACATTCTTTCAGCACCATTGCTGGGATTTCATCTGGTCCTGCCGCTTTATGTGGGTTGATCAACTTGCGTACCCCTTCCTCATTGATTATGATCTCGGCCATTGCAGGGGAGGGCGTTCCTGATGGGACTGGAATGTTGCTGTCATTTTCTCTTGTGAAGACCGACTCGTATTGATGGTTTAGGATGTTGGCCTTATCTTTCGGGGATGCGTGTAGTCTTCCATGAGCTCGTAATGGAGACACCCCTGTACTGTCGCGTCTTAAGGATTTTATGTAGCTCCAGAATCGTTTCTGATTGCTTCCCTCAACTGCTCGTCGTCGCTTTCTGGAGAGTCTATGATGTTGTTGATGAATGTCCAGTAGGCCTGCCGCTGTTCACGCTGTACTTTGCTCTTCATCTCTAGGTTTTTCGTCGTCCTGAGGGGTCGATGAAGTTTTGCTCCTCTTGAATTTCCCAGCCAGCCTCCTTTTCAAAGATCTGATGTGAGAATTGATCCACGGTTTGTGGGAAGGTCTGCCTCGAACCGTTTTCATAGGGATGTATTCATTCATGAGGGAGTGGATTAGTGACTTGAACCTACTCCAGAGTTCGCCGACACTCAGCGTGTTTGAATCCTGGATGAAGGAGTCTCGCTCATCAATTAGTTTTTCCTTTATTTTATTAAATTCAGCTTTCCTGAAGTTGAATGCTTTCCTTGGTGAACATTTTGTGTAAAGCGGCCGAAGTGATGACTCAATGAAGATGGCTTCATGATCAGACACCCCCGGTGCCACTCTTGCAGTGTTGATTAAGGTGCTATTGTTCGTCAGGAAAATGTCAGGGGTAGTAGCGTGTCTTCGGTTATCTGGTTGGTTCGAGGATCATTTGTTCCAGGTGTGCATCAGCTGCTACTTGAAGAAGTTCTTTACAGATTTTGCTGTCTTGTGCGTACTTGGAAACCGACCCAGTACTCCAGTTGATGGCGTCTAGATTAAGTCACCTCTAATCCAGATGTGAGCATCATTTGGCAGTTTCTGAAGGCAAGTTCCCAAGTCGTGGAAAAGGCCGGCTTTGTTGTCAGTTTGAGATCTGTAGTAAGCACATACCAGGGATGAAAACTCCTCCGCCGTCTCCGCCGTTATTTTTTCGCATCTCCGCCGAAGAAAAAGTCTCCGCCCAAAAAATTATTCGAAGAATGATGCTCAGAAACGATCTCAACTTGTCTGCACAGCGAATTTCTTCTCTGTCGGTAATGTTCTCAAACGGCGTAGTTCTCATTCTGTTTCCTTCCAGTATCATTTCTCATCATGGCGTCGATTCACAGTGAGAGTTTGCCTCCAGTGAGTGCAAACAAACGAAAAAAAAGAAAAGAAAGAAGTATGTGAACCACTAGAAGACCGAGTGGCAGCAGAAGGACGTGTGTGACCGCAGAGTCGCGGATGTAATAAGAAAACATGACAAAGACGGCGAATTTGAAGTGTTTTGCGAGCCTTGCCAAAAACGTGTCTACTTTGGTAGTCGTGGCTTTGTGGCAATCAGAGATCACATCGAGCGTCCCAGTCACCAACAGAAAATGTGTGTGTTTCCCACACCATTACAGCATGTTTCAGATCATTGGGTATGCAACAATCTACGTTTAATTTCCAAAGATAGTTTGACTCCTACTCTAAGTACTTCCACTCGTAGAGTCTTCAAAGCAAGGGAAAAACGTCAAAGTGACGAAAAGAACATAAAAGAACAATGACATCAAAATAAACTGATGTCACAACAGTATTGTTTAACACTTTTCCCCTGGTATAATGCAAACGTTTGCTACATTTGTTAGGTGTCTGCTAACAGCCCCCTATGAAATCCTTTTCCACCAGCCCACTCCCCCCACTACATATATACTCCTCTACTCCTCCTCCTTCTCCCCCAACCTCACCCCACAACACACATACCCCACACACTTCGCCCCCACCCCCACCCCCGTCCCCACCTCACACACACACACACAACCCCCCCCCCACACACACACACACACACACTTGTCAAGAGGGGGGGGGGATATGATTAGTTGTAAGAGGGAAGTTGGGGGGGGGGGGGGGGTACTGTTGTGACATCAGTTTGTTTTTATGTCATTTGTTCTTTTATGTTATTTTTTGTGTTTAGTGTTTCCTGACGAAGGGTCTAAGGCCCAAAAGCTTCAGGTCTTTTTTTTAAAGGACTTCAAAGTAATCATTTTTCATATTGTGTTGAAGTCCAGCAGTCGTTTTCATACATCTGATTTACTTAGTTTGATTTCCCACTCTGATTTACTTATCTACAGGCCTTATCTTTATGTCCTGAAGCACTGTTTGTCAAATTTTCTTTAGCTGGAGTTCTGAGGATGTCATCATACTAAATGTTTGTCTCAATTGACATAGTTTCTTTCCACATCAGTCACAGTCTTCATGGTGTTGAAAGCTGTTCTATAGAATGAGTTGTTTAGAAGCAAGAAAGTGATAAATTTCTAAAGATTTTTATGCCATATTTAATACAAAATATGCTTCAGCTTCAGGGGGCGCCGCCCCCTGACCCCCGCCAGGCTGTTGCCATGTACCCCACTGGGGGCCCATGGTGAACCCCAGATCCCCGCCAATCTCCTCTTTTTTTTTAAAAACTGTTTTCATCCCTGACATACATACAGCTTTTTGGCTCCTTTGATGGTGATTTCTACCCAGATCATTTCTTTGTCAGTTTTTATTTGGAGCTTTTCAGGCTGGCTGCTTTGCAGCTTTGATGATACTAGTATAAATACTCCTCCATGTGGGTTTTCTGGTCTGTCACGCCTGTAGGCTACGAATTCAGGTGGAAAGATTTTGCTAGACTTGATGCTACTGTCCAGCCAGGTCTCCGTGCCTATAATGATGTCCGGGGAATACCAGTCTACAAGTCCTTCTATTGGGTGCTTCTTCTTACGAGCCGACTGGAAGTTGGCAACCACTACTGTCAATGGTAGATCTTTTCTCGTGGTTCTTTGGGTGTTATTGGTGGATTTCTGAGACGAGGTGCTCGATGTTCTTCTCTGAGCAGTGTCTCTAGGGGAGGACGTTGCATTTGGTGTTGTGAAGCTCAGACTGGAATCATATTAGGAGAGATGGGGTCGAAGTAGTTTTGTTTTTTCGAATGTTGAAGTGTCGAAAAGGGAGGAAGCAAAGTTTGGTAGGCCACATTGGCAGCACTCCCAGCTCACATTATTCAGAGCCCCAAAAACTGCATCTGGCGTAAGCATACAATGCTGATGATACCAGACACCGCATGAGTCACAGCAAACGCTAGGGGCCTTGTAATCAAACTTGCATGCCTTTGCACACACTCCACATGGGTACTTGGGAGGTCTTGGTCCTGGGTTCGTGGGTACATCTCCTGCCAGTAAGAGAAGCAGAAGGAAAGTTGTTTTGGTGGGGGTTTGGACAGTTGTCTGTGTCGGGTATGATTTGAAGGCTTTCTTTAAACAACGTGGAGAAAGCAGGGCACCGCCGAGATCGTCATGACGATTATCCGCGAAGTCGGGGTCATGGAAGTGCGTGTGAAAAGCCAGCAGGGCAAGAAACAAAAGAAGAATGCACATACCTCTCATGGCGATGATGGCGACCTTCTGAGTCCGTCAAAGTCCTTTGAACATGCTTTGAACATGCTGTTGTGGCTCAGCTTCGTGGATTATCATATAAATTGAAAGTGGACGCTAGTTTCTTCAACTGGCTGTCGGTACTGCTAGTCGATGCTAGTCAATGCATACAAGTTTCGTTTTGGCACCGCATTACATTCCCGAGTGACTCCTTCCTGTTAAATGTCGATCTTTTGACCAGTAGTTTCTCACATAAATAATAACGAGTTCAAGTAATGTGAAATTGCTTCTCAAATTGTATTTTAAAAGGCTATCTTTAGTCATATTTCTGGTTGTTTGAAACTTGAAATGGCGATGTTAACTCCCGGTGACTGGTAAGCATCAATGGCGGAATGAACGTAAGCAGTTTTCAAGTTGAAAAGATTACTAAAAAAGATGATACGTTAAACGTAAATAAAGTCCACAACTGAAAAAACGATAAATGGTACACTACTAACCTACAGAACTAGATTTAAGCAAAATTTAGAAGAAAAGAGCGTAAATTAGGGAAAAGTCGGAGGCAAAATGAAAGGGACACAAGAGAAAACGTCTGATCCTACGCATGCACACCACCTGTTGGCATCAAGTCGAAAGTTCGCCTATTTGCCGACGATACCATGTGCAGCAAGACCTCGCGAAGAAAAAGATGAGAGAGTGCTGCAAGAAGACCTAAACCCCTCCTTACCACCTGGGAGGAGAAGTGGTCTATGGAGTTCCACCCCAGAAGTGCTCAACGCTACGAGTTTCTCGGAAGCGGAACAAGATTGCCCTTTTTATGAGCTACATGGCCAGAATATCGAAAACGTCAACACCCCTAAATACCTTGGTGTCAACATCCAGGACAATATGCAGTGGGAATCTCACTTGACTCCATCACGAAAAGCCGGCAAGACCTAGGCTTTGTCCCGGGGAAACCTCAAGATCGGCAACAAGAAAAACAAAGGAAAACTGCATATAAAGCCTTGTTCGCCGCTTCTTTGAGTACGCAGCCACCGTCTGGGATCCCTACACTGCAAAAAGAGATTGAGGCCTTGAGAAGATCCAACGAAGAGCAGCAAGAGGGGTGTCAAATCGCCACCGCCAAACATCATGCGTCGACTCCATCCCTTTACTCTCTAAATTGGCCTTCCCTACAACAACGTCGTAAAAAGCCCGCTTGGAGATGTTTTATAAATTCATCACGGACTCATCTCCATCAACTCCATGTACCTGCCCAAACCATCTGACAGCAGGCTGAGCTCGAGGATCAACAATGACCAGAGCTACGACATTCCAACATGCACGACACGGTACAGGCAGATGACATTCTTTCCAAGGACCATACCAGAATGGAACAAGTTGCCTCAGGAGGTTGTGACAGCTGAGTCACTGGACTGCTTCAAGTCCAGGCTGGCCTCCCATCTTTAGAACCTGAAACAACCACCCTTCACCCCCTCCCCTTTCCCACCACCCCAAATCCCCCCCCCCCCCCCCCCCCCCCTCCCTCCACTGCCTCCCTACACTCCATCTCCCCCCCCCCCCCCCCCCCCCCCCCCACAACCCTTTTTTTTTGTTTTTTGTTTTCCTTCACAACAGCGCAATCTTCGGCAATCTCCCCAAATACGACAAAACCATCAGCAAAATGATGTTGGTCGTACAAAGGAAGAAGAAGAAGAAGAAGATTAGACTGTTTTACCAACAATCAATAGTTGAACTGAAAGTGAAACAAACAATACAAACAGAAGCGAAGAAGCGACAGTTGAAGAAATGGTAAACCAAAACGAAGTGGGTGTGTATGACTGAAATAATTCAGCATACCAGGTAAACATGAAAAATAAGTAGCCTACTGGTTAAATCCTAGATCCAATTTTACTTCACTCAGGAACATGATAACTTAGTTGTAAACATGGGGTGCAATTTTTTTTAGGAGAGAATTTAGTCACAACTGTGGTAGTGATCTCAATATCACCATTGTTTCTATTGTGTTTAAATTTTGTGTGGTAAGTTATCACTGATTGTCTAAATCGTCGATCTAGTCAAGTCAAGTCCAGTCAAGTAAAGTCTTCTTGCTTATAGATGTTAATCAGTTCTTGTGTATGCGTAATGTATATGTTGCAAAAAAGGTACAACTCACTACAAGCGACTACATGTGTACCACTGTGTTTGTGTGTGTGTTGTTGTTGTTAGTCTGTATAAGGTTTGTTCACAAAAAGTGATATGTTCACAGAAAGTTATATTAGACGGTGGGAAAGGATGCGGGAGAGGGGGAAGGGATAGGGACTAGGGAGAGTGAGAAGGAGGAGTTGACTGCACGTAAAAGTTTGATGTGAATGTACATGTGTTTGTCAGTACTTGCATAAGTGTGTACAAGTGTTTAAAGTATAATTTTTGCATAGGGAAAATGGGTAAAAATGTTGGATAATGATCAAACAATAAGTATTAAAGCTATGAACATATGAAAAATGTGTGTGTGCACATGCCACGTGCGCATGTGCATGCATACATGTGTATGTTTAGCAGAGCGTCTGCTTTTTCTCAGTGATTACAAGACACCTGTCCTCTAACACAGCTCTTAACAAGAAAATGGGATACAAAAAGCAAAGTGTGAGACAAATTGAAGTCGGTACCTCAGAACTCTCATGAAATATTGACCAAGTGACCAACCATTAATTAAAATTGCTGTATTCAGTATATATTTGGACCAGAAGATCTCTCGATTTGGCCGAACATGAAAAGCATGGCAAACACTATAAAATTTGGCTTTTCAGACTCAAACTTGACAGTTTAGTGGTAGCTTGTGGGTGATAATTCAGTGAATGGAACAAATGATCCATACAACAATTGGCTCTACTGTGGAATGTGTTGCACATGGTGCAAGAGTAGCCAACCATCATGGTTTCATCAAAGGTTCCACACATATTCATAAGTCACCCCTTGTTTGTTACCAGGTTTTTGATGATCATAGTATGGTGACTGGAATATGGTCAAGTAATGAAATATTTTGGCTCTAATGGAAATGACTCACATGAGTGAAAAATCTGAGGGACATAGCTTTGGTGATAATAAAAACAGAGGACTTACTGTATGTGCTGACACGCATTCTTATTAGTTGATAAGTATTTACTAACATTGGAATACAAATCTAATATGAGATGTTTATCATAATCTTGAGTGTTATATATATGAACTTTGTCATTACATTAGCACCTTTTTTCTCTTACTTTCTTTTTCTGTGTATATTTATGTGTGTGAACCAGATAAAGCGTATGTGTGTGTGTGTGTGTGTGTGTGTGGTTTCAGTAGATTATGAAGTATGACCCCTTAAATATTTATGTGCCTCCCTGTAAATTTGGAAACAAGTTTTTGCACTGAGTCTGACCCTCTAAATTCTAGGAAATGATTATTTATTGGCGCGTGTGTGTGTGTGTGTGTGTGTGTGTGTGTGTGTGTGTGTGTGTGTGTGGAGAGAGAGAGAGCTCGGAGAAAGAGAGAGAGAGAGAGAGAAACACGCTCGCCCACATACGTACATGAATACATATGTAGACAGATATATGCACATACAGTTAATGAGTTATGCTTACTGACGACTGTCCTGAAATACTTGTGTTTGTTTGTGCAAAACGTGAACATTGATTACCATTTGGAATGTTACCATTGTGGGTAGCATGCTACAGAAAAATGAACATACAGGAGTCTCCCTCTCTCTCTCTCTCTCTCTCTCTCTCTCTCTCTCTCTCTCTCTCTCTCTCTCTCTCTCTTTCTTCTTTTTTTCTTTAATTGGGCAAACCTGATGGGAGGTGGGAAGTTGTAACTAAACCACTGTGTGCATGCACATATAACTTCGATCATTGCAGGCTATGGAAGATGCTGAAATAAGCCAGAGTTAAGAGAAAGCTTTGTAAAGACAGGAAGCTGTAGGAAGCAAATGAGAATGTGTAAAACTGAAAAGGTAGATAGCAAATACAGCTGCACAAGATAAAACAAAAAGAGAAAAAAAATCGGTGCTGTGTAATGAAACAATATGATGACTGATAGCCAGATACATTGATACAGTAGGTTTATGCACAACTTGCTGTGATCACAGTGATGACATGAGTATGTGAACATGAATACATGTGCATCTGCGCCACAATACATTTGTTAAGAAAGTAGCGCATTCCTGAAAGTTCTGGAAAGTTCCAGTTTGTCCCAGGAAGGATTTTTTTAAATTTTATTTTTTATTTTTATTTTTAATATGTTTATGCAGATTTTTGTATACTTATTTTAATTTAGATATTATAAAATTTTCTCAAATTGTGTTGTTGTTTGTTTGTGTTGACAGCATCGACTACAAAAATGATGCGTCGAGGCCCGTCGTATGGAGCTCCTCCAATGCCGGTACACCGTGGGCCTTTGCCACCTCCACCTCATCCCAGCCAAATTAGCAATGTCACCAACTCCAATGACTTTGCTTCCAAAGACTCTCGTGTTTTTGTTGGTAATCTCAATACTTTTGCACTGACCAAGGACGACGTCGACAGAATCTTCAGCCAGTATGGCTTTGTGACAGGCATATCCATGCACAAAGGTTATGCTTTTGTGCAGTACAATCACCCAGGAGAGGCTAGGAGAGCTGTTGCATTTGAGAATGGAAACTCTTATGGCGGGCAGATTTTAGGTAAGTGGTTCGGGTTGTTTCTAGTTGAGATTTTGCTGGTAACTGCCAAGTTAAGAAACAGAGAATACGTTTGCTGTTTTAGCACTATACAGTGGTGAAAAGAGCTGACTGTTATTAGTATAAAATCAGGCGGTCAGTTGTGGAAATGTTTGCAGCTTGCGCTTTTTGTTGTTGTTTGTTTGTTGTTGTTGTTGTAGTTTTCCCTTTCAGATTCTGTTTCATTTATCAAAAGTTCTGTGCAGTTGAAGATGTACAACTAAGGAGGGTCCATGATTCGCGCACAAGTACAAAGCTGCACATATAACTTTTGTGTGCTGTAAAGTTCAGTAAGTTATTGTATTCACAATTTTGTTTTGTATGTTCACAGCCAAAATATTCCAGAACATGACTACCTAGTCGCAGTTCAAAAGTTCCTCATGGTGCATTTTCATCCATTTTGTTGTGTGTTGCTGCTGCTGTTGTCCTGGAACTTGTTTGAAGTACTGTTAATGTTACAGACAAGACATTTTGTTGTCTGACAAGCTCCTTATCCTAAAGTCATTCAGAATCTTTGGTGCTTTGATTCAAATTTCTTGGCGTAATCAGTTAATGAGAAGTATTGATTTCTAGCTGAAAAAAAAGAAATTAGGGAAGGTTCTCATCCGGCACAGTACCCATAAGAAAGGCGAAATTTATGCAGTATGATCAAGTTCAGGGGATACTTTCTTTGTTTGTGAGGGCAACAAAGCAGGTCTGTGTGTAACTGTAAAGGGTGTGGGGAGATTTTGACCACCAGTTCAAATGCAAGTTGTACTTATCTGTCCATACATGCTGCAGTACTTGTCTGTCCATATGGCTTAAAAAATCCCATGTTTCTTCTTTTTCTGTTTGATATTTGAATATTTTTTCATTGATTGTTTTTAATTCTTAGTTTTTTTTTCTGGGGATGAAAAATTTAGGTAAATTAGTTGATGCCCTGGACGCAGTCTAGTTTGAAGCATATGGTGGATATCGATAGTTCAGTTACCATGATATTAGTTGATGTGAAGATGTAGGTACTGTATTATTTCTGCTACAGCATGAGATCTTTTTTTTTTTTTTTTGATCACTGTAATGACACCTCACAGGGCTGTATGGTTGGCTAGACTGTTGTAATACTTGTATGATAAGTAATCAGGTGGGTGTAACCAATGCATGTAAGCAGAATCGCAGCTTGATTTTTTTTTTTTTTTTTTCTGTGTTCTTTTCAGATTTGAATGTTGTGTCAGAACCAAAGAAAACAGCACAGCGACGGAGCAGTGGACCAGGACAGGAAGACAGGTACATGGTAGATTGGAGATTTGTTCAGAACAGTTAAAAACAGAGAGTTGTTTGTTGTTTTTCTGGAGCAGATACTTGTTTGTTGTTTTTCTGGAGCAGATACTTTGGAGGTCAGGGACTACCACAGCTTTCTTTCTCCAGTCATATGCCACAGGGAAGACATTAAAAAGAAAAAACAGAGAGCTTTCTCCTTGTCCATCTGATTTTTTTTTTCTGTTGTCTTATCTTTTTGATATAGTCATATACACTTCCTCTTGACCACGCAGGGCTTGGTGTTATCCACTCATGACTTTGTTCTGCCTATAGGATGTTCACCAGTCTTGCAGATGTTTTAATGATTTTTTTCTCTGTTTTTTTTTTTAAAGTCTGGATGGGAAGTACAATATATTATAGGATGCTCTCAGCATGTTAAGTTCAGCTATAAAACGGTGAAGAATCTTTTTTTTCATAAATTAAAAAAGAATTGTTCACTGAATTTGGTTAATGAAAAACATAACGTAATCCTCTGACAATATTCAAGATTTGCATCAAACTAATTTTTTAGCCACACATTTTTCTGGTGGATGCTAATTCTGTGTGAAACTACTTTCATTTTTCTTTCAAATGATTGTTGCAATGTGTGGTTATTAGGTTGTGTTAGTATTGTGTTCAAGCGCTGGAGGGAAAAGTGAAGGCATGAGACAAAATTGCCGCTGTCATGCAGTTTTAACTGGTCATTAGGAGCAGCATCATAAATTTTCTCAGATTATACTTTCCACTTAGTGGACATTGTGTGCATTATGTATACTAGTACTGTTTTGTGCGTGTTTGTGTGTGTATGCATGCATGCATATGTGCGCATGCATATGTGTGTGTGTGATTGGTTTTTTTTAAATAAATCAAATATGTGTGTGTGTATGTGTTGCAGTTTGTCACTTTATCTTATGTATGTATTTGTTCGTTGTAATTAGTGAGTGAGAGGGAGAGAAAGAGCATTGTGTGGGTGTGTGACAGTGTGTAACTGTAGTAACAAGTGTAAGTGTGTCACTGAGTGAGTGTGTGTGTGTATGTGTCTGTGTCTATGTATAAGAAACAGAGAGAGGGGGGATAGAAAGTATAGGAGAATGTCTTGAGAGAGACTCTTACAATTAATGTCTATTCATAGTTGTGATATTAGATTTAAAGGACCAAAAAAAAAAAAGAAATGGAGGGGTAGGGAAGGCTGGGTGTTGGGTAGGGGAGGAGGGTGGATGCAAGATGTATTTGTGTGCATTATCTTCCCATTTTGGCATATTGCCCAATGAAAAACGATTTATTATGACCATATTTGTGAGCTGTGTTTGATTTGCTTTAAAGACAAAGAAAGGTCTTAGATGAAGCGCTTTTGACTGATTTTTTGTGACACTGCTGTCTCCATTTTGCCTTTGATGCATTTTCTGACTGCTGATTTGTGCAGCACAGTGAACGCGTGTGTATTGAGCTGATTTGCAATAAAACTAAGGGATTCTGCTCGTTTCTTTGTCGAGCCCAAAACTCTTGTTGGTTGTTTAGATTCCAAATCAATGGAAAACGATCATTCATATCTCAGAACAAACTCTGATTGCATGGCCAGATGATTTTATTTTGCTTCTGATGCTCCACAAGATTGATTTAGAGAGAGAAGGATGATTCCCACTTCCCCATAATCCTGACAGTGGATCCACAAGCTTGATACATGACACACTATTAAAATTCCAAGTGAAAGTGTCACGGACATGGCTGCAGTGGAAACTGAGCATATATTTTTTGTTATTTTTCAACCATTGGAAAAAATCTAGGAATGATGAATGAAGAATGCCTGGCAGTAGCGCTCTCAGCGCAGTGTGATTGGATATGCTGAAAGATGCCAACACATCAGCTACACATCGGTCCTTTTGATTGTTTTCTTTATTTTCATTTTTTGAAAAAAATCTTTTTTCTCTCAAGTGGGTTTCTTTCTTGTGTGAGTTTGACAACCTGCTAAAGTTCTGTGTGTCAGCCAGGCTGTAAAGATTAAATATTTGAACGTCTGTTATTTACTTCTTGAATAACTTGTTCATAATACAGCAGGCCTGTTCACTTTGTCATTATGCATTTTTACTTATACTTTTCTTAGAACGATGTGTGACATGTTTATTTCATAAGATTTTAAAACAACAGGAGGCCCCAATGCAGACCAGTCCTTCAGTGCCTCCAGTAGCGAAACGATCTCGCCCAGACAGCAATCCCTCCATGCAGCGCAGCAACCTCGTCACCCTCTCCAACAGCACCATCAACAGCTCCGTCCCTTCGCGCCCCCGGCCTGCGGCCGCCTCAAACACATCAGCAACCAGGGCAGCGGCGGTTGCCGCCGTGAAACGTGCAGCAACAACGGTGACCAAATCAGCCAGTCAGCAGTCAACTGGGTCTGTTGCTTTTTAAATTTTTTTAAACCCTTTTAACCGCAGACATTCTATTTTGCATAAATCCCCATCGCAGCCATTTTTCAGAAAATTCTCTTATTTCATACAGCATGTGTGAAATGCGATATCTCTGAATAAGGCAACCAATTCTCATGCTGTTTTTGGGGAAATGGAGGAAATAAACTGTACTTTTGTTAAATCATAGAATTTAGTATTGGTTAGATAAGAACATTTCAATTTTTGGTAATTTCAATACAAAAAAAAGCAAATAAAAAAATTTGAACGCTATCTTTAGCGTCAACAAAAAAAAGAAGAAAGTATGCATTCAAACTCTGAACAAAGAAGGAAAAATACTCCACTCACAAAATAAAGACCGGAAAGTATTAATATCCAACAGAAAAATGAAAAAAAACAGCAATAAATCAACATACCCACCAGCAGAAAAGAGCTGAAGAAGTCCACAGGTTGAAAATCATCCTTGTTCACCAGCACTCCTGAAACAACAATCAGAGGAATAAATAGTGATATGACTAATAGGTTATGCAGAAAAGAAACCACACACACTCACGCACGCACGCACACACATGCACACACACACACACACACACACACACACACACACACACACACACACACACACACACACACACACACGTAACAAATTGCTTACACCCACTGGCATACACATGAAAGAAAGAAAAAGAGAGGAACACATACAGACAGACACACAAACACAACACGTGCACACACACACACACACCACACACACACACATTCTTATGTCCCACTTGTACACACAGAAAGAAAGAAAAGGAACACACACACATACACACACGCATGCGCGCCACATGCACACATGCACATGCACCTACATCCCTTTCACTCTCACTGAAAGCAATACTTTCTATAAAACAAATTACTTGCCTGTGGGTCTCTATACCTGGAGAGCAATTTTGCTAGGGCCTATGAGTGCAGCTCGTCACTCCAATTCATCTCTGCAGCAGACCTCGACAGGGTCAGTCAGCCACGCCCCCTTCGACCTCGATTCATGGCAAGCCAGCTGGGCTTGCAGTTAATTCATTATATCGTGGCTGTTAGTGCCCCCTATAAGGCCTCTCTCACTGTGTGATAGTCACGGAAAGTTGGCCCAGAGCCAGCAACACTAAGCTTGTTCAAGGGCCTCTGTGTGTGTATGTGTGTGCGATGCACAGAGCACTGCTCAGCCACTTGGCATGTGTCCAACAGTCAGCCACTGTGATAATTCGGTCAAGTCCCCCCCCGCCCCCCCCCCCCCCCCCCCCCCCTTTTACGTAGGGCCAGACGTTTGCTGCTCACAATCTGGGTGTTCTTTGCTGCTCACAATCGGGTGTTCTTTATCTTATTCAGTATCAACTGGCCGTCTTTTCAATATTTCCAGCAGCTGATCAGAGGTAAATGTACAGTGAGGCTGAGTACGTGAAGTGCTTGGTTGTGACATCATTGTGAATGGGAAAAACAATCGGAATAAATTGACAAAGAACACTTAACTGAACAGCGCTCTGATGAAGCAAATGGCTGTGAGCACAGGTCAGGGAATCACCCAACTATGACATTTCTTTCTGGATTTCTGTCTCATCAGATTAGAGAGTGAGAATATCGGGAGTTAGGTAACCCTAGCTGGTCGCCTTTCGGCGACGTCGGCGATGACCACATTGTCGCCAAACGGTGACGGCGGCGGCGTAAGGGTTAAAGTTTTTAAAAAAATGTTTTTAATGAATTAAAGTAATTTCTAAAGTACTGAGGTACTCTAGAAGTTTCTGAGATGAAATCTGTTTTTTTTTTTAAATTCATAGACAAAGTAATTCTGAACAAAGGGAGAAAATCTGTTTTATTTATAGCAAGGCAAGGGATATAGACAGCAGGGAGGTCGAATGTTGTGTACAACTACAAGGCTATGCATGAGGTAGCGCCAAATGTTGACAGAGCCAAAATCAGTCCTTTTTGATTGTTTTCTTTATTTTCATTTTTTGAAAAAAATCTTTTTTCTCTCAAGTAGGTTTCTTTCTTATGTGAGTTTAACAAGCCTGAAAAAGAGTGGTTGTTGAAATACATCAAAAAGATACTGTGCAGAACACTAGAAATGTATGGATTTGGAGGTAAGTCTATCAGAAAGAACACCAAAAATGTTGTTAGGAATAAAAGAATCATTGGTAAGTCTGAATGTGAAGAGTTTCTGTTGAGAAAGTTTCATTCTGTCCATTGAAGAACTCATAGTATCATAAATTCCTGTCTGCACAGCCACTTTTTTTTCTCCTTAGATTCTGGCCAGGGAGTCAGGAAGGGCCCTGTCTGTGGCAAAATTTGGGCAAGCAATTGTGCAGGACAATAAGCACATGATCTGCATAGATGTTCAGTGTGTATGCCAGTACAGCTGAAAGCATCAGTCACCCCTGTGTGCATACACGTCAGTCCAAGCATGACAAGCACATTATACATGGCAGAGTGAATTCAGCTGGACACTTGAATTGGGCAGAACTTGATAGTTGCATGTTATGGTTTAAAAAAAAAATTGTTATCAAATTGAATTCCCAGGCTCTGTTATTACTGTGCTGAAATATGTGTGCTGTATGAACGATCAGGATTTAAATCAGGCAATCCGAAAAGAATGAAACTAGCTATGGAAAAGTTGATTTTTAGTTGGAAATAAATGAAACTACAATTTGGAAAAGGAGAAATAAGAGGTTAGCTCTGAGCTGTCCTTGAAAGCAGAAGTAAGAGATGGCCCCATGTGACTGAGCTTCAAATTGAAATGGCTGTTGACACCTGTGCCTGCTGATCCATTTGGCTAGAATCAAAGCACACAGATTGATGGATCTGATTGAATCAGATTTTTTTTTTCTTTCAATCTTACATATGTGCCTTTGATAAACTTAACCCACAGAGGCCGAATTTTTTTTTTTTTTTCAGGAAAAATTTTATCTCTTGTTTTCTCATTGAAGACCGTTGGTTTTTGTTTCGTTTTTGTTTTGCAGAAGTCATTATTGAGGGGTTCCATTAGTCTTTTTATTCGTTGACTTTGCATCCAGGACATCACAGTAATACTTGGGTTTTTATTGTAATTCTTTGTTTTTCTGTGTGTTTGTTTTTTTCTTAAAGCAAATAAGGTCATACAATAGGCCTTCCATTTTATTGCCCCTCCGGGGGTTGCGACCTTGCCGTGGTCGGAGGGCTTGCGCGGTCCAGTGATCTCTTAGGCTTTGCTGGCGGGGGCATCAATACTTGGAGATAGGCTGTTTTTTTCAAACTGCTTCTAGGTCCGAGAAGCTAAGATGCTGTCTGGCCTAAGCGTAACGTGGTAAGGAGTTGATGCCCCTGGTAGGGCTTCCCATGTCAGATAGGCTAAGGGTGAGGAATCTGACTAAGAGTAACCCGCCTTTCTCCTTTTCTTGTTTTCTGCCTTTATTTGGCCCTTTTCTATCTTCGTCTCCCCTTCAAGTCTTCTTTTCCACAACTCCTTTTCTCTCTGTGGTCTCCTTAAGATCCGCCGTGTTTGCCGTGCGGTGCGACCTGTGTCGGAGGGGGATGAGATCCTGGTGGTTGAGAGGGCCAGCGCTCTCAACACATCACTTTGGCTCGGACCTCTCCTAGACAGGGAGTACACTTTGGCCCGAGTGTACTAATCGGCTCCCCCTTCTTGGGGCTGGGTCAAGACAGGCAGTTCCCCTGCTGGCCATGTGAACCCCTGCAGTGCTCAGCTCTCTGTTCCCGGGAGTTGAGCATGATCAGGGGGGATAGGGTTGGTGGTTTCTGTTTGTCGTATATCTCTCCCGAAGCCTGGAAGGGGTCAAGACATAGGTTTCTTGGCCCTGGCCCCTTAGTTGGACTCCAAGGTGGGTGGGTAAGGGAGAGATGAAACATCATAAAATAAATATGGCTTTTTCAAAAATCATCCCCCCCAAAAAAAAAGGGGAAGGCAGCATCCCCTATTTCAGGGGATTTCCATTCTGACAGCGATTCGGATACGGAGGTACGACAGAGGACAGGTTTCTGGGCTTCCTGGCTCGTGTTGGAAGGGACAGAGCAGGAAAGACCCCTTTCAGCTCTGAGCCCTTTTGCTATCCAAAAGGGCTTTCAAGGTATAGCAGGTGACCCTCGGTCCATCAAGAGGTTGAGGAATGGCTCGTTTCTGATCCAATGTAGATCACAAAAACAATCTGAACAGCTGCTGAGGGCAACGAAACTAGTGGACAGGGAGATCAGGGTGACTCCCCATAAGCAGTTGAATTCGTCGAAAGGAGTGATTCGCTGCCGGGATTTATCAGGTGTCTCAGAGGCAGAGATCAAAACGGAGCTGGCGTCCCAGGGTGTGACGGAGGTGCGCAGGGTGACAGTAAAGAAAGGTGCAGAAAGAGTGGCCACCAACACCCTCTTTCTGACATTTCTGCAACCCTGTGCTTCCTCCGGTCATCAAAGTCGGCTACCTGAATGTCCGGGTTCAGTTATATGTTCCGTCCCCGTTGAGGTGCTTCAGATGCCAGAAGTTTGGCCATGTCAGAGACCGTTGTTCTGGGCAGGAGGTGTGCGGTCTTTGCTGCAAGGCAACCCATGATGGGCCGTGTAAAGATCCGGCACATTGTGCGAACTGCGGTGGCGACTATCCCTCCTCTTCAAGAAACTGTCCTCTTTGGATTCAGGAATCCACAATACAAAGAGTGAAAACAGAAAAGAAGATCTCCTTTTTTGAGGCCCGCAAACAGGTTGTGGGCAGTCAGACGCCATCAGCTTCTTTCTTATGCTTCGGCCGTAAAGACAGTTCCTAAAGTTTCCCACTCGGTCAGTCTGTTGCCAGACTGATGACTTCACGTTTTCGAAAACATTGCAAGGAAGAATTGTCAACTCTGGTGGAAGCAGGTCCACCACATTCCAACCCAAGTGAATGCCCTGGTGGAGGCAAAAAATCCACCACCCCTCAGACTGCCCAGCAGTCTAACAACATCTGCTGCTGGCAGATTAAAAAACCAGCAATCCCGCCTTGAACTCCTCTGTCCAGTGCCCGTGCGGGCAAGGGAGTTCAATCCAGTGTAGAGATGGTGGAGATGAGGAAGAAGCCTCCACCGTCTCCCAAATCCAGACCTTCTTCACCTGTTGGCAAGTCTGCCAGCAGGTCTGAAGACACACACAGTCCAGTGAAACTTAGCAATAAGTTTACACCTTTAGCAGCAGATGTTGAGGAGGAGATGACCTGATCTCTCTCCTTTTCGCCCTCTGCACCATGGATAGTACAATATTCCAATGGAATATCCGTGGACTAAATTCCAACTTTGAGGAACTGCAGCTTCTGTGTCGATCTATAAAACCTTCCGTCGTGGCTCTTCAGGAAACTCAAATTCAAAGCCAGAAGACCTTCACTCTCTCTGGCTTTAATATTCTTTCAAAAACCTGCACAACCATCCACGTTGGGACTGTCGGGCGGTGTTGCCCTTCTCATACACAAAACTCTGCTGTATAGTCCTGTCGCTCTGTCTACCTCCCTTCAGGCTGTAGCTGCTAGAGTCACTCTCCATAAGACTGTGACAATCTGTTCTCTTTATTTACCTCCTTCTGTCCCGGTTTGTCGTCAGGACCTTGTCAGTCTGATAGGAGAACTTCCTCGACCTTTTTTGCTGTTGGGTGACTTTAACGGTCACAATCCTCTTTGGGGTAGTGTCAGTACGTCTTTCAGAGGTCTGCTAATTGAGGATGTCCTTTCGGATTTGGATTTGTGTTGTCTGAACGACGGATCTGCAACTTACCTCCACTCTTCCACAGGTTCACTTTCGTGTTAGATTTGTCGGTTTGTGACCCCTCGCTGGGTCCTGGACTATGAGTGGTCTGTCCATGACGATCTGCACGGAAGTGACCATTTCCCTGTCCTTCTACAACCCGTCATAACCGAACACGTCTCTGTCTCTCAACATCTAAATTATAAGAAAGCAAACTGGGATCTATTTGCAGCCACTCTTTCTAAGGAATTCCAGGACACTGATTTTCTTCACAGTCCGGACCCAGCTGAATCTCTGAATAACACTGTGATCAAATGTGCTAAAGCCTGTATTCCAGTGTCTTCCGATAAACTTCAAATGCCAAAAACACCCTGGTTTGATTCAGACTGCCAAGACATTTCTAAAGTTCGAAAACGGGCTCAGCGTCGGGTATACCAACGACCTTCGGGTCCCAACGCTCGAGCCCATCAGAAACTCCGTGCTAAATCGAGACACACTTTTAAAATCAGTAAACGTCGTCCTGGAGAAGCTTCTGCTCCAGGCTGACATCGAAAACTTCCAAGAAAAAAGTGTGGAACATCATTAAAAAAATCAAAGGGAAGAACACCTGTCCCACTGTAACCATCTCAAGTTTGCCGACTCTTTAATAACAGAGAAGAAAGCAGTTGCTAATCTGCTTGCTTCAACCATTGAAAAGAATTCCTCTTCTTCTAACAAATCAGCCACTTTTGTCAAAAACAAAGCCCTAAAAGAAAAATCACCCTGCAACTTTTCGTCCGACAACATGGAAGACTACAATCTTCCTTTCACGTTAAACGAGCTGAAATCTGCCTTACTTTCTTGAAGCGATTCCTCTCCAGGTACAGATGAAATTCATTATCAAGTGTTGAAACATCTTCCGCAAGAAGGTCTGAACATACTGCTACAGGTATACAACCATGTGTGGACTACAGGTTTCTTTCCACCCTCTTGGCGGAAAGCCCTCATTATTCCAATCCCCAAACCTGGAAAAGATCTTTCTAATCCATCAAACACCGTCCCATAGCTTTGACCAGCTGTGTCTGTAAATTGATGGAGAAAATGGTCAATGCTAGGCTCATGTGGAAACTCGAAACCGATGGCCTTTTGGCGAAAGAACAGTGTGGTTTCCGCAAACATCGGACTACTGTTGACCATTTGATTCGTCTGGAATCTACACTTCGGAAAGCCTTTTGAACAGACAGCATGCAGTGGCCATTTTCTTTGACTTGGAGAAGCCTACGATACCACTGGAAGTCGGGGATACTTCATGATCTCCATGATCTGGGTTTTCGAGGTCATCTTCCGCTTTTTATTCAAAATTTTTTGGCAGAACGACAGTTTTTCAGGTCCGGGTTGGCACCACTCTCTCTGATGTCCACGGGCAGGAGTTGGGTGTTCCACAGGGGAGCATACTGTCTCCGGCCCTCTTTAGCATTAAAATCAACAACATTGTTCAATCAGTTCGGCAGGGTTCAGACTGCTCATTGTTTGTGGATGATTTCGCTGTCTACGCAACTGGAAGCCTGTACCCGAGTGTCCAGCGCAGGCTCCAGCTTTGCGTGGATAAAATCCATCAGTGGGCGGATGAAAACGGTTTCACCTTTTCTGCTACAAAAACACAGTGTATTCACTTCCATAATTTCCGTCAGTTTTTTCCAGATCCTGAACTTCAAGTCGGGAAATCTCCCATTCCAGCTGTCAAAGAGGCCAAATTTCTAGGGGTTATTTTTGACCAGAAACTCAACTTTCTCAGCCACATCAAAAACCTCAAAACTGCTTGCCAGAAAGCACTGAATATTCTGCGGGTCGTTGCGCACACCGACTGGGGCGCTGATAAGAAAACTTTGCTGCACCTCTACAGAGCCTTGGTCCGTTCCAAACTGGACTACGGTTGTGCTGTGTACGGCTCTGCAAGATCGTCTTACCTCAAACTCT
The DNA here is from genome assembly GCA_018398815.1 of Conus ventricosus. Taxonomy (NCBI): domain Eukaryota; kingdom Metazoa; phylum Mollusca; class Gastropoda; order Neogastropoda; family Conidae; genus Conus; species Conus ventricosus. The sequence goes on along the minus strand of CM031612.1, from coordinate 67,725,087 downwards.
TGGACCCTATCCACCATCAAGGGCTTCGTCTCTGTCTTGGAGCGTTCCGCACCACCCCTGTGTACAGCCTGTACGCAGAGGCGGGTGAACCTTCACTGTCCAACCGCAGGCTGAAACTGTCTTTGAATTATTATATCCGACTGTTCTCAGAACCAGAAAACCCTGCCTATGACTGTGTCTTTGACCCTCCGTTCCAGAGTAAGTTTGAAAATAACCCTAAATGTATTCCGCCGTTTGGTCTTCGTATGCAGCCTCACGTGCGGAATGCAGGTCTAGACCTAGGAGTTGTGTCCGATTTTTTCCAAGTTTCCGGATCAACCTCCGTGGACCTTTTTCACACCAGAGATTCGTTTTGATCTTGCAGCTTTTCGCAAGAGTCTACCAGCTCTCTGGCGTACAAGGCATTGTATGCTGACCTATGTTCCAAATTCCCATCCTATCAAAAAGTTTTCACTGACGGTTCCAAGTCTGAAGATGGAGTGGCCTGTGCAGCCTACTGCCCTGGGGCTCCTTCTCAGATACTGTTGGAACATATCATTCAGATGCTTCTGTCTATTCCGCTGAACTTACCGCTCTGGTTCTGGCGCTGAAGATAATCTCACATTCTTCGAAGAGCGACTTTCTGGTTCTGTCGGATTCGCTGTCAGCTTTGGAGGCCATAGCTGGCCGCAACCTTCAGCATCCAGAACTTTTACATTTTTTTGAACTTTTTAGCAAGTTGAAAGTGGACGGTTACAACATTACTCTTGCTTGGGTTCCTGGTCATGTTGGCATCGGCGGGAACGAAATGGTTGATCGTTTAGCAAAGAACGCCACAAGAGAGAAACTGTCCAACATTTATATCCCCTGCTCAGATGTGAAACCCAAAATTAACGATTATGTGAGAGACCTCTGGCAGGAGGATTGGAACACACAGACGAGTAACAAACTCTTTCAGATCCGTCCAAACCTTAAGGACTTCCTCCCATCTACGTCGGCTGCACACCGGCCATTCGTATTTTACCCATTCATACCTTTTAAAGAGTGAAGAAGCTCCGTGGTGCATTCCATGTCATGTGCCACTCACAGTGAAACATGTTCTTTTAGAGTGTTGGGATTTGCACGATGTGAGACACAAACATTTTACAGCGGAGTCCATGAAGATCCTGTTCAGGGATGTCCCGCCTGACGTGATCCTTGAGTTTTTGAAGAGAGATTAACATTTTTCATCTGATTTAAGATTTTATGGAAGAAAGATTTTTAACAAAGTTTCTGGTGCGCTTCTAGACTGTCATTTAAGAGTGTGAAAGGTTTTTTTTATTTTTTTAAAATTTTTTTTATTTTTTTTTTTTTTTATATGACTGGTGAGTTGATTTTAACGTGGTGACAGCCCTGATGTGGCCCTTTGCGGTCGGCTGGGCTATAAGCAACATTATCTTATCTTATCTTCCATTTTATTGCCAAAGTACTTGGATGTTGTAGTCACAGTTCAGATACCACTTTATATGTCATTGTATTTACTCTTTTTTTTCTTCTTTTTTATATATATGTATGTACTCTTCTTTACTTACAACACTTTTCATTCAGTCAAAATTCATGAAAAAAAAACCCAAACTTGTAGCTTTCAAATCACTGAGTTGGTTGACATGTTGGGATATCCCACTATAAAACCTTCGGTTGGGTGGAGGTGGATTTCAGTATTTGAAAGTGAGAGAGAGAGAGTAGTAACTGCTTTGGTGCTCTGAATCAAAATTTCGTGGACATGTTTTTCAGGTCCCACAGTGGCTCCAGGGAAAGACGTGCTGATTTGCGGGGTGTGCAAACTGCAGTTCACCAGTCTCCACAGCCTTGCACAACACAAGAAGATCCCCTGCCGCCTGCGTACCTCCTGTCAGTGCCAGACCAACCCTCCCAAACCACCAGGTGAGGCTTCTGTCCTCGTCTGCATGCTTTTAAAGTGTGTGTCTGTGTGTGTGTGTGTGTGTGGAGGGGGGGGGGGGGGGGGGGGGGAGGGGGGGAAAAAGGCAACACAAGTTCTAACTGAACCCCACTTATGAAGAAAGAAAGTGAACCCCATTTAAGAGAAAAAGAAGGAAAATTTTTTTTTTTTGCAAACAATTATTTTTGGTGCCAGCTGTTGTTGGTTTACTAGTGAATTTTATGTTAGAAATAAAAACTTGTTCTTTCAGGCTCTTTCTTTCCTTGATGTGTCGTGAACCAGATGGCAGATCCACAAACTAATGGTTGGCTTTGAAACAACATATTGAGATGTGTTGGAAAAAGAAATTAGTGCAAATCAGTTAGAATTAGAGATCCCGAAGTTCATTGCGAAGTGGAAGGTTGCATGCTTATGTATGTGCGTGTTTGGGATGTCTGTGTGTGCATTTGTGTGCATACTGCATAAATCGCCATGTTCTGTTGATGTTTTGATGTGAACATAGGACAGGTGAATTGAAAGTGTAGGATGAGGGAGAGGCGTCATGAAAATGGCAAGATGATGTGTGTACAATGTTTCAGGTCGACAGGGCACCCACGCCATTAGCGCAGGAACATTTGAAATGGCTTGTGGTTCTTGACAAGTTGCATTCATCATGTATACATGGATTCTTATTAACTTTCCCATGTTAACACTGCTTGAACTTACTTGCTTCTTAAAATTATCTTCATATTTCTATAACTTTCCATAGTCTTTTTTTCTTTTAAAAAAAAAATTCTTTATTGTCTCTTAATTTTCTCCAGTTGTCTCAGTTCTCTTCATCCTCACTATAAACTGTCTTATCCAGTGTAATCGTTCTGTCTACGAATGACATATGATTCTTTCTCTGCTATAATCCACATAATCTTATTCATAGGCACCGCAGATCTAAAGTCCATAAAGTATGCAGAATACTTTGAAATTCAGTTTAAGTCTTTTTTTCTGGTATCTTTATGCATGCTTGTCTTTATGTGGATGCTTTTACGTCAGCATTTTCACTTTCTGATGTTCACATTGCAGCAGAAGACAAGGAATTGGACTGTGCAACATGTGACGCTCGCTTTGACAGTGCTTGGGCCTTGTGTCAGCATTGTCACAAGGAGCACAGCATGAAAATCTTCAAGACGGCGGTAAGCTTAGAGATCCAAAGTATGGGTCAGAAGTAATTTGCACGTTATCCTTGTTGTTGCAAATGTTTGTAATTTTACCGTCAGGTTTGTGGGAGAGGAGTTCCTAAAGAAACAAACAAAAATCAAAATTGATTAGTCTATACAGAGATCACAGGTACACTGCCAGTGTCGGGAGTTCTACAAAACAAAACAAAACTAACGAAAAAGAGCATATCTGTGTTTTCTTGAATCTGAGAAGGGAAACTGCTTTTTATTTACCATCTCTGCTTGGATTTAAAAAATGTTGTTTGTCATCATTATTTATATTTATTTAATTTTCCAGGATGACGATTCAAATACGAAGAATGCAGCAGGCGCACCTAAGGTAGGTTGTGGGTTTTGTAGTTTTAAAAAAGGGCTTGTGAATGCTTTGGTTAAGATTTGTGTTGTTTACTTTGTGGTCCCAATTTTCTGTTTTCTAAACTAGTGAGTAAAGAGATTATTTCAGATTTGTTTTTCTTTGGCACTTTTTGGTCATGTTGCAATGTTGTTGTTTTTGAATAGGTTTTTGTTGTTGTTGAGACAGTGGTTTAGAAATAGAAGTGTGAAGTGTTGCTTAAAATGATATTGTCAGTGGTGGAGAAAATTTTATTTTTGCCTCCATTGTTGGATTTGAATAGGCTGGTTGGTTAGGGTAATTTTTTTTAAAGTTCTTGTTTTTAAACTGTGAAATTGTAAATCTTTACGGTGGATGATTTTTGAAGGGTTATATTCAGTACAGAAAATGGTTGTGCTCCTCTTGTGTGGTGGAGTTTTCTCAGATGAGATCAGTTGTTATCAGGATAGCCCGTGAAATAATCAAATTCCTGACAACAGCTTATTAGGGGTCGGTCACAAAAAAAATTGCATCAACCAAACAGCTGTGCTCAGCTTCTGATAGTTAGCTAATAATTTTGTTTCTGTGCTCATTTTAGATGCTGGCTGCCACTTATTCTATATTCTGCTTGGCTGGCACACAACTGCCCACAGTTAGATTTTTGTTTGTTAGTGTGTATTTTAAAAGAAAAACAAAATTGTCCACATTGTTTTTGACCAAGGGTTGTCAAGCATTACAGCGTAGTGAGGGTGCGGATGTAGAAGTGGCATGTGTTACCCACTTACAGGCTGGCACGCAGGAGGCGGAGGAGGAGCAGAACGAGCAGGACGGCTGCAACAGTGCTAAGAAAGTCAAGATAGACAATTCATCACCGGCCAAGAAGTGAAGACATTTGGGGGTATCATGAACTGAGTTTTTTTGCTGGTTTAATTAAAAAGAAAAAACGTATCATTTGTGCTGTTGTCCAGAAACTGCAGAACCTTTGAAAAGAGAGATCGGTGGATGAAGAAAATGCAGTGGGATTGGAGGGTTGATACATGTCGATGTACATTCTTTTGTGTGTTTGCCTAATACCTCTCAAAAATGTTTGTGTAAAGAATTAGTGTTGGATGACTAGTGGGAGATGTATCAGATTTAGGGCTATAGAGTTACTTGTTTCTGGAGGTTTTGGCCACATGATTTTTGGACAGTTTTGGAAAGAACTGAAATGGGCGTTCACTGTGAGGTAAATTGGCAAGAGTTTGTTGTCCATTTTGCGATGGCTTCATGATCCAGTGATTGAAATGTTGAAAGTTGCTGGAAAGCAAGGGAAGTTTGGATGGAGGCAGCTTTTCTGAGGAGACAGGGACTCAAGAAACTGAGTATGCCACAAGTAGTTTTAATCATGTTGTTATCAGTCACGTGGATAACAAAACACAGCCAATCCTGATGAAGGTTGAGATGATTCCTGACCCCCTCATTGGGAGACTACAGATAGTATAACTTGATTTGTCCACATGTGTTCGAAGTGAGTCTGGAATTTAGGTACACAAATTGATGACAGATTTTTCTGACAAAGCGCTTCATGCTTCTGCATAGGATACTAATTTACTGGACTATAAGGGTTAGGACATATGGTGATCATGCATCATTTTTTTCTATTTTGTTTTTTAAAAAAAAACCCTTTGTTTTGTCACATTCCATAGGAAGGGTTAAGGACATACAATTGCAGATTAGAAATGCATATCTATGTAAATGAAGTGTAGTTTATGAAGAATGAATTCCTTCCAACATATACAGTACACTGATGTTTTGCTGGGAAATAGTTTTTCACCATGATACATGCAGACATTTGATACGACTGCTATGAAAGTTGGTTGCTGCAGGTTGTTATTCATTGGAAGGTTGTTACACCATTTTTTATACCATTGACATTGTTACAGATGCCGGCTTCAGAGGTGTTGGAATGTCATTCAAAGAAAACAACAAGAGCTTGAAAGAAAATAGAAATGTATTAGAAACTGATAGAGAATGGAATGCAGGCTGCAAGAGTGTGCAATTGTCAGCATCCCCGGTCCGTGAATTAATATTAAGTGACGATGGTTAGAGAGAAAATCTTTAATGTTGATAAGTTAGAAGTAGATTTCACATTAAAGAGGTTTGTTTTTATTATTGCTAAGGTTTTTTGTTTATGTACACTCCTTTGATTTTGGAGTCAAAAGTAAAGAAATTCATTCCAAAAACTAGTCTAAAGTTTAAAAGATGAAAAAAATGAAGGTAATTCCAATTTCAAACCTGGCATTGGCGATGAGGATCAGAGTTGAGTCTTGTGTTTGAAATTCATTTGATTTTTTTTTCTGCAACAGAGAGAGGGGGGAAGATTATTAAAGTGCTTTCTTGTTGTACATACAGATTTGTAGAGAAAATTTTGATTCCAGATGTAGACATGCTAATTTTATATGAATTTAAGAAAAATCTGCTATAGAGCACAGTTGTTGGCAGCGTTATTCTTTTTTTTTTTTCAATTTTTTTTTTAACACTTTGGTTGTACAAACCAAACAAACAAAGAGAAAAAAAAGGTGTGGTTGAACCATTTTCTGAATGTTTTTCCAGAAATATCTGTACAGTGCCGCATATCAGTATAATACTGATCAGTGTTTGTCAGTGTCCAGAAATACAGTTGTTTTGGTCCAAACATGTTCAGTGTTTATAATTTTTTTTTCCTGCTTGTTTCTTTTTTTTTGTTTTTTGTTTTGTATCTTTGTTTTTGAATGTCTGAGTTTTGTAGTTTTCTGCTTGCCAGCCCGTTTTCAGCATTTATGACTGTTTAGGATGACACAAGTTGGTCATAGTGTTTAGACTTCACCAGTAAACATGTTATCCTATTGCCAAACTCTTCAATCCAACATTGAGAGTGAAACCTGCATTTTTGTTTCTCTGTAGTGTGTTGTGTTTATCACATGTTAATTTTTGTCTGTTGTTGAGGTAAATGGTGAGGTATTATATCATTGTAAATCTCTTTCTCTAAAAATTGATTTTTTTGTTTATGATATTTAGTGGTAGGTGTTCAGATTTTGTTCTTTTTTTTCCTTTTTTTTTCATTATCAAATACAGTTTTCAGTACAATCATCAATGTTATTAAAAGTTTGAGGAGATCAGTCTTGATAAATTTTGATTAGGTGTAAACTATTGAATGAATTGAGATCAGTGTTGAATACCTTATTGGGGTTTGCCTTTTTTTTGTTTTGTAAATAAACTCAGTTCATGATGAATTTTGTCTCAAAGGAGTTTTGTTTTTGTTATGCATCATACCTGTGGATGGTGATGACGTTTTTGTCAGGTGACATTTGGACATTCAAAAAAAGTATGATTTTTGTTTATTACATCCACTTTTATTAAGTGGTGATTAAAATTTTTTTTTTTTGTGGATATAATTTTTCCATTTTATGCTGAAATGCAGACACACATTGGAACACTGACCAAATGGCAGTGCAGCTCTGACGACTTTCTCTGTCTCTCCTGATGTGAAATGCAATGGAGTTTGCTCAACATAGTTTTGGCAATGAAGTTGACTTTTATTGTAAAAATTTGAGTGTACCCTCTGTAATAAGAGACATACATTGAAACATGTGTAGGTGTCCAACTGCACACTATTTCCTTTTTCTTTTTTTGTGTGTGGAAAAATAGTAAACGGTTTTATATAATTGCTTGAACTAATCGTACGTAAATGATGTATTTACTAAAAGAGCCCTGTTCAGGTGCCTCCTTTTTTTTCTTCCTCTCTTTTTTTTTTTTTTAAAGGGGAGGACTGAGGGGAGAGCAATTCATACCAAAGATTTTTCTTTGTACTTTTTTGTTTTACAGTTGAAAAGATATTTTGTAAAAGAAATTTCTGAATGCTTGAGTATAAACACAGAAAATCAAAAGTCATGTAAGTTTCTTGAGGCAGCTAACCACACGGGATGCAGTCTTTGGGGATGTATTAATTTGGGTCACTGTTTTGATCCATTCATCAGGTAAAACACCTACGCTCGAGTGGCAGCTCATATTGGTGAAGTGCTCTTTGGAACAGCTTTAGTTCTAAACGCCATGCTGATTTATTTGAGATACTGTTCTTTTGTTTTCTTTTCTTTTCTGACTTTGTTGTTTTGTTGTTTCGTATGCAGTTACAAATGCATACACATTTTTCAAGTTCAAATTGAACATTTTTTCAGTGTTTGAATTTTTCAAGTCTTGACATGGATAAAGCCATCCATATTGTAATTTTGTTGACATGGTGAAAGAGAGAGAGAGTGTGAGAAAGACATGATCGAAGCAGGCAAGTATTTAGCAGGCATGAGAATCCTCAACCTCCCGTAGGCAGTCGTTCCTTGGCTGATTCTTCCTGATGCACATTTGAGATGCATTCATTACTACTTAACAGTTTCAACCTAAATTGTTTTGTAGGTCTCTTTCTATCTCCCCATTTCAGACGATTTCAAGCTTGTGAACTGGGGTGTTGTTTTAAAAAATGGGTTAGAACATTTGGATTCATGCTTCTCTCTTTTTCCATCCATTTCTCCCCATATGAGGTCTACATCAGTACTAGTTGCAATATCCGTTTAAAATGTTGGACTTGCAGGCATCACATATGGAGCCCTTTCTTGCGATCCGGTTTGATACAAATGGAGCATTCATTACTTGTATTATACCACTTCCAGCTCTGACCCATCTCTCTCCTCTAAAAAGTAATTTATTTTTGTTCTTGTTCAAGGTTGAAGGAAGAAACAACATTTACGAAAATTGCTGAAGAGCATACACCCCGACAACTGTTTTGTGTGTGTGTGGTTTTGTTTGTTTGTTTGTTTATTCAAGGCTACATTTTGCACAGATGGTTTTCCCACTTATCTATGTAGGTCAAGTGAGAAAGCAGCACTTATCCTTACAAACTGGTATTGTCATGATCATCTGCACATTGACGCATCACCCAGACAGTCTGAAGCTTGACACAAAGACATGGAAGTGATGAAAGGCAAAGACAGGTGTGTATGTTCAACAAACCAATCCTGGTGTTTATTTTTTTGGGGAAGGTTTTATCCAGTTAAGTCAAATTGTTGGAAAGTGGTGCAGCTAGTGTGAAAAAGCCGTGGAAATGTTCATCTTGTGACATCAGCTTCTTGGACATGAATGGATTCCAGTCAAGCATGTATGATAATTTCACTTTTTTTTTTTTTTTTTTTGAATATGAGTTTTTTTGCTACGCTAATTCTTAACCATGCTCACACATGCATGTGCCTCCTCACATGCATCCACATCCTCATAACATCCATTAAATATACTTCTTAGAAGAAACAAAAAGTATACTGTATTTCCTACTTTTTTTTTTACTCAGATTTTTTTTTTCTTCTCCTTTTTCCAAGGAACCTGGATCGAATTTTCATGATGAAACAGTAGTAATTTCATACACAAGTGATTGTTTAAATACTTTACAAGTTACACAATTGCACTGAAGATTGGTCATGCTCATCTTTCAGATTTAACTCCAAGATAAATGCTATCATCCATACACCCAATACATTTGCACACAAACAGGTGCATATGCTTGCACTAATACAGTGTTTGCTAAAGGTATTTTGTGGAATCAATAAAGTTTCACGTCTGCAAAGCACTTGGGTTACATACGAAAATGAATACATAGGCATACATAATGATGAAAGTAATTCTGAGTTTGTTTTTTTATGTGTGTGTGGGTGTGTGTGTGTGTTGCTGGGGAAAAAAGTTTACAAATTAAAGACCGTATGTAGGAACATATCCGACACATAATGAACAGTTTACAGAAAATTCTTAAACCGAAACATTCTTAGTTATTGCTTCCAGATGTGGTGATATAGTTTTTTTTTTTAATGGGTTTTTGAACGCATGTTTGATAAAGTTATTTCTTCTTCAATTTGGGTCTCAGGTTCCGACAGCTGAAAGCGGTCAACAATAGAAAAGGTATTTTGGGCTCTGAACACCAAGCATTAGAATGTCTCTTACTGCTGATCTCTTGCTGACACAACTATGAGTGTATATTACAGATCAGTGAGTGAGCTTGACTTGATTTTGTAGTAGTTCAACCCTTGACTTACCTTGAATTAAAAACATAAGCGGTTTTTTGTTTTGTTTTGTTTTTGTTTAAGAGAGATGCATTCCAACATTTTCAGCTGTGCAGCATTTAAAAAAAACACAACAGTATGAATGATAGCAGTGTATTTTTTTGCAGCAGCAAGTAAATTTAATAAACATTTTGCAGTTCAGAATTGTTGAATGTAATGTACATAATGAGGGAAGAATGACTCTACGTCATGTATGAGTATGAACAAACTTTGTATGGACTGATGAATAAGTCACTTTGGAAGGCAGACAAACTACACCAGTAGCATGATCATTGACTCAATACACCAGACTGAAGATAAAAGACTTCTTAGTGGTTTGCAGCTGGCACCAGTAATTGTATAAGCTCACACATCCAACATAAACACTGAATAACAAAACCCAAAGGAGGAAGAGATTACCCAGCGTACACTTTTAGTCAGATTTCTGTTCCATCAAAAATCAGTGTGTTGTTCTATTTCCACTTTGGTAAGCTGTCTTGCATAATGCATAAATGCATTCGAGCACATGCGCTTTGCGCAAGCACACGCATGGTTACGTGGTTTCCTGCAAGTATTTTAAGAATGGAATCTACCACAGACATTTTAAGAATGGAGTCTTCAACATACATTTTGAGAATCGAGTCTTGCTACAATTAATGCATATTCATGCCTGTATATATTCGCACATGCAAGCACCACCCCAGAGTTTTTTATGCTCTCTTCCGCATTGATTGTTTGTTTTTTTTTAATCTAACTTTGTGGAATAAACTCGGAGGCCTCCAGTATCAAGTACTTGGTTTACAAGAAATGTAAAAATTTCACAATCCTGTTCATGAAAATTTAAAGATATGCTTTCCCACGAAGAAACTATTGCTGCCCTCTCTCTCTCTCTCTCTCTCTCTCTCTCTCTCTCTCTCTCTCTCTCTCTCTCTCTCTCTCTTTTTTTTATAGTACATTTAATGATTTAACCCTAGCTGAAGCCACATGTCACAGACAAATTCCTTTAGGTACCAAAGGGCCGCCAGAAACTTCACTACTGGAATCAGTCACCGTCTGAGTACTCGTTACATTGCGCACAAGAAATGTAAACTTTTTGCTGTGTGAAACGATGGTGGTTCTTGTCTCTCTGCCACATATTCCAGAAATGTCTTCTTCCGTCACAGACGCAACGTTTTGTTGCTGTTTTTTCATTGACCTTTCATCTTTTTGAGTTACGGGTGAGTACCGAGTTTTTTGTTGTTGATAATTTGTCCTTTTCTGGAATGGATTTTTTTTTTTTTTTTTTTCATATCATGCAATTTTTATTTTCTTCCCCATATTTGTGTGTGGGTGATAGAACAAGAACTGCAGTAAGGAAGGTTTGCTCAGGTTAAAAGTAAGGGAAGTAATCCACATGTTTTTTTTTTTTTTTTTCTCTGCTGCATGGCTGATTTGGTTATAAGACTGCACTACTGCTGTGTTGGCCTCTGCTGCACCTAGTTCTGTTCCTAGGGTGTCGAAAGAACGAGTATTGATACCGACTTTTTAACATGTCTGTCTTTGCCACGGGGGTGATCCCTCTTTTGTTGTTATCCTTTTTAAAAAAAAACAACTAGGATTAGGTTGCTTGTGAATGGTGCGTGAACTGTGCCATTTTCATCCTTGGAGAATATGGTATAGTCTTTAGCTCTGAGACAGTTGTTTTAGAGGGTTCTGCATGATTGTCGGGCTCTTCAATGGATATGGACGTTCTCTTGGTTAAATGGGCTGTTTTCTGAAGGATTCTTTGTTGTTGTTTTTGGGTTTTTAAAAAAATGTTCTGGATGAAACCTGGTGGACAGATGAAATATGTTTTAGGGATAAACCTATTAAATTTTTGTTTGGATGCAGATTCAAGAGTGTATCCACATAAAATTTTGGTTCAGAAGCAGATTAAAGAGTATGTCGAGGAGCTGTCCAGTTTCGGCAGAGATTTGCACTCTCTCCAGTGTTACCTTTTTACTTTTCATTTTGATTTCGTTGTTTAGGATTGAAACGAATCTACACTGTGCTCAAACTGCCTAGCTGTTTTTCCTTCTTACTGTCATGGGATATAAGCATTTTTTTCTGGAAAAAGCATTTGACGGCAACAAAATCTGAATCCTGCCTTAAATTTCTGCTCCCCCCTTTTTTTTTTTTTGGTCACAAGGTTCGCTTTTGGTGAATAATGGATGGCTGATTTAAAATGGTGGTTGTGTGAATTTCAGTATGTTGTTTATAAATGACTCTTGCACAAACAGGATTTATTGTTTGATTGTTTTTTTTTTCAGCTGGTGTGTGAATTGACATTATCCAACCGTTGGCTGTCAACTTGGTCTGTGGTAGGTGCGGTGTTGAACTTGAAGAGGGCATGCATTTGTCAGTCCACATTCAGTACAGTTTTGGGGTTTGGTTGGCTGGTTGCTTTTTTTTTTTTTCTTCCCTTTATTATTTTTAATTCATGTCTGTATGTGTTTGTTTTGCTTTTTTTGCTTATTCTTTACAACAGATTGGTTCGGTTTTGATCGTGTTCATATTTTTGGGATAAGATGTTGCTTTGTTGTGGCACTTGTGTGTAGGAGTTGACGGTATGATTTTTTTTTTTTACAGTCTTGTACTTTTTTTTTCTCATTCTGTTAAGAGTATATATACTGCCACTTTTCAGTTTCAAAGGATAAGAGTTAATTGTTAAAAAAGGAAGAGGCACTGTGACGGTACTTAAGGCATATATTCTTTTTTTTTTTCTCTTTTTTTAAAATTGTCTTTCACAATTCATAGCCTTGACTGTTGCGCTTATGCAAGGGAGCTTTGTTTTTTCTTTCATCCTTGCATTTATGTTAAAACACTGTGAGTGTGTGTGTGTGTGTGAGAGAGAGTGTGTGCCTGTGTGTGTACATGTGTGTGTTTGCAGATTTGTGTGTCAGTTTTTGTGTACAAATGTTATGAAAGATAAAGAAAAAGATTATTGATAGTCTTTTTCTTTCCGAAATTGTGGCATGGATTGACCTGATGGAAATTGGTCATATGTGCATTCATATGGCCGTTAAATGTCAGTGAGGAGCATCAGCTTTTATTAGGTTGTGCCCTTATTGTATTTATCACACTTTTATCTATTGGATGCTGTATTAGGTTGTGCCCTAAATATTTTTGTACACATTTGTGTATTGGATGTTGAATAATTGTAACATGCTATGTTTTTTGGCAGAATTGTTAGAACAAGCACTGTTCTGTATGTGTGTGTGTGTGTGAGTGAGTGTATGTGTGTGAGTGTGTGTGTGATTAGTGAAGCGCTATCGTTGCATACATTCCACGCTTCAGTGTTGGTTTTATTTGAGGTACAGATTTTCCCACCTTCACTGCTCCCCTCCTTATGTGTGTATTATATGTGTGTGTGTCTGTGTGAGAGAGAGAAAAGAAGAGGGCAGTGTAGCGACCATTGGTGCTGTACTATTTACATTATCATTTTTATTACATAGTTGTAGAACCTCCAATTGTATCAAAATTCCCTGCACACTGTTAGCTCTTCCTCCCTTTCTTTTCTCTCTCTCTCTCTCTTTCTTTGAATTTGAGATTGGCAGAATCTGATAAAATCATTTTTTTTATTATTAATTCATTGCACATTCTTGATTATCTAGCATATAATGAAAACTACCTTTTAAGTTTTGTATTTTGGAATTCTTTGTTTTTTTAAATAGGCACATATAAAGTCCGTATTTCAGAGTGCAATAGTGAAAATATTAACAAACATCAAAGTTACGAAATACGTCATTTATGGTCTCCTCATAGATACATCATGACATTAAGGCTCCAAGGATGCAAACAACGTGTCAGTAGCACTGATAACTTGCAAAATTCAACTCCATCAGTTCATAAATTCCTCCATTTTATGTCTGTCAGTAGCACCAATAACTTGCAGAATTCAACTCCATCAGTACATAAATTCCTCCGTTTTATGTCAGTCAGTAGCACCAATAACTTGCAGAATTCAACTCCATCAGTACATAAATTCCTCCATTTTATGTCTGTCAGTAGCACCAATTACTTGCAGAATTCAACTCCATCAGTACATAAATTCCTCCATTTTATGTCTGTCAGTAGCACCAATTACTTGCAGAATTCAACTCCATCAGTACCTAAATTCCTCCATTTTATGTCTGTCAGTAGCACCAATTACTTGCAGAATTCAACTCCATCAGTACATAAATTCCTTCATTTTATGTCTGTCAGTAGCACCAATTACTTGCAGAATTCAACTCCATCAGTACCTAAATTCCTCCATTTTATGTCTGTCAGTAGCACCAATAACTTGCAGAATTCAACCCCATCAGTACCTAAATTCCTCCGTTGTATGTCTGTCAGTAGCACCAATAACTTGCAGAATTCAACTCCATCAGTACATAAATTCCTCCATTGTATGTCTGTAAGCCAGCTTCCTCAGAAATATGCTTTTTAAGTTACATTTGATTTTATTTACATTTATAAGTGAAATATTTTCCTGTGACAACCATCAAATCAAAATAGTTTCAAGCTTTTCCCAGAAAGTGCAATAGCCTTAAGATTCTCATTCCCACAAGTAGTTACTGAGTCTTTCTGTTTATCATGGAATTTACAGTCGCCATTATTAATTACTCGCATTCTTTCAAAACACAGTCAGTTTCCAGAATTCATGGACACATTTCAGCTCAGAACCATTCCAACTTTATTTCTTTAATTTTCTTAATTATTTTTAGCACCAGTATCCAATGGATAGGTGTTTTAAGATGGTGTTCCCATTAGACAAAGGCACTAGTGTTGGAAACTTCAGTGGCTTTTATCGTAATATTGTCATAGATGCATGTTTCCTTTCTTTACACTACAGTTTTTGTTGTTGTTGTATTGCTAAAATTTTCTCATTATTAATGTTACTATGCTTTGTAACTTTTGTTTTTGGACCTATGTAGATGGAAGAAATGAAGAACAAACACAGGATAATGGGTTCAAGGGAAGACTTTAAACACTTTTAACGAAATTTAGAAAGAGAAGGGGTTAGTTACCACCAAGGACATAGACAGACAAGGTACAGGACAAATGTCCTTGGTGGTAACTAACCCCCTTCTCTTTCTAAATTTTGCTTTTACACCCTCAGTCACTCCATTTGGATACTTACATTTTTAGCGAGTTTTAGTCTTGAATCCCACATGCAGGATGGACACATTCCTTTCTTTCATTGTGCAGAAGTTTTGCTCAAAAAGACATTTTGACCAGTCAAGGAAAAGCATGGGGAAAAGAGTTGATGAAAATGCAGTGATCATGGATTAACAAGCACAGGTGATACACACTGATAAGTAAAGGTCTGGCAGAAATACATGAAGAATTTGAGTGTGGTGCAAAAGTCTTTGAAGAGGGAATTGCACAAAAAGTTTATGGATGCAAAGAACTGTCACTGCCTGGAAGAAAAAAAATTGTCCATCATTCTAAGAGTAGTAGTGGGCGTGTGAAAGGGAGGCTGCTTGTCCCTGATTCAGGGCTTAAAACGTTCCGCGTCTGGGCGGAATTCCGCGATTTCGGTTTGTCAAAAAAAAAAAAAAAAAAAAAAAAAAACCCTCGACAGGAGCAAGGTATCCGTGATCGGCTTGCAAGCGTTCATAGCAACTGCGCGCAAGTTATGGCCCCTGATTATTCTGAATCTTGGAAGAAGTTTCCTGTCGGACTTCCGGAAAAAACAAAATGGCGGAGCGCGCAGTCATTGTTCATGCGGGTCGATCTTTTGACGAATCTGCAATTAAAAACAAGTGGAAATGGGAGTGGACGCTTCAGAAAGTTGACGAAGAAGTCATTGGAGACTTTCTTCGCAAAGTTATTGCACCAGGTTTAGCTTGGTGCAAACTGTGCTTAAGGGAAGTGTTACGGTGGTCGCGGGAAGAAAGCTCTTGAGCACATTCGTTCAGCGAAGCACGTGTCAAACGTCAAGGCGCTGAGTGGAACTACAAGAAAGGTAACTGAAGACACTTTAGCAGCAGTAAAACGTGCCAGGATAGAACATTGCAATCCTGTGGGGAAAAAAGAGGGTGATATAGAAAATGTGGAGAGTGCAAGCCAGGCGGGGGGCAGCAAGGAAAAAGATAGGGTTCAAACTAATTATCAAAGTCAAGTTGTCAGCAAGAAGGGGGATGAGAATGAAATAAAAATTGTAGAGTGTGAAAGCCAGACAGGAGAAAGCAAGGAAACAGCAAAGTTAGGGTTGAAATTCAAGTCAGCAAGAAGGTGGATGGCAAAGACAGTGCAGACAATGCAAGCAGCAAGAAGAAACAGAGTTCCTTGCTATGTTTCTTTAATGCCTCCACCACCCAAACACCCAAATGACAAAGCTGTGTGTGTGTGTGTGTGTGTGTGTGTGTGTGTGTGTGTGTGTGTGTGTCCTTGTGAAATCCTGTATTTCAGTGTTTATTATAATTTAGGAACTTCAAAATTTGACTTTCAGTATGGGCTGATTCCACAAGTTTCTCATTTATCAAAATTTGGATATTGTGACTTTCAAAATGTGCTGATTTCCACAAGTCGATCTCTGTTATATGAGACTGAACTTTAAAGTGTTAGATGCAGTTACTGACTTTGTGTGCACCAACTTCAAACTTGATATTGTGTGATCATTTAAACCTGAAAAGTGAAACTTATTGAGCAACCCCAGAAGTGAGATTTCATCCAAAGACTATAGTTGGTGAACATCTGTAAAACACTCAAGTTAAAGGGGAGTGTTCATTTTATTATGTGTTTAACCCCTTCTCCCCTTGTCCCAAATATGTCTTCCTGTAATAATTATGTGTTTACAGCAATTTTTATGCACTAAATAACTCTTGAAATTATGTCCAGAAAGCGCGAAATGGCATAGATTTACACTCGTTTTTTTTAAAAAAATTTCCCGGGGGAGCATGCCCCCGGACCCCCCTAGTTTCAGTGGTTTTTTTCCTCCTCCTGTTTTAAGCCCTGCTGATTTTCTGCTGGTCTGTTGAGCTTGTTTTGCTTTAAGTCTGGATGCTTCCAACTCATTGTGGAAAGAATTTGGGGCAAGTGAAGGCTTTTGCAGGTTAGTGACATTTTTTTTTGGTCCAGTAGCCTGGCTGGCAAGTAAAAGATTCAAACCTCCCCAGCCTTGTGCTTAAAAAAGTGATATCTTTCAAATTCCGGAGGAGTGAAAGCTTCAGGAGGTTAGTGACCTTTTCTTGGTCCACTAGCTGGGCTGGTTTATGAAAAAATCAAACTCCCCCCCAGCCTTGTGCATGCTCCCACCCAAACCGTCTCTCTCTGTGTGTCTGTGGCAACTGGAGGGTAATCTGAAATTTCAGATTACCCTCCAGTTGCCACAGACACAGAGAGAGAGACGTGGATGTGAAGGCTATCAGCATTGATTTATGTTTAACTGATAATCACAGTTGTCTTGCTTAAAGAATCCTAATGTTTGAATTTCAGCAAAGTAGAGCACATATTCAGGACTTTGGTATATGTGTGTCATTTGTCCATAGTTTTCATATCAGTTAAATGTGAAACATATGGTAATAAAAAAAAGGTAATATGTATGTATGGCAATTGAAACATATGAACAGAATATGGTTAAGATATATTTCTCAGTCCTCCCTCCCTTTCTCTCTCTCTCTCCCTCTCTCTCCCTCCGCCTCAGGTCAGGCATCTACTAAACCTTGTGCACGAGACTCAATTTTCAGATCTGTTCTTTTGAGTTGTTCACTTATTTCGTTGGGTCACTGCAAATCCAGCACACTGTGGTCTCAGGGTGTGTGGTATGTCTTCGTAGATACTTTTGAAAATGTTGAATAGCGAAAGTCTCAAGCTGTCTAAATCGTTCTTAGTGTGTTTATCCAGCTCTGTCTTTCAAAAATGTTGAACAACTAAAGTCTTAGGCTGTTTGAATCATACTTAGTGTATTTATCCAGCTCTCTCTCTCTCTCTCTCTCTCTCTCTCTCTCTCTCTCTCTCTCCCCCTCTCTCCTCTCTCCCCTCTCTCTCTCTCTCTCTCCCTCTCTCTG
This sequence comes from Conus ventricosus, assembly GCA_018398815.1. Taxonomy (NCBI): domain Eukaryota; kingdom Metazoa; phylum Mollusca; class Gastropoda; order Neogastropoda; family Conidae; genus Conus; species Conus ventricosus. The sequence goes on along the minus strand of CM031612.1, from coordinate 67,707,541 downwards.
TCTCTCTCTCTCTCTCCTCTCTTCTCTCTCTCTCTCCCTCCCTCTCTCTCTCTCTCTCTCTCTCTCTCTCTCTCTCTCTCTCTCTCTCTCTCTCTCTCTCTGTCTTTCTCTCTTTTGAGTTGGGGGGGGAGGGGGCAGAACTGTAGGGGAGGATGGATGGGATTCCGTCAGCTTTTCGGGAATTACAATTGGTTTCATTGTAAATGTTCGCAAATTAATGGTTCAGAATGCTTTCATGTGCTTGTAATTTTTGTTTTTAGGTGTAAGCAGAGAGACATTGACATTGTTTTCAAATAAGGGCTATTTCTTTCATGTAGCAGACACCTTTGAAAATGTGTAACAACATAGATTGAAATCTGACATTCTGTAGTAGTTATAACTTTCCTTTTTTTTTCTTTTTTTCTTTTTTTTGTAATGTATGTGTTGGCACAGTTTTGTTTGTTCTTGGTTGGGTTTTTTTTTTTCATCGGGGTTTATTCATGTTTGTTCTTCTATTCAATGAATAACTGTTGTAGTGTAAATTTTGCTGATGATTCTTTATGCTTGGTGTGCTTATAATCGTTGAGATAATGTTCTTCAAGTCATTTTGATGGTGCTGTCAGTAGTCACTGCTGGTGTCTTGGCCAAAGTCAGATGTGTGTTCCTATGGAGACATTTCTTTTTAGATATGCAAAAAAAAGAAATGCGCTAAGTAATTCATTTTAGTCTGAATTTGGAACAGACCAAACATAAAATATCGTTCTTTGCAGTTGTTGGAGATCATACTCAGATTGTTTTTATTATTCAGGCTCTTTTGAGCTGTCGCGGGGGGGGGGGGGGGGGGGGGGGGGGGGGGGGAAGATTGTTTTCATTCTTCAGATTATTCGTGCTCTTTTGAGCTGTGTATTCTTCAGTGTCTTTTGAGCTGCAGAAATTGAGAGATCTCTTTATATTTACACTATTTTCCAGTGAAATATTTATTGCTTCCTTTATTTTATGTTTTTTTTTTTCTAACCATGAAAGTTTTGTGTTGCACTTATAAGAATTTTTTTTTTTGGTACGTTATAAAAAAAGAAAATCTTTGTGCGTGTGAATGGCCATCGTTTATTAAAAGACAAAAGGGGATGATTTTCTCAGTCCTGGTTATGCCATATTTACATGAATTAATTGTCTTTTATTTTGTAAACAGCGCAGCAAAACAAAACAACACCAAAGAAAAGAAGAAGAAGAAAAAAGAAAAAGACAAGCAAAACCCGAAACAAAACAGCACAAACAGGGGGGGGGGGACAGGGAAGGGGATGGGGGACGGGATGAGAAAAAACACCAGAAGAACACAGTCAATAAACGCCACGTCCATTTGAGACCTGCTTGACAGGTGCTTGTATCAGTGGATCTGCTCAAGTGACCGACAAGGGAAAAAAAATGTATAGTGCAGTGACGCCTGTACTGTGAAGACCCTTGGAATCGAGACTCCTTCCCTCAGTAAGAGTTATGGTTCTTGTTTCTGATACATCTTCCTTTGGTCTGCAATAGAGTTAGAGTGACCATCCAATTTTCTCGTGATAAGGATTTTTTTTTTCTCTCCTTTACACCCACCTCCTCTCCCCTCAATCGTCCAAGCCCTCCTCTTTTTTTTTTTCTTCTTTTTTTTTGACTTTTTTTCCTTGAAAACTTGCATTTCCATTTGAATTATGATATGGAATAACAGACATATAAACCTGTTCATAGTTTTTCTTATTAACGTTTGTGCATTCATATATGCATTCTCCAAAATCTGCCATCCTGCACAAGTCATTTGAATTATGAAATGGAAGAACAAAGACATGTAAACCTGTGTTCATAGTTTTTCTTATTAGGTTCACGCATTGTCCAAAATCTGCCATCCTGCATAAGTGCATATCAAGAACATGCTTACCTAGCATGAATAATGGACAGTGATTTGAATGCTTATATAACTAAATCAAGTAAATTCATACACCCATACGTACAACTACGTGCGTTTTGTATCCTGCATACATGATTTCAGAGGGAGAGAGGGTGTAGGAAATGTGCGTGTCCTTTCTTCTTACCTTGGTGATCTTTCACGTTATGTACTGAATGTGTTGTATGTAGTCTGTGTTAGAGGTGTTTCTCCACAAACACTGGTTGGTTTGAAAGTCCCAGTACACATGGTGTTCATGAAGGCCAGCATGGAGAAGTTCTTCTGTGGCGCTGATGAAGGATAATGCGTGACTGACTGACTGCACTTTTGATTTACAGGTATCGCAGAGTGATCATGTCCAACTGAAGAAGTTTTTCTTTTTTTTTTTCTTTTTTTACAGACTTTGACATCCATGTTGCACAAGGTTGAGACGCCTCCCTGGTTCTTGTTGATCATTTTATTTATTTCATTATTTAAAAGAAGAAATGTTTAGAAGCATTTTGTTGTTAAAATCCAGAACCACATGGAAGCATTGGTATGAATGGGTTATCTTTTTCCTCACAGTATTAACTGTACAGCCATGCATATGACTCTGATGTATTTCCATGAAGTGACTGATGCAGTATGTCGGTCCTTTTGTAGAAGCGATGCATTTCATCCTATTCAAGCGCAGACAAATATTTTTTTTTGGTTTAAAGTGAATGCAGTATTGGAAAAAGAAAAGAATGCTTTTAATATTTAGTAGGAAACTGCAGTCTGCATTGAAAGATGCAGTATGATGATTTGTGGCTCCTTGAAAATCGATTCCATTCATGTTGCTTACAGCCCAGTCAGCCACCAGGGGCCATAGAGGCGCTGTCTGAAAATCAACTTTCACTGGATCTTAGTGCAGAATCCTGACACTGATAGCTCCTATGACTGGTTGGACAGCATCAGGAAAAATTCTGGCTTTGGCTGTGTGTGGGTGAGCTGGAGTGAGAGGTGAAGGAGTCATGCCTTTGGGATGGCATGAAAGACATGACGGAAAAAAGAATGAACCAGCAAAATGGAAATGGTGCCCAAGGTGGATACAAACATTGCATGAACTGCGGCTGTACCCTGCAGAAATGAAGATATGCTACAGTGTCAGTGAAGTGTCTGTCCAATGTCATGGGTTAAACAAAAGCAACAGGCAGACAGAGATGAAATGGAGAAATGGGGAAAAATGCTGGCTTTGCAGCAGGACGACATGCACTGCCCTTTGAGAGCAGCCTGGAATCGGCAGAGAAACTGGTTGTGACGATGAAATACAATACAGTCTGAAACGTGTGTGTATCAAGCAGACCTACAGCAGCTACTTCGATAACTCCTTTGACGATGAAGTTTCCACATCTGTGCGTCAACAAACGTCAAAACCAAGGCGGGCCCCTGAATCGTCCCGAATGTTGAAACTCCATGCACATACACACATACACATGTACAGCGTACCTTTGTAAATTAAAATTGCGGATGTTCAAATATGATATGGTCCTTTGCTATTGCTCAGGATAGAAGCCAGTGTAATGTTGGTGTCACCACGGTAGCCGCTAGTTTGTATAGTTGTTCTGACGATGCTTTCCACCAGCCTGATCACAGATCTTGAAGGTTTTGGACTGAAGCCCTGAGCATGGCTTTACTTGGTGCAGATGTGTTGAATTGCTGGAGATGAGGACTCAGTTGCATTACACAGACATGCACTCAGGAATTGTCACACGGATACTAGACGAGCTGCTTGTTATTGGACTTTTTTCTTTTTTAAAAAAAAATATTAACAATACAGCAAATGTCTTGTCAGAGTTAAAACATAAGATGAATGTGCTGCTGGCAAATTATTTCAACACAATAAATTGTCAGCAAAAAATTATGCAAACTCTTTGGTTCGTTGAGGTTACTTGTAATGGAGAGAGTCGACAAACAACATCAACATTACCAGCAAGTGTTCAGATCTTCAGAGAGAGTATTGATAATTGACAGAACTGACGAATGACTCGGACACAATTAACCGTTAAAAGTTTTATGTGGAGCAGCTGACAAACGTCCTGATCAACAGTCGACAGTTGTTCACAAGAAGAGTGTAGGAAGACTTCATTGGGAAACAAAAGGATTTCTCCTTGGAAAAAAATCATCTGTATAAAAATGAAAAGTTTAGCTATGTGTTCCATGTCTTTTCTTACTTTTGGGACTACCCTGATCTGCAAGATGCACACTCTCACACTGTCACAGCCTGCACCAGATCCATTTTCCTGTTTCTCTTCTCCTTTCTTCTTCTGCTTCCTGATGTGTTTGTCGATGACACTGTACTGAACTTCATAATTAGCCAGACCAACACACGTTCAGATCATGCTACAAAGAATGTGACACTGTGCGACTGAGGTGAAACTTTAGGCCATTCTCAACAAACTTCAGCATAATACAGACAAGCAAAACTATTCTGACAAGAAGTTTTTTGGTGGAGCCAAACTCTAGGACCCTTTAGATTAGTCAAAGTAGGACCTCTTTGTATTCAGTTAACTGAAAATGTGAATCGCATGCATTTATTAAGCTCTCAGTGAACAAGCAACCAAGTCGGTGAAATTGGCTTAACTGCTTGCTTTGAAATCTGGAAGATTCAGTCCATTAAATGCCATGGTAACTAAACCCCCCCCCCCCCCCCCCCCCCAAAAAAAAAAAAAAAAACAACAAAACAACAACAACAACAAAACTTTAGTTCTTTGATTCAGTCCGTTGAATGCCATGGTAACTAACAAAAACAAAGAAAACCAAAAAATCTTTGGTTCTTTCTTCACTGTTGTAATGCTCAACATTCTTTGTTTCCTGAGAATGGTATGACTGATAACAGCAAGTTATGATATTGGCTAATTGCTACCAGGAAGAGATTGAAATGTACCTTGCTTTGGGAACTGCTTTGGCTTCCTGTTGAATCGGGTATAAAAAGATCTCTATGCATTGCTTCCGTAACATGATTGGCACAACCCCAGTTACTGTTGTTGTTTTTAAAATCTTTTAATTACATGTCTTCTTGTCTGAAACTGTGCATTTGTTTATCTGATCACATTTTCTTTGTTCACCAGGTAACTTGCGTTCTTTTCATATACCTGCCTAATCCAAACATGTTGGGAGGCCTCAAGATCAGTGTGCTTGTTCTTATCTTAGGCATGATCAGCGGAATGTATTATCGTGTTCAGTTTATTATGTCGTCTCACTTTCTACTTTCAAAATAAGGTTAAGAAAACTGTTCAAAATCCTTCAAAACAAGGCTGAAAGCCTATTTTTATTCAAAATCCTTTCATTACCTTCCTCTGATATCGTGGACATAGTTTCTGTTTCATGTTGTGTCATACTGATGTATGTATGTATGATGTTTGTATGTTATGTTGACACATTGTAAGGTTGTGTGCTGACAGATGTGTGTGTGTTTGTGTATACATGATAGATGCGTAGGTATTTGTAAATACAGAGGATGGAGGTGAAAATGGATGGTGGAGATGGGTTATGTTGATGGGCGTTGATGTGTATGCTGTAGGAGTGAAAGTAAAAGTGTTTTAACATAGATTTGTTACCTTTTGATGCAGAAACGGAGCACACAATAAATCCCATTGTTCTTATTCCTGCATGCAGGATCCATCCACCTCCTGTGCATCCTCCTCTCTTTTCTGTTTGTCCTCTCAGTCCTTATCCTCTGATATTTATGAGTAATAATGGGTGGCATTTATATAGTGCCTTACCTATGGATCAAGGCGTATTTGTATACAAAGTTTAAGTCACATTCTGTCTTGGACACGCCCACTTGCACGCGTCCGCACACACACAGACACACATGCACGCTCACACACACACACACACACGCACGCTCACACACACACACACACACACACACACACACACACACACAGTGCTCACACACAAAACACTCGTACACGTACACATATACACATGCACATGCTCACACACACACTTGCTCACACACATACGCACACACACACACACACACACAGAGTCTCTGCTGATAATGACATGCAAATGGACACCTGAAGGAACTACAAAACCTCTGGAATATTGGACCTGGAAGTGCTGTTTAAAAAGGTAAGTTTGAAGGTTTAGATTTAAAGGATGTGGCAGAGGTAGAATATCTAATATTGAATGGAAGAGAGCGGAAAAGTTGGGGACCATAGAGAAAGAATGGAGGCCACAGAGATTTCCGTTTTAAGTAGTTGTGTTGAAGAAGTAGTAAATCTGAAGAAGAGTGGAGAGGACATGAGAACATGTAGTAGGTAACTGGATCAGAGAGAGAATTGGGGGCCATGCCAAAGAGGTCTTGTTTTCTTGTTCACCAGCTGTGTTCATTGTGCAGCTGAGTTGAGTACAGACATCTTCCTGGACTGCATTTACCTTAGTTGCAAAGTGAGGTGACTGCAGGCGGAGATCTAAACAAATTTTAAAAGTATTTATTATTAATCCACCAAGTAACGTGGACAAACAAAATCATAAGAAAAAACATAACGTTTTCGACTTCTTAGGTCTTCAAGCAAGATAAACAACACTCAGGACAACATAAATGAAGGACAAGCAATCGCTTATCTTTGTCGAATTCGGCGCAAGATTCAACGCCCATCTTGTGTTAAATTTGACAAAGAGGAGTGATTTTCATTGTCCTGAGTGTTGAATCTTGCGCTGATTTCATTGTCCTGACTGTTGAGTCTTGCGCCGAATTTGATCGAGATAAGTGATTTGTCGTTCTTCATTTTCGTTGTCCAGAGTGTTGAATCTTGCTCCAAATTTGACGTCGATAAGTGATTGCTCATTCTTCATTTTTGTTGTCCTGAGTGTTGAATCTTGCACCGAATTTGACGTCGATAAGTGATTGCTCATTCTTCATTTTTGTTGTCCTGAGTGTTGAATCATGCACCGAATTTGACGTCGATAAGTGATTGCTTGTTCTTTATTTTCTTTGTCCTGGTGTGTTGTTTATCTTGCCTGAAGAAGACCTAAGAGGTCGAAACACGTCGTGTTTTGTCTTGTGATTTGTTTGTACACGTCATTTGATGGAGTCAGAATAATTACTTTTAAAATTTGCATTAACCTTGACAGCTAGAAATGTCTTGAACACAACGATCCTGAGCGTATGCCAAACACAGATAGGAACTGGCACTAAGCGCCACCACAATGACAGCTACAGTGAATACAGGGTCACTTTGAGGGCCACCTCTGGTCACCTGAAAGGGATAACTCTGCACTATACCAGTGAGGCTTGAATATCTTGGGTATAGTACACAGAGCAGTGTGGAAGTACCATCACTGACGGCTACACAGTTTCAGTTTCCTCCAGGACTGGTACCATTACGAAGGAACATGTCTGTACACATCACGTCTGTGGCTAAGGCACAAGACTTCCTGGATAACACAAGGTAACAACTACTAAGACTTCCTGGATGACACAGGGTAACAACTACTAAGACTTCCTGGATAACACAGGGTAACAACGACTAAAACTTCCTGGATAACACAGGGTAACAATTACTAAGACTTCCAAGATAACACGGGGTAACAACTACTAAGACTTCCTGGATAACACGGGGTAACAACTACTAAGACTTCCTAGATAACACAGGGTAACAACTACTAAGACTTCCTAGATAGCACAGGGTAACAACTACTAAGACTTCCTAGATAACACAGGGTAACAACTACCAAGACTTCCTAGATAATACAGGGTAACAACTAAGACTTCCTAGATAACACAGGGTAACAACTAGATGGTTAAGTAAATGAACAACTAAATGGAAAGGACTTGGGAAGAGGGTCTCATGTACAAAGCTCAGCGGAAGTCTTGCCTGCAAAAAAAATTAAGACACCGGGGGGGGGGGGGGGGGGGGGGGGGGGGGGGAGGCTACTGGAAAAAAAAATTAAGACACCAGGGTTTCAAGTTCTCGAGCCAGTCGATTATTATTCCCATTTGGTTTGTCAAAGCTTCAGCTGGCACCTCCAAATTCAAGGTGTTAAAAAAAAGAAGAAAAGAATGCGGGCTCAAAATGTCTCCAACGCTTAGATCTTTAAAAAAAAAAAAAAAAAGAAACCCCCCCTCCCCCCCCCTTTTGCAAGACTCCAGGCATCGGCGCTTGTTGGAATGCATGATGGCCTGAGCATAGCATCGACTTGACAACAGTTTACACCGCAGGAGAAAAACAAAAACAACCACAGGGGGCATAACCCTCTGAGCCTTCAAGGTCATGGCCCCAGTAGTCCTCTGGGGGTTCAGACAGCAGCTTCTGGACCTCCTGGCATTTTTCAGGCTTTCTCCACTTGCCAAGGTGTCATGTCTGGCTGCTGACCTGGAGATGTCCATGGGCTTCATCGGGATGACAAGGCTGAAGATGTCTGCATCACTGTCTGCATTTGAACACTGAAGAAGGAGAGGGAGAAGTGTTGATGTGTGCGCCTGTTGATGAAGATGGTGAAAACGAGACGACCATGTTTTTTTGCATCATCAAGAAAGGCATGCTTGGGTGTAAGATGACTGAAAAGAAAAATCGGCAGCAAATCCACGAAAATGAAGACAGAGACAGAGAGTGTATGTGTGGAGTTCACGATTGCTTTATGATTCTTCGGTCTGGGTCAGCTCCTTGCTCAGAGGCGTGTGCTACAGACTCAGATTGGAAGACTGGAACCCGAGAGTAAGGTTTTATTCAAGCATTGGATGCCACTCTTAGGGTTGCTCAAATGTTCTGACCCACTCTATGATGTAGGTGTCTGTATCTCTCGAGAGCCTGGTTGACGCCGGAATACGTGTAGGATATATCCTGAAAGGAAGCTGTGAATGTACGATATTTGATAGGGTATTATGTGATGTGTGTGTACAAGGTGTAGTACAGAAGATTTGTACGTCTAATTTATGATAATGACGGATTTTGATTCGGCTGAAGAAGAATAAGTTGAAAAGAAAAGAAGAGAGAGAGAGAAGGAATCGGCGTCGGTGCTAAAACCGCCGCTGGGTCGGTGTTGGTGACAACACTGAATAATTGTGTAATGTAGGTGTGTTCGGTGGATGAAAACAGCAAAAGGCACAAGCCCACTAATTCAGGTCTATAGCGACAGTCATGCACTATCATCATCATCATCATCATCACCGTCGTTGTCATGAACATGTCGTCATTAGTTGAAGTCGTCATTCTTTCAAGATCATCACTACTACTACATCCCCGAAGTCGGAGTGTGGCTGCCCATGTGGCGGGGTAATCAAAAACGGTCACACACGTAATGTTCTCATCCCCAGCTGATGCATTTGTACCATAGTGTTCAAGTACTTCGGCTGTTTGGATGATCCCTGGAGTCTTTTAGCCAGGGTACGACAACAACAACAACAACATCACTACTACTACTACCGCGGCTGCTACTACTACTAGTACTACGCTGCTGCTACTACTCCTCTCCTCCTCCTACTGGAATTGGTGTAGTGCTCATTCTACATGTATTATCCTAGAATAGACTACACATCACCACCGGTATATATTCCATAGCAAGTGGTGTGTCATCGCGTCTCATCCTAAAACGGATCACACGCCACTGCTGGTACGCAATCCTAGCCAGCAGCATATTTCCAGGGTTTTTTTTTTCTGAAGCAAAGCACACATTACTGTTAGAATACCATCCCTGGTCTTAACGCAGGTCACCAGGTACATGTATTATTCTGGAATAGACCCCGCACAACTGTTAGTGCACAATACATAGTGAATCGGGTGTCATCAAGATTGTATCCTAAAATACGTCACACAGTACTGTATTATTCATAGTTACAGGGCTGTCATTCTGGAAAGATTATGTAATAATTAGAGGCGAGTCACCAGGTTTAATTGGAAAACAGATCATGCATTGCTGGTAGAGTAAACTCCACATTTTTAAGCCCACCACTGGGGTATTATCAACAAATAAATCTGTGCAACCAGCCGCCGTGGCGAAGTGGTTGGCGTCGCGGACTCCCGGCTGGGAGGTCGTGGGTTCAAATCCATCAGAGTCATGTGGGTTTTCCTGCCCCGACCGGCTCCTACCCAGAGTTGAGTTTGCTGCGGACTCAGTTGGGAAGACTGGGACCACACAGTCGAGTTTCATCCACTTAACGGATGCGTTTCTGAGAGAGTTGCTCAAATTTCCTGACCAACACTGCAGGTGCCTGTATCTCTTGGGCCTGGTTGACGCCGGGATATATTATGAAAGGAAGCGTAGAGTACAGCCCTATCATGTAGTCTCAGACCGAAATGGAAATCCGTAGCATCATCCTCATTCTCATCGATCAGCATTAAAAAAAAGTCTCATTCTGGTGCCCTTCATGCCCTGCTCTCATGGTGACCTCAATTTCGATGTCCTCTCCACGTCTGTGGTCTTAGTGTGGTTCCGTCGGGGTCGCCGGTATCGGCGAGCCCATGGGGGCTGTCGTTGGACGGACGTGGTGTTGACCCTCCGGAGGGAGAGCTCACTCACGCCGGCTCCGCGACTAAACAATTATTGTCGTCAGTAGGGAGCTTAGTAGGTAGTGTCCTGCGTATGTTAGATCAGAACAGGCGCCACTGAACACCACCGAAGTGACTCGGCGGCAGTGCGGTGTCTCCTCCGGTGGGTTCACTCTTGACAACTTGACATTGACTGCTCCCTGTGGATTGCCGGTGCCGGGGCTGCGGCGGGGCCGACCGGGTTGTGGCTGTGGACGGGGTGTCGGAATGAGCGGCGTGGGTGCACTGCCTCTGAGGTGGCGCAGAGGTTGGGACAGCAAAAAAAAAAAAAATAAATAAAATAAAATAATGATAATAAATCTGTGCATTACGGCTGGTGTATCGTCCGTAGTGAATGGCGTGTCAACAGGTATTCTCTACAAACAGATCACACTGGATAGTATGGCCTCCCTCCTCAGTTTAAAGTCACCTGGTACTATCCAAAGAAGAAAAAAGCATGCATTATTGCTAATGTACAATCCGTATTAGTGGAGTATCACCGAGTATTCTTCTGAAATGAATTATACAGTATTGCTTACACACTAGCCGCAGATGTGGCGCTAATTATCATTCTGAAAGAGACCACAAATCACTTTTAGCGCACCGCACACAGTGGAATATTGCCATGTATTTAATTATCCTGAAGGAAAAAAAAGACATTACACGTTACTGGCTGTGGATAGATTGAGCACGATCAGGGAGAGCCGATGTGAAACTGCAGGGAAGTCGCTGTCATGCAAACGGCAGGCCGGAGGTTTCGGTCTCTGAGAGGAAAATCAGTCGACTGCACTTGTCTCTTTTTCTTCTCTCCTTTTACAAAGCATTTTTCTTTTTAATTCAAACTCTTGTCTCATGGGCTTCACACACAAAAACTATGACGAACAGGCAACGCATTAAATTCGCCAAACGACGAGTAGGCCTAATACGATGGTGTCATAAACCTCTCTGTCTCCGTGTCTGTCTGTCTTTCTCTCTCTCTCTCTCTCTCTCTCTCTGTATGTATATATGTATGTGTGTGCGTGCGCGCGCGCGCGCGTGTGTGTGTAGTGCATTTATGAACTGTCTGAACAACAAGGTGAATTAGGGTTGAAACCATTGAAAAAGGGTTTAAGGCCCGACACGTTTGGACGATCTTTTCCTTGGATTACCTTTTCCACCCTGTTTTTTTTTCTCCATTTATTTTGTCTGAACAACCGGAGCTAACTAGTAAAGTTTCATTATTACTAACAAAGAGTAAACGATACCACTGGGGGCAATGTTTGACTACTTTCAGAAAGGAAACCAAGGGGCACATTTGCGTTATCTCCACTCACGTGAAAATCTGATTTTAAAACGTATGTATCAGACAAACATATTATAGAATGAAACCAGACTCGGTAATGGCTATCATTTTCCATTGCAAGATGGGGGGTGTGTTAAGCAGATATCCATTGGGCATGAAGCAGAATGCTATATAGAGTGCCATCTCTTCTATCCACTGCATATTGTAACCTCAACGAGTTCTTTCTTTTGCTCACTGTGTTTTTCTCCATATCCTTGTTTTGTTCTCTTCATACACTCACACACAGACACAAACTTACACACGCACACACACACACACACACACACGCGCGCGCGCGCGTGCATACGGAGAGAGAGAGAGAGAGAGACAGTTTCAATCACAATAATGCTAGACCTCAATACTGTAAACATAAGTACACGTAAACGAATGGCTGATTACTTAAATGACATGCAATAAATTTGGATTTTTGTAACATATTCCTCTCTGTGTATGAATGAACAGAAATTGTACATCTCTACTTCTCGTATAACAGTTGCAGTTTCGCTGCACAACAAACGATTGTATCAACCTCGAAGCAGCTGATAAGGTCCATGAGCAGTGAGCGGACCACTATATTCATAATGAAGTGGATAAGAAGAAATGTGCAAACCCTCTCTCTCTCTCTCTTTCACATGTCGTTTCTTCTTAGTCACTGTCAACCCTGTTCCACCATTAGACTGTAACTTTGGGTAAAATCGAATCATTTAATTTTCTAAGAACTTGATCATAAAACAAATGAGTTAATCGTCATATTATGAACCTGGTGACAGTTACTGATGATAAATTGCACACTAACATTACAAAAGTTTGAATGAAATAGAAACTTGATATTTCCCGTTTGTGGCGATTCTCTCTCTCTCTCTCTCTCTTTATTTATGCACACACACACACACACACACAGGCGCGCATGCACAAACACACACACACACACGCGCGCGCGCACACACACACACGCGCGCGCGCACACACACATTCCAAATCATTGTCAGGTCTCTATCCATGTTTAAAAAAAAAGAAAAATTGTTATGGCAATATATTGCCGAATTTATTGTTAACATTCTCATGTGAATGCAAGGGGAGCTAAGGACGGGGGTGGGGGTAGGGATGGGCAAGGTGTTTCAGCGTAAAATGTTTCCATACCTTCATGAAGATCTGGGCAAGAAATGTCCTTTCTGTGACTGAAACCCTGCCTACTTGATCTGTTTGTTGTTGTTGTTGTTGTTGTTTACTGTCGTCTACGGTAACACATCCACCTGTCTTTGCTCAGGAAAATCTTTTATCATAAAAAAAAAAAAATCACATATGTAAATAAAATGAGTCCGTGTAACTTTTTCAGATCTTCACAGGTGTGTGTGTGTGCGTGTGTGCGTACGTACGTGCGTGCGTGCATGCATGTGTGTGTGTGTGTGTGTGTGTGTGCGAGTGTGTGTAAACGGAGCGAGTAGAAAACTGTAACCCTGGACTTTTCGTGGCAGTTACAAGCGCTGGCGTAACCAGGCTTGTCGGAACACTAACTACTAATGGGACCTTTCCAACCCTTTTCCGCCTGAAGATGTCACTGTGTGGCAAACACCATACATGCTTCACTTTTTCAGCATTATCATAACGTAATCGAAGTCAGTTTTTCTCACCAGTTGTAATTAGTTACAATTACATCTAATCCGTTGACAAAAGAGATTAATTGATATTCAATGCAAATGCTGCAGCAAATATTAAGTTACATCTTCTCACGAGTAGACCATTTCAAAAGATATCTGCTAACAGGAGATGCAGATGTAAATGTGTAGACTACTGAACGCAGAGCGTGTATGAACCACAAACATGGCAAGGAAAGATCACATGTGTTTATTGTTTATGGTGAATCACGGAAACGAAGCTGCATTAAAGCAGCAAATAGGCCTAAAGCAGTCTATCATATTTTTCAGCACTGGCACAGCTATGTAAAAACTACATCAATGCATCGTCAACATTATAGTTTCCAAAATTATAGAAAGGCTGCACCATTCCTGGAAAAATCAGATAACGATGCATCAATTCGGCTTCATCAGTAGTGACATCAAAGTTTACTGATGACGCATATGTGAACGATTCAGCACATAGACTCGACCAGTCAGTGTATACACACACGTGTACACTCACCACGCACACACACACACACACACAAACACACACACACGCGCGCGCGCATGATAATAGTGGCATAGCTAATATTAGGTAAGTACCCAAGATCTGAGCGGCGCGTTGGGCTAATAAGTCAGATATCTGCTAAGTCGTAGCCACGAGACCGTCTCATATCATTACATTTATCCGTCAGCTCTAAATCATACGCAGTGTGATCTGGAAACGTTGCAGAATTGGTGTAGAGCATAATGGACTAGTCCGCACGCAGTGACACGTCCTCGAGAAACAGACATCCGTCAGTCAAGGAAAGCACAGTGTTTTCGAGAACTAGGTCACTGCTTGCACACACGCCTTTTTCACCCCAGAACACTTATTGAGAGAACACTGCAGACAGCCCATTTTCCTCTTTTCCTCTGCCCGCTCCATCCACTCGCCATCCCTTCACACCAACTGTCATTATCATTAATCTGTTCGGAACACCGTGGGTGATTGACTGTGCACTCGGACATGCATTCAACCAACAGAACTTGCATATGTTAAGTTCTTCCTGGCAAAAATTTATGACTTTTATCATTATTCACGCGCCCATCTTTTATCCAAACATGAGAGTTCTTTATTTGAAAAAAAACCCCCACAAAACAACAACGAAAAAAACAAACAAACAAACAAAACAAACAAATCAGAATCGAAACTTCTTTCTATTTGTATGATGTGGGCGTGAGCACACCCATACATTTTAAGAAGCAAGCCCATAAAGAAGTACAAAGTGTGCAAACCCACCATACAAAAAAAAGGTTACTCATCAAATCAATTTTCCTATGTAAAAAGTGTACGTGTGCACACATTTATATGATTAAGAAATGAATTACCACTATGTGTCCCAAATTACAATGCGTGTGTGTACGCATACTCTGGTGAACACAAACACACATTTGTCTAATATCACTTAAGGTGGATAGACGTAAAATTGAAGAAGAACACAAACACGCACGCATGCACGCACGCACGCACACACAGAGTCTCATTTAGAAAAGGTTACGCTCGCGCACACACAGACACACACACACTTTTCAGCCTCATTTAGAAAAGGTTACGTGCGCACAGACACAGACAGACAGACACACACACACATACATACAGAGCCTCATTTAGAAAAGGTTACGCGCGCACACACACAGACACAGACACACACACACACACACACACACTTTTCAGCCTCATTTAGAAAAGGTTACGTGCGCACAGACACAGACACACGCACAGACACAGACAGACAGACAGACACACACACACACACACACACACACACACACACACACACACACATCCTTTCCTGATTCTCAGCACAGTATGCTGACTCTATAAATGACCTTCAACTCTTTCACAATGGTGGCACTCTGCTGCAGCTGATCAACTACTTTAGATGCATGTTTCAACACATGTGTGCATGCACACGGTATTCTTTGCCCTTCTCCCCTTCATTGGGGAAAAAAAATACAGTGGTAAATGATGACATGGAAATGTTGTTTATACATACGTTATAAAGTGTGCATCTTTAGCGTAAGAAGCACAAGTGGTCTCCCCTCTAATAGTAATTTTGTGAAAAGAACAAGAAGCGGTCTATAGAATGATGTCCTATAGAATGATACTGAATCTGAAAGTATGGAATGAAAACATTGCAAAAACAACAACAACAACGACAACAATAACAACAACAACAACAACAAAAATCCAAACGGAGACACTGCAAACTGCACAGGAGGTGGTCTTCAAAGACTGCAATTCTACATCGACAGATCCGCACTGTCAACATGACTCTCCGTTAGTTCTGAAGACCTATCAAAATGTCTGAATTTTTGCTGCAGAGTTTCAGTCTCGAAGCAGCGGCAAAGTCCACAGATTATTGACCAAACTAAGTGTAGCGCTATTGTGCCACTAATGCAAAACCGTCATACCTTGAACAGACCCACAACATATGCAGAGAGACGAACAGGGTTTAATCACCACTTCTGGTACCTGACATGAACATGATGGCGACCCGCCAAAACCGGTTATCCGAAGAGCCCGGATGCTCATTCACAACAAGGGACTTAATGCCCAATCACTACGCGACACGCGACATCTCCCTTCCTTTGAGATGGACAAATTCAGCCTTTGCGAAGTGGCTTGTAATTACCTTTTAGAGTCCACAAATAACCGAGGAAGGAGATAAGCAACTTTGCTTTCTTTAACTTAAAGTTCATGAATCAAGCTTTGATTCTGTTTGTTTGCAAGCAGTCGAACTTAACGAATTAATAAAATAATAAAGTTCACTTCCCTGCCTGGGAGGTAGCTTCACTCCTTGAAGCGGGCTGGCATTGTGATGACTCTGCCGCTGCGGTAGTCACCGGTGTCGGGCTGCTGTTGATGGTGCCTGAGGAAATGGACTGCTGGTGAACACTCTGGCGTCCCGGCCGGCGTTCTGTGGAGGGGAACTTCTGGCAGACCCTCCACCATCCGGGCTGACACCACTGCCGCTGGAGACGTCACTGGATACTGGCCTGGACACGGGCCTGAGCCTGGCTCTTTGTGAACGTAAGAGCCGCTCTGGACTGGACTGGGTGCTTTGTGACTTGCACCACTCTTCTGGTCACTGGATACAGGGATGTGGGCTTTGCGTAGGGAAAGGTCAGTTTGGACAGGAATGGGGTAGGAAGTGGACTTCTCAGGCTGTAGACCGTGTAAACGCCTGAGGTGACGCCTGTTGCGCCGGTACTTGCCTCGTGGCGTTTCCACCACGTAGGATCTTGGTGCGACTTGCTGCTGCACCACTGCGGGGCCTCTCCAACTCTTCTCCCCGTCCAGCTTCTGCATCACGATGTCGCCAGGAAAAAGTGTATCTAGGGGCCGTACTCCATGACGCCTATCAAATGTCTGTTTGTTCTTCTTCTTGGCCTTTGCATCACTGGCTGCTACTGTTGATTTCTCGCAGACTCTAGGCTCGAGGTTTTCTGACAGTGTTGGGAGTGTTGTTCTCAGATGTCTTCCTGATGCGAGCTGTGCTGGGCTGTAGCCTGTGGCTTCAATAGGTGTGTCTCTGTAGATGAGAAGAGCCAGTGCTGGATCATTTTGCGACAATATCTTCTTTGCCGTCTGCACTGCTCGTTCCGCCTCACCGTTTGCCTGTGGGTAATGGGGACTTGTAGTGACGTGTTTGAATCCCCACTCCTTAGCAAAGATCTGGAACTCTCTGGATGTGAACTGCTTCCCGTTGTCAGAGACAAGTATCTCAGGGATACCCTGTCGTGCAAACATGTCTTTCAGGTTCTTGATGACCTCCACTGTGGTAATCGTCAAGAGGTGAGCCAGTTCTATATACCGAGAGTAGTAATCCACAAGAACGAGAGATGACTGTCCCTTGAGTTCACATAGATCTACGCCACACTTCTGGAATGCTCTCTGAGGTAGCTCTGTTGGAATCAATGGTTCGTTGGTCTGCGTGACCTCTTCTCCTGACAATGCTTGCATTCTTCAACCACTTTCTTCATTCTGGCATTGATTCCGGGCCACCAAACTGCTTCCCTTCACCCTCTCACGGCACTTCGTGATCCCTTGATGACCCTCGTGGATTCTGCACAGGATGTCGCCCTGTAGCGAAGCTGGGACCACGATGCGTTTTCCCTCTGGTGAGAAGACCTTGATTCTCGCTGAGTTCACTGCGCACTGCGTAGTAGTCTCGCAATCCATCTTCAACGTCGGTAATGTATTGCCGCCATCCTTGACGCGTGTAGCGGAGTGCTTCTTGGATCAGTCTGTCTTTCTTCGTCTCTTCTACGATTTCTTGCATGCGTTTGTCTGACGCTGCACACGACCAAGAAATGTTCACACTGTGTAGGTAGGCTTCCACATCTTCAGTGAGTGTTGTGACCTCATCTTGCTGTTCAGCGGTGGTCTGAGGGCTGCGGGAGAGAGCATCTGCGACGACAAGCTTCTTCCCCGGCACATACTCTGCCTTGACGCTGAACCTCATGAGACGCATCAGCATCCTCTGACATCGTACGGAGTATCTTGAAGGTCTTTGTAGTTGATGATGGGCACGAGGGGCTTGTGATCTGTCTGAAGCTTCACATTTTCCAGACCTATCAGGTATCTGCTGAACTTCTCACATGACCAGACTGCTGCCAGTGTCTCTTTCTCGATCTGGGCATATCTGCATTCAGTGGTTGTCAAGGTTCGTGAACAATATGCGACAGCTTTCATGCCTTCGGGGTGTTCCTGCAGCAACACTCCTCCGATCCCATAACTGCTCGCATCTGCGCTGACGACTGTTGGCTTCCTCGGATGTAGAATGCTAGCGTTGGCGATGAGGTAAGCATCTTCTTCACAGTCACCATGGCTGGATCTGTGCTGGTCCCCACGTCCATACATGGTCCTTCTCCAGAAGTTGTGTCACTGGCCGGAGTACAGTGGACAGGTTGGACAGATAGCGACCTAGGAAGTTGATCATGCCCAAGCATCCTCCTCAACTCAGGCACGTTGGTTGGATCAGGCATGGTCGTGATGGCTTCCACTTTGGCTGGATCTGGAGAGATGCCGTTCTTGCTGATTCGATGACCAAGAACTCGATCTCATGCTTCCTGAGTTCGCACTTCTCTGGATTCAGCTTCAGATTGTCGCTGGCCAGTTTCTTTGTCACTCTGTCAAGATGTCGCTCATGTGCTTGTTCATCCACACTGGACCAGTATGTCGTCGTAGAAACAAATGACATTGGGCTCATCCTTCAGTATGTTCTCCATAGTTCTTTGAAAAATCTCTGGTGCTGACGTTATGCCGAAAGGCAACCGCTTATAGTAGAATCTACCGCATGGGGTAATGAAGGTAGTAAGCTTTGCGGACTCTGGGTCAAGCGGAATCTGGTAGAATCTGATGTGGTGTCTAACTTGCTGAAAATCGTCGATTCAGACAGCTTGTGTAGGATATCTTCCAACGTTGGAAGTGTGTAGCGCTCACGCTTGACTGCTGCATTCAGATGCTTGTAATCTGTGCAGATTCTCACTGATCCTGACTTCTTCATAACTGGCACAATCGGTGAACACCAGTCTGTCGGCTCTGTCACTTCTTCTATAATCCTGTCTTCTGCATCTTTGAGAGTTCATCTTTGACTTTGTCTAGCAGGGGTATTGGGATTCTTCTTGCTGAGTGAACCCTGTAGGCTTCTGTTCCTTCTTTCAGAACGATCTTCACTGGTGGACACTGGACAGGTTTATCATCAAGCTCGCCGAAGGGCATCTTCACGGCCTCAATCCTCTTGACTAAGTCCATTCTTGCCGCTGCTTCTCTGCTGAGAAGGTTGTCTGTCTTTGACTGTACGACGAAAAGTCGAAGTGAGTGGAGCTGGTCGTGGACTTTGCTAATGGCCACAAATTGTCCCTCACACTTTAGGATACCTCCTGGACTACGCAGGATTGTGCTGGTTTTGCTAAGTGGTGGGCAAGGCTTCAGCTTTCTGTACTGCTCTGATGAGATAACAGACACATCCGCTCCAGTATCAATCTTGAATGGAACGTCGCAGCCTCCGAACTTGAGTGTCGTCATCCACGGTGGTTCATTTCTGCCTTTTGAGCACAATGTTCCTATAAAATATTCCTCCTTCTCTCTTCCTCACGGCTTGCTTGAGCCTCCTTGTCTTCTGAGTTTCCCACATGTGATACCTTCACTTGTGGTTCATCTATGGCGCTGACTATCTTGGTTCTGCATACTGCTGCGAAATGGTTGTTGCGTCCACACTTCTTGCACTTCTTACCTTGTGGTGGGCACACTTGTCTGTAGTGCTGACGACCACAACGTGAACAGTTGGCCTCCTGCTGCTTCCCCCGCCTTGGGTTGAGCCGCCTCTGCCTTGGATATGACTGCTGCCGCCTCTACCAGCGCTGCCAGCACCGCCTCCACGCCTGTTCGTTGATCACTACCGCCGCCTTTTCTGCCCTGTAGTGCATCAACACTTGACTGCCGCTGTTCTGAGAGCTGTGACTTTACCAGTTCATACTGCCTAGCTTCCTGCACAGCACCTTCAAGGGTCAAGTCAGGTTTTAACTGCAGTTTTTCTGAGAGTTCAGTGTCTAGGACTCCTAGCACTAATCTGTCCTAATGGATTCTTCTTTGTTGGGAAACTCGGCTGTTGCAGCTAACTCATGCAGTGCACGCACATTATGTTTCAATGTTTTCATCTGGCTTCTGATTTCTAGCATGGAATCTAGCTCGTTCATGGATAATGTTTCTTTTTGGAACAAAATACCCATCGAATTTGCCAAGGACTACATTAAACTTCTTTGAGTCTTCTTCATTGAGTCTAAATGAAAGAAATATTCTCTCAGCTTCATTTCCATTGCATAGATCAGAGCACTAACTTGCACTTCTTCTCATCTTTATCTAGTTTGGACGCTGTTCTGTATCTCTGAAAACGTTGCCTCCATTCAGGCCATACTGTGGGTTGCGTAAAATCAAATGCATCTGGTGCTTTAAAGGGAGCCATGACACTAGTCAATTTCTATCGTCAAGTTCATGCACAATGAAATATTATTAGAGACGTT
Source organism: Conus ventricosus (assembly GCA_018398815.1). Taxonomy (NCBI): domain Eukaryota; kingdom Metazoa; phylum Mollusca; class Gastropoda; order Neogastropoda; family Conidae; genus Conus; species Conus ventricosus. The sequence goes on along the minus strand of CM031612.1, from coordinate 67,687,132 downwards.
GGTACTGCCCACGTCTATCAGGCGACTGTCTTCTGAAACGTTACTAGTACTACTATCTTCTGAAAACACTACTATAATTTTCATAAGATAGTAGTAATACTACTAACTTATGAAAATTATAGTAGTGATTTCAGAATATAGTAGTAATAGTAACGTTTCAGAAGTTAGTAGCTTCGCGTTGCGACTATCTAGTGAAATGATCCCTGTGTGAAATTATGTCCTCTTTCTTAGTATAAAGTGGAGGAGTTAAGATTTATAATCTTGCGTTTTTTAGTAGAAATATTTCCTCTTGCACAATGATACTATGAACCATGCTGATTATGTCTGGAGAGGAAACACGATCACAGCCCCCTGTGTTAGGAGCAGCGATCGATGAAAGTTTTCAATTACTGATTTTTTTGAGACAGTTAGAACACCATAGCACCAGCCCAAAGGATCCCGCAGCCGAAGGTCGGGGAGCAGACTCGCGCCTGCGCCAGATCTGTCATCGCTGCCAGCGGTGTATAGTCAGCGGAGTTAACCACGTGAAAAGCAACACGTTTCACTTGGTGTTCTGTTAAGTTTCTTCCGTTTAAAGAACGGTTGAGACATGTGAATATCAAATAAAATTGAGAACAGAAATGTCTATGTACATTACTTGTAATCAGGGAAAATATACATATAAGACTGATGTGGTTGCAAATATTCCTATGAGGGTGCAAAAAAATGTATCACCGGTCGTGGCCATCACGTATGCGAACGGCCGTGCTAGAGGGTGGGTTTTTTGTGTGTTTTTTCCCCTGATGGCTTGTGTTTCATTCTTGATGTACTGATTTTGACGTCTTTTTGTAAAATCAAGTTTCAGCGCATTTGAAGCGGCTTTCTGCATAATGCAGCTATTTGACTATGACTAAACAACCTTTTCACAGCTGGGGAGTTTATATACATTTTTTTTTATCCAGTTTTATATCCAGTGTAAGTTTTAATGATTAAAATCGGTTTTTAAATATTAGAAATATTCAAGTTGTTGTTCTTACGATAAAGACTGCATTCAGCCAGAATTCCAAGCGATTCTTGTATTTTTAACATTACTGCCAGTGTCAGTTTGACCACAAATGCCACAGTTCTTTTTACAAGAACAATATCAATTATAAGCTCGCATCACAGATCACGTCATACCCACTATTTTTCAAAACTTATAAACACATATTCTTTTGTTATTAGACCGTATCCCTCTCACATTCAAACAAAAAACATTAGCCATTTTAGGGAGGTAATCAAAGGAAAGTCCATGAGATGCGCCGAAAACCGTTCAAACATTCATCACCCATGCCCATCCCTTGTCACTGTCTGTCTGTGACTGAACGAGCAGTGGAAAGCTTGGCAGTTTTTTCACGTTTGTCAGAATGACTGGGGGAATCCCTCTCTGTTGAACGCGGTCGTTTCGGAGTTTGCGATCGAGAACGTGTTGCAAAATTCAGTTTCAACTGACGTGTCAAAACCGGATCTTTTCCCTTATCCACATCTTTTCCCTCTTGGATGGTCTACCACTCCTCTTCTTTCTTCTCTGTTCCCCATGACGGCCAGAATTGAAGTCTGACTGACAGTCCTCCACCACATCAGTCTTTCCTTCTTTCTCACTCTTTTTCTGACCTGTCTCTTTCTCGTTGTCAGTCGCATCACAGTCAGTGTCATCGTCAGAAAGGGGTGAGTCAGTGTCAGATGTGTGTCCAAACATTGTGACCGGTGGCAGAGGGTCTCAAACGGACATCACTGTCGGTTCCTCACTCGCTTTCTGAATCTCACAGACGGCATCCCCTTGCCGATGACCGGGTAGGCGACAGGCTCTGCAGGTAACCACAGTTTCCTGACACTCCGTGGCCCAGTGACCCAGTTTCAGGCAACGATTGCACTTTGTTACCCTAGTATCTCTTTTGGGCTGTTCCTTGTGATACAGGCTAGCCGTAAATCCTGCAACCTTCACAGATCGATCAAGTGGTTTGTCTGGGATATCTATGAAAATAAATCGCCTTCCAGTGTAGAATCGCGTCAATTTTCCGTCTCTACTCCTCATTTTCTCCAGAATCAAGGGAGAGCGTAAGACAGCTCCCAGCCTGACAAGAGCTGACTCGATGTCTGCCCCGTCGCAAGAGAGAGGGATATTAGAAATCCACACCTTTGTAGCAGAATGTTCAGTGTCGTCCTGTCCTCTGAGTGCAAACGAAGCACAACAGCACCAAGTGACAAACCCTCAAACCCTCAATTAGCAACTTGCTGCGTGCAGCCCTCGTCGATGGGTAAAGTCTCCACAGTCCCCAAATTTCTTGAGCACCCACCATACTTTCTCTACCACAAATGTCGAGCGCTTGAAAAGATCGCTCGTGTTCATTTTCAAAAGAGAGTGGTAAGTCTCTCTTCAACAAGAACACGGGTTCAACGTGAGAGTCCGCCATTTTGAAAATACAAGATTCAATGTTGAAAAGAAAATAAATAAAAATACTACAAATACAGCGAAAATCCGTCCAGCCAAGACGCACAGAAATTCAACAAACCTTTATCACCTAAAACTATCCCACAGAAACACATCCAATAGAAGCAGCGCAGAAAAGAAGCGGAACGGTAGCACACGAAGAAAAAAGCGGCTGTCGACTTCGAAGTCTCGCTCTCGAATCACTCGTATTACTCTAATTAGCAGTCAGTCAAATTGGGCCAAAATGACCACTTGTCAATGACACTGACCACTGGTCAACCACATCGTAAATTGTTAACATGAACTCGTACACTAAATAAGTCAAACAGTGACATTGGGTAATGACCACTGGTCAATGACACTGACCACTGGTCAGCAACATCCAATTATGTTCACATGAAGTCGTTCTACACTAATTAGCAGCCAAACTGTGAAATAAGGCCAAAATGACCATTGGTCAAGGACACTAACCACTGGTCAGCAACGTCATAAATTGTTCACATGAACTCGTTCTTCACTAACTGGCAGTCAAACAGTGAAATTAGGCAAAAAATTACCACTGGTCAAGGACACTGACCATTGGTCAGCAACGTCATAAATTGTTCACATAAACTCGTTCTACACTAAGAGGCCAAATGACCATCGATCAGTGACCTGGATAGTAATAATACTAAGAAAGAGGACATAATTTAACACAGGGATCATTTCACTAGATAGTCGCAACGCGAAGCTGCTATCTTCTGAAACGTTACTGTTACTACATCTTCTGAAATCACTACTATAATTTTCATAAGTTAGTAGTATTACTACTATCTTATGAAAATTATAGTAGTGTTTTCAGAAGATAGTAGTAACAGTAACGTTTCAGAAGATAGTCGCCTGACATCTATCTGCCACCATGTAGCGCTATTGTGCCACTAATGCAAAACCGTCATACCTGGGACTTAATGCCCAATCACTACGCGACACGCGACACTAAGTAAGTCATGATCTGCACATTTGTATGGTCTGGGACATTTCTTCATTTGTTGATGACAGTTTCTTGGTTGGGCAGTCGATAACAGAGGTTTGACAGAACGTGATTAATACAGGAAAATTTTGATATGGAAGGTTTAACTAATCATGAAGAGAAATCTCAGTTGATGCCCACACGAGATGCAACACATTTTGTCTGTCATGACTCTTGGTAGCAACACGATCCATTCATTTTGCATAAAGTGCGGGGGGGGGGGGGGGGGGGGGTCAATAAAAGATGTAAAGATGTAACCAAATCACTTCAACATCAAGGGGGACAGAAAGTGGAGAACGTTAAGAAGGGGGAGGGAGGGGGAGGGGCAGAGAGAGAGAGAGAGAGAGAGAGAGGGAGAGAGAGAGAGAGAGAGAGAGGAGAGAGAGAGAGAGAGAGAGAGGGGGGGGGGGGGCAAAGGTAGTCACATACACGACACGCACGCATTCTCCCATGGATCACCGCTGAAATCGGAAGACAAATGAACAAGGGAAATAGAATATACAAACAGTGGAAGAAAACAGGGAGAGATGACAAACACACAGCCTTCCTGTACATGGAGAGAAGAATCCAGAAATAAATTCGGCGAGCATATTCGAAATACGTAGGAGGCCTACGTAGGAGGACAACAGTGCCTCGTCCATGAAACGATTCTGGACATACATTAAACACCAGAGAGCCTCAAGCACATCAGGCGTACCACCACTGAAAGTCAACGACGAACTGATCACAGACCCAGAAAGGAAAGCACAAGCAATGAATCAACAGTTCCATAAAGCATTCAGCGAGGGCAAAACATACACAGAACAAGAGTACCAAGCAAAGTACACCCCACCAGACAACAAACAACACCCGCTCATAGATCAGTTCACCATCTCCGAAAATGGCGTGAAAAAACTTCTCTCAAACCTCAACCCTTACAAAGCAGCAGGCCCTGGCCAGATTTCACCTAGGATACTGAAAGAACTAACCGATTCTCACCGCAATATACAACAAATTCCTAGGACACATAATAGTGAGTAACATCATGACACATCTAGAATCCAATAACATCCTCATCTCACAACAACATGGCTTCAGGAAGGGACGTTCCTGTGTCACCCAACTGCTCGAGCTGACAGAAGAACTATCCGAGAAACTAGACCAGGGCACGGACACCGACGTCGTAGTGATGGACTTTGCGAAGGCTTTTGACAAAGTCAGCCACAGCCTCCTAGTACACAAACTTCGACACTACGGAATCAGAGGTGAAACCAACCGATGGATCGGCAACTTCTTGGGCAACCGACGTCAGTCAGTAGTGGTGGACGGATCACGCTCGGAACCAGTAGCAGTTAGATCAGGCGTCTCCCAAGGTTCTGTGCTGGGACCCTGCCTGTTCCTCGTATACATCAACGACTTCCCAAACAGGGTCCAATCAAGCACACGCCTATTCGCTGAAGATACCATCATCTACAGACACATCTTAGGCGTAGCAGACCAGCAAGCCCTCCAGAACGACCTTGCAGCGCTAGAACAGTGGGAGAGGGAATGGGACATGGCCTTCCACCCAGACATGTGCACAGTCATGCATGTGACCCGCAAAAGAGATACACCCACTGCTGGATACCAACTCTACAACCAGAATCTTCAGAGCAGCAACAACACGAAGTATCTCGGAGTGACCCTGCAAAACGACGGCAAATGGAATAGGCACATCAACAACATAAGCGCCAAAGCCAACAAGACACTGGGCTCCTGCGAAGGAATCTAAAGAACACCAGCAGGAAGGTCAAAGAAATGGCACATAAAGCACTAGTGAGACCAGTGCTAGAATACGCCTCCGCCGTCTGGGACCCACACACTGCCCAAGATATCCAGGACATAGAGGCCATCCAACGTAGAGCGGCCCGCTTCGTCATGAACAACCACAAGCAAACCTCCAGCGTCACCATCATGCTGGAGGAACTAAAATGGCCACCCCTTGAGACGAGGCGGAAAGCGGCACGACTAACCATGTTTTACAACATGAAGCATAACACAACGGCTGTAAAGTTCCACCAACTAAAACCCCTCCAAACAAGATCAAGGAGGGGCCACAACCAACAGTTCAGCAGGATAACATGCCGGACGGAACAAAGAAATATGTCGTTCCTCCCAAGAACAGTAAGGGACTGGAATTTGCTCCCTCATGAAATAGTGCAGGTCCCAACGGCGGGTACCTTCAGTAGGAAGGTGTCTGCAATTCCGTAAATCCAACTCTCTACTTCCCTCCCCTTCCCCCCTCCCCCACTCCACCCTTTTTTGCATACTGTGCCCTCCTTCATTCCCTCAATAATTTTTTTTCCCAGTCGTCTTCACCCCAAACGTAACAATAACAAACACTTGACTGTGGTTACTACCGGAAGAAGAAGAAGAACGACCAGAAAGAGGTTTGAAAAAAAAAAAAGCAGCCAGTTAACAGGTAGGCCTACCTGTCCCAATATAGTACTACATTGTAATATTTGCAATGGCACATCAGTGGTAGGCCCTTGAAAAGATTTTGTAGTGCTTCGGCCCATTCGTCTGTGGCTACACATTGAAAAAAAAAAGCAGTGCGTATTAACAGGTCAGGTAAAAGAATATAAATATGAATGAAATATGAATGAAATATGAAGGACGAAAGGGATGCTGGTGGTGGTCGAAGGATGACATTCACGTGCGTGCGCACGAGAAGCACACACACACACACACGCATACACACAGGCACGCACGTATGCACGCAGGCGCGCGCGCGCGCACGCACGCACGCACACACACACACACACACACACACACACACACACACACACACACACACACACACACACACACACACACACACACACACCATCATCATCATCATCATTATCATCATCATCATCATTATCATCACCGAAGGGAAAAGGTGGTGGAATGAGCGGCGCGCACACACACATAAAACACTCACACACACTTCAGTTGATGATGATTATCATGATGATGATGATGATGATGATGAGAGAGAGAGAGAGAGAGAGAGAGAGAGAGAGAGAGAGAGAGAGAGAGAGAGAGAGGAGAGAGAGAGAAGATTTAATTGATGGAACGAGTGAGTGTCTGGTTGGTTGATTTATCCAGTGAATGGTAAAAAAAAAACAAACAAGATGCGAAGCATATAAACGTACTCCCAGTTTTCCAAACCGCTTATAAATCAGCCAAGTGCTTTATGAGATAAGAAATAAAGGCGAAATAACGGTTTTAACGGTTATTTAACCGATGTACACTTTTGTTTTCACATTGACATGCTTTTTTCATGACAATTCATCAACAGAAAATGAAAGTACAGATATTAAACTGTCCACACAAAAATGCAAGAAACCCAAAGATGTTTTTGAACTTTTTGTCACCATATTCAGCATGTGGGGTCTCTTAAACCTTAGAGAACCCAAGGTTAGGAGAGAAAGTTCTTGGCCATCTCTGTAGACTAATCCGTTTCGATCGGTGAAGAACATAAAAAGATGCGAAGCATATAAACGTACTCCCAGTTTTCCAAACCGCTTATAAATCGGCCAAGTGCTTCGTGAGATAAGAAATAAAGGCAAAATAACGTTTTTAACGGCTATTTATCCGATGTACACTTTTGAAACTGGTATTTTAGTCCTCACTGGGCTCAAGCCTGTGTACATACCAAATTTCATCCAGATCGGACAATATACCAAGAATAGCGGTTTTTAACAGTCAGATTTTGAAACACTACATGGAAGTGCCATTTGTGTGTGATAACCTTTCTATATACAAAATGTCATTAAAACCCACCAATATATAAAAAATAACGGCAAAATAACGGTTTAACGGTTTATAACAAATATACACTTTGAAACCGGTGTTTTAGTCTTCACTGGGCTAAAGCCTGTGTACGTACCAAATTTCATCCAAATTGGACAATATGTCAAGAATAACGGTTTTTAACGGTCAGATTTTGAAACACTACATGGAAGTGCCATTTGTGTGTGATAACCTTTCTATATACAAAATGTCATTAAAACCCACCAATATATGAAAAATAACGGCAAAATAACGGTTTTAACGGTTATTTATCCGATGTAAGCTTACACTTTTGAAACTGGTATTTTAGTCCTCACTGGGCTCAAGCCTGTGTACATACCAAATTTCATCCAGATCGGACAATATACCAAGAATAACGGTTTTTAACAGTCAGATTTTGAAACACTACATGGAAGTGCCATTTGTGTGTGATGACCTTTCTATATACAAAATTTCATTAAAACCCACCAATATATAAAAAAATAACGGCAAAATAACGGTTTTAACGGTTGTATAACCGATATACACTTTTCAAACCGGTATTTTAGTCTTCACTGGGCTAAAGCCTGTGTACGTACCAAATTTCATCCAAATCGGACAATATGTTAAGAATAACGGTTTTTAACGGTCAGATTTTGAAACACTACATGGAAGTGCCATTTGTGTGAGATAACTTTTCTATATACAAAATTTCATTAAAACCCACCAATATATGAAAAATAACGGCAAAATAACGGTTTAACGGTTATATAACCGATATGCACTTTTGAAACCGGTATTTTAGTCCTCACTGGGCTAAAGCCTGTGTACATATCAAATTTCATCCAAATTGGACAATATGTCAAGAATAACGGTTTTTTAACGGTCAAATTTTGAAACACTATATAGAAGTGCCATTTGTGTGTGATAACCTTTCTATTTACCAAATTTCATTAAAATCCACCTATATATAAGAAATAACGGCAGAATAACGGTTTTTAACGGTGGTTTAATCCATTTTTAGTATTACATCACTTACATATGGACAGAGGCTCTGATTTGTCACAAGATCATCCAAACCGCTTATAAATTGGCCAAGTACTTTCTGAGATATTCCATAAAGAAGAAAAACCGTTACAGGCCGTTACAACCGTTAGTAACGGCTAAAACGGGGCAAACTAAAACATCAGGCATCATCAGTGACCCATAATGAACATATCTGCTAATTTTCATAAAGGTCGGCCAAGTACTTTCTGAGATATTCCATAAAGAAGAAAAACCGTTACAGGTTGTTACAGCCTTAGTAACGGTTATAACGGTAAACTAAAGCATCGGGCATTGTTCGTGACCCATAATGAACATATTGAAAATATTAATACTCAGTTTTTTGATACCACCAAAGACCTTGGATTAGTGCAGTCAGTTGAAGCACCAACTCGTGGTAAGGCATTCCTGGATTTATTTTTTACCAATTGTCCAGGCGCTTTAGGCAATCAGGAATTAATTGCAGGCCTGGGTGATCATGACATAATTCTCTTAGAGAGCAACTTTCAACCCTTTCGAAGAAAACCCCCTAAACGTACGATCAGACTCTGTCTGGAACCAAGCAGATTTACCAAAATTGCGCAGGGATACTCATGATTTCAGTCGTCTTTTTTGAGGTCCCATAGTGTTAAAGATAATATCAGTGACCTTTGGAAGTGTAATAAAAACTAACTTGGAATTTATTATGGATGACAACATACCTACTAAAATAACTTCAAGCAAGAACCACCAGCCATGGATTACTACAAAAACTAAACGTTTGTTGAGAAGGAAACATCGTTTCTTTAAGAAATTGAAACTACATCCTAATTCAGAAAGATATACTGGTTAGGTATAAACATATTAAGAGAAGGTGTCAGAGAGAATGTAGCTTGCTCACTCCAATTATGTTAATTCGATGATTTCAGAAGGTGATCATCAAAACAAGAAATTATGGTCTTACATAAGGAGTAAGAGACAGGACAACATTGGATTCCAGACCTGAGAAACAACCAGAATAACCTAATACAGGACCCTGAAGGGAAAGCAAATTTACTAAACAAGCAGTTTTGTTCGTTTTATCTCAAATCCCAAACCTTTAATTAACGTTAGACTAAAGGATGATGATAAACTCCCTGAAATGCAAACATCAAAGTAAACAAAGCAGGAGTTACTGACAACATCAATGAAAACAAAGCTACTGGTCCCGATGGCGTTCCTGGCAAGCTCTTAAAATTATGTGCCAATGAATTGAGTGAGGTATACCAACTACTTTACCAAGCTTCACTGGACCAGGGAGTAATACCTGATGAGTGGCGAGATGCGAGCATTGTTCCCTTATTCAAAAAGGGTGACAAAACAAAAGCAGAGAACTATACACCTGTATCTCTTACATCCATATCAGCTAAACTGCTTGAACACATAATATATAAGTAGCATAATGGACCATCTTGACAAATATGACTTCTTAAATAACGCCCAGCATGGTTTTAGACAGCGAAGGAGTTGTGAGACTCAACTTATAACAACTCTTAATGATTTTAATAACTGTCTTAACAACAGACAGCAGATATGTGATCCAGTGATGCTTAGGGGAGGGGAGAGAGAGAGAGAGAGAGAGAGAGAGAGAGGAGGAGAGAGAGAGAGAGATGAGAGAGAGAGAGAGAGAGAGAGAGAGAGCGAAGAGACGCCACTGGGAGAGTGATTTCCCTTGCGTGCGAAGGTGGCAGATCAAACAAAACGGCTTCCCGGCATTTTAGCGTTTTGAAAGAATAATACTGGTCAGTGAGATGATAGCATTCACTAAATGTGCCCCTTCTCAAATCTCCTGTCTCAAGTCGTCACAGCAAACTGGCTCTGGCATTATTTAATGCCCAATCAGTTGGTGCGAAGGAGAAAAGGACTACAATCAACGATTTTATCGCTGACAATCACGTCAACATTATGTGCATCACGGAGACGTGGCTTCTACCAAGCGGTGACGAAGCGAAGTGCTGTGACCTTTCCCCTCCTGGCTACACCACCCTCAGCTTTCCCAGGCCAACCCATCGTGGAGGCATCGCTTTTGTGGTGTCTGACACTATATCCCCCTCTGTTTCCACTACCTCAAACTTCTCCTTTGTCCACTCCTCTTTTGAACTATACAACTAACTGTATCTTCCCCAAATCCTCTCTTCACGTCTTCTGCCTTTACCGCCCCCCTCCCGCAAGAAAACCAACTGAAAGACTCCATCTTTCTGGAAGAGTTTCCAGATCTGCTGGAGTACATGAACTGTCTAAAAGGCCGTTCTGTACTGGTCGGCGACTTCAACTTCCACTGGGACAATCCAACTAATTGCAACACAGCAAAACTGATGATCTATTTCAGTCCTTTGGTCTGAACCAGTCCGTCACCCTCACCCCAACTCACCGTTCAGGTCACATCCTTGACTGGGTTGTCCATTCTGATGATGACCTGGTCGAGCCACCACCACCAGTCTGACCCTGACTTCTGACCACCATGCGGTCCTGGCTAATCTGAACACATCTTGCTCCTATTAAGCCTCCCAGGTACGTCGAGTCCAGGGACCTGCTTCCATCGACCTTGACATCTTCCGAGCTGACCTGCTGTCCTCCCTTCAATCTGTACCTTCACTGTCTGCGGAGCAATTCCATGGCCTACTTCAAGATGTCCTTGATCACCATGCCCCAGTACTTAGACGCAAGATTTCCAGCCGTCCACCCTCACCCTGGTTCCCAGCAGTTGGCCCTGAAGTTCTTGATGCTAAACGTGTTAGACGTAGGGCCGAAAGGCAGTGGCTAAAGACAAACCTCGAGATTCACAAACAAGTTTTGCGAATTGCTAGTAATGCTGTGAATGAAATTGTTCAAAAAGCAAAATCAGCCTTCTACAATGCTAAAATATTAGCATGCACAACAACCAAGCAATTGTTTAAGGTCACTGATACACTCTGGGGAGAACAAAATCATCTCCCCTTCCTTCATCTGTCTGTCCCCTGACATTCCACAGAAATTTTGTGACTTTTTCACTAGCAAAATTAGACTTATCCGTGAAAGTCTGGATGCTCAGTCAGTATCTGAACCTGATATTCCATACTACTCTTTTTCCGGCATTTCATTGACTGACTTTGAACCTGTGACAGTGCTGTTGTCAAAGATGTCATCGACAAGACTGTTATCAAAACATGTGTACTGGATCCTCTTCCATCTACTTTATTATCTGCATGCATGGATGTTTTGTTGCCATATATCACTAGTGTGTAAATGAATCTCTCACTTCTGGTTGTTTCCCACCTGCACTGAAAGCTGCTGTTGTCTGACCTCTTTTGAAGAAACCCTCTCTTGATCCTGAAAACCTAAAAAATTATCGACCTGTCTCCAACTTGTCTTTTCTTTCAAAGATAATTGGAAAGATAGCACTTCTCCAACTCCAAAACCACCTTGACCAAAACAACTTGCTCTATTCGTTGCAGTCCGCCTATCGCACTGGACACATACAGAAACTGCTCTGCTGAAAATAATAAACGATCTTCTCTCTGCTCTGGATAATGGTCAGGTTTCACTGCTTTCTCTTCTTGACTTGTCCGCTGCCTTTGATACCATTGATCACTCCACCCTCCTCACTAGACTTCAACATACTTTTGGCATCTCTTCTCAGCTTTGGCATGGTTTTATTCTTACCTTTCTGGTCGAACCCAAACTGTCTCTGTCAATGGTTTTTCTTCAAGCTCTGCTGACTTGAATTATGGTGTTCCCCAAGGCTCTGTCCTTGGTCCCATTCTGTTGTTCTATATACCCAACCCATCTCTGACATTGTAGCCCATCATGACATTTCACACCACTGCTTCTCTGATGACAACAAATGTACATTTCTGGTGACATCTCTCTCCTCTCCTCCATCATTGATCGCTCACAGCTCTGCATCTCTGACATAAAGGCATGGATGACTTGCAACAAACTTCAGTTAAACAATGACAAAACTGAACTGATCTTCATTCTCCCAAAACGGCTCATGTCTACAATCTCTGTTCCTTCTTCTGTCCAAACTTGGATACCTCTCTCATTCAGACCTCTACCACTGTGCGAAATCTAGGCGTTGTACTTGATCAGACACTCTCTTTTCAAAATCAATTTCTTCTATCTGCCGTGCTTGCTACTTGGAGCTTCGGCGAATCAGTTCTGTTGCGCCACCTTCTGTCTGAAGAAGCCACCAAGACTCTGGTTTCTGCTTTCATTCTTTCAAGACTTGACTACTGTAATTCTCTTCTTGCTGGCTGTCCACGAATCTTCTTGCAAAATTGCAGAAAGTCCAAATAATGCTGCTCGCCTTGTCTCGAAATCTCCGAAAACCTCTCATGTTTCTCCTTGCTTAAATCTTTGCACTGGCTTCCTGTTGAAAAAAACGCATCAAGTACAAACTTTCTTTGCTCTGCTACAAGGCATTTCGATGGCCTCGCTCCATCTTACCTCTCTAAATTCTGTCGACCTATACTCCTTCCAGACAGCTTCGCTCTTCTTCTGACACTCGCATTCTGCAGATCCCTCGTTTTCGAGCCAGAACACTTGGTGAACGTTCTTTTTCTTTTCAGGCTCCTTCCTGCTGGAACAATCTCCCTTCTGCACTCCGAAACTCAAACAGTCTTTCTTCTTTCAAGTCCTCCCTCAAAACAACTCTCTTCAAAACATAATTTTTCTGCTCCTTCGCTGGTGTGTGGGTGTGGTGCGTGTGTGTGTGTGTTTGTGTGTGTGTGTGTGTGTGTGTGTGTGTGTGTGTGTGTGTGTGTGTGTGTGTGTGTGTGTGTTGTGTGTGTGTGTGTTAGGGCTTATTGCTGTAAGCGCTTAGGGCTTTTGTTTAAGATTAAGCGCACTAAATGTTCCTTATTATTATTATTATTTATATTAAATGTTGATAACACCTTATTCCACAAATAGGGTAAGTCTGTTTTTGGATTATTATTTAGTTGTACCAGTGGTTAGCAACTCTGTATGAAAATGAAAAGTTACGTTGATTAGTATTACAGTGTTTTATTTTTAAAAAAATCTTTCCTTCAGACTTTCTAGTACTCGCAAGTTGTGCAATAGATAAAACAAAGTTTCAACGTCAATATCATTTTAGCCATTAAAGAGTTTATAAATTTGAATTAGGTCACATCTGATCCTTCTTCCCCTCAGCCGGTGCAGATTCAAATATTCAGTCTTTCATTATATGACAAATTTTGCAATGCTTTAACAATTTGGTTAGCTTTATTTACTACTCTCTGTAGGTGGGGGGTCAAGCATGTTATTTATTGTTTACAGTGACTCAATTTCCCTTTGGATCAGCTTGAAAACTAAGGGATTTAATATATAACGTTGATAATGGTAACCTAGTAGTTCGCTATTATGACTTTGTAAAATTATTTTTGGTGAATACATAATTCATTTAAAAGTACTATTAATTGATCTGGATAACATTCGGTCAACCGGGATGGAGCTGATTTAATATTAATTATAGTGAGTTACTTTTCTCAAGGTTTGGGAAAGATTTCCTTTCGTTATTTTTCCTCATAATGTTTTGTTGTATCAATCTGGGGTCTTAATCCAAGTTTTGGATGTTGGTTGAGAAGGTACTTTATTGTAATTTGTAAATACTGAGACACATAAGAAGTTAGTGTTTAGTTATTAAGTTGTGTTTCTTGTGTGTTTCAGGGTTTTTATTCAGGTTTTCCTGAGTTCTTCTTTTGATGTTCAGTACATCCTTCAGATGTGACGCCAGACTGAATCTTGAGCAGATCCAATAAAAGGCAGGAGCCGAACCCAAAAGGACTGGACTCATTTATTTGCCAGAGTGCGGTCCTGTTACAAGTGGCGCCCAATAAGGGACCCTGCAGTGGAATTGCCATCAAGATTTTCAAGTGCTACCCCCATCCTTATCCCTTTTCCCTTTCGTTTTCCTTTCAGCACCCCCCCCCCCCCCCCCCCCTCCGCCAGCAAGTTAGCATTCAAAGAAGATCACCATGGCTGAGGAGATTCAGGTGTCTCAGGATGAAAAGAGGCTCCTGGAAGCCTTCAGGACTTTGGACGTGAAACCGAAGGCAGATACCAAGGAAGACCTGGAACAGTGGATGCAGGCTTACGTGGCTTCAAATTCAACTGGAGCAGAACCCCGGGATGTGAAGCAGGAGAGCAAAGTCGATGGAGCAGCACTCCCCAAGCTGTGGCAACATAAACCTCGCATCTCACCTTTCAGTGGCAGTGGCGGTAAAGACCCGGAGGCAACATATGACCTCTGGAAGTATGAAGTTTCCTGTCTCCAGGCCGAGTCATCCTACAGTGACTCTGTCATCCTGGAATACATCAGGAGGTCTCTACGGGGTGAGGCCGCAAGGGTGGCGATGCGGTTGGGGCCGAAGGTCACGCTCTCGCAACTTCTCAGCAAATTTGAGAGTGTCTACGGGACTGTGCAGCTGCAACAGACAGTTCTTGCAGAATTCTACAGCGCCCGCCAGCGTGAAGAAGAAGACACGACACAGTGGAGCTGTCGGCTGGAAGATCTGCTGGCCAGGGCTATAGAGGTTGGCCAGGTCGACTCAGCACGGGCCCAACGAGATGTTACGCTGCATGCTATGGACAGGTCTGAGGCCAGACCTCAAGGATCGTACAGCCCACAAGTTTGACATGGTCCAAGATGTAGATGAACTGCGCATAGCCATCCGTCAAGTAGAGCAGGATGTTCGACCCATTAGGAAGGCAACATCAAGACAGCCCAAACTGATCCACCAGACAGCATTGCAGCTCAGCTGAGAAGATGTCTGCAGAGATCAACTCTTTGAAACAGGAACTACGACAGAAAACTGCAGCCACATCTTACCAAGATCTCCAGATGGACAAGGATGCACCACCTCCTGCAACTCCTCAGTGGAGAGGAGTTATGCCTCAGGGTGGTGGGAGTCGGCGTCATCGTCCTGGCTGGACGGAGGAAGGACCAATCTGCTACCGCTGTGGGGAGAAGGGGCATGTGCAGGTTGGGTCCCGTGTACGCTTGGATCATCGCCACCGTTTAAACTTCCACAAGTCTGCAGGCAAGGGCAGCCTGTAGACGTTGAGCCTGCTGGCCCTCTTCAAGCACCACCCTGGTCGGCAGTAGTACCCCACGTCACCATCACCGTTGAGGGGACGGGAAAACTGCCCTTCTGGCCACAGTGTCTACGGTGTCAGCAAGCTTCCATAAAGACAAGCTGTCCCATCTGCCCATCAACCCTCTTAACGACCTACTGCGCATTGCGTGTGCAGACGGTGAACTTCTGCCATACTCGGGGTACATTGAAGCATCTGTGAGCGCTACCGGAGCTGGACTGGATAGTCAGGCTAGACTGCCTTGTCTCTTCCTGGTGGTTCCAGACAGCAAATACAGCAGCAAGGTTCCTGTGCTGTTGGGTACAAATGTGCTGGAGCAGGTCATGGAGATGACACAGAAGAAGCATGGCAACCGTTTCCTGCAGGTGGCCAGACTCCATACTCCCTGGTACCTGTCGTTCAGATGCATGTCCCTGAGGGAGAGGGAGCTCTGCAGAAACCCAAGAACAGACTGGGCCGTTGTCAAGAATGGGGAGAACCGCAGTATCCTCATTAAACCGAACAGCACCCATGTCTGCAAGGTGTGGTAGACCAGGCACTGGACTACAAGCCAACCTGTGCTTTACTGCAGCAGGTACGAGAAGACACTGATCTGGCTTTGCTAGACATCACCCAACAATAGTCAACTATCAGGGCAAGAAGACAAGACTAGTAGATGTTCATATCTCAAATGTCACAACCCAAACTGTGGTAGTACCCCTCATTCCGTGCTTTGTGAACTTCCAACCAGTGTGCAGAGCAAGCAGTGACGATATTGTGGACAAGTGCGACCAGCATCTACCCACATGGACAAAGTGACAATTTCCCTGAAGGGTTAACCATGAGCAGCTCAGGCAGCTTCAGAACTTGCTGAAAACCCATCCAGATTGTTTTGTGCAATATGATGCTGATGTTGGGCATACGACAAGAATGCCCCACCATATCCACCTCAACAATGAGGCGCCTTTCAAAGAACGCCATCGCTTCATTCCACCAGGGATGTACGAGGAAGTAAAGACCCATCTACAGCGGCTTTTAGACAGCGGTGTTATTCGGCCGTCTCACTCTCCCTGGTCGTCAAACGTTGTACTTGTCAAAAAGAAAGATGGATCTTTGAGACTTTTGTGTCGACTTCCGTCGCTGAATGCACGCACTGGGGAAAGACTCCTATGCCCTTCCCCGCATAGAGGACTTGCTGAACAGCCTTTCTGGAGCCAAGTACTTCTCAGTGCTGGACATGAAAAGTGGGTACCATCAAATTGATATTGCAGAAGAGCATCGTGAGATCGAGAGAACTGCCTTCACTATAGCCCCATTGGTTTTTTCGAGTTCACCAGACTGGCCATGGGACTTGTCAATGCACCTGCTACCTACTAGCGACTTATGGAGGACTGTCTAGGTGACCTGCACCTCAACATCTGTTTGGTATTCTTGGACGATGTGATTGTCTTCCCTCCAAATACCTTTCAAGAACACAGTGGAGCATCTTGAGAGAGTCCTCCTATGCCTGAAGGACAAATGGACTGAAGCTGAACCCCAAGAAATGTTCCTTCTGTCAAGAAAGGTCTGCTATGTTTGGGCACATCGTGTCAGCCAAAGGCATTGAGGCAGACCCGGGAGAAGTGCAGTCAAGTCATCAACTGGCCAACCCCCAGGACTCAAGAGGAAGTTCGCAAATTTCTCGGATTTTCAGGGTACTACAGGCGCTATGTGAAAGACTACAGCAAGATCGCAAAACCTCTCACAGAACTCATGCCCAACCCAAAAGCGAAGAAAGGAAAGAAAACTAAGAAGATCAGGACAGCCACCAAGTGGGTCTGGGGCGCGGAACAACAAAAGCCTTTGACAAGCTGAAAGACTGCCTTGCGTCACCACCCATCCTCGGTTTTTCCTGACTACAGCAGACGGTTTGAGCTCCACACTGATGCATGTGGATCGGGACCTTGGGGCCGTGTTGTGTCAGGAACAGGAAGGTGTGAAGCGAGTCATCAGCTTTGCCAGTCGTGGCCTAAGTAAAAGTGAGAGAAATTACCCAGCCCACAAACAGGAGTTCTTGGCGCTTAAATGGCTGTTACTGGCAAATTCAGCGACTACCTGTATGGTAACTCATTCACTGTGTACACTGACAATAAACCGCTGACTTATGTGCTGACCACTGCGAGACTGGATGCCACGGGTCACAGGTGGTGGCAGCTCTAGCTTCATTTGACTTTGACATTCCCCTATCGTCCAGGACTGAACAATGCGGGTGCAGATGCCCTGTCACGTTTGCCTGAGCTACAGTCATCGGAACAAGAACACCAACATGTGCCTGTGGAATCAGTCAGGGCAGTACTGCAAGTGTCTGCAGCCAGCAGCTTACGTGGAGTGTTTGGCCGCAGCAGCTGAAGTCATTGACAGCTGTGCACCGGTGGGCCTGAGCCTGCAGACTTTCACCGCAGATCAGCTCCCGGCAGCCCCGAAGACAAGATCCTGCAACAAAGTTGCTGATCAACTCTTTGGAAACACATCCCCAGTCGCACGAACTACAGAAACTCGAGCTGATCAACGGAGTTCTGTACCCCAGTGTTGAATCAACGACCAGCCAAGGAAACAGTGGTACTACCTGCAAGATACATCAGCCATGTGCTTACTGTCTGCACAATGACACCGGCCCCCCCAGGACGTGATGGAACTCTGAGTCTCATCCGTGACAGATTCTTCTGGCCAGGCATGTCCAAAGACATTGACAATTGGATTCAGAATGCCCACGCTGTCTACGCCGAAAGGCTCCCGCCAACAGCCGTGCACCGTTGGTCAACACTGTCAGCACTGGCCCACTGGATCTGGTGTGCATGGACTACCTGACTCTGGAGCCATCCAAGGGAGGTCATCAGCATGTGCTGGTCATCACAGATCACTTCACGAGGTTTGCGCTTGCTGTCCCAACACGAAACCAGACCGCACGTACCACAGCTGAGGCCTTCTTCAACCACTTTGTTGTGCACTACGGCATGCCCAAGCGTCTACACTCTGATCAAGGTGCCACTTTGAGAGTCGAATCATCAAAGAAAATCTGTGGTATCTTCAGAGCGCCAAGTCACACACCACACCCTATCACCCTATGGGCAACGGGATGTGTGAACGCTTCAACAGAACTCTCATGGACATGCTGGGAACTCTGGAACCGGGACAGAAACGAGACTGGAAGAGCCAGGTTGGACCTTAGTGTATGCCTACAACTGTACGCGACATGTGTCCACAGGGTTTTCCCCCCTTTTTGCTGATGTTTGGTCGAGACCCTCGTCTGCCTATAGATGCTGCCTTTGGACTGACCTGCAACGACCCAGATGAAGTCCCCCTCAACAGACACATGGAGTCACTTCGCTCTCGCCTGAAGGAGTCCTTTGAGTTGGCTACTGCAGCAGCGGACAAGGCTCGAGTCAAGCAAAAGAAACACTATGACAAGAGAGTAAGATGTGCATTGTAGAGGTTGGCGATCGGGTCCTTGTCAAGATCGTGGCATTCGAAGGAAAACACAAACTGTCAGACAAGTGGGAGGAAGCAGTCTACCAGGTGTTAGATCAACCAAACGTTGACATCCCAGTGTATGTAGTCCAGAAGGAAGATGGAACTGGGAAGAAGAGAACACTGCATCGCAATCTGCTGTTGCCTCTAGGAAGCATCGAGGAGAGGCCAGAGGTCAACAAGGGACATTCCAATAGCAGAGACCATCAAAGACATCAAAACTCGTGCACAGAGAAAATCCAAGCAGCAACACAGTGACAGTTGAAGCAACAGACACTGAGGACAGTAGTGAGGAGGAAGTAGTGATGTTGGACGACGGCAAGCATTCTGCAGCAGAGGCAGCTCAACCAGCTGCATCAGAAGGAAATCAGATGGCAGCTGAAGAGGAGATGGGTACCAGTAACCACTTCAAGAAGTGGAGGATCTGCACAACGTAGGTCAAATGAAGAGCCCACATCGAAACGTGATGACACTGTGCCTAAGACGGTTGCTGAAGACAGCGACAGTGAAGGAGAAGCGCAGCCATCGCCTGTATCGCCCCCTCGTCCATCAGGCGACCCACCAGTGCCGGCTCCTCGTCGGTCAACAAGGGGCCAGGATCAACCTCAGTGGATGAAGTCAGGAGACTTTGTCATGCTTCACCAGACAGTCCAGCCAGATTGGCTGAGTAGTGTGGAATATCTGATGAAAACTGACACATGAAGGGAATGCCGGACTGGATGGCAAAAGCAGTTGTAAATAAGATTTTAGGACAGTGAAACAAGTACATAAAGCTCAGATTTCATAATTGATAAGGTTTTATCCGTTCTTGCAAAATGTCGGGGGCGCCATTTTTTTCATCAGAGGGGTGTATGTGACCCAGTGATGCTTAGGGAGGGAGAGGAGAGAGAGAGAGAGGAGAGAGAGAGAGAGAGAGAGAGAGAGAGAGAGAGCGAGCGGAAGAGACGCCACTGGGAGAGTGATTTCCCTTGCGTGCGAAGGTGGCAGATCAAACAAAACGGCTTCCCGGCATTTTAGCGTTTTGAAAGAATAATACTGGTCAGTGAGATGATAGCATTCACTAAATGTTGATGACCCCTTTTTCCACAAATAGGGTAAGTCTGTTTTGGATTATTATTTAGAAAATTCTTGAAAGTATTTTATTAGGTGTAAAGTTAATGTTAGTAGGTAATTTGTACCAGTGGTTAGCAACTCTGTATGAAAATGAAAAGTTACGTTGATTAGTATTACAGTGTTTTATTAAAAAAAAAATCTTTCCTTCAGACTTTCTAGTACTCGCAAGTTGTGCAATAGATAAAACAAAGTTTCAACGTCAATATCATTTTAGCCATTAAAGAGTTTATAAATTTGAATTAGGTCACATCTGATCCTTCTTCCCCTCAGCCGGTGCAGATTCAAATATTTCAGTCTTTCATTATATGACAAGTTTGCAATGCTTTAACAATTTGGTTAGCTTTATTTACTACTCTCGTAGGTGGGGGTCAAGCATGTTAGTTTATTGTTTACAGTGACTCAATTTCCCTTTGGATCAGCTTTAAAACTAAGGGATTTAATATATAACGTTGATAATGGTGACCTAGTAGTTCGCTATTATGACTTTGTAAAATTATTTTGGTGAATACATAATTCATTTAAAAGTACTATTAATTGATTGGTTAACATTCCGGTCAACCGGGATGGAGCTGATTTAATATTAATTATAGTGAGTTACTTTTCTCAAGGTTTTGGGAAAGATTGCCTTTCGTTATTTTTCCTCATAATGTTTTGTTGTATCAATCTGGGGTCTTAATCCAAGTTTTGGATGTTGGTTGAGAAGGTACTTTATTGTAATTTGTAAATACTGAGACACATAAGAAGTTAGTGTTTAGTTATTAAGTATGTTTCTGGTGTGTTTCAGGGTTTTTATTCGGGTTTTCTGAGTTCTTCTTTTGATGTTCAGCACATCCTTCAGATGTGACGCCAGACTGAATCTTGAGCAGATCCAATAAAAAGGCAGGAGCCGAACCCAAAAGGACTGGACTCAATTTATTTGCCAGAGTGCGGTCCTGTTACAAGCCCACATTGGGCGCCACTTGTAACAGGACTGCACTCTGGCAAATAAATTGAGTCCAGTCCTTTTGGGTTCGGCTCCCTGCCTTTTTTGGATCTGCTCAAGATTCAGTCTGGCGTCACATCTGAAGGATGTGCTGAACATCAAAGAAGAAACTCAGGAAAACCTGAATAAAAACCCTGAAACACACCAAGAAACACTACTTAATAACTAAACACTAACTTCTTATGTGTCTCAGTATTTACAAATTGCAATAAAGTACCTTCTCAACCAACATCCAAAACTTGGATTAAGACCCCAGATTGATACAACAAAACATTATGAGGAAAAATAACGAAAGGCAATCTTTCCCCAAAAACCCTTGAGAAAAGTAACTCACTATAATTAATATTAAATCAGCTCCATCCCGGTTGACCGGAATGTTAACCAGATCAATTAATAGTATTTTTAAAATGAATTATGTATTCACCAAAAATAATTTTACAAAGTCATAATAGCGAACTACTAGGTTACCATTATCAACGTTATATATTAAATCCCTTAGTTTTCAAGCTGATCCAAAGGGAAATTGAGTCACTGTAAACAATAAACTAACATGCTTGACCCCCCACCTACAGAGAGTAGTAAATAAAGCTAACCAAAATTGTTAAAGCATTGCAAAATTTGTCATATAATGAAAGACTGAAATATTTGAATCTGCACCGGCTGAGGGGAAGAAGGATCAGATGTGCCCTAATTCAAATTTATAAACTCTTTAAGGGCCCTAAAATGATATTGACGTTGAAACTTTGTTTTATCTATTGCACAACTTGCGAGTACTAGAAAGTCTGAAGGAAAGATTTTTTAAAAAAATAGATCACTGTAATACTAATCAACGTAACTTTTCATTTTCATACAGAGTTGCTAACCATGGTACAAATTACCTACTAACATTAACTTTACACCTAATATTAATACTTTCAAGAATTTTCTAAATAATAATCCAAACAGACTTACCCTATTTGTGGAATAAGGGTCATCAACATTTAGTGAATGCTATCATCTCACTGACCAGTATTATTCTTTCAAAACGCTAAAATGCCGGGAAGCCGTTTTGTTTGATCTGCCACCTTCGCACGCAAGGAAATCACTCTCCCAGTGGCGTCTCTTCCGCTCTCTCTTCTCTCTCTCTCTTTTCTCTCTCCCCTCTCTCTCTCTCTCTCTCTCTCTCTCTCTCTCCCTCCCTAAGCATCACTGGGTCACAGATAGATGCAATTTTATTAGACTTTTCTAAAGCCTTTGATAAGGTGACCATGAGGGCCTGCTGCTTAAATTAGAACACATCGGCATTGGGGCGGTTCTTTGCTAAAATGGGCTAGATCATTCCTCGTTGGGAGAACGCAGAAAGTTGTTGTGGAAGGGTCGTAAATCCCATTGTAAACCAGTCTTGTCAGGTGTACCACAGGGAACTGTTCTGGGGCCCTTGTTTTCTTAATTTATATAAATGACATAAGTAGAAATCTCTCTCCTGGAACTACTATAAGGCTTTTTGCAGATGACAGCTTAGTATATAGAACAATCAGAAGCAAGAATGATCACGCATTCTACAAGAAGATCTAAACGCTTTACAAGAGTGGGAAAGAATTTGGGAAAAATGGAATTTCATCCCCAAAAGTTCCAAGTGTTGCGTATATGTAACAAACGCTCACCAATTAGATCAGATTATTCTATCCATAATTACTATTCTTAAAGAAACTAATGCTGCAAAATATTTAGGCGTGATTATAGATAGTCGTCTCAAATGGAAAGAACATTAAAAATTTTAATAACTGTCTTAACTTTAATAAAGGCCTTCTTCCTTGCGCTAAACCCCTAAGTGATCTGAAGCGATCAAAGCTAAGTGAATTTTCGTTGTTTTATTCGTTTATATATCACCTGACGAAGACCCAAGAGGTCGAAACGTGTTGTGTTTTGTCTTGTGACTCGTTTGTCCACGTTCTCTGGGCGGTTCGCTAACATTTATTTAAGATTTGTTTAGATTTCCGCCTGCAGTCGTCTCGCTTTGCAACTAGATCTATTACAATTTAGTATGTAAGAAAGCAAATAACATCTTAGCTTTCTTATACAGGAATATCAATGACTGCCCCAAAAGGTTAAAGACGACTGCTACAAAACACTGGTTCCTTCTTCTTCTTCCTAAAACACTGGTTCACTCAAAAACGAGTAGGTCACCAGCGCGCTGGTTAGACCAGTACTGGAATATGGTTGCTCAGTTTGGGATCCTTACCATCTAAAGGACATTGATAACCTCGAAAAGATTCAGAAGAGAGCAGCACGGTTCGTAACAGGTGTGGCAAAGTGGACTTAGGGCAAAGGCAAGAGCTCGATCGAAACCAAGGATTTTTCAACTTCAATCTTATATATGTCGGATGCTCAATCTCATCTTCGTGCCTGCCACTTTGCACAGATTAATCATGCAGACCTAAATCTGCTGGTGTTGTGGATCAATAGAAGTAGCAGAGACAGCAAGCAACCAGCGCTCAGATCAGCCAGGCAAACAATCTTGAGACCAGACCAGAATCGATGTTTCTCTTCTCTCTTTTATGTCAGCAAGGATGGTCAGCAAGCGTCTGTCAGCGAGACCGTCAGCAAGAACAACGCAAGAACAACTGCGCAAAAACAACCCTGCAAGAACCACGCGCAAGAACCACACTGAACACACAAACACACTCTCCTTTTATACATGCTCGTCGTCAATTGATCGGACGCCCAACACTACCACATCACCCTAACAACATAACATCGAAACAAATCTAACGACCAACTCTACGACATCATCCTACCAACATGACATCGAAGCAAAAATAATACTATAACAAACTATCGATAAATGCAATATAATAATCTAATTCTAACCAACAACTGTTAAATGAACTTAATCAAGTTCCGATGATTTGCTTGTTTCGATATAACTTATATTTACCTATCTTCCATGGAAACATATTCTATTTTGGATCTACAATCTGATCTTTATGATTAAAGAGCGTTTGACGTCATTCGTTGTTAAGAGTGATTTTTCTTGTAATAATGGCTGAAAAAATGTAAATAACTTTTCTTCACTTCTCCACATTTGCCCCCTACTCTTGTTTTTCAATGCCCTCATTGAATCGAAAGTTGGGACAGGTGCTAGGATGGGTAATATAATCCACTTCCTAGTCAATTTTCCTGTATTAGGGTTACTGCCCCTTCCAAAATATATAAAGTAAAATTTAATAATATTCAACACTTTTCTCCCTCCCCCCTCTCTCGATTATTCAAGGTCCTCCTTGAATGAAAAGAATAGAGTATATTTGATACTTCTTATTCTTTTTAAAGAGATTAGGACAATTTGATTCATATGGCTATCTTTAATAGGCAATATGATAATCAATTATTAATAGAAGGGGGAAAATCCCGATTATTCACGTGACATGCTCTTTTCATTCAGCTTGCGTTGTTGTTTAAACAAGGCAAACCGAAATGAAAGAATAAATGAAGGCACTGATTCAAACTGCGTTATTTTTATAAATAAGGCGAGTTTGAATCAGGGGAATGGGTTTGTTGTGAAATTATAATTGAAGGCATTGATTCAAACTGCGTTATTTCATGAATAAGGCAAGTTTGAATCAAGGGGTAGAAGGAATTAATAGTTTAACAAAAGGGCTTTACGACTTATGTTTTATTTTAGGGGTGATTTGATTCTAGTGCGTTATTTTATGAATAAGGCACTGAGAATCAAAACGGGAACAGGGAGAAGGAATTCTTTTCTTTCTCAGCCATTCTGTAGCCAAACTACGTACGAGAGATGAAAAAATATATTTGTATATTTCCATGGAAGATCTGTTATAAAATAGACATTGTCAAAAGAAAATAAAAATTAAACTTCAGCAAAGATAACTTTTCAAAAATATAGTAAAGTTGTTCTTGCTGAGGTTGTTGTTCTTGCTGACTTTTCCTTTTTCTTTCTCCAATGTCTCTTTTCTGCTCATGAAAGAGAAATGCCTAACTTTTCTAATTCTAATCTTGCTAACTTTTCTTTCTCCAAACGTCTCTTCTCTGGAGAATGCCTAACTTCTATTCCTAACCACTATTTTTAAACAAAAATTACTGGATTCTCAGAATACACTTTTCTTGGTTTGCTGGCCAGTCTTAGGGATCTTCTAGGAAGCGGAACCGGTGTAGGCAGCGGAACTGGTTTCTTCGTTCAGGAGTCTGGGGAATGTTCATCATCACGAAGTCTTCCTCGGATTCGCTGTTGGAGTCTTCTTCCGTGTGGGAGGTGGTATTGGGTCTTCGTCCTCGTCTTCCGAGTCTTCCTCTGGGTTCGTGGCGGGGCAGCATGTCTTTCCTGTTGACCGTGCGGTCAATTCTCACAGCCAATGGTCGTACCACGTAGGCGTCGTTGTTATAGGGCCGCGTGACGACCTGGAATAGTTGAGGCTTCCAGGCATCTTGCAACTTCCCTCTCTCCGGTTTTGCGAAGGTAGAACCAGGTCCCTTCAGACAGGATGGAGGGAGACGTCTTCCGCCTGGCTTCGTCTCCTGGCGGCGATTTTCTGGGACTGTTGGCATGCCTTGCTGTAGGTTTCTCAGGCGACCCTGGTGAAGATTGACCCAGGTGTCGAGTTCAACTGGCTGGTTGTCGTTGCCCAAGATGTCATCGACTGGAGTCTTGGGTGTTGCCCGAATAGTAGGAAATGTGGTGCGAAACCCGTGGTCGCGTGAGGCGTGTTATTGTAGGCCTGGCCCAGTTCCGGCAGGTGGACAGGCCAATTCCTTTTCTCTTCATGGGTGAGGGAACGAAGGAGCTTGAACATGGAGCGGTTGAACCTCTCGCATTGCCCATTGCCCTGGGGATGGTAGGGGGTCGTGTGGGTCTTCTTAATGTTGTACATCGTGCAGAGCTCGGCGATCAGGTTGGACTCGAAATTTCCCCCTTGGTCGCTGTGGATACGTTCTGGACCCGTATTCAGGAACCATTCTTTGATCAGAGTTTTGGCCACAGTGGAGGCTTCTTGGTTGGTGGTGGGTACCGCTTGTGTAAACTTGGAGAGACGTCTGTCATTATCAGGACGTTTTCTTACCGTCGCTGGCACCTTCTAACTTGGTGAAATCTATGGCCAAGACTTCTAACGGTCGCGATGCTTGAAGGTGCCTGACGTGGTGAAAGTCTTGGGATGTTGCCCAGGGTGCATCTCTGGCAGTTGGAGATGTGACGTCCCACGTCCCCGTGCATGCCCGGCCAGTACGCTCGTGTGCGCAGGAGGCCCATGATGCGGTTGATTCCTGGTGGCCCATGTCGTCGTGAAGGGAGGTCAGGACTTCTTCTTTCATCGTGCTGGGCAGGACCAGTTGTCGACAGGGCCCATGTTGCAGATCTTCGACCTTCTGTAGAGGAATCCCGTCTTCCAAGAAGAGTCATGAGCGCTGCTGGCAAAGGGTTTGAAGATCTCGGTTTCCTCTTGTGGGGGGTTCTTCCGACCATACTGTCAGGACTGGGGCGATGACTGGATCTCGTGCTTGCTCTGCTCGTACTTCAGCCAGCGTCTTCTTCAGCATCAGGGGGTGTTGTTCTGGTATAAGCGTGACTCTGCAGTCCGTCTCTTGGATGGCAGCAATCTGGGGTGGGACAGGAGTAGCAGCGGGCTTATCTTCCGTGGTGGGGCAGTCTGGAAAGGGCGTCGCAGGATTTGTCTTTCCGGGCCCGGTACTTGATTTCGAAGTTGAACTGTGCTAACTGAGCAGCCCAGCGTTGCTCTAAGGCGCCCAGGGAAGCTGTCTTGAAGTGGGCAAGGGGATTGTTGTCGGTGTAGATGACGAACTTGGAGCCAGGAGGTAGTCTCTGAATTTTTCGGTGACAGCCCACTTCATGGCGAGGAATTCTAGCTTCATGCTAGAGTAATTGGCCTGATTCTTTTCTGTTGGACGTAGCCTTCTGCTCGCATAGGCCAGGACCTGGCGTCGCCCATCTTGTTCTTGAGAGAGAATGGCGCCCAGTCCGTCGTGGCTGGCGTCAGTCTCCAGGATGAAAGGCTTGGTGAAATCTGCGTAGCCCAGGACAGGTGCTGAAGTCATGGCGGTCTTCAGTTTTCTGAAAGCTTCCTCATGGTGTTGGGCCCAGCGTGTGGTGATGTCGGCGTTTTTTTTCTTGCTTTTGTCGCTGGAGACCAAGTCGTGGAGGGGACTGGCTATTCTTGGCAAAATTTCTGATGGAACCGCCGGTAGTAGCTGGCGAAACCCAGGAAACTGCGGAGTTCAGAGGTTGTAGTGGGGACTGGCCATCCTTGACAACCCGTACCTTGGAATCTTCGCAGGATACCCCCTTCAGCAGAGATGGTGTGCCCGGTAGATGACTTGGCGTCGCAGGAATTGACATTTGTCTGCCCTCAACTTGAGTCCCGTTTCTTTGATTCTTCGGAGCAGGCGTTCCAAGTGTTCCCGGTGTTCTTCAAAGGTCTTTGAGTAGATCAGGAGGTCGTCGATGTAGACCAAGAGGAACTGGAACATAAATTCGGACATCGTAGACTGCATCAGTCGCTGGAACGTGGCTGGTGCCGTGAGAGGCCCATTGGCATTCTGGTATATTCAAAGAGGCCCACTGGAATTGTGAAAGCCGATCGTCAGGGTGCATGGCTATCTGGTGGAAGCCGGAGCCAAGGTCAAGGTGGAAAAGTACTGTGACCCGACCAGAGCATCGAAAGACTCTTGGATCTGGGCAGAGGGAAGGCATCTCTGATGGTTTTGGAGTTCAACTTGCGGTAGTCGACGCAAAGTCGGATGGACCCGTCTTTCTTCCGACGATGACAATCGGTGCGGCGTAGGGGCTGTAACTCTCAGTGATGATGCCCTTCTTCAGTAGTTCTTTCAGGTGACTCTGAACTTCTTCAAATTTTATGGGGAGGAATTCTACGATATGGTTGAGCCACTGGTTTTTCATCTGTAGTCTTCAGCCGATGTGTCCCTGCATCAGTGTAGCCCAGGTCTGTAGAGTCAGTCATGAAGGCGTCGGAGTACTTTTCAAGGAGGTTCTGTGGCTTCTTTTTCTGTCTGTCAGTGCCATCGAAGTCTGGAGGAAGGATGTTGGACTTTGTTTTGCTGCTTGCCTCTGTCTTCTCTCTTTCTTCTTCTTCTTCAGCAGTGACTTCTGATACGATGAGTTCGTTGACGTTGAGCTGGATCAAAGGCCCTTTTTCATGCGTGTTGACAGCTTCTAAGACAGCTACTGGAGTTCTGGCAGGCAGGAGTTTGTCCCCATGTGTCAGGTTTGCCATCCTGACATAGCGTGACTGCCAGTGGTTGTTGAGCAAAGTGGGGACTAGTAGCAGGCCCTTTGGGGGAAATGGTTGCGTCGATGGTGAAGCCATCAGGGATATGAAGTCAGTCTTCGGCTTGAGACTTTGATTGTCGCAATAGAGAAGGCAGGGATGTGTTGACGGGAGATCGTACGAGCGATGCCCTTGGTAGACATCTCTTCTTCTCTTGATTTCTTTGCGCTAAGAGTTGAAGGGTTGGAGGAAGGTTTGAAGCATTGTTCAGGCAGGGTTCTAAGACGTTCATCCCAGCAGTACTGGGACTCGTTCCTTCTTCTCCCTCATAAATGGCTCCGTAGGCGTTTTAGACTACGAAGACGGGGTGTTTGAGCAGAGGGTATTGAAGACTTGTATGTCGACCAAGTAGATGGCGGAGTAGGGCACCTCTGCCCCATTTACTGCTCGTATTTTGACGAGGCCATCTTCTTGTCGAAGATTCTTGAGATTTCTTGCAGCCCAAGCTTCTGTGACAGTCGTTACCTTCGCTGCCCGTGTCCACGAGAGCCCGTGTCGTCCTGCCGTTAATCTTGATTTCAGTCGTCGGACATCTTCCGGCGAGGTTTGTCTTCGTTTCTTCCTTTGATGCGCAGCCTTTTGCTGCGAACTTGACTTCTTCTATTGTTGTTGACTGCTTCTTCTTCCTCCCCCCCCCCCCCCCCCCCGCTGCCTGGTTTTCCATAACAGCGGGGGTTACTCGTTTCCCTGCATCCTGTAGCCCTGTTGATTTTGTCTTTGCTGCCTTTGAAGATACTGTTGTCTTGCTCGGCAGTTTGCTTGGACGTGTCCCTTGCGCTGGCACCACCAGCACGTCCGTGTAGACTGGATGCTGGCTGGTGGGTGAAGGAAGGTGATGGGAATGCATTTGGGAGGGGACATCGCTGGTTGCTGCCGACTTCTAGGGGCATTGAGTGCTGCTCTTCTATGCTGCCGTGTAGGTGTTGCTTGAGGGCTTCCGTCTTCAGAGTCAGCGCCGATATCTTCTCCTCCAGCCGCTGCAGCATGTCGGGGCCAGTGATGTTGTCAATGGCATTCTTCGGCGATGGAGTCTTCCTCATCCATCGTTGTGCTTCCTTTGTTGCTTCTATATGGTAGCCCGGGGGTGTTTCCCTTGTAAACCGTTCATGTCCCTCTTCAAGGATGCCGGGTGCAGGCCGTTGACGAAGGCGTCCCGGAGTAATGTTGGCTCGAAGGTGCTCAGGATTCGCCTCGTAGATCTTGACCCATAGCATGCGGAGTGTTGATTTCGTATTCGCCTATAGACTCGCCCCTACCAAGCTGTCGCCTGAAGAAGGTCGCCGTCAGTGTTGAGTGATCTTTTTGTTCCCCCATTCTTGTTTAAGAATCTTGATTATTTTCTCAGCTGAGTAATCTTTCCCCTGTTCCCGTGTCAGGAATCTCTTGCTTGGCTCGTCCGTCAAGTGAGTTAAGAAGCCAGCTTG
This sequence comes from Conus ventricosus, assembly GCA_018398815.1. NCBI lineage: Eukaryota > Metazoa > Mollusca > Gastropoda > Neogastropoda > Conidae > Conus > Conus ventricosus. The sequence goes on along the minus strand of CM031612.1, from coordinate 67,657,455 downwards.
CCGCTAAGCGGTCTGGGATGGGCTGAAGTTGCAGGATGAGGCGCACCTCTCGGGCGAAGTCCTCCACGTCGCCATCGCCTGAAAATTTACGCAGCTTGTAGAGTCTGCAGGGTTGCCGTGTTGTGGAACTGGTCGCCAGCATCAGTGTTGTGTTGATCTTGGGGTTCGCCAATGGTCATCATCTCTCACATGATGTCCATAATCTAATCTGAGAAGCTGGTTGGACCGCAGCGGCTTACTGAGTCTGGTCTGCTGTCAATATAGGCTTACTTCTATATTATGATCCACAATCCCACTTCTGACACCAAAAATCTGTGGCAAAGTGGACTTAGGGCAAGGCAAGAGCTCGCATCGAAACCAAGGATTTTCAACTTCAATCTTATATGTCGGATGCTCAATCTCATCTTCGTGCCTGCCACTTTGCACAGATTAATCATGCAGACTAAATCTGCTGGGTGTTGTGGATCATAGAAGTAGCAGAGACAGCAAGCAACCAGCGCTCAGATCAGCCAGGCAAACATCTTGAGACCAGACCAGAATCGATGTTTCTCTTCTCTTTATGTCAGCAAGGATGGTCAGCAAGCATCTTCAGCGAGACCCGTCAGCAAGAACAACGCAAGAACAACTGGCAAGAAAACCCTGCAAGAACACCACCGCGCAAGAACCACACTGAACACACAACACACTCTCCTTTTATTTCATGCTCGTCGTCAATTGATCGGACGACCAACACTAACCACATCACCCCTAAACAACATAACATCGAAACAAATCTAACGACCAATCTACGACATCATCCTACCAACATGACATCGAAGCAAAAATAATACTATAACAAACTATCGATAAATGCAATATAATAATCTAATTCTAACCAACAACTGTTAAATGAACTTAATCAAGTTTCCGATGATTTGTTGTATTCGATATAACTTATATTTACCTATCTTCCATGGAAACATATTTATTTTGGATCTTACAATCTGATCTTTATGATAAAGAGCGTTTGACGTCATTCGTTTGTTAAGAGTGATTTTTTGTAATAATGGCTGAAAAAATCGTAAATAACTTTTTTCACTTCTCCACACAGGGAACCACATCAGAGAAAAGGGGAATACTAGGAAGAACATGAGGAAATTAGAATGGAAACCCTTAGAAGAGAGAAGAGCTTTTATCAAACTTAAAATCTTCTTCAAAGGCAGAGCTAAAGTAATTGATAATTCCAATGGAACAACTAGTATTGAATAAAAGTAGCACCAGGAGTGGCGGTCAATGTTATACCATACCTGCATCAAATATGACAGCCACTTACATTCTTTTTATCCCAGTTCTGTAGGCTGTGGAACTCACTGCCGGGTGCCATCAAGATTGCCACAAATGCAATCTCATTTAAAAAACAAATTGATACGACAGTTTTGAGATCTGCATATTGACGATTTTCTATTTTTATTTCCCCAGATATTTTACTGTTACCTGGGCCTGAATTTGGCCATTGCTTTTAACTTCTTTAATATCGAGTGCGACCCTTGTTGCCAAATTTGCTCCAGGGGCCAACAGTCTGAGTCGCACTATTTTATGTTATTTTATTTTACTTTTAACATGCGCGCTGGTGACCTATTCGTTTTCGAGTGAACCAGTATTTTAGGAAGAAGAAGAAGAGAAGAAGAAGAACATTCCTACAAATTTTCAGAAAGATCGGCCAAGTACTTTTTGAGATATTCCATAAAGAAGAAATACCGTTACAGGCCGTTACAGCCGTTAGTAACGGCTATAACGAGGTAAACTAAAACATCGGCATATCCGTGACCCATAATGAATGTAACTGCTCATTTTTTCAAAGATCGCCGAGTACTTTCTGAGATATTCCATAAAGAAGAAAAAACCGTTACAGGCCGTTATTACAGCCGTTAGTAACGGCTATAGCGGTAAACTAAAACATCGGGCATCATCCGTGGCCCATAATGAACATACCTACAAATTTTCAGAAAGACGGCCCAGTAGTTTTGTCTGGAGCGAGTGGAACACATTTTGACCACGGGACACACACACACACACACAACCACACACACACACACACACACACACACAGACAGCATTTCTTCGTTCCCATTCTAAAGTACTCCCTGTTCTATAAGAACTGGGAGTACAAAAATGATCGGACATAATGTTTTTCAGAGATTAAGGAAACAATATCACAGCACAGTAAAGGCTAGAACTGCTTTACATATATAAATTCAGTTACAGAGCAGCTCATGGCTGGGAATTTATGCGGCGGATATTTAATACTGAAATCGTTTGCTTTGCGATTCCCATGGCCAGACTCGAATGATCTGTGGAATTTGTTGGGAACCATTAGACATTTTACAACAAGAGTTATATATTCCTTAAGACCTCTGTCAACAAGGCAAATATGGGTAATATTGCGACAAGTATTTTAACCAATGATAATTACTCACAATAAGCTAATTATTCCATCTGAGAATATGAACATGATCAGAAATAGATTTACATTTGAAAAATTATTTTGGTGGGTGCGGCAAAAAGACATCATCTACACGACATTTCCAACTACTCACTTCACCGTGTAAAGTGTGCAACATATTGACTTATTAAGGTATTTATTTTGTTTTAATTTGTCACCTTCATTTAAGTTTCTAGATACAAGAAACGGTTTGAGCAGTTGGTTCATAAAAAAAGTCGATCTGCATGCTTTATTCAATGTGTCGGCTTACGTTCTGTTGAAAGTATGGTGGGACGACTCGAATTTACATGCAGCTGAGACATCGCGAAATATCGTGAAACGTTAAATCCCCCAACACATCGATCTGTCGGGCAAATCAAAGATCGCATTTTCGCGCCTCTCACCTATCTTTCTCACAGCATGGCGGTTCAATGAACGGGAAATGTAAAGTTTAACAACCACATTTACCATCAGTCCGTTGCATCATTCTCAAAGTGCAGTGTTGTTTTGTGTGTGCGTCTCCCCTCTCTCCCCTCTCTCTCTCTCTCTCTCTCTCTCTCCATTCTCGTGAATCATTTATATGCATATTCCAAACACTTGCTGTCACATTTAGCATTGACAACTGACAACATGAAGGCTTACTACATAGAACACTGATGCATGCACACACACACAAACACACACACACACACGCACACAAACACACACACACACGCACACACACACACACACACACGCACACACACACACACACACATGCATGCACGCGTGCACACACACGCGCGCGCACACACAACACACACACCACCACACACACACACACACACACACACACACACACACACCACACACACTCACACTGCACACACAGTTACATATAAACACCACATTACAGATTTCATGAACACACACACAGACTGATACATGTATATACTACACAGCACACACACACACACACACACTCTCTCTCACACAACACACAACCACACACACACACACAACACACACACACACCACACACACACACACTTAAGCACTAGACTCTATTACGATTTCACAATCTAAAATGATTTTCAGTGAATTGGCTTAAAATTGAAATGAACACACACACAACACACACACACACACACACACACACACACACACACACACACACACACCATGCACACGCTTACACACACACACACACACACACACACACACACACACACACACACACACACACACACACCGCACTAAGTACAAGCATACACACACACTCACACACACACACACACACACACACACACACACACACACACACACACACACACACACACACACACACACACACATTGAGCATACAATTCCAACCCACACCACTCTTTCCTCCCCAATTCCACTACCTTCACCAACTCCCCACTGCCATATTTGTGCAAGGATGTGGCACAACATTTCTCATTTGTGACTTCCTCACACAAAATCATGCTTTTCATCAAGATAAGTCACAGTTTTAAGACATTGAGACCTATCAATAGGAAGAGGAGATAAAGGGGTTATTTAACGTGTAAGTATACACAAGACACAACCTACTGTGCTCCCTACTCACAACAGTAATTCACTAATTGCTTAGTCATGGAGTTAATGTACATATGAGCATCCATACCAATGTAAACTGTCCATCAAGTAATAGTCTATGTGAACTGGGCAATATTGAAGACTGAGAGTAGTCCTATATGAACTTACCATGGGTATGGATGTTGGGCGGAGACAGAAACACAAAGCACACAAGAGAAGGACAGAATGAGATATTAAAAAAAAAAAAGTGATCAATGAAAGTCATGACTGAATGCTATTGCTATAGTGTTCTACTTGGGTCTTAAATCCTTCTCTAACATTTAAACAAAATCACAAATTAATAGGACTTTTTCTTTCTGGTGTTCACTAGGTCAGAGAGAGAAAAACACCAGCAGAGCCTGTCTAGGAATTCAAGAATGCTGCAATATGCCAATTTGTTTTTGATTCAAATGTCCTTGCTCATAGTCATTTTATAAAATGTTTTTGTTGCTGTTGTTATTGTTGTTTTTCAATTTCTCTGTCTTGAAAAAGGTTTGAATACTTAGTGGGTGACCAACTTCCTTTCTCTCGTTATGATAGTGAGTGTATTTTTTTTTGGTATTATCTGCTATTTAGTATGCTAGTTTCATATTATACATGTGAATTGGTATGTTTTGGCTGGCGTCATTGTCATTATTATTTTGGGGTGGGTTTTTAGTGTGACATGATGACAAAATTAACTCGGAACAGGTATCTGGGTGCAGTTGTTAGGATACAATTTGAAATATTTCTCGTTTTGTTTGATATCTGTTCCATGTCTTGCACTAGTCAATAGTAATTATTGTTTACATCAGTTTGTTTTTTTCCAAAGCTGCGGGATTCCTAAGGTGTTTATCAATTTCAGTTTTGTGATGACGCCACCAACCAGGGGATCCCTAAGGCTGTACAGATGCTGAGTCACTCAGATTGTGTTCACACACACACACACACGCAAGTACGCATGCACGCTTGCACACACTCACACAACCAAAAATTAGCAGTGACTTTTTATATTTTGTTCTGACAGGGTTCGTACGGTTTTTAAAGGTCGGTAAAAGTTTGTAAAAATCACCACCTCATTTTTAAGCCCTTAAAAAGTCAGTAAAAAACAGCATTCTAGTCAAGGTTTGTAAAAGTCTTTAATTTTCATCAACTGAGCAGCTATTTCATCTTCCCAGCTTATATTCTGCCGTCATCTGCAAACGAAATCAAACTGCTGCCGCAGATTCTTTTAAATTTTACAAAAAACTTGATTAAAAAAAAAAAAAATCGCGAATCGTTTCTGAACTTGACAGGTTTGAAACTGGCTTGGTAGCAGACGACGCAAGGGAGATAATTAACGAGGCCTAACGCTCTTGTCTGTTTGTGCACATCCGGGTATTCGATGTGAAGAAAAATGCCGGGCTCGTGCCTATTTAGAGCTTCTTGGCTCACAAAGCCGGAATTTTCTCAGTGGCTGAGGCGTGACCCTGCAAATCCAAGGCTGCATACTGCCACATCTGTGCAAAAACGATCAACGTTTCGTCAATGGGCGAGAAAGCTGTGATTGTTCACAGTCAAGGTAAGCATCGATTTTTTTTATGTGCGATCTTCTAGCTGAGGCAGTCCTGTCGCGGTCAAATTTGTTGCTCAGTCAAATCGGTTGCTGGCATACCAGTTTAGGCAAAAAATGACGTCATTTGATGCCACAACACACATCCGCCTACTCAGAAATGTGTGAGCAGGACTTGGCCTAACGGCCTTCGTTCATTTCGTCCTTCGTCCTCTCTCGGGCTTCGCCCTACTCTAATCCAAAGACCATCGATTCTGCTTTGGGTAGACTGGACACCTGGTGACGTCATTTTTTGCCTAAACTGGTATGCCAGCAACCGATTTGACTGAGCAACAAATTTGACCGCGACAACCCCCCCGTACAGTGAAACCGGGTCGGCTTCTATTTGCCACTAAACTTCAAGACGCTTTTGCTTCTCCGTCAGCATAGGGCTATTAGGCTAAAGGGTTAGTGTTAGGGTTCCTCTATCTATACTGAAAAAGGCAATTTTGAAAAAACAGAAAGAAGCGAGAAATTAGTGAGGGGGGGGGGGGGGGGGGGGGGGTGCCTCATCTAGACGATTGTCACTTTTTTTGCCGTTGACGCAATCTCAAATCTGGCAAACTTCCGCTACATGCAGATTCCGATTTCTCTCTCCAGCTCCACTTGTCTGGTTGCGCTCACTTGATTACACATGCTCATAAACAGCACACATGCTTTCTCTGTCTTTGTCTCTCTCTCTCTCTCTCTCTCTCTCTCTCTCTCTCTTTCTCCTCTCTTCTTCTCTCTCTCTCTCTCTCCCTCTCTCCCCCCCCTCTCTCTCTCTCTCTCTCTCTGTGAGTCTCTCTCTCAAAACACACTTGTTTCTGAGTAACTTTATCTATCTTTGCAAGTTTCTCTCACACTCTTTTCATCTCTGTGCCCCCCCTCCCCTCCATTCCACCACCTCCTCCTCTCTCAAATTCTGTCTTTACTAGGTGTTGCCATGCATATCATAACATAAAAAGTACTATAGACTATTTAAGCATTTGTCTTGATGGTCACACACACACACACACACACACACATGCACACAAAGCGCACGCGCACAACACCACACACACACACACACACACACATACACACGCATGCACGTATGCAGCACGCACACACACACACACACACACACACACACACACAAATATAAAGTTTCAGCATACCACAAGAACATGCATGTTATTTACAATTTCTTCTTTTAATATTGAACAGGCCAGAAGCACAAGAAGAATGTATCTGCAACACAAGCTTTGGCTCCCATCAGTAGCTACAGTGCTTCCTCTGGGGTGATGCCAGCGAGTTCATCCAGCACCCGGCCACAGGTATCAACGTCAACAGCTAACCCAACGACATTGTCTCCAGGGACTCTTCATGGACATGTACAAAAAAGTGACTCTCTGAAAGCAGAAATGCTGTGGACACTGAAACAGTGAAAAGCATTGATAGTCATTACAGCATGAAATCAAGTAGTGACATCGGGGATGTGTTTGCTGCTATGTTTCCTGATAGTGCGATAGCTCAGTCATTTCAATGTGCGGAAAGCAAAACACATACCTCTACACATTTGGACTTTCCCCATACTTCAAAAAACAACTGAAAGACCAGATCAAACAGCAGACTGAGTATGTTCTTCTGTTTGACGAGACACTAAACCAGCATCTTCAAGAGAAGCAGATGGATATATATATCCGCATATGGGAGAAAGAGCATGTCAGGACTGCCTTCTTGAGCTCCAAGTTTCTTGGCCATGCCACTGCTGAGGACATAAAAGGTGCACTTGGTCCAGTTATCAGGAAGTTGGGCCATTCCCGTCTCCTACAGATATCTATGGATGGTCCAAACGTCAACAAAAAAGTCCACAGACTACTACAGGAGGAGGTTGAAACCTCCACTGGAAACAAAAAGATCCTGGTGCGTGTGTCATGCCGCATGGGCCTTGAAATTTTGTGAAAGGGTCTTTAAAAAGTATTTAAAAAGTTTGTAATTTTAAAGAGAAAAATGAGTAAGAACCCTGTTCTGGAAACCGGAAAAAATATATATACCTATTGTGACAAAGCTAAAAGGGAATCATTTTTCAGTTCAGCTTCCTTTCTATACTCTTTATTATCAACTTTTATTATCATTTTTTTTCTCCAGGGCCACCATGTGTTTTCACAGAAAGAATACATCCTAAAATAAATGATTAAACAAATTTTTATAAAAACCAAACCAAACCAAAAACACCACCCCACCTATATGAGCCACACATCTGCTCACAGTGCATACATATCCAAATGTCAACGTTTTCGTTTTCAGTTTGATGTGTTATTATTTGAATCATTCCTTTTGTGTTTTGCAGAATATTCAATTCAACAAAATCAGGTTAAATGGTCCCATTTAAGTCTCTTTTGTTAATTTTCAGATATAGAAATGTTTGAGGAAGGCCGCATTTTAATCAGTGAAAAACAAAGTAAATCATGGCTTATATAAAAACAACAAGAATCTTATACAGCAAGCGACCAAATGTTAAAAATCATTATGCTTAGTGTGCATTCAGGGGAATTCACTAGGTATTTCTTTCAATTTTGTTTCAATTATTTGATACAGGGACACTTTAACTTTTTATGCAGTTATAGGAGAACTTTTGTTGTTGTTGTTTTATAACTGACTGGAGATTTTGAATTCACTTCAAAGGTATGCAAACAGTATGGTTTATGACAGATGACCTTTGCCATGGGAGCTAACTCTTCCCTTTAATGACATACTTTTAGAGCAAACAGGTTATCACTCCTCTTTGATGGCCGTTCCTGACTAAATGGTGTAGCACTTTATCTATTCAGATTTCTTGTGAGAGAACAATGCACTTACCCAATCGATGACCAAACCGCTTAGTATTACGCAGGAATCCTGTGGGGAGATTTCCACTAAACTTGTTTCAATTTTCTCTCGGGGCACTGGAAATTGCGAGCAATTAGTTCAGCCATGACATTTGAAACAATGCTACATTTTGTAGGCCAGAACTTAACAGTGGCCTGATTCAATCCACTGTTTTTTCCAGGAATTATTTTTTTCATGAACTGCTATACTTGAATCATGCCTTGAAAAGCTTTTTATCCTGCCACAGTATACATTTCTTTACTCTGTGTTACAGGCATGCCCTACATGACAGAAAGGCAGGTATGGAAATTCCACTTCACGTGTCCACTGTTGACAGCTCTCGCAGGACTCCAGCCAAGACCAGAATCATGACAGGGACCACTGCAGCAAGCACTTTACAGACAAGTTCCGTCATGAATGTCCTACCTTCCACATCCTTCTTAGACCAGTCTTCCAACTTGATAACGGAGGTACTGCCCTCTGGAGGGTTCACGCTTGTCAGCTTGGACCTGAACCCGTTGCACCTTGACCCGACCTCACAGCAACAGGTCGAAGATGCGAGGACGGAGGAAGCAGATGACCTCAATGACGGCGTCAACCTGGTGGTCAAGGGGTCGTGGTGGTGGTGCAAGGATTGCAACATGAAGCAGAAGTTTGGCGCGGGGGAAAGCATCGAAGATCACCTTCGCCGCAAACACAGCATCAACGACAAGACAGAAAAGACGGTGAATCAAGAACTGTTGAAAAATTCTCACAGCAATCCGTGCAGACAAGCACCTGTAAAAGAGGGAGCCAGTTCCGACGTCATCTCCTCTGTGTTCACCATTCCTTCGGACTCTGTGTCTGTTCAGGACCAAGACGTCGAAACCTTCATCGTCATCGATGGCACGACAACGGTGCAGGTCATAACAAAACAAACAGATGACAACACGGTTCTCTTGACGCCTCTTACTGAGGAAAACAAACCTGCACTTACACCCCAGCACTCTTCAGAGGCTTCGCCCAGCTCAGGGCCATCCAATCCAGCCTCAGCTGATGCTGGTCCTGCTGTGAAACCTTTGGTGCAGATGGACCCTGTTCCTGTGAAACCTTTGGTGCAGATGGACCCTATTCCTGTCCTCTTTGTTTTGGGCCGCTCACAGACACACAGCCCCCTTCCTCACATCCAACACCAACTTCCTCGCAGACAGAGAGGTGGGACAAGCAGCCCGGATGTTCCGGTGCCAAAGTCACAGAGATTTGTTCGTCCAGTGTTATGTCTCCCCAGCCATGTTGGGAAGGTGGCAGGGCAAACTGCATCTTGACGAAGCCAGCAGGAGATGGTGAGAGTGGCAGAAATGAAACCCAGTCTGGCGTCAGCCTGGCAGTCGATAGAAATAAAGCCCAGACTAATATTAGTCTTGATACTGCTACAAATAAACCCCAGGCAGATTTTGATTTTGACACCAGTAGGAATAAAACCCAGACTGATGTCAATTTCGATACTGCCAGAAATAACGCCCAGACTGGCGTCAATTTTGATACTGCCAGAAATAATGCCCAGATGACGTCAATTTTGATACTGCCAGAAATAACACCCAGACTGACGTCAATTTGATACTGCCAGAAATAAAACCCAAACTAATGCCAGTTCTGATGGTGCCAAAAGAAATCATCCTCCAGGTGATGTCAGACAACTGGCTGGAGAAGGTGCCAGAGGTAAGATGATGCCAGCAAAGCCAGCTCAGTCAAACACTCCATCATGTAGCATCATGACCAGGAAGAAATTTCGCCTCAAAAGGGAAGAGAATGCTGGGCGTACATTGCTGAAAGACTGTAAGGTTCGTCTAACCAGGCTGTCTTCAGATGAATTAGATCAACTTCACCATAAACTAGAAGATCTTTCTTCAAAAGAAAATCAGAAGTAGCATTACCTGTCAAGCATGCAAAGCAGACGAAAACAGCAAAAAAGGCTGTTGCATTGATATCATGCAGTTCACTGAAAAACTCAGCAAAGAATAATGCCTGTAGGGCCCACGATGCACAATGCCGTTACAACACAAAGAGAGAAATATTCAGTGCAAATAGCCAGTCAGCTGTTCACACTGGAAAACATCACACGTCTTTCAGCATAAAAACAAGAACATTTTGCGGACGCAAAATCAGAAAACCAGCGCGATACCTCACAGGATCAGAGAATGAAGAAGAAGAACAGGAAGAAGAGCAAAAGCCTGATCAGCAACTACTGATGAGTCTGCCAGCTGCAAGTTCACGTGGAAACAGCTCGCACCTTAGGGAAAACAGGCAGAGGAATCCTGGCAGGTGCCCTAAGAAACGAGAAAGTTCTCCAGATACAGATCACAGCGAGCCTGAAGTGCCAAATGCAGGTGCTTCCACCAAGAACAGTTCTAAAAAACCAAAGGATGAAACCTACTCCTGCCAGGACTGTGGGCGCAAGTTCAGGTCGGAGAAAAAATGGAAAAGCACAGAAAGCTCTATGCGGGACAGACGATGCAGCGTTGTTCTCAGTGTGGCTTGGCTCTGCATAACCAGGACCTGCTCAACGTCCACAGGTATCACGTCCACTCCACCAAAGAGTCAACGTCTTGCCTGACCTGTGGTAGAGTTCTGGGCTCAAAGAGGAACCTGCTGAACCACCTGTTGACTCACCCCAACATGGAAGGTCAGACTGTGGCCAACCTCATCAGGGATTCCTGTGCTGTGCATGACTGCAGCGTTTGTGATGAACCCATCATCATAGGTGAAGGTCGAGTGGAGAGGCATTACCTCATGCATGAAAAGCCGAACATGTGTGTTTGTCAGAAATGTGGACAGTCTTTTCGTCACAAGAAAGAACTTTACAGCCACCTCAGAACTCATGGAAACCTCACTGACATCGGGCAGCAGTGGTCTGCTGCTGAGGACAGAAAAGAAGGATGCACAATCGGCAACATATCGGCTAGCCCTGAGCCTGTGACGTTTTCAGAAAATACTGATCAGAATGTCGCCCAAAATACAGATGAAAGAGTGATCGCTGACTCTGTCAAACAAATCATGAAGTTTGAGGAAAGCAGCTCCCAAATTTTAGAAAATGAGATGTCACTGACACTTTCAGCTAGTAAGACTGAAGAAACTAAGGTAAAAGGGCAGCAGAAGTTGCAGAACACCAAGCCACTGATTTGCTGTGAACTGTGTAAAAAACAGTTCAGTGCAAAGAAGTTACTGTACCAACATTTGAAAAGCCATGGCTTGAAGTATCTGATTTGGCTGACAATGAAGACAGCGCATTAGGAAGGGAACGGGAACTGTAGCTGAGCCTATTGATCTCAAGGCAGGAGTCCCTTTTGGGATTCCGTGTGGTCTTGTTAAACTTGAGAGCCAGGAAAAAGATGATAATTTCCTGAGGAAAAGCTTCACAACGACAGCCCAGGGTCTGGTGGTCCCCAGCCAGATGCGCTACAGCTGTGCACTGTGTGAGAGACAGTTTGAGTCTGAGAGCAAGGCTAGGCGTCACATCGCACGGTTCAGCGGTCAGCAAAACATCCTCCAGTGCAACCTGTGTTCTGGCAAGTTCCATAACATGGACCTGTTCAACGTGCACTACGTGTACATCCACCAGTCGGCAGGAGCTGCGACCTGCTTGACCTGCAAAACGGACTTTAACAACAAAGGAGACTTCATCACTCACCTTGGAAATAGTCCACTAGCTCACCCTCAGTCTCACAAAATGGGATTTGCATTATTCATCCAGGACGCCTGTGGAAGGATCACATGCACTGTGTGCCAGAAGAGCATGTGGAACTACCCCATGAATGTTGCCAACCATTCCAGAAAGCACAGAAACCTCCGGTGCCCCATCTGCCAGCAGGAAATGCCACACAAGTACGCTTTATTCATACACCTGCAAATTCACTCCTACTCGAGGAGCCTCAGCCTCGACAGCAAACTGTCAGAGAAGGAACGTCAGCAGAATGAGCAGATGGAAAAACTGCACCGGATCGTGTCTGAAGTGGAGAGCAGCTCATTCGTTGAAAGCAACGGAAAGTTCTTTTGCTCCTTCTGTGAAGGTGAAGTTCTGTGCACGCGCAGGAACATCCATCAGCATCTGGACCTCCATGCCAGAAAACTTCTGCACAGCATCCGAGAAGGACGCTACTTTTGCCCAGACTGCGGCGAGGATATGGCCGTCTCTGACCAGACCATAACACATCACCTCAGCGCCCACGGCCACTTGCAAGTTGCCTTCACCTGCATCTTCTGCTCCCAGACGTTCAGCTCGTTCGAGGAGTTCAAAGGTCACGAGTCGAAGAAGCACTGGCTGAACCTGTACTTTGAGAAGAACATGTGTGAGGTGTGTGGGAAGGAGTTTGTGAGTCGGCAGCAGTTCCAGAAACACGTCAAGCTTCACGAAGAAAAGCAGGGCTGTTCTCCTGCTCCCACTGTAAGCAGACCTTCCGTTTTGAGGTGAGACCTGACTTTCATTGAATCAGAAAAAAAGCAATGTTAAGGAATGCCCAGCTGATCGATGTGGTTTTGGCCATGAATAAAATCATCAACATCATCATCATTGCTATTATCTTGATTTTCTCCACAATTTTTGTCATCGTCATCATAATTATTATTGATATTGTTGTTATTAGTGTTACATATCAATAATAACTATGTTATCTTCTGGACATTCCTTCCTCACAAATAATCAAATGCATATATGTGCACACACACACACACACACACACACACACACACACACACACACACACACACACACACACACACACGCATGCGCATGCGAATGCTGCACATGCTAAATACGCAAACACACATGGACACACAAACACATACACACACAGATGCATGCACACACGCAGATGCACACACACACATGTGCATGCTTGCACACACACCCAAACACACACACACACACGTGTGTATGTGCACAGCCCACACATGCATACAGGCACACACATGCACATGCACACACAGATGCAAACACACACACACACACACACACACACACACACACACACACACACACACACACACACTATCACACACACATGCAGACATCACGCATGCTTTAACACACACAGATACACACATGTATGCATGTGAGCCCATATGTACTGGCATACATGCTTATCTGTATGCACATGTGTGCACATGTATGCACACATGAGCATGCTCACGCAAGCCTACAGATCACACATGCATACATATGCACACACCACATAATATATATATATATATATACTGGCATACATGCATGGTCCAGGGCCCACCCACACATGCACTTATACAAACAACATATGCACAGACTCCCAAACGCACACATGTAATAGATGTGGACAATGTTGGGTAGGTACCCAAGGTCTGACCAGCACTTTGGGCTAGTAATGCGTACCTGTGTCGGACGTCTGCTAAGTTTATCCCTGAGACCCATGTCTTAAATCCTTTCATCTTAGTCATTAATTCATTGATCCATCAGCAGGCTAAACCCTGCAAGTGTGGTCTTGACACTTACCAGATGTGGTGTAGCGTTTTAAAGGCTAGTCCACATGCAGTGACAACTCCTTCATGAAACTGAGACTGAAACTTGAATAGAACCAATCACCCCCACCCTCCCACTTCCTCCACCCTCATTCCTTACCCCCCACCTCTCTTGCCCCCTCTCCCTCCTCCCTCCCCCTGCCCGCTCCTATCCACCCCACCCCAAAAATCTTGAGCTTTATATCGCACATAAGAAAAAAGTAGCAAAATAAGAAAGAAAGAAAAAAAAGGCAAGTGCTTTTTTTGTTGTTTGTATTTTCTCTGTGTGTGTGTTTTTACTGTTGGTATTTTCTGTGTTGCTCAGCTAGTTTTTAAAGGTGGTCTTGTAAACTATACATCAGATTGAATGAAAGCATAAGTTGCTTCAGTTAAATGTGTTGATTAATGCATTCATCCTGTATTACTTAATTGAATATATATTAAAAAAAGTTTGAAGTAGAAGGGCATCTAGGAGTCATGGCTTGGGGTGTAAGGAGTTCAGGGCTGAACTTGTCGGGGGGGGGGGGGGGGGGGGGGGGGGGGGGGGGGGGGGCAGGGAGGGGGGAAAGGGGGGTGTTTCTTCATTGAAGACCTGCTGTCAAGCTCTCCTGGAGTTTCTTCCTACCCGATATTTTCTTCTCACCAGAGCAAGCTCCAGAAGCACATGGTGAAGCACAACAAGGCTTCCTATGCCTGCCAGTACTGCGGCAAACTGTACATGACCAAAATCAGCCTGCATCGACATGAACAGGTGGGTGGATTGTTGCTGAATGTGTGTGTGTGTGTGTGTGTGTGTGTGTGTGTGTGTGTGTGTGTGTGTGTGGGTGTGTTTTGACTCACACATACACACACACACACACACACACTCTCTCTCTCTCTCTCTCTCTGTCACACACACACACACACACACATACTAACATACACACACACACACACACACACACACACACACACACACACACACACACACACACACACACTAACACTAACATGCACACACACACACACACACACACACACACACACACACACACACACACACACACACACACACATACACACACACACACAGTCTCTCATATATACATATAAATTTGTTCAGAACTGCACAAGTGGAGACACTTCCCTCCTACAGAGTGAAGACAGTGATGTTTGGTGGAGCCTGTTTTGATCGAACATGTGCAGGACACCACCTGGCCAATCCCTTACTGATAACAATTGATGAGTTGATCTGTAAGGCTTAGATGGTGTCCCCTTCTAGAGGCTAATCACCACCATGCCTGCCAATCCTCAAGAATCTGCTGACAGGAAAGCCTTTGACAGGAAATCACCAAAGGCATTGATGTGGAAAAAAGATCAAAACAGTTCATTAACAGAGTATGACACCAAGAGCCTCTGAATTTACATGCATATTTTCCTGTCTTTGTTTTTTTTTTGTTTTTTTTGTAGTGACGATTATTGAAATAGTTTTGCTTTCCATCAGGTGGTCCACATCGGCATCAAAGACTTCAAGCACAAGTGCAAACTGTGCGATGCCCAGTTCATCAACGCCACACACCTGAGGGACCACGTGACCAACAAACACACCTCCGGCGCCAGCTACAGGTGTGCACAGTGCGGCATGGGCTTCCAGTACCTGTCCACCTTTGCCAGGCATAAACGGGTTGTGCATGGCGGGGACACCCCCTACGTGTGTCAGGTGTGTACAGACAGGTGCAAAGGGTAAACAAAGAAGGTGTGTAACTTATTGCTCTTGTAGTGAAACAGCTGAATGCTGCTAGAGATACTGTTTTGCCTGACTTAGTTGGAAGAGTGGGCTAGATGGCGCTACTCTGACTTAGTTGGAAGAGTGGGCTAGATGGCGCTACTCTGACTTAGTTGGAAGAGTGGGCTAGATGGCGCTACTCTGACTTAGTTGGAAGAGTGGGCTAGATGGCGCTACTCTGACTTAGTTGGAAGAGTGGGCTAGATGGCGCTACTCTGACTTAGTTGGAAGAGTGGGCTAGATGGCGCTACTCTGACTTAGTTGGAAGAGTGGGCTAGATGGCGCTACTCTGACTTAGTTGGAAGAGTGGGCTAGATGGCGCTACTCTGACTTAGTTGGAAGAGTGGGCTAGATGGTGCTACTCTGACTTAGTTGGAAGAGTGGGCTAGATGGCGCTACTCTATCCACAAAGGTGCCAATTCATGTGAAGAAAAAGAGGACAGCTGCAGCACAAAAAAGAGACAGGCAAGGAAAGCTCGTGCCAGTAAGCAAGAGCAGGTCTGTCACCTGTATATGTGTCAGATGGTACCGGCAGGTGCAAAGAGTAAACAAGGAAAGTGTAACTTATTGCTGTCATAGTGAAACAACTAAATGTTGGTAGAGATATTGTTTTGACTGCCTTTTAAAACTGAAGTATAAAAAATCATCACATATATATATATATATGAAAATCTCACCAATAATACAATGCAGAGTTACTGTCAGTGAACAAAGATGAAACTTTTGCTCTCATAGTGAAACAGCTGTGTGCTGCTTGAGTTCATTTTGTCTGCATTAATCATATGATCAAAACCCAACACATACATATACGAAAATTTCAGCATTGGTTCAACTCAGAATTACTGCCAAAGAACAAAGGAGGAAGGAGATGGGTATGAAAACTTCTCAAGTGCTGTGTGCTGTTACAAAAGCTTCTGTTGCCTTCATCTCTTTGTACATTCGGTATTCAATGAACGTTCAATCAGGAAAGGTTTTTTTTGTTTGTTTTTTGTTGTTGTTGTTTGTTTGTTTTTTGCCGCTCATTCCGACACCCCGTCCACAGCCACAGCTCGGACGGTCCCCGCCGCAGCCCCGGCACCGGCAATCCACAGGGAGCAGTCAATGTCAAGTCATCAAGAGGCAATCCACCGGAGGAGACACTGCACTGCTGCCGAGTCACTTCGGTGGTGTTCAGTGGCACCTGTTCTGATCTAACATACGCAGGACACCACCTACTAACCCCCTACTGACGACAATAATTGCTTAGTCGCGGAGCTGGTGTAAGTGAGCTGTCCCTCCGGAGGGCGCCACCACGTCCGTCCAACGACAGCCCCCATGGACTCGCCGATACCAGTGACCCCGACGGAACCAAACCAAGGCCACAGACGTGGAGAGGACATTGAAATTGAGGTCACCATGAGAGCAGGGCATGAAGGGCCACAGAACTTGAGACTTTTTTTTTATGTTGATCAATGAGAATGAGGATGATTAAGATGATGCTATGGATTTCCATTTCGGTCTGGGACTACATGACAGGGCTGTACTCTACGCTTCCTTTCATAACATATCCTGGCATCAACCAGGCCTGAGGAAAACAGACACCTGCAGTGTTGGTCAGGAAATTTGAGCAACACTCTGAGAAACGCATCCATTAAGTGGATGAAACTTGACTGTGTGGTCCCAGTCTTCCCAATTAAGTCTGCAGCAAACTCAACTCTGGGTAGGAGCCGGTCAGGGCAGAAAAACCCACATGACTCTGATGGGATTCGAACCCACGACCTCCCAGCCGGGAGGCCGCGACACTAACCACTTCGCCACAGCGGCTGGTAATCAGGAAAGGTTTGACAAAACATGCTTATCAATACTGTTCACTTTTATCGTTGTTACGTGGAGGACACGGATAGTGATGACTCGTCTCTCTGAAATGAACACATTGATGACGAAAGTCATTGTCTTCTTTTCTCGTGACATTGGTGTGTGTGTGTGTATGTGTGTGTGTGGATGAATGTTTCATTTCCGACTGTCATATTACCATGGTCCTGTCCAGGAGTGTGGGGAGAAGTTCCCCAGAAGAAGCACCTGCAGCGCCACTCCATCACCCACACAGGCATCAACCCCTTCCAGTGCCCCGCCTGCCCCAAGTCCTTCAGCCTGGAGCGGACCCTGAAGGAGCACTTCGACTTCTGCCACCAGGGCATCCAGAGGTTTGTCTGCCCCTACTGCGGCAGCAAGTTCCCCCGGAACCGCAGCCTGAAGCGCCACCTGGAGACGTGCCGGATGTCAGGCCTGCAGGCGGAGTCGGGGCCTGTCTACAGCAAGGTGCCCTTAGAGGTCCATGGAGGGGCGGCTCAACCACCTGCAGGTATGCTGGTCCTTCTGGTGAACACTTCATGAACACCTCCCTTTCATTGGAGACTTAGAGAGAAAAAAATTGTCTCTGTGTATAGTTAGTGTGCCTCGCTGTAGAGTTCTCCTTGGAGACCTACTAGCCTGACTGCTGGTCTTTCTAATGATCACCTCATGCTTCAAGGCTCCTTTAGGCTCCCTTGCTCTGGAGACGTTGAAAAAGAATTGTCTTCATGCATAGTTAGTGTGCCTCACTGTATGAAAAAAGTCTTTGTGCATAGTTAGTGTGCCTCACTGTATAAAAAAGTCTTTGTGTATGGTTAGTGTGCCTCACTGTATAAAACACATGTCTTCGTGTATAGTTAATGTGCCTCACTGTATAAAAAAAAAGTCTTCATGTATGGTTAGTGTGCCTCACTGTAGAGCTGTCCTCTGAGACCTATTAACCTAACTGCTGGTCCTTCTAATTAACACCTCATGCTTCAAGGCTCCCTTCCTCTCGAGACTTAAAAGATGTCTTTGTGTATCGTTAGTGTGCCTCACTGAATATAAAAAAATGTCTGTATGTATAGTTAGTGTGTCTCACTGTATAAACATTTTTTTCTTTATGTGTGATTACAAAATTAGTGTGCCTCACTGTATGAAAAAATTGTCTTTAAATGTTGTTAGTGTGCCTCACTGTATGAAAAAATTGTCTTTAAATGTTGTTAGTGTGCCTCACTGTATGAAAAGATTGTCTTTAAATGTTGTTAGTGTGCCTCACTGTATGACAAAAATTGTCTTTAAATGTTGTTAGTGTGCCTCACTGTATGAAAAGATTGTCTTTAAATGTTGTTAGTGTGCCTCACTGTATGAAAAAAAATCTTTGTGTTTTGTTAGTGTGCATCACCGAATAAACAAAAAATGTCTTTATGTATAGTTAGTGTGCCTTACTGTATGAAAAAAGTTTTTGTATATAGTTAGTGTGTCTCACTACTTTAAAAAATGTCTTTGTGTATAGTTAGAGTGTCTTTCTGTATTAAAAAGAAAAGTCTTTATGTATAGTTAGTGTAGAGCTCCCTTCTGAGACCTATTCACGTAAGTTTATTAGCATGTCTTGTAATGTGTCATAATGATGCAATGCATATTGTCAACAAAAAGAAGGGAAAGAAAATGAGAAAAAAAAGGGAAATATCTAAACAATAATTTTTTGATTGGTAATTGTACCTTTGTTGTTTGTCAGAGTCGAGTGCTTCGACCCATGAGCGAAAACCCTGACTCCTGTTTGCGGAATCTCATCTCAGTCAGTCTGCAGCTTTGACAACTGTGACATGAAAGTTGAAACCAAAAGAAAAAAGAATTACACACACACACACACACAGACACAAAACCGTAAGAGAACATGAATTTCTCTCACAGTATCCCAGTGACCCAGTCAAACGTATGTCTGGGGAAAATGTGTGATCTCTGCAGCTTCTGTAACTGACAGTGTAGGATTCAACTGAGAACTCGTGCAAATTCCGCAGTGTTTGCCCGCCCATAGCAGAACGTCTGCTTTTGAAATCAATAGTTTTATTTCTGTGGAAGAGTACAGAAACAGCATTTTGAGTTGAAACAGATCTGCACTCTCATAGTTCCCACCTATTGAACAGTGATGTAGATTTCCATCGGTCTCCGGTCATTGACCGATAAAAATGTAAAATGACCGATCGGCTCGACCTCCATCCGGTCAAATGTCCGATCCTAATACAAGTGAAGCGGTCGCATGTCCTATCGTTTTCGCGAGGTCGCGGACAAGTCTACAGCCGTTTTGTTGTGCAGAGGCGTGCGAGACTGAGTAGCGTTGAAAGGCAGAGCCAAGCGCATCGCGTGTTCGGGAAAATTTGCACAGCTCTGAGGCTGACGCACCGACTGAAGCGCGATGCGATAGGCGAGAGGAGCACAGACTTAGAATTCAGCAAGAGCGAGTAACTCTTGTTGAATTTCCGGCCTGCGCGCGGTTTGTTTTCCTTCACATCCGACAGTGGTAAAAACGTGTGCATCACGCCATCAGTCTTCATCATGCCACCAAAGCAAGAAAAAGAGACAGTTGTTTCGCAACAATGATGCTGAATGAGTAATTTCTGTTGTCGTTTGCAGCTCGCAACAATGGACATTAACATTTAGTCATGAACATTTCCATTTATTTTACAACTTTCACTAAGCTTTGCCCTGATTCTAGTCATCAACATAATTGTGTTGATTTTATTTGTTTTTGTATTTTTTTTAATACTTTTCTCCAGTTCTAGTCGGCGGACCTTGAGTTAATAAAATACATTTATCACAATGAATCCTGTTCCGAGTCTGGTGTCCTATTATTTTGGTTACTCCAGGACACTGTGTCCTATTGACATTTAATCTCTAGGACACAGTGTCCTATAGGGTGATTAAAAAATCTACATCACTGATTGAAGGCCTTCACTCCTGACAGTTTTCTGCATAGTGGACATGTGTATGGTTAATTTAAAAGAAAATCGTATGTATTTTAGAAGCCGGACATTTTAACATTACAAATATTATTGTTGTATTCCTCCATATCAAAATATGAAATTTTAAAGGATTCACTTTGGCATCGCTTCATGTGTATGTGTGTGACAAAAAAAATTATCCGCTATGCCACCAGAGTGATAAATACATTCACAGTTATTACGCTAGCAAAGAATGTTTGGAACAAGCGAGTGAGCCAAGCAGAACTGGTAGCCTGGTCATGGCGGCCGTGTGAGAACCAACTGTTACAAATGCTACAGTCCACATTCCCAGTGTCAGCACCAGGTGAAACATACATTCACTTTGTCACAGCGATCCACACATATATGCGATTCGTTCATATCTGCATGTCGGCACCTCTCGCTGTCAGTGGTGTCGCATGCATATCTGCACGCTAAGTTTTGACTGAAAGCGAGACTTCCCAATCACAATGCACTCCCCCTTATTTTTTCTTATAATTTTGAGTTTATTATTTAAGACTTTAGGATGGATAAGAATAATTTTTCTGATCTTCTACATTCATTAAACATGGTGGTGTGAATGTTTTGCAGGACTGGTGGTGATTCAGCAAGTGTAGCAGTGATGGTACTGGTTTACAGGTCAGTGTGCCCCTGTATGTGTCCACGTTTCTTTTAATCTGTGTCAGTTTCCCTTTCATCTGTTCTGGAGTCGTTTGTGTGCATTCTCATTAATGCGTCATTTATTGTTTTTGTTTGTTTTTGTTTTTGATTGTCTGTCTTGTTCAGTTTCACTTCTGTTTCTGTGTCGTTGTTATTTCATTGTTAATTGTTATTGCGTTTTGTCTTGGAATTTGTTTGTTTTGTCTGGCGGAATAATCATAATTTCTCCGCCTGCAGTCACCTCACTTTTAAAACTGATATTGTAATTTAGTTTGTTTGCTTTTGTTGTTTTGATTTGCTTGCTTGCTTCAGTTTATTTTGTTTGTTTGATGTCTGATCTTCTGCACCTTGTCAGTGGCATCACACCAGTGCCACTGCTTCTGGCTCCACCATACACAGTTACACCCACGCTAAAGGCTGCGACAGCCTCAACACCTCAACACAGGCAGTCCACAGGCCACTGCTCCTGGCTTCACCATACACAGTTACACCCACGCTAAAGGCTGCGACAGCCTCAACACCTCAACACAGGCAGTCCACAGGCCACTGCTTCTGGCTCCACCATACACAGTTACACCCACGCTAAAGGCTGCGACAGCCTCAACACCTCAACACAGGCAGTCCACAGGCCACTGCTTCTGGCTCCACCATACACAGTTACACCCACGTTAAAGGCTGCGACAGCCTCAACACCTCAACACAGGCTGTCCACAGGCCACTCCTTCTGGCTCCACCATACACAGTTACACCCACGTTAAAGGCTGCGACAGCCGACAGCCTCAACACCTCAACAGCCTCAACACAGGCAGTCCACAGGCCTGGGAGATGCAAAACCTGCAGTGTTGGTCAAAAAAGAGCTCGAACAACACATTCAGAGACGCATCCATAAAGTGGACGAAACTCATCTTTGTGGCTCTGCTCTTCTCATTTGAGCTCATAGCGAATCCAGTGATTCTGGGTAGACAGGCTGGCTTGGGCTGAAAACCTCACACCTAAGTGACTCCAACTGGACTCGAACCCATGATCTCTCTAACCGCAGGCTGCGATGCTAACCACTCTACCACTGTGGCTGGTCTCTCAGTTTCCCAAATAACTGCCTCTGAAGGGACTGGAAAGTATGACCTCCCACACTACAGCATGTGGTGCTAACCGCTCGACCACAGCTAATGGTGTTTCAGTTTCTTTTGTTTGCATGTCTCGCAGCTTCTGCTTTGTATGTTTCCCCAGCTTTTCTTTTAAGACGCTTCCCATATGTTTTGTTGGGGATTAATGTACTGGGGGAAAAATGTACAAAATGGAAGGAACTTTGAAAGGCACTGACCTGTGTCAGTTTTGGTGTGAAACATCTTCAGGTGACAGGAATGATTCCAAGAAATGTTGCT
>CM031612.1:67627394-67629894 GCA_018398815.1 Conus ventricosus | reverse complement strand
ACACGGGAGCAAGAGTTACCGTACTTGCTTCTTATTTATGATGCACTGTTCCCTGCTTCATTTCGGAATTCTTTTCAAATCAGTGTTTTGCTCCACACTCACTCGCCCTCGCTTCCTCTCGTTACACCCTTCCATCTCCTCTTTTTGTCCCCACCCCCACCCCCACCCCTCCATTCTTTCCCCCAATAGGCACAACGGTCCTGTACCCCTATGCTCTCTGTGCGTGTGTTTGTGACCCACAGCAGTCGAAGGCGTCTCTAATGCATACAGACTAAAGATTGATCAAAGGGAAACAACACTGTAGGATATTTTGTAAAAGTAAGCTGTTCAAAGTTGTTTCCCTTCTTACTGAACGCCGCATTGGAGTTCCAGATCTTTATTTTTGTGGGAATCCCTCTTCCTTTCTCACCAACACGGATTCCAAATTTTAAAGACATTAATGTTATATGTTATATTTGTGCCTCAAGTCAACGGGAAAAAAAATCATCACACCTAAACAAAACAAGTAACAAACAAAACGAATCAACACACACACACACACACACACACACACACACACACACAATTTATGCGCACGCAAGAACACGTACAAAAACTGGCGGGCTCGGGTGGGACGTGACGGGAGATAACTTCCGCAAATATTTCCTTGTAGGTCATGTTAGAGTTGTGTACCTTGCTTCAATGACGGGCATTGTGAAGGTTCTGGATTTGCTTGCCACGATTCCATTCGGTTACCGTTCCTTTCTTTTCTTCCTTCCTTCCTTCCTTTCTTTCTCCTCCTCCTCCTCCTCCTCTTCCTCCTCCTCCTCCTCCTCTTCTTATTCTTGTTATTGTTGTTGTTGTTGTTGTTCTTCTTCTTCTTCTTCTTCTTTTTCTTCTTCTTCTTCTTCTTCTTCTTCTTCTTCTTCTTTCTTTCTTCCTTTCTTTCTTATTTTTTTCTTTTTCGTTTTTTTTTCTTCATGTTAAATCCAAGTAAGCTTAACTCGTTCGCTCATGAATATGAACCAGCCACAATTATTTCTTGCGTCTTCTTCTCACTTGAGGAGAACGACAGTTATGGTGCTAAATACATGTCATGTCTACCAGACCTGTCGGAGACATATAGACTTCCATAGCTCTGGTGCTTGTGTGCATCAGAGAAATTTCTCTGATGCATTTCTCTGGCCTGCACGCAACTGATGCCCACGCTTGTGTGTGTGTGCGTGCGTGCGTGCGTGCGTGCGTGCGTGCGTGCGTGTGTGTGTGTGTGTGTGTGTGTGTGTGTGTGTGTGTGTGTGTGTGTGTGTGAGAGAGAGAGAGAGAGAGAGAGAGAGAGAGAGAGAGTGAGTGTGTGTATGTGTGTGTGTGTGCGTGTGCGTGCGTGCATGCGCGTGCGCGTGCGTGCGTGTGCATGCATGCGTGCACGCACGCACGCACGCACACACACACACACACACACACACACACACACACACACACACACACACACACACACACACACACACTGAACATGTGTACACAAATGCAACTACAATTGTGTGCACATAGTGTCTGTATTCTCGTTTCTCCGCAAATCTCGTACTAATTACGTCGACAGCTTCTACCATAATTATGCGCCCCCACCCCCTCCCCCGCACCCCCCACACACTCCAGTTTGTGTGTGTGTGTGTGTGTGTGTGTGTGTGTGTGTGTGTGTGTGTGTGTGAGTAAGCTTACACTGAGACAGCAACAGCTGCGTTTACCTTTTACTGACTGTCTGAAAGAATGTCGTATTAACCTTCACACACACACACACACACACACACACACACACACACACACCACACACACACAACACACGTACGCACACACACACACACACACACACACACACACACACACACACACACACACACACACACACAACACACGTACGCACACACACACACACACACACACACACACACACACACACACACACACACACACACACACACACACACGCAAACACAACACAACACACGCACGCACGCGCACGCACGCGCATGCACGCACGCACACACACACACACACACACACACACACACACACACACACACACACACACACACACACACACACACACACACGCACACCTTCCACTTCCTTCCAAAAGTAGTCAAACGTTTCTCGTGTCCTTATCGTTCCAACCACTACACCGGCTGATCGTAAAGAACACGTTTTCATTGGTACAGAGGGAGGGAGTCTACCTTATTGAACCAAAGATAGCTCTTCCACAATGAAACCAGTTTGGGACTGGCCATCCCCAAAGGAGCATGACATAGGGCAGAAGACAGAGAGGGTTTATGTTGATATAGTCGGTGCTTGCGGAGAAAAAGAGAAACAGACTAGTCTACAGCCACAGTTAGGCATTAACAGTTTATTTTTTGTTGTTGTTTAAACCCAACTGCTGTGTAATCAATATAATCGATGTAAAAGTTGTTTGGTGTGACACACGTGTGTGATACTCTCCCTCCCTCCCTCTCTTTTTAACACAGCCACA
>CM031612.1:67602394-67614894 GCA_018398815.1 Conus ventricosus | reverse complement strand
GCACGCACACGTGTGTGTGTGTGTGTGTGTGTGTGTGTGTGCGTGCGTGCGTGCGTGCGCGCGTGTGTGTGTGTGTGTAAATAAATGTTTCGTTTGTTCTGTGTGCTTCCAGTCACCCTGTAGACTACATGAATGAATGCAGCAAAGAGGATCAGACGGTAGTTACGCCATGCAATTGCTTCATTATAAAAGCCACATACCGTTCTTGTTTATGACCGACAGGTAAATGCGCCGGACAGAAAGCAGATCCATTTCAATCCATTGGTTTGTAATCAGCTTAAATTGTTTTTCTCTTTATTTTTGTACTCCCAGTTCTTATGGAAGAGGGAGTACTTTAGACTGGGAACGAAGAAATGTTGTGTGTGTGTGTGTGTGTGTGTGTGTGTGTGTGTGTGTGTGTGTGTGTGTGTCCGTCCGTCCGTGGTCAAAATGTGTTCCACTCGCTCCAGACAAAACTACTGGGCCGATCTTTCTGAAAATTTGTCGTATGTTCATTATGAGTCACGGATGATGCCCAATGTTTTAGTTTACCGTTATAGCCGTTGCTAACGGCTGTATCGTCCTGTAACGGTTTTTTCTTCTTTATGGAATATCTCAGAAAGTACTTGGTCGATCTTTCTGATAAATTAGCAGGTATGCTCATTATGGGTCTCGGATGATGCCCACTGTCTTAGTTTACCCCGTTATAGCCGTTACTAACGGCTGTAACGGCCTGTAATGGTTTTTTCTTCTTCATGGAATATCTCAGAAAATACTTGGCCGATCTTTGTGAAAATTAGCAGGTATGTTCACTATGGGTTACGGATGATGCCCGATGTTTTAGTTTACTGTTATAGCAATTACTAACGGCTATAACGGCCATAGCGGTTTTTCTTCTTTATGGAATATCTCAGAAAGTACTTGGCCGATCTTTTTGAAAATTTGTAGGTATGTTCATTATGGGCGACGGATGATGCCCGACGTTTTAGTTTACCGTTATAGCCGTTATTAACGGCCGTTTATGTTATTAACGGCTATAACGGCCCATAGCGGTTTTCCTTTTTATGGAATATCTCAGAAAGTACTTGGCCGATCTTTCTGAAAATTTGTAGGTATGATCATTATGGGTCACGGATGATGCCCGGTGTTTTAGTTTACCGTTATAGCCGTTACTAACGGCCATAACAGCCCCTAACGGTTTTTCTTCTTCATGGAATATCTCAGAAAGTACTTGGCCGATCTTTCTGAAAATTTGTAGGTAATGTTCATTATGGGTCACGGATGATGCCCGATGTTTAAGTTTACCGTTGTAGCCGTTACTAACGGCCCATAATGGTTTCTTCTTTGCGGAAAATCTCAGAAAGTTCTTGGCCGATCTTTCTAAAAATTTGTAAGTATGTTCATTATAGGTCACAGATGATGGCCGATGTTTATCAGAATAGCCATTACTAACGGTTACACCAGGCCAAGACGGTTTTTCCTCTTTATGGAATATCTCACGCGTATTCAGGATAAACTGGGAGTACGTTTATATGCTTTGCATCTTGTTTGTTTTTTGTTTCTTTTAGCTTTCATGAGGGTTCAGAGGTCAGCAGGGTTGAAGAGTGCATTATGGCGGCGATGGTGCCGACCAATCAGATAACGTTTTCTATTTTTCGTATGTGGGGTCACCGAGATGACTGAACATAACTGGAACAAATGTCCTCTTTGACCGTTCGTCCTTGCAAACAACATTGATGTTAGTTTTATTCGAAGATTACGTGGATGTTCAATGGAAGACACTGAATTACAAATGGGATTGTTTAAAACTTTGTCTAATTTTCTCTGTCCTTTGTTGATCTTGATGAACATCAAAATAGATTTCAGGGCAACAGGATGCGTCCAGTTCTATTAAAATTCCTTGTGGTTGAGACGCAGATTATTATGTAGTAGTGTCGATCAACGTGACTTGTGTTCACATTTTATTATTATTTTTTTTAATGATATGGATATTATGCTGAAAAACGTCGATCAATCAGCCATAATTTTCCCTCTAAAGCTGTAGCAACGCTTGAGTCTCTCTCTCTCTCTCTCTCTTCTCTCTCTTCTCTCTCTCTCTCCTCCTTGTCTCGCTTTTATTTTATGTCCTTTTGTTGTAGGTTTGCTTTGTTCAGAACTTTGGGGGGGGGGGGGGGGGGGGGGGGGGGGGGGGGGGGGGGGGGGGGGGGGGGGGGGGTTTTCGAGTTTAGTCTTTTTACCCCCCCCCCCCCCCATCTTTTTTTCTTTTTTTCTGTTTTTTTTTCTTTAATTTTTCTTTCATCAAAATGTTCTGTGTGAATTGGATCATAGCTTTTGTTTCAGCTTGTCTGGGAATAGAAGGAACGATTAAAAAAAGAAAGTCACAAAAACAATGACGACGATGACATAAAATATTCCCAAACCAGAACCTCCTAATATTTTGATCTGATATTTTGAAAGCACTATTCATTTTTGAAGATCTGTTTCGAATGAATTGATTCAACGTTCCGATAACATTCCCTGATGGCTTTCAGCCCAATCATGACAAAAGTTGGTAGAGAGAGAGAGAGAGAGAGAGAGAGAGAGAGAGAGAGATGCGTTGCTACAGCTTTACAGTTGGTTCGGAATGTTGGCCATCGTTTCATTCCTCCGTAATCAAGACACGTGCGGCATGCAGCTTGCGCTTACTCACTATCTTTATCTTTGTTTCCTTTGTTTGTTGTTGTAAGTTTGTTTGTTTGTTTGTTTCCCGCGGATTCCAGTGTTTGTCATACACACCCTCCATCCCCATCCTTTACCTTTCCACTGGCATCATTCCAACGCGCAGCTCTTGTCGGTGGTTCGGGCGTGTTGCCCAACTATTGCGTCAGTCTCAGAACAATGTGGTTCCGCCCACGTGCTGCCGCCCCCCCCTGTACTCTCCTTTGTTGTGGGTGCACACATTTCATGCCTCAACCGAAGTCGTATTTAGACGCAGGCTATATAAGGAAACAGTTTCAAATGTTTCATGATTGAGCCTTGGATGTTTAAGATACTTTTTGTCGTTAATTTTTGAACTTTGAAGTACAGATGAGCAATATATTCATTGACTTTTTAATTAATTAATGTGATCTGTACATTCGTTTGTTTTGAAAACTTCAGTTTCTTTTAACATCAACTCAAGTCGTAATGTTGATTTTGTTGCATGATAATGAAGGAATAAGTCAACGATCATAATGTTGATTTTGTTTCATAACGATGGAACAAGAGGTCAAAGGTCATGATGTTGATTTAATTTTATAATGATAGAACAACAGGTCTGGGTCAAAAACTGGTTTTGCTTGAAAGCGATGGAGCAAAAGGTCATGGGTCACAATGTTGATTTTGTTTGATGATCGTGGAGAAATGTGGCCAACTCACCAACAGTGACTTGAAACATTGTGTGTGTGTGAGTGTGTGTGTGTGTGTGTGTGTGTGTGTGTGTGTGTGTGTGTGTGTGTGTGTGTGTGTGTGGTGTGTTTGTGAGTGTGTATGCGCGCGCGCGCGTGTGTGTGTGCGCGCGTGCGTGCATGCGTGTGTGTGTGTGTGTGCGTGTATGCGTGTGTGTGTGTGTGTGTGTGTGTGTGTGTGTGTGTGTGTGTTGTGTGTGTGTGAGAGAGAGAGGAGAGAGAGAGAGAGGAGAGACGAGAGAGAGAGAGAGAGAGAGAGTGTGAGTGAGTGCGTGTGTGTGTGTGTGTGTGTGTGTGTGTGTGTGTGTGTGTGTGTGTGTGTGTGTGTGTGTGTGTGTGTGTGTGCTTGCTTGCGCACGGGCGCGGGCATGTGTGCACACACGTGTATGTGTGCATAGAAAGCAAACGTTCACACGTCATAGAGCCAGCCAACAGAGATACCACCAAATTATTCCTCAACCGCTGTTTTTATTATAAAACGATAGAGTGGCCCTGGCCTCTGTTTATCTCCGTTTCTGTTACAACTACGACTATCTATCACTTTGCTTTCTTCATTTTTTTCCTCTCTTTTCACATGGACTCTTTCACTTTGAATGCGAACTGGCACTGGCTTCCAAGCTAAACCGTTTCTTTGGCAATCGTGAGGAGTGTTCGCGGCAGCGGCGTGCGAACATCAGGGGCTGTTGCTGTTGAGGAATCGGCCCATGCTTTTTGACTTGGGTGACGTCGACTGGTCGAGACGGTACTGGAATGCTTTGCAGGCTGGCGAGCTGCACGTGCAATGGATTATTTGCCGCGTGGTGCACTGCCACGGTTAGATGGCGTGTCATGCTTACTTTGTGAGATTTGAATTGGGGGGGGCGGGGGGGGGGGGGGGGGGTATGGGGTGGGGATGGGTGGGTGGGAGGGGGCGTTGCGGTGGTGTGTGTGTGTGTGTGTGTGTGTGTGTGTGTGTGTGTGTGTGTGTGTGTGTGTGTGCGTGCGTGTGTGTGTGTGCGCGCGCGTGTGCGTGTGTGTGTGTGTGTGTGTGTGTGTGTGTGTGTGTGTGTGTGTGTGGTGTGTGTGTGTGTGTGTGAGAGAGAGAGAGAGAGAGAGAGAGAGAGAGGAGAGAGAGAGAGAGAGAGAGAGAGAGAGAGAGAGGAGAGAGAGACAGACAGACAGAGAGAGACAGAGAGAGAGGAGAGAGAGAGAGAGAGAGAGAGGAGTGAGAGAGAGAGAGAGAGAGAGAAAGAGAGCGAGAGAGAGAGAGAGAGTGAGAGAGAGAGAGAGAGAGAGAGAGAGAGAGACAGACAGACAGACAGACAGACAGACTGACAGACAGATAGACAGACAGACACAGACACAGACGAGAGAGAGAGAGAGAGAGAGAGAGAGAGAGAGAGAGAGGAGAGAGCTTCTCCTGAAGTAAGCGATCCTGACAAGAGAGATTTCATATCGAGCTCCGCTTTGTCGTGTTGAGGCTGATGGTAGCATCCTGATCACCGGCAACCCCCCATGTAGTCAGCTTCCCTGCATGCTGCCTGTCTGCAGGCAGTGCTGTCAGCTTTGGAAGCCAGCATGAGAGCTGCTCTTTTCAGTGCAAGACAGTCATCTTTCAGGCATTAATTCAATAAGAACGTGATTTTTTTTTCTCCCTGCAAACTTTCACAGTATTTACTCTGAAAATGAATGGTCTGTTCAACTACCAGATCGTCAATTCTCAAGGCATGGGTTTTACAGCTTTTTTTTTTTTTTTTTTTCCGTCACGGCAAACTTTCATTGCATCATAAGTGCTATTTTCACTGTCGGCATCACAGTCGACTTTGAAAGCATCTGTTGTTTAAAAACCGCTTCTTTCACTGTATTACAGGTAACTTTCAGATCACGAGTTATGCTTACTCTTTTAATGACAAGACAGTCAGCGAGCGGGCTTTTCTATCCGCTCTTTCACCGCAAACTTTCAAAGCGTTCGTTGTAATGGCTCTTTTCACCGCAAACTTTCAAAGCGTTCGTTGTAATGGCTCTTTTCACCGCAAACTTTCAAAGCGTTCGTTGTAATGGCTCTTTTCACCGCAAAACTTTCAAAGCGTTTCGTTATAATGGCTCTTTCACCGCAAATTTTCAAAACGTTCGTTATAATGGCTCTTTCACAACACGATAGTCACATTTCAATGCATTCTTTTCAAGAGCTGTTTTCACTACAAACTTATAATGGCTCTTTTCACAACAAGAAAGACAATTTCAATGCATTTCTTGTAAGAGCTGTTTTCACTGGAAACTTATAATGGCTCTTTTCACAACAGATAGTCAAATTTCAATGCATTTCTTATAAGAGATGTTTTCACTACAAACTTCAAAGCATTTGTTCTACAAGTTCTTTCCACTACAAACTTTTAAACTATTAAAAGGTATCTGTTATGACTGCTCTTTTCATGCAAGGCTGTTCACTTTATCACCGTCGCTTTGAAAGAGAGGCTGATGGTAGCATCCTGTCACCGGCAACCCCCCATGTAGTCAGCTTCCCTGCATGCTGCCTGTCTGCAGGCAGTGCTGTCAGCTTTGGAAGCCAGCATGAGAGCTGCTCTTTTCAGTGCAAGACAGTCATCTTTCAGGCATTAATTCAATAACGCTACCATCAGCCTCTCTTTCACCACGCGGCAAATAATCCACGTGGGTGATGTCACGTGGGTGATGTCACGTGGTAATTGTTCAAGGGAAACGCTATGTCAATCCAACTCAATCGCGTAACCACACAACATCAAATTCAACACGGAAATACGAGTACAAAAAAAACTGAAACTTTACTGTCACAAAAAAAACAGATGTTCACAACATGTTTACATACAATATAAGGACGGGTAAATTCGGTTATACAACACAAGGTCCATGGGTCACATGTTGAATTTGTTTGATGATCGTGGGAGAAATGTGGCAACTCACCAACAGTGACGGGAAACAGTGTGTGTGTTGAGTTGGGTGGGTGTGTGGTGTGTTGTGTGTGTGTGGTGTGTTGTGTTGTTGTGGTGTTGGTGTGTGAGTGTGTATGCGCGCGCGCGCGGGTGGGTGTGTGCGTCGCGTGCGTGGCATGCTGTGTGTGTGGGGTGTGCGTGTATGGTGTGTGTGGGGTGTGTGTGTGTGGTGTGTGTGTGTTGTGTGTGGTGTGGTGAGAGAGAGAGAAGAGAGAAAGAGAGCGAGAAGAGAGAGAGAGAGAGAGATGTGAGTGAGTGCGTGTTTGTGTGTGTGTGGTGTGTGTGGTGTGTGTGTGTGTGTGATTGTGTGTTTGTTGTGTGGGTGTCTTGCTTGCGCAACGGGCGCGGGCATGTGTGCACACACGTTATTGTGCATAGAAAGCAAACGTTTCACACACTCCCATAGAGCCAGCCTACAAAGACCCACCAAATTATATGCCTCAACCGCTGTTTTTATTATAAAACGATAGAGTGGCCCCTGGCCCTCTGTTTATCCTCCGTTTCTGTTACAACTACGACTATCTATCACTTTGCTTTCTTCATTTTTTCCTCTCTTTTCACATGGACTCTTTCACTTTGGAAATGCGCACTGGCACGTCGGCTTCCAAGCTAAACCGTTTTCTGTGGCAATCGGTGAGAGTGTTCGCGCAGTCGCGTGCCGAACATCAGGGCTGTTGCTGTTGAGGACTCGGCCCATGCTTTTTCTTGGGGACGTCCGAAACTGTCGAGACGGGTACTCTGGATGCCTTTGCAGCTGGCGAGCTGGCACGTGCAATGGATTATTTGCCGCGTGGGCTACTGCCACGGTTAGATGGCGTGTCATGCTTACTTTGTGAGATTTGAATTGGGGGGCGGGGGGGGGGGGGGGGGGGGGGGGGGGGGGGTATGGGGGGGGATGGGTGGGTGGAAGGGGGCGTTGCGGTGGTATGTTGTGTGTGTGTGTGTGGGGTGTGTGTGTGTTGTGTTGTGTGTGGTGTGTGTGCGTGCGTTGTGTGGTGTGCGCGCGCGTGTGCTGTGTTGTGTGTGTGGGTGTGTGTGTTGTGGTGTGTGTGTGGGTGTGTGTTGTGGTGTGTGTGAGAGAAGGAGAGAGAGAGAGAAGAGAGAGAAGAGATAGAGAGAAGAGAGAGAGAGAGAGAGAGAGAGAGAACAGACAGACAGAGAGAGACAGAGAGAGAGAGAGAGAGAGAGAAGAGAGAGGAGAGAGAGAGAGGAGAGAGAGAGAAAAGAGCGAGAGAGAGAGAGAGAGAGGTGAAAAAAGGGAGAGAGAGAGAGAGAGAGAAGAGAGAGACAGACAACAGACAGACAGACAGACTGACAACAGATAGAGACAGACAGAACACAGACACAGACAGAGAGAGAGAGAGAGTTAGAAGAGAGAGAAGAGCGAGACGGGAGAGCTTCGCCTGAAGTAAGCGATCCTGACCAGAGAGATTCTCATCTGAGCTCACGCTTTGTCTGTTGAGGCTGATGGTAGTCATCCTGATCACCGGCCGGGGGCCCCAAAAAAAAAACCCCCAAGTAAGTTCGGCTTCATCCCTGCATGCTGCCTGTCTGGCCAGCAGTGCGGTCACGTTGAAGCCAGCATGAGAAGCTGCTCTTTTCAGTGCAAGACGAGGAGTCATCTTTCAGGGCATTAATTCAATAAGATAGAAACTGATTTTTTTTTTGCTTCTCCCTTGCAAACTTTTCACGAAGAATTTTACTCTGAAAATATGGGCTGTTTCAAAACTAACCAGATCGGTCAAGTCTCAAGGCTTCGGTTTTACAGCTTTTTTTTTTTTTTTTTTTTTGTTTTTTTTTTTTTCCATCACGGGCAAAAACTTTTCATTGCATCATAAGTTGCTATTTTCTCTCACTGTCGGGGCATTCACAGTCGACTTTGAAAGCATCTGTTTTTGTAATACACCCGCTTTCTTTCACTGTATTACAGGGAACTTCATATCACGATTTATGCTTACTCGTGTAATTTTAAGGACAAACAGGTTTCTGAGCGAAGCGTCTTCTATCCGATCTTTTTCCACCGCAAAACTTTCAAAGCGTCGATGTAATGGGCTCTTTTTCCCCCCCACACCGCAAACTTTCAAAAAGCGTTCGTTGTAAATGGCTCTTTTCCAATTTCACTTCCACCACCGCAAACTTTTTCAAAGCGTTCGTGTAATGGCTTCTTTTCCACACATCACCGTAACCGCAAACTTTCAAAGCGTTCGTATAATGCTCTTTTTCACCCGCAAAATTTTCAAAGCGTTCGTATAATTGGCTCTTTCACATACACGATAGTCTCATTTCAATGCATTTCTTACAAGGCTGTTTTTCACTACAAACTTATAATGCTCTTTTCCACAACAAAAAGTCAAATTCACAATGCATATTCTTTGTAAGAGCTGTTTTCCACTGAAACTTATAATGGCTCTTTTCCCACAACAAGATAGACAAATTTCAAACAATGCATTTCTTATAAGAGATGTTGTCACTACAAACTTTCAAAGCATTTTGTTCTAGTTCTACAAGTTCTTTCCCACTACAAAACTTTTAAACTTTAAAAGGTATCTGTTTATGACTTGATCTTTTCATGCAAGGCTGTTCACTTTATCCACCGTCGCTTTGAAAGAGGAGGCTGATGGTAGCATCCTGAACACTCCGCAACAACACCCCCCATGTATTCAGCTTCCCTGCATGCTGCCTGGTCTGCAGGCATGCTGGGGCGTCCGCTTTGGAAGCCAGCATGAGAGCTGCTCTTTCATGCAAAAACAGTCCATCTTTCAGCATTAATCCAATCACGCTAACCATCACCTCTCTTCCACCACATTCATTCAATACCACGCGCAAATAATCCACGTGGGTATGTCCACGTGGGTGATGTTCCCGTGGTAATTGTTCAAGGGAACGCTTGCGCAATCCCCAACTCAAATCGCGCTAAAACCCACAAACATCAAATGCAAACACGGAAATACGAGTACAAAAAAAACGGAAACTTTAAAACTGTCACAAAAAAAAAAACAATGTTCACCAAACCTGTTACAACATAATAAGGACGGTATACCATTTATAAACTTCATCAAAAGGGATGTAATTAATGGAAGGGACACACACACACACGCACACAAAACATAACCCCCCCACACACAACAACGCACACAAAAATAATCTGAATCTCTTCTCCTCTAACATGCAACGCCCCCCGGCCGGATTCTGGGTGGGGCCAGAGGTAGGTAAGCCACAATGCAATCGAAGGGGCAAGCAAGCTTAAAAAAAAACAGGAATGCTTTGCCAAAAACGATCCCCTCTCGAAAAATTAAAATTAGGGATACCAGGAATTGCCAAGATTACAATTCAAGGGCAACAACCTGTGGGATGAGATAGGATTACGGTTCAAGGAACATTTTATAAGCACTAGATCATGAAATACAAGAAAGGCCAAAAACAACGGGAGCGTCCTGGGGAATACCCTTGGAAATGGGGTAGTATACTGGGGAAGTTCAAACTGCTAAAGGCTGTAAACACAACATCCACCTTAATTTCACTCTTTTTTAAAAACGCTAACAGACAAAGGGACATCATCACAGAAAAAATTTGATAAACGAATGCATGGTTACACTTGACAACATGATAAACTGGAAACCAATCCCTGCACAAGAAAAAAAAACACACCAGCAGGCGGCGACACCCTGAAAGCACGTATATATGGAAATGCACTCAACACAACATCATATTAGGCAAACATAACATAATAGAATATACAGCGCTCTGCTGACAAAACTGAGTTAAAAAAAAAACGCCTGTCCTCTTATAACTCGGCAAGGGGGTGGGGGGGGGGGGGGTAATACTGGATGCCAGACGTACGACCCCGATCCCCCCCAAAGGCCTCCAACGTGTGACAGTCCAGTGCGGGTCCAGCGAAGAAAGCGCGTCTGGCCCGTCGATGCCACACACGACAGAAGGCGTCCTTTCTCCTTCCAAGGAGATTACAGTTACACACAAAGAGACCACGAAGGGTCCGATTGGGTGAAGGTGAAATACACTCCAGTCAGGCCATCCCACAGGTGTGGCGGGCCGTCCAACACCTGTACACTACCAGTAAAAGGGGCAGTGACACCAGCGACCCACGAAGCTGTAGTGTAAGAGAGTGGGGGGGTCGCCGGCGCAACACGAAATGGCAGGGTCACTGATGGTCCTCTCCTCCCAAAGAAGGTGCACGGCGGCAGGTGCGTCCTTCGTTCCGACCCCGGGGGCAGGAGGTCCTTGCAGGTTCCCGGGAGTGGGGCGAGGAGGAGGAAGGCCGAAGACTGGGAGAGGAAGGGGAGGGATGATGTGGCGTAAAGAAATGGAGGTAGTTGGTTCAAGCCGTGGTCGCAGCAGCAGCTGCGTACCGGTGGCGGCAACAGCTTGAAAACCCGGAAAGCGGCGAAGAACCCGCTAACCGGATGCAAGGTCAGCGGCAGCAGCAGCGGCACACAGGTAGGTCGGCCACTGGTGAGGGGAAGGAGGAAAACCAACAAGAGGAAGAAGCAGAAGTAGAAGAACGAAGTAGAACAAGAACAAGTAGTAAGAAGTCCTGAAAACACACAAAAGATGGTTTCCCAATAAACATGTGCGAAGCAAAACCCGTAAGCAGACATCCATTACAGAGAGTAACAAGGACAGGCACTGGCAGAGCGCTGGCTAATTACAGTTCTCAAATAGAATTAAATACATTTCCCCGGTTCAGACATTTTGTCTACTTTACATATTTCCCAATACACGTTCACTACCGTTTATGTCAAACACCCCGGGGTGGGCTCTCTTGAAAAAAAAAAAACGAATCATCTCCCTCGGGGCAACTCTTTGCTGTTAACAAAGGCCGGAAGCATTAACAGCGCCACATAAACTTATGGGCGCTCTAAATATTTACAAAAATGACAACAAAAATGGTAAAGAAAAAAAAACAAGTCCTAAACCCACACGCATTAACCAGTGACGACCACTAACACACAAAACACGTGTGGCGAGACACATGACCGGGAAATTTGGGTACAGGCACGCGACAACACACAGAACACAACAACTACATATTTGGAGGGGAAAATGCATAACACGCTCTACTGCTGTAAAATGAAAAATAAAATGGCCTAGAAGTAAATGAATAATTAAAAGTTGGTATAAACGAAAAGGTAATATGATAAACGAAAATAATACTCAAACACAACAAAATAAATATTGAAAGAATTAAAGTAATAGCTGGGAGGAAAACCAATTCTTTAAAATAGATTTGGAAATAAATAAATAAAAGAAAATTAGATATGAACTACTACGCAATGTACTCCCAACTAGACTTGTGGAAAGGGACTCCTTGAGGAGCCGGAATAGTAAGCCCTGCACGGCTCGTATCCCCGGTCAGGGCCTAAAAAGTTTAGAAAAAAAAACAGGCTTCTGCCTCTAAGTGAATCAGGGATTCACGACTGCGATATGGATCACAGGAATCAACAAAAAGCTGGACAAGACGACAGCACTCCTACGGAGTACAATAGTTTGGTTCAACCCAAAGGTAAAAACCTGATGCCAAGAGCCGGGAGATATGGATCTCCAAAAAAAAATAATACAACGCAGTTTTTCCCTCAAAGGCGAAACAATGGTGGCTCCCCGAGGGATATGGATCCCTCACAAAACACAGTTACAAGAACACTCTGCATGCATAAGGCTTGCACGACACGTTATCTTTCCCCCCACTCTCCCAACCCAATCTCGACTGCCTCGCTCGGTTTAAAAAAAAACTCATTCGCAGGTGAGAGGAGGCTCACTCAGCCCACGTTTAACCACACGTGCAACCCGTAGTTCCACACGGAAAACACATGACAATGCAGGATGGAAGGTGGGTTGCAGAGTTTAAAAGCTAAAATAAAAACTCAGTTTTGTTTTTTTTTAAGACACAAGACACTCTGCTTAAGGTTACATTTTAACAAAACTAACCCCCTACACAAATTCTTCCCTCTGGACAAAACGGACCTTGAACATGACAGTTGGAAAAAATGCTGCGCGTGACATATTGCTAAACCCAAATTAATGAGGAGGCTGTTACTAAACTTAAAACACACTACAAGAATCCCACAGATAACCAAATGCAAAACATGGAACTTAAAGAATTAAATAATCGAACAATAAGCATAAACACCCA
>CM031612.1:67570579-67590579 GCA_018398815.1 Conus ventricosus | reverse complement strand
AAATGTTTGGGCTCGTGCAAAGGGAAGTAACAATATGACAGCTCTCCTGTCATGGAAATCAGTTTCTGACAAATCTACGGTGATGGAAATCAGTTTGTAGTTGGTTAGCCCTAATTTGCATTCTTGATTCGTACGTAAATGTTTTCATGTGGTGCGGCCAAAATATTCAATGGCGAGTGCTTTAAAATTAAAAAGAAAGACGTGAAACTTCGGACTAAAAGATAGCTCCGATCAATTCCACAGCATATTTCAAATAGTTGCAAGTTCAGCAGGCCTAATGATAGATCATAGCAGAGCGCCAACGAGCAGTATTGCAGGCTGTGGTCCCTTCCTTGAGCCGAAAAAGATCGTCCAAACTTCAGATAACAAACAAGGAAGGTAACTCTTGCACCCATGATGAAATAGTATACACGGCCCATAACTCCATGATGAAATAGATACACGGCCCATAACTCCATGATGAAATAGATACACGGCCCATAACTCCAAACGAATACTGCTTACAACACCGAATCGCCTTGCAGAAAGGACAACACACAGCCCTCAGAACAAACAATGAGACATACCCCATTTTGGGGGGATATTCTTGCTTGCTCATATACCCTGAACCGGACACATCTACACTTCATCATCAAGTGGAGATATGAACAAACACAAATTAAGATTTGTTCAAGACTCTGCACAAACTTTTTCATCTTGAATAATTATAGTCAAACAAACACACGGACGAACAGTAACAAATACAGGTAACCTCGGGGATGTCTCCTTCTGAGCTCTGTGTGCAGTGTGTTGCCATTTCTGTTAGGCAATTATTCGGTGTCGTGAGCAGCATACGTTTTCAGTTGTGGGCCGTGTGTTTGTTTCATCATGAGAGCAAGAGTGACTCTACTTGTTTGTTATTCACAGTTTACTGTTCCCTGCCTCAGTTAAGATTTCCTTGATCGTAGGTCCGCGAAGTAGGTCATGGACTTCAGTTAAGAGACGGTGGAACTATGGTTCGTCGTTAACTCTCGATCTAGATTCGCGAACTAAGGTTTCGTTCAGTTCAGAAAGCTTTAAGTTCAGCACCAATTTTGCGCGCGTTTTCTTCTGAGTGTGAGTGTCATTTTCCTTCCAGCGAGGTACAGTTATGGCTTTCTTGTCTAATCAAGGGTGAAACAGGGTTTAATTAACGTGCCTGCAAGATTTAGTTTTCATTTTGTTGTTGTTGTTGTTGTTATTGTTGTCTTTGTTGTTGTTATTGTTGTGGTTGTTGTTCTTCTCCTTTTTCTTCTCCTGCTCCTGCTCCTTCTCTTGCTCCTCCTTCTCCTTCTCCTCTCCTCCTCCTCTCCTCCTTTTCCTCCTCCCCCTCCTTCTCCTCCCCCTCCTCATCCTCATAGAAAAAAAATGAATGGAACTGCCGAGCGTCTAAATTAGCACCAGCATGGCACTGGTTATGCCAGACTTTCTTTCATTCATGGAACCTGTAGTACGGCTGAGTTGGCGGTGCAGGTGCGTGATAAAAACAAACCCCCCACACACACTTGATGATGTGGTGGCCGGCTGGAAGACGTGCAAGCATTGCGCCGACCGCTGGCTGTTGTGGGTGGGGTGAATGAATACGAGAGGGTGGGTGGGATGTTTCCTTTTTTGTTCTGTGTGCTGCGTGTTGGCTATTTTCTGCTGCGCGAGTCGGTGTCGTAAGCCTTGTTCGTTTGGAGTTATGGGCCTTCAATCATTTCATCATGGGAGCAAGAGTTACCTTACTTGTTTGCTATTTATTGTTTACTGGTCTTCCCTGCCCCATTTCTGGTCTTCCCTGCCCCATTTCTGGTCTTCCCTGCCACATTTAAGAATTCCTGTGTTTTCTTTGTTTTCTTTCTAGCTAGTCCATTCAGGTTTAACTCTGCATTTAACTCGCCTGCTCTAGATCTAGCAGGCGGTGACTCTGTGTCTCTTTGTCTCACTGTGTGTGTGTGTGTGTGTGTGTGTGTGTGTGTGTGTGTGTGCGTGTGTGTGTGTGTGTGTTGCGTTTGCGTGAGTGTGTGTGTGTGTGTGTGTGCGTGTGTGTGTTCTGTCTCTCTCTCTCTCTTTGCCTCTCTCTCTCTGTGTCTTTCTCTCTCTCTCAGTCACTCTCTGTCTGTCTGTCCGTCCGTCTGTCTGTCAGTCTGTCTCTCTCTCACTGTGTGTGTGTGTGTGTGTGTGTGTGTGTGTGTGTGTGTGTGTGTGTGTGTGTGTTTCTCTGTGTGTGTGTGTTTTTCTGTGTGTGTGTGTGTGTGTGTGTGTGTGTATGTGTGTGTGTGTGTGCGTGTGTGCGCGCGCGCGCGCACGTGCGCACCTGCGTGCGCACGTGCGTGCATGCTTATGTGCGTGCGCGAAGGAGGGGTGGGGGATGGGTAAGGGGCGAAAGAGGAGGAAGCAATGCACCCCCTTGTCATTCTTCACCTTCCCGTTCCAGCTACCCACTGCTCACTCAGCTACAACCCAGAATCGCTCTGTTCCAGTCCTGGCACCAGCAGTCCAAAAGGAGCCATCGATGTCAGGTCGCCCTCAGGCTACCCAACGGAGGACTCCCTGAGCTGATTCTGAATCCTTGGACAGCGGTCAGTCATGTCTTCTCTGATTGAAGGCTATGTTGCTTTGACCCTGCAATATCCCTGACGTCTTAATGGAATGCCCTGCGCGTGCCTGTCCCTATGTGAACACAGCGCAGGCTTCCAAAGGTGGTGCAGGATTGTTCCCAGGTGGTTTATTTCGCAGTTGAGGACAGTACTTTTCTAGGTCCCACCTGCACATTCGGGTACAGCTTTTTCTTTTCTGCCTGTTGACCGACTCTGCGGAAGGGTCCAGTGACGGTGAGGAAAGACTCACGGGCCTCAAGGAAAGTTCTGTTGACAGCGGGAATGACTGTGACGCGGGATTCTCTTTGGAGAGCACGTAGGACATTATTGCGAAAGCTTGGCCGTATCCGGAGTTGTACTGTATTTACCTGTCAGCGGAACAACAACGACTGTGGCCATGAAATGCACACGGCAGTTGCTTGAAGGTCGCGTTTTTCGCCGGTGGGTTCTCCAGTTATGAAATATGGGCTGGTACACCCACGGGAATGGTCTTATTGAGGTTCTGTCGTGTCGCACCCAGTGGCCACAACACAATGGCAACTGCCAGGGAGGAATTACGTCCCCTGACGTCTTAATAGAATGCCCCGTGCATGCCTGCACCCTATGTGAACACAGCTCAGGCATCCGAGGGTGGTGCAGAAGTGCTCCCAACTGGTTTGTTTGGGAGTTGAGGACCGTACTTTTCAGAGTTCCCACCCGCACCTTCGGGTGTATCTTTTTATACCTTGCTTTGACCCAGGTAGGAAGCCCATTTGGACTTCGGTAATTCTGTGGTCATTTTGCTGATGGCAACGACCCGGTGGGATATGACTCTCTCTCTCTCTCTCTCTCTCTCTCTCTCTCTCTCTCTCTCTCTCTCTCTCTCTCTCTCTCTCTCTCTCTCTCTCAAGAAAATGGATTGTATGGCTGCATATCAAAAATTAAAGTGCAGAGGCCCTGACCAATGAATCAAATACTCGCACACAGGCCCAAATCGTTCTCAGAATTATCAGGGTCTGAAAATTGACTCCCGTTCCTTTCTTTCACATGCCCATTCAGATACGTGCTGGGTGGTTCCAAGTAGACACATTCGTTTTTGTATTCGTAGACTGTGAGTGATTTCATCGGTGAAGATTCATAGAAACAAGAGAAATGATTGGTTAGAGGCTGTTCAGTGTGCTCTATATTCAGTTTTTTTTTAAAAGTGTCTCAGAATTTTGCGAAGCTTCTAAACGTCTACATGGATAATACAGCGTTTTGGTGCATATTCCTGTTATAGCGCGTGGACTCTCAAGTAGCAAGTCATCAAGCAACAGGCTGCACATCAAAAAAATGAATGCACTAAGACCTTGATTAATGTGTGGAGTGCTTATAGACAGGACAGACATAGCTGGATTGTTCTCAGACATTTTATCATGGCTTTAAATTGGTCTCCTTGTTTTGTTTCACACACCCTTCAAGATGCATGTTCCACAGCCGACAGATTGAAAGGAAGGGAGTGGGACTCTTCAGGGAAAGCCAGCTGGCGCAAGAAAAAGAAAAATCTTGAACTCCAGAGCCTGTAATGTGACGTCAAATATTTTTGGTAGTTCAAGTATTCCTAGTTTGCGAGTGATGTCGTCGGGGGAAAATCCTTAAAAACACTGGTGAAATGATTGGTGAGGGTTGTTGATTTCATCCACATTCAGTTTAATTTTAGACTGTTGCTCAGTTTCATGCTTTCAAAACCTTAGCGTTTTAGTGCATACTCCCATTTGTGGCGTGTGGCCACAAGAACCTCTCCTCACAAACATCAAGCGCTGTAATACAGTCCGAGACCACAGTTACAAAATAGGCTATAAACACTCTATATTCTCTATCACTCAAAGCACCATGTAACATCTCACAGAACATCAGACGTCATTAAATCAAATTCACTGCACAGTTAAACCTTTTGGACATATTGTGCCTGACTTTGAGGCAGATCCAATGTTTTGTTTATTTTATGTGCGGGCACAATCGACGTGACCCCCAATTTAACATATCGTCTGCTTGGCTTTTTACTCTCAACGCCTGTGCCCCATTAATGGCGTAGGACCACGAGAAGTTCACATGTTTCCACTATTCTTGTTGACATCATTCGTTAAACTAATGCATCAACCTAAAATCCAGGGACAAAGTCTTCTTTTTCACATAAAAAAATCTTTTCACAGGAGCAAGGCGATTTCAATCTATCGAAACCGCGTTGATATTACTTGACCTCTATTGTAACCTTGAACTCTGACTTAAGCTTCTCTAGCGCAGGTGTGTATATCACCCTGACTCCAGTCCATAACCATTCTACAGGGGTCACTGGAGGCTGCAAGTCCAGAAAGTAGACCAATGGATTTTGTGGATCGATATCTGTGGGACTGGACATAGCACCTGGACCTCTGGACCTTGTGGCTCAGGACTGAGAACAGTGGGTGAAGGAGGTGGCTGATTGTCCATGGGTCTGTTAGGTCCCCACTACCACCGGACTGTTCAGGACAGTCACAGAACAATGTAGACATCTGTTAGGTCCCCACTACCACCGGACTGTTCAGGACAGTCACAGAACAATGTAGACATCT
This sequence comes from Conus ventricosus, assembly GCA_018398815.1. Lineage (NCBI taxonomy): Eukaryota > Metazoa > Mollusca > Gastropoda > Neogastropoda > Conidae > Conus > Conus ventricosus. Next base: position 67,585,409 of record CM031612.1, on the reverse strand, counting down.
GTTCTGTCCCCACTACCACCAGACTGTTCAGGACAGTCACAGAACAATGTAGACATCTGTTAGGTCCCCACTACCACCGGACTGTTCAGGACAGTCACAGAACAATGTAGACATCCGAGTTTTAAAATGTGCGTATGTATGTATTGCTAAATGAATGTGATGGCATACATGCGTTGTGAATCACACACACACACACACACACACACCCCACGCACGCACGCACGCACGCACGCACGCACGCACGCACGCACCACACACACACACACACACACACACACACACACACACACACACACACACACACACACACACACACAGTGTGCTTGCGCACCCCCCCCCCCCCCGCCCGTTCACGTACATGCACACTCTCACACCTCCCTCTCTCCAACTCATACAACACCCGTTTTTGTTCTGCACTCCGAAATATTCATACTTTTCACTTTCACGTTTGGTAAAATATATGTATTCAAAAAAGAACAGACCAGAGTTAAACCAAAACGTTTTATTCACGCAATAAAAGACAAAAACAAAATAAAACACACATCAGGGCAGGTATAGACTGCAAAGACTTCAAATAAACATCTAAATTCTAGGATACCCAAAGAAAGCTGCTGCAATGTTTTCATTAATACATTTAAAAAAAACTCCTTATATACTTTCCATTGATAAAATTAAAGAAAATAAAGTCAAGTCTGTTGGTTTCTGTGTTAATGTACACATTTGTGCAGTATGTATATGTATATATGAGAATGGCTTAAACTGCTGAGAAAAGGGATGGCTTAGTCTGGTTGGTATGGCAACGGACTGGATAGATAGGGTAGAGTCTGGGTACACGCTATTGTTGTTGTTGTTGTTGTTGTGTGTGTTTGTGTTTGTGTGTGTGTGTGTGTGTGTGTGTGTGTGTGTGTGTGTGTGTGTGTGTGTGTGTGTGCGCGCGTGTGCGTGCATGCGTGTCAGTGTGTGAGTGTGTGTGTGTGTGTGTGTATGGTGTGTGTGTGTGTGTGTGTGTGTGTGTGTGTGTGTGTGTGTGTGTGTGTGTGTGTGTGTGTGTGTGTGTGGAGTGTGTGTGTGTGAGTGTGTGTGTGTGTGTGTGTGTGTGTGTGTGTGTGTGTGTGTGTGTGTGTGTGTGCACGTGTGGCGCGCGCGCGCGCGTGTGTGTTTATGCACGCGTGTGTGCATGTGTGTCTGTGATCGTCTTACAAGGCTTCTGTGATACCTCCCCTCTCAATGCCATGCCGTCTGCAGACGATGCTCTGTTTGTTCAGTTTTAGAATGGTTCTGTACCTGAGGTAATAATCAGCTGACGTATCTGGGACATTCATCGGTTTTAACCGCCCCAATCCACTAGCCTAGCCTGATGAATCAACATTGCGAGTTAAATGCTGTAAGCCAAAATGTCAACTGCTATAACCTGAACAATCACAAAATGTCAACTGCTATAACCTGAACAGTCAACTTCTATAACCTGAACAGTCAACTGCTATAACCTGAACAGTCAACTTCTATAACCTGGACAGTCAACTTCTATAACCTGAACAATCAACTTCTATAACCTGAACAGTCAACTTCTATAACCTGAACAATCAACTGCTATAACCTGAACAGTCAACCGCTATAACATGAACAGTCAACTTCTATAACCTGCACAATCAACCGCTACAACGTGACCAATCAACTGCTTTAACCTGGATAACCAACTGTTATAACCTGTACAACCAACTGCTATACCTGAATAATCAATTGCTATAACCTGAACATTCAACTGCTATAACCTGAATAATCAGATCTTATAACCTAAACATTCAACTGCTACAATCTGAACAATCCACTTCTATAACCTGAACAATCAACTGCTAAAACCTGAACAATCAACTGGTACAATCTGAACAATCAACTGCTATAATCTGAACAGTCAACTGCTATAACCTGAACAATCAACTGCTATAACCTGAACAATAAACTGCTATAACCTGAACAACCAACTACTATAACCTGAACAGTCAACTTCTATAACCTGAACAATCAACTGCTATAACCTGAACAGTCAATTGCTATAACCTGAACAATCAACTGCTATAACCTGAAAGTCAACTTCTATAACCTGAACAGTCAACTTCTATAACCTGAACAATCAACTGCTATAACCTGAACAATCAACTGTTGTAACCTGCACAATCAACTGCTATAACCTGAACAATCGACTGTTTAACCTGCACAATCAACTGCCGTAGCCTGAACAATCGACTGTTTAACCTGCACAATCAACTGCCTTAGTCTGAACAGCTACAGTAATCTGAGCAGTAAACTATTGTAACCTGAATAATCAACTGTCATAACCTGAACAACTAACTTCTGTAACCTGAAAAATCAACAATCATAATTTGAACAACTAACGATCCTAACCTGAACAATCAGCTGTTATAACCTGAACAACTAAATTTTGTAACCTGAACAATCAACTACTATAACCTGAACAGCTGATTTTTGTAACCTAAATAACCAGCTGTCGTACTCTGAACAATGAATTAACCGGAACAATCAAACTGTCATATTGCAGAGAACTATTGTAACATGAACGATCAACTGTCATATTGCAAAGAACTATTGTAACATGAACGATCAACTGTCATATTGCAAAGAACTATTGTAACATGAACGATCAACTTGTCATAATCTGAACAACTAACTATAGTAACTTGAACAGTCAGAATCTGAACAACTAACGGTAGTAGCTTGAACAATCAACTGTCAGAATCGGAACAACTAACTATTGTAATCTGGACAACCAACTGCGATAATCTGAACAACTAATTACAGTAACCTGAACAATCAACCGTCAGAATCTGAACATCTAACTATTGTAATCTGGACAATCAACTGTCAAAATCTAAACAACTAACTAAAGTAATCGTAACAATCAACTGACAATCTGAACAATCAGCTTGCATATCCCTGACTTTCTTCGGGATTGTAACCTTGAATACAATGTGTGCGTTGTTCTGTTTGTAACTTGCGTTCAGCTCTGAGGGGACGTTTGTAGTCGGTTCGGCTAAAGACAACATGACTAGAATTGACAAACCATGACAACCTGACTGAGGGAGCCCATGGTCAAGTGGTTACAGCGTTTGCCCGTGGTGCTGGCAGTCATGAGTTCGAACCACTCATGGTCGTATTTTCTTTCGTCTGCTTGAAAACCTTATCTCTGTCCACCCTGCAGTGAATGGGTACCTACTTCGAGTGAAAGGCGGCGGACGGAGAAGGATGGGCTCCGTCTTCAATCACGCCGTACCCCAGTCACTGTGAACCTCTGACAGTTAACTGCACCTTTGGCCATTTGGTTTTGAGACTTTAATTTTAACCAGAAAACTAATTAATCGAATGGCATACCCTAAAGAATGGTTCTAGTATTATATATACCCTGAGAGCGTTGTGTAAGTCGCGAAGTTTGCGGCTACAGTTTAAGATTTACAGTAAAACAGTTTTGTAGTGTGCAAATCAAGAAGATAGTAGTGGGTTTATGTATGTTGGTATAGAAATTCTTATCAAATTAAAAGGAATGTGCGGGTTTATTGTACTTGTACTTCGTTGGACTAAAATCCAGTTTAAAAATGTTTGCTGTTAGATATTCTTCTTAGGATTAAACAAAAAACATGATAAAATTCATCTTTGGGGGCTGATAATGAAATGAGACAGATCACCAAATACGTCTTTTGGAGTACAGGTGTAGTGAAGGTATGTTCTTCGGTCCCGTATTAGTGTGAATTCTAATGTAGTTGAACCAGAGATGTCGGATTAAACTCATTTGAACAAATCTGATCTTACGCCAAAAAAAAAAAAAAAGGAAAAAAAAAAGTCTCAGCCTTGATGACGGTATTCTTAAGGTATGATAACCAGCGTAAATGTGTTTGTTATTGAAAGGATTCTTATGGAGATAAAACCCATATTGTAAATGTACATATTGTTGAAAGTATTCTGATGAAGATAAAACAGTTTAAAGGTGCCGTTGCTGAAGGTGCAGGTCATTAAAGGAACAAACACAAAGGGTAAATGTGCTGTTGTTAGCAGTAGTCTTAGCTGGATGAAATACAGTGTCAATTTGAGTCATTACAGAAATTCTCGGAGGCACAAAACTCAGAGTAAATGTTTCTACTACTGAAGGCATTCTCAAGGAGATGATACCGAACGCAAACGTGTCTACTGTTGAAGATACTCTTAAATGATGACACCCATCGTAAGTGTGCCTAATCTAGAACAAAATCTTAATGGATAAAACTCGGAGTACGTCTACTGCTGAAGATAATATTAGGGTGACTAAAAAAAAAGAAAGAAAAAAAAAAGAAAAAAAAAGAAAGAAAAAGAGTAAATGTATATATTGGTTAAGGTATTCTACAGGGACGAAAACCCAAGTCACAAATTGCTGAAGACATTCCACCTTTACCATCTGTCGCGTAAAATTTAGCACACCATACGTCCTGGGTCTCTAAGGACTCATGGTTTTTGTACAGGACTAAAGCCTTGTCATACTCTTGGGTCTCCACAAATCCATGCTCTTAATACAACATCAAAGCCTTGAGGTGCTTATGTTTTTGTTTTTACTCCTTTGTTTGTCGACAAAAACAACTTTTGGTACAATTGTGAGTCCTGTTTAATTGACAAAGTCACACAAGTTTGTGAAGATAGTTTGAAACTGACTCGTTTATCAATTTGTTGACATAATTCAAAACTGATTCACTTGCCAATTCGTGGAGATAGTTTAAAACTGACCCAGTTATCAACTTGTGGAGATAGTTTAAAACTGACCCAGTTATCAACTTGTGGAGATAGTTTCAAACTGACCCAGTTATCAACTTGTGGAGATAGTTTAAAACTGACCCAGTTATCAACTTGTTGAGATAGTTTAAAACTGACTCACTTATGAAGATATAATCATGGCATACAACCCTGTATAAAATGCATCGTTTCCGCAATGTATTCTTACGGAAAAAAATCCGACGGAAATATCTCGACTGGTGAAGTTTTACGTAAAGAATTCAACACAATGCAAATGACTATATCCCAGAGGAAAAATCTTTGTTGCTGAGGGTCTGTCTAGGAAACAGAATGTAAGGGAACTGTCCGTGTTGCCGAGGGACTGAACCCGGTGGAAGTTTCCATCTGTAGCTGAAGATATTCTTAAGAGACATGACCCAATGGAATTGTCTCTACTAATGGAGGTTTCTTAAGAGACAGAACTCTATGGAATTGTCTCTATTGCTGGAGGTTTCTTATGAGACAGACCCCACCCACCCTGGAAATGTTTCTATTGCTGAAGGTATTTGTAAGAGATATAACCCCATGGAAATGACTCTATCACGACAGGTTTCTTAAGAGAATAACACATGGACACGCCTCTCTTGTTGGTGTTCTTAACAGACAGAACCCATGGACATGCCTCTAGTGTTGGAGGAATTTTCAAGAGATACAACCCCATTGAGGTGTATCTATGTATGTCTGAAGGTATTCCTAAGACTAACAATCCTATGGAAATGTCTCTATTGCTGAAGGTATTCTTAACACTTACAATCCTATGGAAATGTCTCTATCGCTGAAGGTATTCTTAACACTTACAATCCTATGGAAATGTCTCTATCGCTGAAGGTATTCTTAACACATAGCATCAATGGAATGTCTCTATCGCTGAAGGTATTCTTAAGACATACAATCCATGGAAATGTCTCTATCGCTGAAGATATTCTTAAGACTTACAATCCCATGGAAATGTCTCTATTGCTGAAGGTATTCTTAAGACTTACAATCCCATGGAAATGTCTCTATTGCTGAAGGTATTCTTAAGACTTACAATCCCATGGAAATGTCTCTATCGCTGAAGGTATTCTTAAGACTCACAATCCATGGAAATGTCTCTATTGCTGAAGGTCTTCTTAATACTTACAATCCCATGGAAATGTCTCTATCGCTGAAGGTATTCTTAAGACTCTCAATCCCATGGAAATGTCTCTATTGCTGAAGGTCTTCTTAATACTTACAATCCATGGAAATGTCTCTATTGCTGAAAGTGTTCTTAAGACTTACAATCCCATGGAAATGTCTCTATTGCTGAAGGTATTCTTAACACTTAGAATCCCATGGAAATGTCTATATCGTTGAAGGTATTCTTAAGACTTACAATCCCATGGAAATGTCTATCGCTGAAGGTATTCTTAAGACTTTCAATCCCATGGAAATGTCTCTACTGCTGAAGGTATTCTTAAGACTTACAATCCCATGGAAATGTCTCTATCACTGAAGGTATTCTTAAGACTTTCAAATCCTGGAAATGTCTCTATTGCTGAAGGTATTCTTAACACCTAGAAGCCATGGAAATGTCTCTATCGATGAAGGTGTTCTTAAGAGTTAGAACCCCATAGAAATTCCTCTATTGACTAAAATATTCTTAATAGACAGAACCCCATGGAAATGTCTCTATTGTTGGTGTTCTTCAGAGGTATAATCCCGTAGAATTGCCTCTATTGGTGAAGGTATTTGTAAGAGACAGAACCCAGTGGAAATGCCTCTATTGTCCAAGGTATTCTTAATAGGTAGAACTCCATGTAAGTGCCTCTATTGTCGATGGTATTCTTCAGAGAAAGAACCCCATGGCTTCCCCAATAGAAGGAACTCCATACGCCTCCATTGTTGAAAGTACTCTTCAGCGATGAACTTTAAAGAAACTGCACACATATTGCTCAACAGATTCTCAGGGATAAAACCTAATATCAGTGTGCCTAATGCTAAATACATTGCAAATGGACAGAAGCCAGAGTAAACTACAACTGTTGCGAACGGTATTTCTGTGTCTATTGCTATGTACAATATCATAAAGAGACAGAACACAGAGTAAACTGCAACTGCTGATGACGAGTTTTTTCTGTGTCAATTGCTATGTACAATATTATAAAGGGACAGAACCCAGAGTAAACTGTCACTGTTGCAGACGGTATTCTTGTTTCTATTTCTACACACAATATAAAGGGACAGAACCCAGAGTAAACTGCCACTGTTGCAGACGGTATTCTTGTTTCTATTTCTACACACAATATAAAGGGACAGAACCCAGAGTAAACTGCAAATGGTGCTAACGGTATTCTTGTTTCTATTTCTACATACAATGTAAAGGGACAGAACCCAGAGCAAACTGCAAATGGTGCTAACGGTATTCCTCAGGGAGGACTGCTGGTGGTATCAACTCCATGCCAAGACAAAAACAAAACGGCCGTTCAGAGTCTAAACAGTTTGAGCTGTTTCCGGTTCCGGGAAAGGCAATGTATACAGTTTGAGCTCTCTCAGATTGTGCCATGGAACGTTTCAGGAGAAACAGGCACCTCTTCAGACATTACAACCGAGAGATCATCGTCTGTGTGAGTATGGAAATGGGAAGAAAAATAAAGTGACAGGCACAGAGAGATACACACAAATACGCCTACTGGACCAAGCAAGCAAACACCCAACAATCGTTTACCGAAGGAGAGAATAAATTGTGGATTTGAGTGCTGTCACTCAAATGGTCATGAAATTGATCAACTGTATTGATCTTCTCCGCAAGGATGTCATTCGTCGGAATGTGTAGATCGATTTGATGTCAGTGTTATACGACTACATGATTTGATATATATAAATATGCGTACAAAAGAATGATTTATGAAATGAAAATAATTTTGATATGAATCGTATACATTTATTTTTTGTAAAAAAATACATGGTTGATTTTTGTTGGAATTGTTATTTTGTTAATTAGTTAATACAAAAAAAATGGTGTACATGATAATTTACGAGTTGTACAAGGTATGCCAACATACTACTTTAAAGAAGCATGATGTGATAGGGTGAATGTCTTACGCTGGGTGATTAAGAAGGTATGTAATAATGGCTATCTAGAAAACGTATCATCATGATCAGAAGCAATAAATCAATCAATAAATATTTTTTTTAAAAAAGGGTACAAGGGAATCCATATTTACACGCGGACGGAGGTTAGGCGTTGAGTCACAGTCTCATTTTTGGTACTGCCACCAAATCAGTAATAAATTATCGCTACCATGTGAGTTTTCAAAATAAATATCTCTAAATTAAATACAAAAGCAAATTGCAAATAAATAATTTTTGCTGTCGGTTGGTTGTGAAATAAACATCTCTACAGTAAAAATCAAACAAACTGCAAAGAAGCAATACTGCTTGCAGGATGCAGCAACACGCCTACATTGGAGTGTGCATCTGAATCAAAGATGAAGGCTGCACAAACAATGGAAACTAAATGAGACTCACTAACACTCACACTGGAAACAAAGCAACGGGGCATTCAGAACATCGTAACGAAGGCAAAGTATAGCAATTTTCACATAGGAGTCAATTTAAGAGCTTAATAATATGGAAGACAATTCAAGCTCTGGAACAAAACAACGCTAATATTACGATTACAAAAGTGCGAAACTCTTGCAGTTTGATTATACATGTCAAGGCACTAGCTGACTGTCACAAACAGGGAAATAGGCAGCAGTTTCCACAAGGCATCGCGTTTCATAGCAACAAGAGTTACCATTTCTTGGAAGAGAAATCACGAATCTGGCAGTTGAACATCATACTATTAGTACAAAGTAATTAAAGAAATAGATACTTTCATCTTCTGCATAAGATAAGATTAGGATGAGAACATGGTATTATGCAGGAAAGGTCAGTACTGGTAGGAAGTAACAACACAGTAATGCACACCAACGGAAGGAATGCTGAATTATACCAAAAAAAAAAAGAAAGAAAAAAAAAAAGAAAAAGAAAAAGTAAGAGAGAATTCATAGACTTTTTAACTACTTTTCTTTTCACTGACACAATCTGCAAATCAAAGCAGGAAACCTGCGGTGATTGGCTGTACAGAGAGCAATTGGTCATTGGCAAGCTCATCATACTTACATGACATGACGCGAAATATGTAAACAAAAATAGTCGTGGACCAGAAAAAAAAAAATTTGCTGTTTGTTTGGGAAATGATAGATCTCCAACCATAAACAGTCACAAAACAATGGCATACTGAAAATATATAAATGGAAGGCAACTAGAAAAGTGACTAAAAATGGCTGAAAATAATCAGCTGTGACAGAAAGATTTTAAACTTCTGTCTCCACCTCGAAATCCTTCTCGGGGATGAGTTAAAAAAAAAAAAAAAAAACTTTCATGCAGTTTATTCACCCGAAGATTTCTTGAAGGAGTTACACACGGCACAAGGGCCAGGGAAGGGATGATCCAAACTAAACTTTCAACACTAGCATCTAGCTGGCACTTTGTCACCAAGCTTTTCAGTTCAGTCAGCAGTAACGTATTCACTACAAAGGTCATACAAAGGTCATCAACGCAACTTAAAGCAGTGGCATCTCCCAGAAAATAAAGCAAGTCCAAACACGTTTGGCTATACACAAATCACGTGCCAAATCTCATGCGCACACGAGACCAGCGTGTCAAAGATGGCCACAGCACACAGACAAACGTAACGGTAAACAGTGCAGATAGCACTGGTGATTCTTGGTCCGAGTGGTGAAGAATGAATATGGATTGCAATGAGATGGGGGAAAACGTAACAGAGGCAATGGACGAACTTTTTTTTCCCCGTGGACATATTGTGACAGGTAATAAACTACTCGGAAAACAAATCCGAACAAGACACTGTTCCTGTTCTTTCAAGAAACAAATAAAACGTTTTGCTTCAAATCTCATGTACCATGAACGTAAAACAGTTTCTCGAACCAGTTTGTCAATAAATAAAATAACATGTTAATAACTTAAACCTGACAACATAAAAGGGATCAACAAAACGCCTTTTGAGACTCAATCACAAGCAGATATTGCAAAGCTATTAGCTGATCACAATTTCCCCTTGACGCCATAGTAACTTAAATAAACAGGGGGATCATTCCAATAAATAAAGTCGTTCAACAGGATTTTGAGGTTGGACAGCAGTTGAATAAATTAAATATCAGGATAAATTAATTAGAAATAAATAACTGTACAGGTTTGAAAAACATGCAAACTAAATCACGTTCGTAACCAGAAGAAGGAGCCACGACAGCCGGCCAACAATTTGTGGACAGCTGGCTAACAATTAGTGGACAGCTGGCTAACAATTAGTGGACAGCTGGCTAACAATTAGTGGATGCAAACACAGGGCCAACAAATCAACACAATGTACATCAGGCTGAAATAAAGAAGCCAGGTATTATGGGCATGGGGTGGGGGTATTGAAAGGAAATCAGTCCCATCCTGTACATTCAACAAGATAAATTAGGTAAGAAAATAAGATAATGCATTTAAGAATCAAATAAGAAAATAAGATAAGATAATGCATTTTCAGTTTCCAACACCGACTATTCCAAAACGAAAAGATTTTCGTGGTAAGCCAACATGAGAATATCAACAAAACCAAGAAACTACCAAGAAATGATTAGCTCCGGCTGATCGTTGGAAGCATTTCCAGACAGCAGGAACAATTAATCCATACATGTTAATCACCTCAATAAGTTGAAGATAACGTTTACATTTTGATTTCTTCCGAACTGATTTTCTCTAAAACATTCGTATACATCTACGTTTTGGAGTGCTAGGTAAAAAAAAAAATTAACGAAAAATATGCATGAACAGAAATGAAATGTATAATGACATGAATAAAATGATGAAATGAATGATGAAAAAATGTGAAAATTTTGGTCCACAAATACCGAATGGTCAGACATGCTGCTGCCAAAAGAAACCAAAATAGACATCGCCAAAGCGGTTGTTGTACTGTCTCTATAAACTGTCAAAATGCAATGGCAACGTTTTGGCAATCTGGAATTCATTTTACTTATAGTAATAGATGTTGTTCGACTCCAGGAATACAAGTCAAAAATAGGACTTCGACATGGATTATATATATATATAAAAAAAAAACAAAAAAAAACAACAGCGTGCAAAAAAATACAAGAGAAAGAGACAAAAGTACATCACGTCGATGCTACATTACACATGTTGGACAATTTCAGCTCGTAGACTACACATCCACAAAACGTAGCGGTTTTTGTCATCCTCTATGCACTTTCTTTCAGCCGATTAAAAAGAAAAAATTCTTGTCAAAAACATAGCAAGCCACATAACCCTGACACACCTCTTATTGGGATTTATTAAAACAAGGTTAGTCCCCTTGCAAGGAATCATGTCAAAAGAGATTGTTGGGCTTCAATTTAATATTTCTAAATTGCTGAAAAACGGTGGATATTCGGTGTTCAAAATGAAACAAGGTTGGATATCTTATTTGATAATGCGGATATTTCAAACACATTGGCGATTGAAAAAAAAAGATCATTGTTCAGATGGGTTTGATTTTGTCAATGTCAGTTGTCATTTTCAGTTACATGAAATCATTAAAATTGAATCAAATTATTTTGAATGAGCATAGGATGTTGAATATAATCAACGCGTCAAGGGAATTTGGAATACGTAACATCGTAAATGTGATCAAATCAAACCCAATGTGTCAATACTATGGACAAGAAATAATAGTGTGCACAAGTAGTTGGTACAGAGAGAGAGAGAGAGAGAGAGAGAGAGAGAGAGAGAGAGAGAGAGAGACAGACAGACAGACAGACAGAGAAAGAATAACCATATAACAACAATAAATCAAAACTCAACAGCACAGAAATGAAACAAAGAAACTTCAACAACACATCACCCCTCGTGCTGCGTGGCGCAGCCCTATGCTATATACAGCAGGGATCGGCCCCTCTGCACACACACCAAGCCCAAGACTCGATGCTAGCATCCATCAGCAAAGCACAGACAGGCTAGCAACTCCCGCACCATCAACATACGCTGCTATTGGCCATTTCTTCAGGCAGATAAAGCATGCAAGGTTTCTTGAACCAACATCCACAGCAGCAAAGCTCTTTCTCTCTCTCTCCACCATCTCTGCCCACAACATCTCTGTGTGTAGTTGCTCGTGGAACCACAATGATTCTGCTTCAGCACTCAGCAGCAAAGGCTGCACTGAGCCGAAGAATGCGATATCCTTGGATGGATAAACAAGCGCGTAAACCACACTCAAGAATGGAGAAAACCACAGGCGGCAATGGAGAAAACCACAGGCGGCAATGTGTTTCCTTTTGTGAAACCTTTCAGTCGAGAAATTTACCACAATAATCCATAGAATGTTTGTGGATTAAAGGCGTCGTCTCTGCCCTCCAAAAAAAAAAAACCCACAGAAAAGAACGTGAAATTCTTTACAAAACAGTCTTGGAGAGAGAGAGAGAGAGAGAGAGAGAGAGAGAATGGAAAAGGACGGGTACAATAGGAACAGTCGAGAGCGTTGGCGATAAATACAAATTCACTGAGCACAGTGATTTGCTGTTATGTCCCTGTGGAAAGCTATACAGAAACCACCACTAGTCATCGGCATGTTTTTCTTCATGCTTGTAGAGAGACATGATTTCAAATGACACCGAGGCCGGCATTTCTGCATATAGCACCATATCAGAACAATGTCACTACTTGCATAGCTTGGTGTCTCCTAAGTAGACAGGCACTGTTGAAACAAATAAAAACAACGTTAACAGGTTACCTGGTTGCATGACAAATATGTTTACATGTCCAGTAACAATCTGCTTAAAAAGGTAATCGAAAAACAATCGTCGAAAGCTTCGTTGTGATAATGCTTAGAGTTGGGTAATAACAGGCAGGGTTACATTCCGTAACACAGGGTTGCTGAAGAAAAGATCAACCGAAAAATGTAGCAGGCACATCCGGAAGGAAACAGTTCCAGTGAAAACTGCTCAGCAGTGTGGCAACAGACCTGCGCCACACAGTCTGCAATGCAAGGCACCACACGAGTTCCACAATACTGTAAAGACCCCTCATGGTGGAGCTAGGATGCCAACAACGTCTTCTCTTCTCATTAGTTAGTGACTGATTTGCTGGACAAGAGGTCCGCGTTGCGCTGCAGGAATCTGTTCTGACATTTGGACACAACACTACTTCAGGTGGCCCATTTCTTTCTTTTAGTTGTTTATTCTTATTTATTAATTTTCGTGTAATATCACCAGTTAAAGAAAAGATTCAATCATTTCTTCATTATCTAAAAAAATCAAGCTGTAAGTGATCAAAGACAAGTGTTTGTGACCATTCCTGGCGAAGAGTGACGTCAGAAATATGGACGCTGTTTGAAGAAAGCTAAAATCCTTTTTAAAAAAAGTTTGAGAAGCACAAACATTAATTTTGGTTAAACCTAAAGCCATTATCATCTGACGAAAGTTCTAGTTCAGAAATGTGTTCAGACAGCATGAGCAAGTACTGGTCAACACGAAAAAAAAAATCCTCGACTTATGTTTTTGTGTCCTCATTCGTCAACGTATACAACCTGTGTTGGTGAAGCAGTTACTCCCAGCAATGCTCCAGGGCGTTCCCGATGGGACAAGACAGTCGGACGGTTTAAGCCTTCTCCAACAAGCAGAACAAAGGGCGAGAGAGCTAGCTTGACACGCAGGAACCAACAAGCCGGAGAACAAAACAGACGATGGTAGCGGGCTAGCATTCCACCGACACCTGCCTCCTCAAGGGCCGGAACCTCTCGCCCCTCATGCAGGACGACTCCTCGTGCTTGTACAGGTAGGACTTCAGGGCGAAAGCCTTCCCGCAACGGCCGCACACATAGGGCTTCTCGGAGCTGTGGGTCTGGATGTGGGCCCGAAGGTTGGACTTATCCGCGAAGCTCTTGCCGCACTGGGGGCAGGCGAAGGGCTTCTCCCCCGTGTGGGTACGGATGTGACCTTGCAGAAGCCAGGGCCGGGAGAACCTCTTCCCGCAGTGCGGGCAGGCGCAGCCCTGGTTGTGGGTGCGCACGTGCATGCTGAAGGCCGGCATGGACACGTAGACCTTGTCGCAGTGCGGGCACTTGCGGGCCTTCTTGTCCCCGTGCGAGCGGTGGGTCTGGCGGTGTCGGGCCAGGTTGGAGGACGTGCTGTACCTCTTCCCGCACTCCTCGCACGTGTGCAGCTCCTCGGCGGACAGCGGGGAGGCGGACGGGGACATGGAGGAGGGGGGAGGCGGAGGAGACGGCGGCGACACGGGCGGAAGCCCCGCGGCGAAGAGCAGGTCGTTGAGGGACCTCCTGGGCTCGTAGCGGGGCGGGGCCGGGTTGGCGTTGACGTGCACCAGACCCCGGTCGTGAGCCACTTCCTGCAGAGTGGCGCGGCGATGATCGTCGTACGGAGCGCGCGGAGGAGGCACGTGCTGTGGCGAAGACTGCTGCTGAGAGTGGTAGGCCTTGTGTGCTGACGACAGGTGGGACTGGGGCTGGGGCTGCAGCTGCTGGTAGGTCTGGTGGTGATGATGAGGGGGGTACTGTTGCATGGACACCTCCACCTCCATGGCGTGCTCAGGGACATCCCTGCCCGAGGCTTTGCGAGGGCTTTCCGTCATCAGCTCGTAAAGCACGGGAGGTTCCTGGATCGGAGCTTCACGTGTCGGGGTGTGGCTGTAGTCGAAGGGCACCTGCTCCGGCTCCTCCTTCCCGGCATACCCTGCCTGTTCGTTGTCCTTGCCGGGTAACTTGCGGCCGTTCTGAGTCATCAGGTCGTACAGCAGAGAGAAGTGCGCCTGGCACTCGGCCCAGCCGTACTCCACTTCCGGTGGCAGGTGGCTGCGAGCCTCGTTCTGGGTGGAACATCCGCTGTCGCTGTCTCCGTCGGACAGTCCGCCGGCCTTGTCCTGAACCTCGCCGTCGGCGGTGAGAGCGCCGGGATGGGAGAGAGGGGGAGAGCGGGGGTCGCCTGTAACACATGTC
>CM031612.1:67563079-67565579 GCA_018398815.1 Conus ventricosus | reverse complement strand
CACTGAACTTGAAAGTGACGTGAAAACAATAATGGATGCAGACAACGGTCTTGTGCAGGCAGTTGCTGACAATTTTGATGCCAACATATTTTCACAAAATGGCCTAAGTCTACACATGCACTTGCTCTTCTGCTTACCCAAAGCCAGCCAAGGATCACAGAATCAACGAGCTATCCAGAAGAAATCAAAAGAAAAAGAAAACTGAAATACAAACTCCAGTTTCATCTACAACAAGAGTCCACGTCTACAAAGGACCAAAGAAACCTGCCATGCCCCCAACAGCACGTGTGCACACAGTCTTGCCATTGAAGATTTTGACACGGCAGAATATATCAAGCCGACGAGCATGTGCTTTGGACTTTTCCTTCCTCAAAAGCATTGCAGAAAACGAGAGTCTTCTCCTGAATTTGCAGGCTACACTCGCATGCACACACACATTAATATATAACCACACACACACACACACACACACACACACACACACACACACACACACACACACACACACACAAACACACACACACACACACACACACACACACACACACACACACACACACACACACACACACACACACACACAGGCAACTACACACACACAAATGCACTTTTATTTGTACTGTTTCTATGATTCAGTTCTCTCTCTATGTCTGTGTGCTCTCTATCTCTTTATCTCTTTTTAATTCTTTTTTTTTCTAATTCCACTAATCCTCGATGTGCATGAAACATTTTTTTTTGAAACTCCTTTGATACCATATAATTCGTATATCTTATATATTCCAATTCTAACTCAGGAATCATTCAGATAATACAGTGTTTATTTTTTTTTATCAGAAACGCGGTGATTGTGTGAACCTGCGGAGTCACATTTCAAAGTTATGGTGGCCATCTTGGCAGCACTTGTGGATATGATAATCATATTATTATGCTCATAATTATGCTGTAACTACATACTGTGCATATGTGTTATATGAAACAAAATGATGTTGAACTGGTCTTTAAACGCATGTTCTGTGGGATGTGGGTCATTTCATTTAATGATTCATACTTGAGCGGCCATATTGGCGGCCATCTTGGATTCATAAACATATATCTAACAGTATAGAAACGTTTTATACTGTCAAGTAACCTCTAAGTGTCATTTTAAAGCAAATTGTTTAAAAGAAACAGCACTATTTGGGACATGGGGAATTTTTAAAGATTTTTTTAATTTGACGGTCGCCATCTTGGCGGCCATGTTGAATTTCTCAAAATGCTCAACATTGGTGAGGTGGCATCAGTTGGATATGTTGTCTATAAGCATCAAGCAGCTCAAAAACACTTAAATCAATTATGTGTCCCAAAATTTTAGGTTAGGCTAAATATCATCACTTGGCAACCAGACTACTGCGCCTGTTCATCAGCTGCCGTTAATTGGCTGTTAGTGGCGATGCGCTGCCACCATCTGCATCCTTTCAGCCTGCTGTAGGCCAGCAGACAGGGGACGGTGGCACCGCACCACTTCAGATCAGTGGTTAGTTGCGGCCCTCTCCCGCCTGACATACGCCCTGCCCTGTCCATACAACACACAGAGAGAGAGAGAGGGAGAGAGAGAGAGAGAGAGAGAGAGAGAGAGAGAGGGAGAGAGAGAGACAGAGACAGAGAGAGGGAGAGAGGGAAAGAGAGGGAGAGAGAGAGGGGGAAAGAGGGAGAGCAGGGGGACAGAGAAAGAGGGGGGAGGGAGAGAGAGAAAGAGACAGAGAGACAGAGAGATTGAGAAGGAGAGAGAGAGAGAGAGAGAGGAGAGAGAGAGAGAGAGAGAGGAGAGAGAGGAGAGGTTGAGAGAGTGGGGGGGGGGGGGGGGGGGAGAGAGGAGAGATTGAGTGGAGAGAGAGGCAGAGAGAGAGAGGGAGAGAGTTAGAGAGAGACAGAGATTGAGAAAGAGAGAGAGAGAGAGAGAGAGAGAGAGAGAGAGAGAGAGAAGAGAGAGAGAGAGAGAGAGAGAGACAGAGAGATTGAAAGAGAGAGAGAGAGAGAGAGCTCGAGAAAGAGAGAGAGATGAGAAGAGAGAGGTTGAGAAAGAGAGAGAGAGAGAGAGAGAGAGAGAGAGGAGAGAGAGAGAGAGAGACAGAGAGAGAGACTGAGGAGATATGAGGGGAGAGAATGGAAGGGGAGAGACAGCGGAGAGCGTGGTCAAAGGTTGGGCCTCCTACGGTGAGGAACCAGCAGGCAGTCTGTCTAGTCAGCCTTCCGGTCTCTGGGACCCATTTCACACAAGGCCGGCGCCGCTGCTGAAACAGGAAATGTCCTATTTAGCACCCCACTCCTCCGTCCTGTCGACGAAAGGAAATCGGCCGTGACTCTGTCCTCAATGGTGAAATTAACGTCGGCGTTATTCCCCCCGAGACTCTTTTCAAGATGAGTAATAAGTTGTTTCCGTACGAAAAGGACGCTTTCGTGGCACTCGGATTAATCAGATGTGATAAAGAGAGTGATAGAAAGATGATGATTGTTTTGTTGG
>CM031612.1:67525579-67535579 GCA_018398815.1 Conus ventricosus | reverse complement strand
TGAGGTCAGCAGCATCTGTCCTTTGTTCGGCTGCCGCAGTGGCGCGCTGCCACGTGCTGTGGTGGTTGCTGAGGTCAGGGCGAACAAGCCACGTTGTCAGTTTCTTACTACGCTGGACTTGAATCCTCCCCCCCCACCCCTGAAATCAGAGAATTTCTTTAAAATGTCCATCCAATGTCACAGGCTAGGATCAACGGTCATCATAACAAAGACAGAACTTCTTGTTTCTGGAATCAGAAGATTTTCTGTGAAATGTCCCTCCAATGCCACGCGCTGCTAAGGTCAACGCCGACTACAACAAAGACAAAAGTTCTTTTTTTTGTTTTTTTTTCTTCTGGAATCGGAAAATTTCTTTGAAATGTTCATCCAATGTCACTCGTCAGGATCAAATCTCACCACAACAAAGACAACCCCTCTTTGTGCAAATCTCACCACAACAAAGACAAACCCTGCTTTGTACAAATCTCACCACAACAAAGACAACCCTTCTTTGTAGATTATAAAAGGAATGTATGATAAACCCGCCAGATAACAACGGCAAACAAATAACAAAACAAAACACGACGCGTTTCGACCTCTTGAAATGTGTTTGTCCCAGCTATCTGGCGGATTTATTTCAAATTCTTTTTTTTTAAAAATTGATCCAGTTTGCGCCTGCGGTCACCTCACTTTGAAACCTTCTTTTTCCAGAATCAGAGAATTTCTGTGGCATGTCCATGACCTCACGCTAGGGGTCAACACTGACCACAACGAACACAAACGTCTTCTTCTGGAATGAGAGAATTTCGGTGACATGTCCAATGACTCACGCTAGGAATCAACGTTTACCACAACAAAGAAAAAAAATCATGTCATGAAAAAAGAAAATCTCTGATTATCTCATAAAGTCACAGAAATCACAAACCGTAAGTGGCTGTGTCCAGCCCTGTCTTTCTGTCACTGTTAAAATAAGGAAGCAACGAGATCATTTTTTTGAAAACAATAGCTACACAAAGGTACATCGAATGGCATAGAGAAAAGAACCGTGACTGACAGGCTAAAACCATAATAAAGTTATGTCCATTCTAGAGTAATGACGAGAGAGAGAGAGAGAGAGAGAGAGAGAGAGAGAGAGAGAGAGAGAGAGAGAGAGAGAGAGAGAGAGAGAGAGAGAGAGAGAGAGAAAGAAAGAGAGAGGCTTTACCTTCTGGCGGGCGATCTATCTGTCCTGTCTCTTCCAACTGTCTTTCTGCTGCCCTCTCTCTCTCTCTCTCTCTCTCTCTCTCTCTCTCTCTCTCTCTCTCTCTCTCTCTCTCCTCTCTCTCTCTCTCTCTCTCTCTCTCTCTTCCGTGTCAGTGTGGGCAGATGTTCACACATACTTCTCTCTGCTGATGTCTCCGCCCCTTTCTTTCTGTCTTGCTTGCTTGTTCTCTTTCTTTCTTTTTTTTCTTTCCTTCCTTCTTTCTTTCGTTCTTGCTTATTTTTTTGTTTCTTTGTGTCTTTCTATCTCTTCTTCTGTCTTTCTTTCTTTCTGTCCTTCTCTCTTCTTTCTTTCTCTCTTTCCTTCTGTCTGCTTTCTGTCTGTCTGTCTGCCTTTCTTTCTTTCTTTCTGTCTGTCTGTCTTTTCTCTGTCTTTCTGTCTGTCTATTTGTCTTTGCTTCTTTCTTCCTTTTTCTCTTTCTTTCTTCTGTATTTCGTTCCTTCTTCCTTCCTTTTTTTTCCCTTTCCTTCTTTCTTTCTTCTTCCTCTTTCCTTCCTTCCTTCCTTCCTTTCTTTCTTTCTTCCTTTCGTCCTACCTTCCCTCCTTCCCTTCTTCCTTTCTTTCTCGCTTTCCTTCTTTCTTTCTTCTGCCTCTTTCTTTCCTTCCTTCATTTCTTCCTTCCTTTCTTTCATCCTTCCTTCCTTCCTTCTTTCTTCCTTCCGTCCTTCCTTTCTTCCGTCCTTCCTTTCTTCCTTTCTTTCTTTGTTTCTTTCTTTTCATTCCTTTCTTCCTTTTTTCTTTCTTTCTTTTTCCTTCCTTTCTTCCTCCTTTCTTCCTTCTTTCCTTCCTTCCTTTGTTTCTTTCTTCCTTTCTTCCTTCCTTCCATCTTTCTTCCTTCCTTTCTTCCTTTCTTCCTTCCTTCCCTTTCTTCCTTCCTTTCTTCCTTCCTTCCTTCCACCCTTCTCTTCCTTTCTTCCTTCCTTCCTTCCTTCCTTCCTTTCTTCCTTCCTTCCATCTTTCTTCCTTTCTTCCTTCCTTCCTTCCTTCCTTCCTTTCTTCCTTCCTTCCATCTTCCTTCCTTCCTTCCTTCCTTCCTTCCTTTCTTCCTTCCTTCCATCTTTCTTCCTTCCTTTCTTCCTTCCTTCCTTTCTTCCTTCCTTCCTTTCTTCCTTCCTTCCATCTTTCTTCCTTTCTTCCTTCCTTTCTTCCTTCCTTCCTTTCTTCCTTTCTTCCTTCCTTCCTTCCTTCCTTTCCTTCCTTTTCTTCCTTCTCCTTCCATCTTTCTTCCTTTCTTCCTTCTTCCTTCCTTCCATCTTTCTTCCTTTCTTCCGTCCTTCCTTCCTTCCTTTCTTCCTTCCTTCCTTCCATCTTTCTTCCTTTCTTTCTTCTTTCTTTCCTTCCTTCTTTCCTTTCTTTCTTCCTTCCTTCCATCTTTCTTCCTTCCTTCCTTCCATCTTTCTTCCTTTCTTTCTTTCTTTCTTTCTCTCTTTCCCGCCTGCTGCCAGACCTGGCCTGTCTCAGCAGTCGCCGTCTCCAGCTTGCCGCCTGTTCCTGGGATGGGTGGCATGTAATGGGATGATGCTAGCAGACACCCCCACCCACCCCCTCCATCCCCCCTCCCCTCCTCCCTCCTCTCCCCGCGCCACCAAGCTCTGCTCCCCCCCCTCTCCCTTTCCCTCTTCCTGCCTCCACCCACCCACACCTCCCTCTTCCTTCCACCTTCCCCATCTCCCATTCCTTGCCCTCCCCCCTCCCCTCCCCCCCCCCACCTACTACTCCTCCAGCCTACCTTTCTCTCCTATGTTTTTTACCTCCGCAGTTTTCATCCTGTCTCTCTCTCTCTCTCTCTCTCTCTCTCTCTCTCTCTCTCTCTCTGTACTACCTTTAGCGGCGTCCCCCTTCCACCTGCCCCCTCTTCCTCCTCTCCCCCCCCCTTCTCCATCTCTCTCCAGCATACCTCCACCTTTCTTCGCCCGCCTCTGTTCTTCCTCACTCGCCCACCACTGTCATTTTCCTCTCTGTCTTTCTGTCTTTCTCTCTGTCTGTCTCTCTGTCGCTGTCTGTCTCTGTACTCTGTCGTTGTGTGTCTGCCTGCCTGTCTGTCTGTCTGTCTGTCTCTCTGTCTTTGTCTCTCTCTCTCTCTCTCGTTATATGTCTCTCTCTCTCTCTGTATGTCTCTGTCTTTATCTCTCTGTCTTTATCTCTCTGTTTCTCTCTCTCTCTCTCTCTCTCTCTCTCTCTCTCTCTCTCTCTCTCTCTCTCTCTCTCTCTCTCTCTCTTGTTTTTCTCAGTTCTTCTCTGCTCTCTGTTCTTCTCTCTCTCTCTCTCTCTCTCTCTCTCTCTCTCTGTTTTTCTCTGTTCTTCTCTGCCTCTCTCTCTCTCTCTCTCTCTCTCTCTCTCTCTCTCTCTCTCTCTCTCTGTTCTTCTCTCACCTTTTTTGAAATACATGCAGATATTATACTGCATGCTGTACTCACTGTATTATGTCCCGTGTTTCCAGTTGTTGTTGTTGTTGTTGTCGTACCCTGGCTAAAAGACTCCAGGGATCATCCAAACAGCCGAAGTACTTGAACACTATGGTACAAATGCATCAGCTGGGGATGAGAACATTACGTGTGTGACCGTTTTTGATTACCCCGCCACATGGGCAGCCACACTCCGACTTCGGGGGATTTTAGAGACTGATAATGTTATGCTAGGAGCTTGTCACAACTGAAGACAATCCCCGCATAACTATGCAGAGCATAACAACATTTTGATGTAGCCTTGGTGTTCTAGCCTATGTCAATTAGCCTGACACAGCCTTAAGCCAAGGGGTTTTTGCATCATATTTCATGTTTCCCATATGAATTATGCTCATTGTACTATGTCCTTTGTTTCTGATGCCTCCCTTTTCCTGTATGACATGGGCAAATGGCCTTGTTCATTAAACTTTCGTTGATCGTTGATCGTTGATCGTTGATCGTTGATCTTGTTCTTTCTTCTCTCCTCTCTTCTTTTCTCTTTCTCTCCTCTCTCTTCTCTCTCTCTCTCTCTCTCTCTCTCTCTCTCTCTTTTTTTCTCTGTTCTTCTCTGCCTCTCTCTCTCTCTCTCTCTCTTCCTCTCTCTCTCTCTCTCTCTCTCTCTTCTCTCTCCTCTCTTCTCTGTTTTCTCTGTTCTTCTCTCTCTCTCTCTCTCTCTCTCTCTCTCTCTCTCTCTCTCTCTCTCTCCTCTCTCTCTCTCTCTCTCTCTTGTTTTTCTCTGTTCTTTCTCTCTCTCTCTCTCTCTCTCTCTCTCTCTCTCTCTCTCTCTCTCTCTCTCTCGTCGCCTGAGGATCGCCTTGTATTCTTGTGTTCAGCTGTCTCTCTCTCTCTCTCTCTCTCTGCCCTTCTCCTTCCCTCCCTCCCTCCCTCCCTTTCCCCTTCACCTTCCTACTCTCCCTCCCCTCCTCACCCCTCACCCCAACCCCGCTCCCTATTCCTTCTCCGCGTCCCCCCCATCCCCCATCCCACCCCCCCCCCCGGCCTCCCTTTTCCACCTCCTCCCCCCCCCCCCCCCCTATGTTGTTGTCCCTGCCTTTCGCCATGCACACATGTACGTGCGTGCATCCTTCCTCTTCTTCCCTTTCTTCCTTCGTGCTCTCTGCTGCACTGTCAAGGTGTGCTCCGACACCCCCCTCCTTCCCTCCCCCCCAAACGTACCCCCCCCCCCCCGCCACTAGTCTCCAGATTCTGTGCAGCCTGCTTTAGCCTAACTTGCATTGCAATGCCAACACCAACTGCTGCTGCTGCTGTGTCGCTGTGTTCGCACGCCTTGCCCGAGTCCCCACGCGTGCGCTTGCCTGATTGTACACGGTGTGTGTGTGTGTGTGTGTGTGTGTGTGTGTTGTGTTGTGTTGTGGTGTGGTGTGGTGTGGTGTGTTGTGTCGTGTCGTGTCGTGTGTGTGTGTGTTGTGGTGTGTTGTGTTGTGTTGTGTGTGTGTGTGTGTGTGTGTGTGTGTGTGTGTGTGTGTGTGTGTGTGTGTGTGTGTGAGAGAGAGTATGTGTGCGCGTGCGTGCGTGCGTCTGTGCGTGCGTGCGTGCGTGCGTGCGTGCGTGTGTGTGTGTGTGTGTGTGCGTGCGTGTGTGTATGTGTGTGTGTGTGTGTGTGTGTGTGTGTGTGTGTGTGTGTGTGTGAGTGCACGTGCGGCCCCTCTTCCTTCGCAGACGTTCTGTCCTTGCTCAGTGGGTTTTTTTTTCCCTTTCAATGACGCAAACCACTTATTCCGTCTTTACCTCTGCCTTATGTCTTCTCTCTCCCCACTCTCTCAATGGCCGTCGTAGTAGCAGACACGACGATTCTCTTGAAGAAAGCGTCTTGAAAGAAGGCAGTCTCTAAGCATCATGTAAACATTTCCTTTCTGAGAAAGGACAAGACAGGATGGAGGTGGCATTTGGGACGTGTTGGTGGAGATGGGAACGAGTAGAAACCAGTGCAGGACTGGTACAGACGTAGACACGACCTTGAATTCTTAAAAAAAAACAACGGATTTAATTAGAAAGGGCACGTATCATTGAAATTTGACCCATCACTGCTTCCAGGACCTGTGTCGTTTGAAGACGATGCTGCGGAATTCCACATTAGAGTTTCGTCCTGAACGTGACTGATTGTTTTCCATGTTGCTCATGATAGTTATATTAGGCCTCCATGCGGACACCCAGCACAGGAGATACTGCACTGCAACCGAGTTGTGGCGGTACGGTGTTCAGGGGGTGCCTGTTCTGATCCCGCGTGTGCAGGGCAGCTGTCACTGACACTACTGTTGACGTCATGGATCCCCTTGCCGACAGCGCAGAATGAAGGCCCCCCCCCCCCCCGCCCCCTCCTCTCCGGAGGACGTCACCACGTCCATCATATAGCAGTCCACCTGAACTAACCAATACGAACAACCTGTGCACGAACTCAGCTTGCTCATGAGCTTGGGGAGAAGATCTATAGAGAGGTCACTACGAGAGCAGGGCTTGAAGTTTATCTTTGACTTCTTCTTCTTCTTCTTCTTCTTCTTCTTCTTCTTCTTCTTCTTCTTCTATCTTACTACTACTACTACTACTACTACTACTACTACTACTTACTACTACTACTACTCCTGCTCCTTCTTCTTCTTCTTCTTCTTCTTCTTCTTCTTCTTACTACTACTACTACTACTACTACTACTACTACTACTACTACTACTACTACTACTACTATCTCCTCCTCCTCCTTCTTCTTCTTCTTCACATGATGATCAAGGAGGATGGAGACTTCTTCACATGATGATCAAGGAGGATGAAGACTTCTTCACATGATGATAAAGGAGGATGAAGACTTCTTCACATGATGATCAAGGAGGATGGAGACTTCTTCACATGATGATCAAGGAGGATGGAGACTTCTTCACATGATGATCAAGGAGGATGAAGACTTCTTCACATGATGATCAAGGAAGATGGAGACTTCTTCACATGATGATCAAGGAGGATGAAGACTTCTTCACATGATGATCAAGGAGGATGGAGACTTCTTCACATGATGATCAAGGAGGATGAAGACTTCTTCACATGATGATCAAGGAGGATGAAGACTTCTTCACATGATGATCAAGGAGGATGAAGACTTCTTCACATGATGATCAAGGAGGATGAAGACTTCTTCACATGATGATCAAGGAGGATGGAGACTTCTTCACATGATGATCAAGGAGGATGGAGACTTCTTCACATGATGATCAAGGAGGATGAAGACTTCTTCACATGATGATCAAGGAGGATGAAGACTTCTTTACATGATGATCAAGGAGGATGGAGACTTCTTCACATGATGATCAAGGAGGATGGAGACTTCTTCACATGATGATCAAGGAGGATGGAGACTTCTTCACATGATGATCAAGGAGGATGAAGACTTCTTCACATGATGATCAAGGAGGATGGAGACTTCTTCACATGATGATCAAGGAGGATGGAGACTTCTTCACATGATGATCAAGGAGGATGAAGACTTCTTCACATGATGATCAAGGAGGATGAAGACTTCTTCACATGATGATCAAGGAGGATGAAGACTTCTTCACATGATGATCAAGGAGGATGGAGACTTCTTCACATGATGATCAAGGAGGATGAAGACTTCTTCACATGATGATCAAGGAGGATGGAGACTTCTTCACATGATGATCAAGGAGGATGAAGACTTCTTCACATGATGATCAAGGAGGATGAAGACTTCTTCACATGATGATCAAGGAGGATGAAGCCTTCTTCACATGATGATCAAGGAGGATGGAGACTTCTTCACATGATGATCAAGGAGGATGAAGACTTCTTCACATGATGATCAAGGAGGATGAAGACTTCTTCACATGATGATCAAGGAGGATGGAGACTTCTTCACATGATGATCAAGGAGGATGAAGACTTCTTCACATGATGATCAAGGAGGATGGAGACTTCTTCACATGATGATCAAGGAGGATGGAGACTTCTTCACATGATGATCAAGGAGGATGAAGACTTCTTCACATGATGATCAAGGAGGATGGAGACGATGAAGATGATGATCAAGGAGGATGGAGACTTCTTCACATGATGATCAAGGAGGATGAAGACTTCTTCACATGATGATCAAGGAGGATGGAGACTTCTTCACATGATGATCAAGGAGGATGGAGACTTCTTCACATGATGATCAAGGAGGATGAAGACTTCTTCACATGATGATCAAGGAGGATGAAGACTTCTTCACATGATGATCAAGGAGGATGAAGACTTCTTCACATGATGATCAAGGAGGATAGAGACTTCTTCACATGATGATCAAGGAGGATGGTGACTTCTTCACATGATGATCAAGGAGGATGAAGACTTCTTCACATGATGATCAAGGAGGATGGAGACTTCTTCACATGATGATCAAGGAGGATGAAGACTTCTTCACATGATGATCAAGGAGGATGGAGACTTCTTCACATGATGATCAAGGAGGATGAAGACTTCTTCACATGATGATCAAGGAGGATGAAGACTTCTTCACATGATGATCAAGGAGGATGAAGACTTCTTCACATGATGATCAAGGAGGATGAAGACTTCTTCACATGATGATCAAGGAGGATGGAGACTTCTTCACATGATGATCAAGGAGGATGGAGACTTCTTCACATGATGATCAAGGAGGATGAAGACTTCTTCACATGATGATCAAGGAGGATGGAGACGATGAAGATGATGATCAAGGAGGATGAAGACTTCTTCACATGATGATCAAGGAGGATGGAGACTTCTTCACATGATGATCAAGGAGGATGGAGACTTCTTCACATGATGATCAAGGAGGATGAAGACTTCTTCACATGATGATCAAGGACGATGAAGACTTCTTCACATGATGATCAAGGAGGATGAAGACTTCTTCACATGATGATCAAGGAGGATGAAGACTTCTTCACATGATGATCAAGGAGGATGGAGACTTCTTCACATGATGATCAAGGAGGATGAAGACGATGCCTCGAGGTTCCATTCTGACATCCCTTCCTTTCAGTGGACTCTGGCATTTTCAGGAATGTTCATTTTCGGCAGCCGATTGATCTATCATGAACCTCTCACCAGCTGTGTCCACCATCTCAGGGTTAAACGCACCCTGCCACGCCTTCTCTAGCCTCGCTTGTAGGGCGTTGTAGTGGCGCCACTGACGATGAGTTACTGACAATATCATTCTGTCCATCTGTTGCCGTTTCTTTGCTGTTTTCTGAGAGCTTGTTCAGATCAAACGGACTGTGATTCATCCTGACCGGCTAGTGGGAGTGAGATTAACATCATACTGGATGGCCACAACCGCCTGAACTATCACCTCTTTACCAAGTTCAGGATCAGTCAGTCAGACCAAAGACTGTACGCCCTACGGGCCCGTAGGGCGAACTATCTTTGGTCAGACCAGTGCCCGTGCCAGACCGGCAGTATGACAACAGCACGTCTACTGCAGGATTGCCCGTTGCACGAAGCTCTGAGACAACAGATATGGACGAAGCAGACATCAGTGGAGAGGAAGCTCTACGGTGCCCTTGAGGACCTGCAGCGCACGGCAGCATTTGTCAGAGGAGCTGGCGTTCCCATCTAGAGTGTTCGAGAAGAAGAAGATATTTGATGGAAGTTCTTAAGGAGACTTATTCTTAGCTTGGACAATTGCTGTAAACTATAGCCGACCACACAAAGTTTGTTCAGGGTACGAAAGGAAACCCGACCCCATCCTTAAAAAAAAAAACAGACATCAAATCTGGCATCTTCGCAAACAAGCAAGAAAGGCATACTAATTAATACCGTGGTGATCAAGTTATTGACATATTTGGCGGAACAGACGAGGCTGTGTGAACTCCGAGCACCAGAGCTTTCGCTTACCACTGACTCCCAGATTACACATGATACTAGGTTTACTTGAGAAAACATGAAAACTGTTTTCAAAGAACAACAACAACAACAACAACAAATACGTATCAAGGCCACACGCCCAGACTGCACAATGACCAGTTAGTGTCCACTGGAGACACAACATGGCGTATAAAAACTGTGACCATAGAGGACAAAATTATGACAGTTAAAACAAATAACTCGGAACTCAGAAAACCTTCATTCGATCGACGATTGAATAACAGAACAAAGTAAAATAAAATAATAATAATTTTTTTTTAAAGCAAAAAAGCAACAACAGTCGGTGACAGTAAAGAAAGACAACAAAGTTAAAGAAAGAAAAAAAAAGTGTGTGTGTGTGTGTGTGTGTGTGTGTGTGTGTGTGTGTGTGTGTGTGTGTGTGTGTGTGTGTGTGTGTGTG
>CM031612.1:67515579-67520579 GCA_018398815.1 Conus ventricosus | reverse complement strand
GATAGACAGTGAAAGATTCACTGTTAAACATTAAAGTATAAAGAAAGACAGAAAGTTAAAGATTCCCCGTCACAGACCCCCCCCCCCCCCCCCCCCCCCCCCCCCCCCCCCCCCTCCTAGTTTCACTTTCGGTAAGCCGCTCACCTAACCGTAACGAAGATCTTTCCACTTAAAACACACGTTTGAACCCTATTGTGACTGAACATTCGACAATATTTTCATGTCAGCTATCTGTTGAGCGATACTTCAATATTCCCCCAAAGCAGGGAAACATTGTTGCCCGGAGAAATGTCCAACTCCTCTTTTATTATGCTCTCTGTCAAGGAAGTCATGTTTTCACTGGGGTCGTTTTTTTTTTCTTTGCTTGTCTGTCTGTCTGTCTGTCTGTCTGTCTGTCTGTCAGCAAAAATACATAAAACCTACGGAACAGATTTTAACGAAACTCGGTAGAAATATGGAATGTGAGTCCAAGGACGAAGCTACTGCATTTCTACGTGAATCTGTTCTGCGGATCCGGATCCAAATCCGAGACATATCTGCACCTTCAGCGTTGATCAGGAAATGTGAGCAACACCGTCAGAGACTCATTCATCAAGTGGATGAAACTCGACTGTGTAGTTCCGTCACCCAACTGAGCCCGTTTCAAACTCAACGCCGGGTAGGTGCCGTCGGGGCAGAACAATCCCACGAATAAATAGGTTCTGGTGGGAATCGAACCCACGATCTCCCAGCCGGGAGTCCGCGACGTTAACTTCTCCACGGCGCCTGGTACGTATGTATGTATACAAGAAACATGATGTCAACAGTAAAATATTATACTCGTAGAGCTAGCCCTTTGCTAGACTTACATATCTATTCAGTTAAAAAGCCTTAAAGTCTACGAAAGAATGTCTTAATTTCATCCACGATGCTCTCACAGTGGAGATGTGATTGTCTGAACATTGGGATGATTGTTGTCTCACTGTTAGGCTACGTGCATAGTGGACCCAGACCCGGCCGTGCAAAACACGGCCGTGCGCCGTCCGGTTGTTCGGGCATAGTAGACCCGGACAGACCCGGACAGAGACGGCTGCCTCACACGGATTTGTTTGTCTCGCGATGTGAAAAGGCGCTCACGAGAAAGCAAGAATTGATATTGTGGCGGTGGTAGATGAAAAAAACAAAACACTGTACACACAACACACCGTTTTTTTGTGCACCTGATCATATATATATATATATATATATTATAAAAAGAGCAGCACCATACAATAACATTTCAAAAAGATGTAATCTATGCCTTACAGAGAAATACATTATACTATGTAAACCACAATTACCAACATATATAAAATATATGTATATAGCACTGACAGCACAAGCCCATCACACCCTGACGACCGCACAGCGCGAAACAGGCTTGTAGGTGTTTTAAGCTTGGTTTTAACTTGTTTTTAATACAACAAATGTCGCTCCCACTGTGGTTGAGCACTATTTTTAAAATAACGCTGACTCTCAGTACTATTCTCTCTCTCTCTCTCTCTCTCTCTCTCTCTCTCTCTCTCTCTCTCTCTCTCTCTCTCTCTCTCTCTCTCTACAGATTCTAGATAGATGGATAGATCGTTAGATGTGGGTGTGTGTGTGTGTGTGTATGTGTGTGTGTGTGTGTGTGTGGGTGGGTGTGTGTGTGTTTGTGTGTGTGTGTGTGTGTGTGTGTGTGTGTGTGCGCGCGCGCGTGCATGTGTGTGTGTTTGTGTGGATAGATGAATGTGTGTGTGTACAAATTAGGTTTTAGATGTGTTGCACAGAATTTGCTTTCCAATTGTTATCATCCAGATAATTTTCACACATTTATTATTAGTTTAATTTCAAACGTTGATTCTAGGCACCGAAAGAATGAATTGAGTGATTTTTGACGTCTTATGTGAAATGTGGTAAAAGTATTAACATTGAATTATTTAAGTGTGACCAGTTAAAATCGTGAACAGAAGTGACACACAGATGCTTTTACATGTACATGCACACACACCCACACCCACACCCACTTTCTCGCACCACCACCACCACACCACCCCACATCCACACACGCACGCGTCTGATCAAGTAAGCATATAATAACAGTTTATAGTGTAGAAGTGTATAATATCATTTATTCAATAACTCTTTGGGCTTGTGGGTAAAACTGTTTCGTGTTCTATGTGTTCTGGATTTGGTAAACCGAAATGAAGCAATTCGTAATTTTTTGAAAGAGGATGACTATGATTATTCACAATCTTTCTTGCCTTCGCTCTCACACAACGTTCACACAGTTCAGTTAGATTTATTCACCTGTGTCACACTCACCATCTTTTTGCGCACATTCACCAATCTGTTTAAACCATTCTTATTTCTAAAACGTAAAAGAACACGTCAAAATGGATTGAATAAAACAGTGATCAAAAACAGTCAAGGACTCATGAATCATTGTGGTTGTTTCTTAGTTTTTGTAGAAAATATATCCGGGAATCAATGTGATCGTTTCTTAGTTTTTTTGTAGAAAATATGCCCGTGACTGGCACTTTCTGTTAATATGAATCGTATTGGATATAAAGCTGAAGATTTGTTTGTAACTTTGTTCGTTTGGTGGGGAAAAAAGAAAATAGCATTTTCACTACTTACCATTTCCTCCCATTTCTCTTGATATATTGTCCCAAGCAGCAGAACGAATATCTCTGTTGGCATGATTACGGTCATTTTGTTGTGTAAATGAATGATCTTAACCTTAGGGCAGTGATCGGTTTCTCGTCGTCAATGTTGGGAAGAAAGATAAGCGTAAAAAACAAAAGAAAAAAGAAAAAAGGGGGAGAAATTGGTCCCTTCACCCGGACGGCCGGGGAAAGTACGGTTTGCACGACCGGCAAAATCACGGCTCTCATGACACGGGTCAGGCCGGGTGCACTATGCACGGCTTTGGTGGCCCTCGCCAGTAAGCTGGAATAGAGAAGAACCGGTTGGAGCAGGGTTTTGATCTCCCGGACGGACGGCGCACAGCCGTGTTTTGCACAGCCGGGTCCGGGTGCACTATGCACACAGCCCTAGTGGAAGCCACTGTGACATTTTCTGTTTGCAAACTCTTAAAGATTTTCTTCTGTCCCATAACCTGTAACCACACTTTCCCACCAGACTTTCAGAAAAGGTCCCACCTGCTAGTGACGATCGAAGGAATACCAAAGGCCAGACACGCACGATAATCCCACGCCGCGCGCCCTGGACAGACAGACAGATAGACAGATGGACACAGCAGACACCAGGGTGAAGAATGGAGAGAAAAAAAATCAACTTCCTTGTGAACAAAACTCGATGCCAGAAATGAGAAGGCCTACAGCTGGCACAGTGCTTTATAACGAGACGCTGAAAGGGGCTAGGAGGTCATTGCTGTGATGACTGTACCCGGAACACCTGAGCTTCCAACACCTGAAGGGGGGGGGGGGGGGTGACGAAGCGTCGATGATGAGCTGGGTCTGGTCTGGTCTGGCACCAGCAGCCGAAAAAAAAAAAACAGAAAAAGAAGAAAGTAGCGCAGGAGGTGAAGGCCGAGTCCTAATTCTGCAGGGAAGCAGATGAGATGAAGAGGATTGGTCCACACGGTATACACACTGGTGGGCCAAGGTGTTGGCTTCTTCAAGTGGTCTTGGTGGTGGATGCGTCAGAGAGAGAGAGAGAGAGAGAGAGAGAGAGAGAGAGAGAGAGAGAGAGAGAGAGAGAGAGAGAGAGAGAGAGAGAGAGAGAGAGAGAGAGTACTGATCTGTGTGTGAGATCTATGAGGGATGAGTAAGAACAGGAGGCGGACGTCTGTTTCTGATACCGAATCAGTGCCAAAAAAAAAGAAAAAAAAAAGAAAAAAAGGAAAAAAAGAAGACGAAAACCAAAACACGTCAAGAAAAAAAAAGGTGCACACCCAAACACAAGTTTCCATGAATCAATCAGTTCGCTACTTGTGTGTGTGTGTGTGTGTGTGTGTGTGTGTGTGTGTGTGTGTGTGTGTGTGTGTGTGTGTGTGTGTGTGTGTGTGTGCCCTTTCTCTCTCTGTCCTCTCTTTCTCTCTCTCTCTCTCCTCTCTCTCTCTCTCTCTCTCTCTCTCCACTCTTTTCCTCTCTCTCCACTCTATCTCCGTCTCCCTCCCTTTCCCTCTCCTTCCCTCCCTCACTCTCTCCCTCCCTCTCGTCCCTCTCTTTCTCTCTGGCACCCCAAACAGCTCCTCAGCGTGCTGCGTCATCTAACCATTAAACCCGACACCACCCATCATGGATCTCCAGATTCACTGGGGCTTGTGAAACGACCACGAACAAACTATAATACAATGTATGTTACGTCTAATAGGCACGCAGAACAACAACAACAGCAGCAGCAGCAACAACAACAACAACAACAACAACAACAACAACAACAAATTCGTATGCGTGACTGTTGATTCTTAGATACTGACAGCATGTACAGACATCAAACAAAATAACAGAATCACCATAAAACATGGCTCATACGATCTCGTACGATACACACCCTGACATGCAGAGAAAGCTGATTATAAAGCTACTTTCGTACCAGTCCTTTAAGGCACCAAGATCGCTGGGCATCATGTAAATCAGAAAAAAAATACGCGCGTCCAGAACTCCAAAGAAATGTTACTTACAGCACCCATTCATCTAGCGCAGTTACAGACACTGCCCACACAGAACAAACAGGAAAACATTCCTTACCTCGTTTATTTGTCCAGTGTGGTTGATGTCTGCGTTTGTGGTAGGCGAGTTTGGTGTTGTAAGCAGCGTTCGTGTTGAGTTCTGGAAGTGTGACTGCCTCATCGGGGGGAGCAAGAGCTACTCTTTTTTGTGATATTTACTGTTTGCCATTCTTTGCCTCATGTAACATTCCTGTTCAGAACCGCATGTTTTTAAACGCTGTCCTCAATCAATTAGCTGTACAGGAATCATCTTCGCTGGGTGTATACGTCGTTTTGTTGTTTGTCTAAAAGCAGACATCTGCTT
>CM031612.1:67488079-67505579 GCA_018398815.1 Conus ventricosus | reverse complement strand
AAACTTCAATCGGATATCATCACACTCACACACACACGTACACACACACACACACACAGAGAGAGCGAGATAGAGAGGAGAGAGAGAGAGAGAGAGAACGGGGGGGGGGGGGGCTGGTGGATCACAGGGCGGGAGAACTTTCCGTTACGTTCCCTCTCTCACGTAAGCGAGGGCAGCTCGTGCAACAACGCCAATATTGCACGCACACTCACTACGCAACTCACGCGTGTGTGGGGGGGGGGGGGGTGGGGGGGAAAGGGAGGAGAAGAAGAACCCACGGTCGAGGGTGAACGGGATGGAGGGTGGAAAGAAAGGAAGGCTGTAAGTGTCTGTGGGGAGAAGGGGAGAGGTGAGGAGTGATGAATGAAGTGAGGAGATGACTGGGGGAGGGTTGCGAAAGGTGAGGAAGTGAAGGTGGTAGAGGTTGGTTGGGGGGGGGGGGGGGGGTGGGGTGGAGGAGCGTGGAGCCAGACAGTTGAAGGAGAAAGTCGGCTCCTGGGGAGAGATGTGGGAAGGGGGCCTGTTGTCATCCCAGATTGGCACGCATACGGGCGGTTGCTTGCTAATTGGTTTCTCGTCCTCCGA
Organism: Conus ventricosus; assembly: GCA_018398815.1. NCBI lineage: Eukaryota > Metazoa > Mollusca > Gastropoda > Neogastropoda > Conidae > Conus > Conus ventricosus. The sequence goes on along the minus strand of CM031612.1, from coordinate 67,504,994 downwards.
CATAAAACGAGTGGTTGGTTGCCATCAGGCCGAAGCGATTGATAATGATACTTTATTTTATAATCGGTCAAAGAATTGCTAGTTACACACCCACACCCACACACACACACACACACACACACACACGAAGTGTAGAATAGACATGATAACTGAAAAAAAATCATATATACACCTTTCTTTCCCAAACTATGCTTTTGTTGGCGTCCTTCTCAATGTGGTATATCGGCAAATGAAACAAGTAGACAAAGTTCAAAAAAGGCAGCTCAAAACCTTAGCGGCACAGTAACAATAAATGTACTAAGCTTACTGTCTTAGTACTGACAGAATTTTTTCAATCATAAATAAAAACATCTACATTTATTCGACAAGAACACTGAAAACTCGGACATATATTATTAAGCAATTGCATCAAATGTAATGACAAAAACAATGATAACATCATACACAAGATTTATTTACTCAACCAGGAGATTTGAAAGTTCTAATACATAGGTTTTTCGTATAAATTCGTTTAAAAACAAAATATTGCAAAGAAATTAAATGTATGCGTGGATTCTATAAGTGGTCAATCATTTACTGATTCAATGTCCCAAAACAAAAGAGCTTTTTTAATAATCAGGGTGAAGTTGAGGGGCATTATGTGCCTCGACTCCTTTACCACTATCTGTATTTCATGAGTCGGGCCGAAGGATTCTCGAGCATTTAGGGCAAATAAAGGACAGTTGCTGTTGTTGTGAAGCACGTTCCTTGGGGTCTTCAAGTGTGGCGAATTCAGGCAATCACCATGGGAATAACCCTGAGTCGTATACTGAAGGAATGGAGAGTGCTGGGAAAGAGGGTTTCGCATGTCCTAGGGAATAGTGACGAGGATTCGACTTGCCGCCCTGTTACAGATTGTTCCAGACCGACCACTGGCTGGCTATTCACTGGCTCTCCATTGGCTGGACAGAAATGCAATCGTGTCAGGGACCGTCAAATGGGTAGGTGAACCGTCATCCAGCAGGCAGAGTACATCGACGCATACATTCCGACCTTGTTCTGAGGAATGAATGGAAGTCTGGCGGCCTAACGATTTGGTTTCGCCTTGTTTCTTAGCGGTAGAAAATACATGAAGCATCAGTCAAGGCTTGAAGAGAGGTCCAGTCTGTATTCAATGGTAGCTTGGGTAATCGAACATGAGTTTGAATAGAGGTATGCATTAACCACTGGGTGCCGCAAGTCAGTAGATGGCGCTACAGCTGTGGTGGTGTTGTATGTGTAGTGACTATGATTTCCCATTGGTGGAATAAAAAGAACTTGGGATTTAATTGTACAAATCGAGTGAGTGTGATTCCATTGATTCCATGGTTGAGCCGTTAAACTCGGGTTCCTCTTTCTTTGATAACGAATGATAAGGTGCTTGAAACCAGAAGTGGTGACTCTCTTAATGGAAAGTGAACTCGCCCGTCTTTGCTGAGGGCTCAAAAAATACAGCGTGAAGCCAGAGGTTGCTGTCGCCTCGTTTCTCCTGTGGGGACGTATGACAGTGGAGGTGCTGTAGCCTCGGGAGCCCACACGAGAAAGAATTGTTCTCCCTGTTGGACGTCGACAGCAAACGTGTAGCCCTGTTGGTGCCTAGACAGGGAGTCTGCCAGACAACGTGGGGTGTTTGCATCGCCAGAGAAAGACCTGGGAGAGGCCGACAGGAGCCCTTTAAGTGGAGATGGCCAAGTACGGTGGAGTCCGGAGACTCGGTGAGAGGGTTCGACTCAACTACGTAGCCAGTGTCCCCCAACTGGATTTGGCCAATCGGAGGACCCAACAGTGTGGCAGCTTCCAGCTCGTGGTCGACAGAAGAGAAGACACCTGGCGAACAACCAAGGAATGCTGCAAGTTACGGACTGTTTTATGTTTTCTTAAGTTTATAAGTGTGCAAACAGAACTGAGGAATATTGCTTTCCTGGTTAATTGATGAGTGATTGAATAAAAGGGATGCTATTTATGATATAGTCTGTATGCTGTTTACCATAGTTGTTATATACAGAATAGTTGTGTTGTGTAGTGACGGGTGGGGGCTCGGAGTCAATTTGAATAAAAGTTGATTATTTCTATGAAATGTATATTGGTTACCCGTCACCTTTGTGCTGGTCCGATGTGAGTGACAGTGCGAGTGCCAAAGCGAGAAGCGCATTTTGGTTGTGAAAGCGTAAATACTTTCTGACTAAAACCCCCTGCATCCCTGAAAATGAAAATCAAATTTATTAACGAGGGGAGTCGTCGGAGACCCCGTCACAATGAGGGACTGCGTCTGTATGAACATAAATGAGACCAAAAGAGATTTTGATTCTGGTTTGTTCAAATGCAAGTATTAGAATTTGTTCTAATGTGGAAACCTAGATTTTTTTTTTCTTACCTGGAAAGACGTTATTCATGTTTGATTGTTTTGATCTTTTTTTTTCATGACTGGGTCTTTGTATTTGAACTTGCTTGATATGGTTGCTGTTGAGGTTGATTGAGTGGTAGCACAAACAATTTGATCGCTTATTTACAATGATCGTTGGATATCTCAGCCTTGTTACTGTTGTAGTATTAAGCTACTGATCGAGGTTAATACTTCAGAATGTCCACAGAATGTGTGCAGAGACAATGGGTCCGCTGAAAAAGATGGACCTCATAGAAGAAGGAAAATGCTTTAGGACTAAAGGGACCGGAACTGAAGGCATATGTAGATGAGTAACTGGCCCCGTGTAATCGAGGCCCAGAAAATACAAAGGGAAAAGCAATAGAGAGAAAAGAAATGTGAAAAGAGGAAGAGAAAGAAGGAACGGGAAAAAATGAGAGAGAAGAGAACAGGAAAAGGAGTGAGAGAGGAAGAGAACGAAAAGAGGAGAGAGAAAGAGAACGAAAAGGTAAAGAAGAGAATCGGGAAAAAGATAAGGAGAAAAGAAACGGGAAGAGAAGAGGAGAAAGAGAGAAGATAAAGGCAGTTTGAGTTAGAAAAATTAAAATTGAGAAAGAACGGGACGGGACCAAACCTCAAGTAATTTGCACCACATGTCAAGTCCCTCTTTATCATTTCTAAGCCAAAGGTTCGATAGATAATCCGACCATTAAGAGTATTTCATTTCGCAATTTGAAAGGATTGCCAAAGGATCAGGGCTTACCCCGTAGAACGTGGCCCACAAATTTGTCTGCCTTGCTGACACCCAAAGCTTGGACATTTTTTCTGCTTACCACCTGGAAAAACAGACCAGATTAAGATCGGTGCGCGATGCTTTGTTTCAAGGAACCAGTAACCGCCGATAGATATAGGAAATTTTCAGAAAACCTTCCGTAAATCCGGTGAGTACGCACGTACAGTTTCTTTAACGGCTTAGGGGCCTCTTGGACAAATGGATAAGGTTAGGAAACATTGAACAAACATTTTGAATCTTTTGATTAGGGAATCGTTAAGTAGCACATTCTCGTCACTCCACTTTCGGAAGGATCTCACAGTATTCTTGCAGAAAGAAATTAGGAAAGTTTTAGGAGAGTTAGCGAAATTGCAGACAGGTAATGAATCAGCCCATGATCAGCGAAATGTGGATGAAGGATCGAACCATCGACCCTTAATGCCCAGACCACACAGTCAAGGGAGTTGATTCGCCCGACTCCCTACAAACAGTGGCGAGACCGCAGTTAGCAATGCATTCTCAGATCCCCAAGGCCACAATGGACACAAGAGAAATGTTAAGTGAAACGCACATGTTTTAAGTGAGGGCGAGAGGGTCAATCGCCAAGGAAAGTTAAGCGGACTGCGAATACATTCCGTTGTTGCCGTTTGAACAATTCAACAGGAAGGCATGGTGCCACCACCAACTTCTAGGGCAGTAGTAAACGGGAATGCCGGTGACCTGCTTATTAGATACAGGACTGACTCTAGCGGCAATGGTAGAAGCCCTGTTTTGTGAGAGAGACAGAAATACCGGGTAAACACCTGCGTGCGATATGCAATGGAAGAACTAATTCGGCTACCTTGGGCCCGTTCAAAGTAGAGTCAGAGTTTTTGTCAGGAGTAACTTCTCACAGCAGCAGATGCAAAACACATCTTCCTAATCCAGCTTTGTTAGGGTAGGTAATATCACCCCGAACCTACCAGGCTGCCAGTCCAAGTGGGAAAGCAAGGCAGTGAAGGGTGGAAAGTAAACAGAACGCAGGTGGAGTGCACAGCGCCGCAGGCAGTGTGAGCTAGTGTAGGCCATGAAGGTGGCACATGGTTGTGGTGCACGAGGACATGAAAATAGGTCGTATGGCGGTGCCGTAGGCCATGAAGGTTGGCCGTGGTGGTTGTTTTTTGGTGGCAGTGTGACCGATGAAATAGGTCGTAGTATCGTACCGAAGCCATGTAGGTGCCGTAGAGGTGGATCAAAAGGGTGTTGGCGTTTGCCATGGTTATCAGAAATGTAGGAGCCACGTGGCGGACCCCTCAGGGCGGGCCAACAAGGAACACAAGGTAACTGGAACCAGCAGCTGGTTGGGACCGGGGAGCAGTAATAATGCATGGCAAAAGGTTCAAGTAGACCAGCCTATCGTTAGAAATGCCAAGAAATAGTCAGCTCACAGATCATACGAGCCATGGTTGGAAAAAAGGGGAAGGAGAGACGAAATAACTCATCAAGTATGGGCATAGGCCTCGAGTGGATTCGAACTCAAGAATTTTCCACAGAGAGAAGGGAAAATCGTTCCGGATAAGAATGCTTGAGGGATCATCTCATAACATATTGAAAAAGGGATATGATCGTCGGACCGCAGTACAAGGTGCGACAGGCTAGAAGAGTGATCGCGCAGATTTTCACGCGCTCCTTTAAGGACTAAAAACTGTGGTGAAGGGTTGTCAGACACTCTTGTAAAGCCTGGAACGCGCAATTATCTGCCTCCAGGTACTATTTGGGCAGCCACAAAACGGCGGTCAAATAGAGCGGGGCAGGAGTAGGTCAAGGATTGAGTACTGCCTCCTGGGTATGTTGCTCTTGTAGTGTGAACAACAGAAGCAGAACAATTGTAAGGAGCAAATGCCTACGTTCTGCTCAGTTTGTGGTGGTGGTGTGAGCATTCATCTGTTACGACAGCTACAGTGTAGAAATGATGATGCTGGCCAGTTCTGTTAATTATTTGATTGCCCCAGTATAGGGCGGCGGGGTCGATTCCTATGTTCATGTATTATTTATCTTTTTTTGATTGATGTTTATCTGTCCAATAGTTGCTTGTTCAATGCCCATTAAGGGCGGGTTGAGTAAATGCTCACGGTGTTATGATTTTTTCATTTTTCTTGGTGGTATCTATTTGTTAATATTGTCTTGCTCACTGAACAGTAAAGTGTGAAAAATGTCCTTTTGTTTGTGATAAACAGGAGTAAATGTTTGATTGCATATTTGTGGAGACCGTGTGAGCAGATTGTGGCCACACCTAATTGAAAGTTGTCCTTGTGGAATGGGCCACACGCCTAAATGATTTTGATGTTAAGTAGGCTGGGCCTACACACCTGAATTTGGATGTTGTGTTAATCATGGTTGTGCTAAATAAGAAGTGAATGGAATGATTATATTAATATGTAGACATCTGATAGCTAATGCTATAGAAGAGTTTGGATATATGTGGGCCCATTTAGAGTAAATGTTGTGCACAATTGTTTATGACTGGACCAAAGAAGTGAACTATGGATTATCTATTGATTTATTGGTTTTAATTTGGGTACTATTATCCATGTTAGAGAGTTGATGGAAGTATGTCTAGAAAGCAAAGATACACTTTAATATCGACCCATGCAACTGAGTTTGTTTTAATCCAATCTGAGAACATTCGCCCTGGAGAAAATGGATTGATTGGAACAACATTACTTAGGGAGGTACGGGGGTGTAAAGAGATCTGGCCGAAGGTTCTTTTTTCACGAGCATTTAGCAAAATAAGGGTAGTTTTTGCATGTGTTGGGAGCACGTTTTCCTTGGGTCTCTCAAGTGTTCGAATCAGAGCAACACCATGGGGGGATACCCTGAGTCTATACTGAAGGAGGAAAGTGCAGGAAGTGTGTCGCATGTCCAGGGATAGTGACGAGGAGTTAGCCGACTTGCCGTTCCCTGGGTCCCATAGTTTCCATCCGACCACTGGCTGTCTATCACTGGGCTCTCCAGTGTGGCCGGACGAAAGTCAATCGTGTCAGGTTGAACCGTCATGGGTAGGTGATCCGTCAGCCTGCAGGCAGAGTAACAGCGACCAATCAGCAATCGTCCTTGTTCTTGAGGAATGGAATGAAGTGCGGCCTATCGGTGGTTTGCGCCTTGTTTCTATAGAGGAAGTAAATACTTGAAGCATCAGTCATGGCTGAAGAGAGTCCAGGCTGTAGTATCAATGGTAGCTTGGGGGAATCGAACAAGAGTTTGAATATGAGCTTAGCATTAACCACTGGGTGCCCAAGTCTTTGTTGGCGCTAGCAGCTGTGGTGTGTGGTGTATGTGTAGGTGACTAGTGATTCCTTAGGTGGAAAAAAAATTAACTTGGGGATTTATGGTACAAATCGGGTGATGTGTGTGTGCCAGTGAATCCATTGGTTGAGCCAGTTAAACTCGGTTCTCTCTTTCTTTGAAACCGAATATAAGTGCTTGTAAACCATGAAGTGTGTGACACTCACTTAAGGAATATTGAACTCGCCCGTCTTGCTGATGGCTCAAGAAATACAGCTGGAAGCAGAGGTTAGCTGTCGCCTCGTTGTCCTCCTGAGGTGGGGACGTATGACAGTGGAGGATGCTGTACCTCGGAGCCGACGACAGAAGAATTTGTCTCCGTGTGGGACGGTCGACAGTTTTCAAGACTTGTACCTGATGGAGCCAATACAGTGAGCTGCCAACCAACGTGGGGGTGTTTTTGCAGTCCCCCCCCCCCCCCCCGCCATATAAGACCTGTGTGGAGAGGCCGACAGACCCTTTTCAGTTGAGAGGGCGAGTACGGTGGCGGTCCGGAGACTCGGTGTAGGGTCGACTCAAGCTAAACGTTGCCAGATTCCCCCAACTGTGATTTGGCCAATCGGAGACAACTACAGTGTGGCAGCTTCAGCTCGTGGGGTCGTACAGTGGATGAGAGAAACTGCGATCAACCAAGGAAAAGCTGGCAATTACGGACGTTTATTTTTTTCTTAAGTTATAAGTTGCAAACAGACTGTGGAGATATTTGTCTTTCTGGTTAAAGAAAGTGATTGAAGAAAAGGATGCGATTTAAGAGATTGGTCTAGTAAGCTGTTTACAATTGTTGGATTATACAGATAGATGTGTTTTTAGTGACGGTTGGGGCTCGGAGTCAAGTTGAAATAAAAGTTGATTATTTTTCTATGATATGTTAATGGTTTCCCTCAACCTTTGTGCGGGTCTCCCGATGTGAGTGACAGAGTGCGTGTGCCTATGCGAGAGCGCATTTTGGTTGTGAAAGCGTAAATACTTCTGTCTATAACCCCTGCATCCCTGAATATGAAAATCATATTTTAATAACGAGGGGGAGCGTCGGAGACCCGTCACATAGTATATTAAACAATTTTGCTACTCTTGAATCTATTTCTAAATGTTTATTAGGCTGTTCATTTAATATTTATCTTTACCATTTGTGATTGTTACAGTTACAATTTTAGTTTAAGTTAAATGTTCTGATGAATAGGGTGGGGTGGAGGGTTATGATTACATTCATTACATACCACTTTAAAACATACACTCCCTTACACTCACTGAAAAATGCATCTCTCTCATTCCTTACATCAAGCTCACTCTACACTATAATATTGTCTGAATCACTTTTAGTGGAAGGACTTAAACTGAAGAACAACACACACACACACACACACACACACACACACACACACACACACACACACACACACACACACACACACACACACACACACACACTACAATGAAAGTGTTCTCCCCCGAATACACAAACCCGACTCTTCTATACTTTGTTGTACGAACTCTCGAGCAAGTAATCTTTTAAAAAGGGCTTCCTCGGTAAATCCAGTAAACTATAATACAAACATAGGATCATACCCAAGACACAATAAACAACTTCTCTCCTTATTATTTCGGTTAAAATAAATGCATTCAGAACAAAATATGTCAAGAATATTCGATGTGCTTGCGGCGCCCTTGATAATTGTACAACAACACACGTTCTATACTTTTGCCCCTACTTTGATTCCGATTTGTCAGAATTTAGAAAGGATGTTTCAAAGTGCATATTCCAGGATACTATGTATCTCTTAAATTTTGTACGAATTCTTATGTTAAGCCCAGTTGGCTCAATCCTGTAATTGCTGTTTCATGATCTTATTTTGTACAGTTGTTTGTTTTTACTTTTGATGTCTTTTTTTTTTTTTTTTCTTTTTCTTTTTTTTTTTTTTTTTTTTTTTTTTACAGTCGAAGTCTTACTTTTCTCCCCATCACACATACACGCACACACGCACACGCACGCACGCGGGCGCGCACTCACGTACGCACGCTGCACGCACTCACGTACGCACTCTGCACGCACACACATACGCACGCTGCACGCACACACTCAAACAGACACACACACAAACACACACACCTTGTCTAATATCACATTTAGTGAAAAGACGTTAAATTGAAGAACAACAACACACACACACACACACATTGTTTTAAGACGATAAAAGTAGAGAGAGAGAGAGAGAGAGAGAGAGAGAGAGAGAGAGAGAGAGAGAGAGAGGAGAGAGAGAGAGAGAGAGAGAGAGAGAGAGAGAGAGAGAGAGAGATTCAAGTCATTTAAAGCCAAGCCGATGGCAAAGAGCCATATTAAGACCGTCACATCATGACAGCCACTCTCCACACAGATGTTTAAACAAATCACAAACACGAAAGTCATTGTAGATTTGTAAAAAAACCACGAAAGTGCTTGAAATAAAATGTTTCTTCCGTAAACTCTTAGACTAGATGAAAAGTGGAAAGAAGAAGATCCATGGAAAGCCACCATGGATCTTCGTCGCCTTTTAATTTTAAAAGATGCGAGTGGATGTAAAAAGAGTTCCTGTGTGCAAACGGCACAAAACTGTTTCTCCTTTACGGCCCCACCGGTGACGATTTGAAGGAGTTTGTTATCCCCCCTGCATGTCTCCATTTCTCTTGTCAGCGGTCTTTGACGTAACTCTGACCTTTAGGGTTCAGGTCGGTGTGAGGACCAGAGAGCCTGTTCAATCCTTTAGTTGTAGCATCCTTGGCAAGTTGATCAACCATCTCAGTGCTTCAAATGCCTGCATGACCAGGAAGCCAACCAAAACCTATGTCATGACCGTCACGCGCAGAGAGGTATACTGCTCAAAGAAATTCAGAACCTAAGGGTGCTTAAAGTTACGACCAGCAGTGATCACCTAGGCAGAAAGGGAGCAAGAGAGAATGAGGAAGTCTGTATGTTTTGATTTAGAGACCAGTTGAAGCGCCAGGACTGACGCTGTGAGCTCGGCAGTATAGATGCATCTGTCTGTATGAATGTGTTGAGAACATCTCTGACAGGAGTTCAGCAATACGCAGCAGAAGAAACCCACTCGTCAGATTTGGAACCATCAATAAATATTTTTTTAGGGATGGAAATTTAGAACCAAGACTGGCGAAAATGTCTTGTATGCCAGAGAGCTGGTGGAGTTTTCTTGATGAGAGGCCGGATCAAAGTGGATCTCCAGGAGGTGGAAAGTCCATGGTGGGTTGTCGGGAAATTTGAGATGAATCATATATCATTCCAAGGTCTCTGTCTGCACTGCTGTGATAGGGAAGAAGACTGATGTCCAAAGGAGGAATGGAACTCGCGTTGTCTTCAAATTTCTTGTGAATTCTGGGTTAAAAACATCGTCAAACGCAGGCTTTTAAGATTCTAAAAAGAGATTCAAACAGCTCATAGGAAGCGTCAGTCGACAGTTGTAGAGGGATGGTTCCCCTGCATTTGCACACAGGGATGTTGCAGAACAGCCCCAGACAGCGTCGAAATCTTTGATGACAGACAGGATCTAGAGGCGTCTGGTTTGGATTCTGTACTGCTAATGATGGAGCCCAGTAAGTGACCTGATGAACAGTTTCTAATCTCTGGCCCGGACAGTTCTATCAGTTCTGATGGTAGTGTTGTGGCTGGGCATCAGTTTGATCTATTCGGCTGATTTTCATGTCATAGCTTGTCGATGCTCCATCCATTCGTTCAACGAATTCCAAATGGAAGGTTTGTGTTAGTTCTTCCTCAAATGACGGCCGTGCTGACATGATCTTCAAGTGCATCAGTCATGATGCGTTCTAGGAATATGTTGAAAAGTGAGGAGATAGAAGGCAGCCCTGACGAATTCCAACTAAAGTATGGAACACTTCTTCAACAGCACCTGTATAAGTGCTGGAATGTGTTGGTCAGCTTCTGCCAAATGTTAAATTTCTTCACTGCAGCCATAATGCCTCCTGCAAGACTGTCAAACGCTTTCTTGATGTCTATGACTCTGTCAACCGCTTTCTTGATGTCTATGAAGATGTGGTGAAACTCGTTCTATTACTGGAGAAGTTTTATGTATAGGGTAAGCGGGTTAAATATCTTTTCGATGGTCCTTTTGCCTTTGTGAAATCCAATCTGTTCTCCAGCAATAATGGTACCTGCTTATGGTCGCTCTCTATTCAGAAATGATTTTACGCGTTGCATTGCTGGCATGGGTGGAGGCTTACAGTATGGTCGCTCTCTATTCAGAAATGATTTTAAGCGTTGCATTGCTGGCATGGGTGGAGGCTTACAGTATGGTCGCTCTCTATTCAGAAATGATTTTAAGCGTTGCATTGCTGGCATGGGTGGAGGCTTACAGTATGGTCGCTCTCTATTCAGAAATGATTTTAAGCGTTGCATTGCTGGCATGGGTGGAGGCTTACAGCATGGTCGCTCTCTATTCAGAAATGATTTTAAGCGTTGCATTGCTGGCATGGGTGGAGGCTTACAGTATGGTCGCTCTGGCATTGTCAGAAAGGGCAACGATTAGTAACTGAATCCATGGCCTGGGCCACTCCACAGTGAGTCATATTCTGTGGCAGCTGGCTGTTAAAATATCACTTTATTCCCTTACAGCAAGGGTACTAGGGTCTTCCTAGGTTCTAGCTAGCTCCAGCTTGTCCAAGCTGAATCTAGCCAGAACCTAGGTGGGCCCTAGGTGGGTACTAGGACCCATGCTGTCTGGGTTACTTTTTCAAGATTTTCATCATCATTATCATTATTATTATTGATATTATTATCATCATTATTGTTATCATTACTATTATCATCCCTCGCAGTTAACATTGGTTCTGATTCCATTTCCCATACAGTCCTGCCAATGAGACTATAAACCGAGGTTCCGTGTGTGAACGCACGCATAACATCTTGCACACACGTAAAATCCCATCACTAACTTTCGGAAGAGAAGGCCAGTTTGGCCGTTGGTATGGATGACACGTTACACATAGCATGCACTCTGCGTGAGAAATGGAAAGAATGAAGGAAGTAAGGATATTGAGTGAACGATATTGGACGACATTGACTGGATGACACGGGAAACGACTGAATGAAGCGTCAGCTGGCAGCTCTTCAGTCGGTACTACCCAGGTAGGCAACCCGCTGTGTAAACGAGTGTGGATTGTAAAGCGCTTAGAGCTTGGTATCTAGCCGAGAATAGGCGCTATATAAGTATTCGTTATTATTATTATTATTATTATTATTATTATTATTATTATTATTATGTCAGAAGCAGGTTTCGAAGTTATTTTGCACACGAATACATTTCACGATCGGCCTTGGTCTCACACAATCCATTTCACGCATTTGGCATCATGAGCCACAGAACAGTGCTGTCGGTAAAAAAGCAATTATACCTCGATCTGAAGTCAAATGGCCGACAGAATCGCACAGGCCTGCCTCCAATTCCAAGCATGACAAAAAAACAACAACTTTATTTCAGATCGATACATTACATTTCCACTTGACTCGAGGGCATACTACTTAAAGCTTGAAAGAGACAGCTTCCGAAATTCCTCAGCCTCAGCCGAGCAGTCGGAGATGCGGTGCAAAGATTCGAACATGGTACTTTGCCGTGCGTGTGGCATAGTGTGATACGTATTTTGTGCGTGTGGTATAGTGTGATACCTATTTTGTGCGTGTGGTATAGTGTGATACCTATTTTGTGCGTGTGGTATAGTGTGATACCTATTTTGTGCGTGTGGTATAGTGTGATACGTAATTTTGTGCGTGTGGTATAGTGTGATACGTATTTTGTGCGTGTGGTATAGTGTGATGTGTATTCTGTGCGTGTGGTATAGTGTGATGTGTATTCTGTGCGTGTGGTATAGTGTGATATGTATTTTGTGCGTGTGGTATAGTGTGATATGTATTTTGTGCGTGTGGTATAGTGTGATATGTATTTGGTGCGTGTGGTATAGTGTGATATGCATTTGGTGCGTGTGGTATAGTGTGATATGTATTTGGTGCGTGTGGTATAGTGTGATATGTATTTGGTGCGTGTGGTATAGTGTGATATGTATTCTGTGCGTGTGGTATAGTGTGATATGTATTTGGTGCGTGTGGTAGGCCTATAGTGTGATGTGTATTCTGTGCGTGTGGTATAGTGTGATGTGTATTCTGTGCGTGTGGTATAGTGTGATGTGTATTCTGTGCGTGTGGTATAGTGTGATGTGCATTCTGTGCGTGTGGTATAGTGTGATGTGTATTCTGTGCGTGTGGTATAGTGTGATATGTATTTTGTGCGTGTGGTATAGTGTGATATGTATTCTGTGCGTGTGGTATAGTGTGATATGTATTCTGTGCGTGTGGTATAGTGTGATATGTATTCTGTGCGTGTGGTATAGTGTGATATGTATTTGGTGCGTGTGGTATAGTGTGATATGCATTCTGTGCGTGTGGTATAGTGTGATATGTAGTTTGTGCGTGTGGTATAGTGTGATATGTATTTGGTGCGTGTGGTATAGTGTGATATGTATTCTGTGCGTGTGGTATAGTGTGATATGTATTCTGTGCGTGTGGTATAGTGTGATATGTATTCTGTGCGTGTGGTATAGTGTGATATGTATTCTGTGCGTGTGGTATAGTGTGATATGTATTCTGTGCGTGTGGTATAGTGTGATATGTATTCTGTGCGTGTGGTATAGTGTGATATGTATTCTGTGCGTGTGGTATAGTGTGATATGTATTCTGTGCGTGTGGTATAGTGTGATATGTATTCTGTGCGTGTGGTATAGTGTGATATGCCTCTAAAAAAGACAGATTCAAAGTGAGATGACTGCAGGCGGACATTGAAATAAAGGTGAAAGAAAAACGACTATTCCTCCGAACGAAAGCGACAAACAAATGACAAGAACAAACCACGACGCGTTTCGACCTCTTTGGCCTTCTTCAGGCCAGACAAACAACATTCAAGACAACGAAAACGAAGAACGAACAGTCACATATCTCCTCAAACTGGACGCCAAAATGGATGTGCAATGGAGTCTTCGTTTTCCTTGTCTGGAATGTTGCTTGTCTGGCCTGTAGAAGACCAAAGAGGTCGAAACGCGTCGTGGTTTGTTCTTGTCATTTGTTTGTCGCTTTTGTTCGGCAGAATGGTAATTGTTTTGTTCAGTTTTTTTTTTTTTTTAAAAGAAGAAGAAAAGAACGAAACAAGAAAGATAAAGAAAGAAAAAAGAAAAGAAAAGAAAAAGAACGAAAGAAAGAAAGCTTTAGGGCCTCAGGTTTTATTTGCGTGGGTCTCTTTAGGATGGATGTACAGCTGGAAACAGTTGCGTGTGACTTAGACCTTGTCTGATCTGACTTGAATCATTCTGAATCCTTTTTGGACTGATCCCTCTAAATACGCTAGTATGTTTCTTTTCCTAGGTTATTTAACACGTCACACACCTTATCGTTCAAATCCATCCAATAAAGGCATTCGGAGAAAGTGTAACAAATTTCAGCATCACATTGTTCTAATGAGGTCCCAAGGTCGAGGACAACATGTAAAAAGGAAAGAAAGAAAATATACAGTACATGAAATAACCGTTAACACCATTTTAGTTTCATAAACCGTTTTGTCATCTTTAAGAATTCATCTCCATCAAGGATACACAATTCTCCATTTTATATCTATAGCCTAGCTTCTTCAAAACATTTTTAGGTCAGACTTTGTTTGGTTAATTCCGAGTTCGTAAATGGACTATTTGGCCATTAGAACTGTCAGGTCTAGCATATCATAGCTTTTTGTTTTCTCATCAGTGCCAGGTAATATAATCTCCACATTAAGGACAATCTTTCACAGTGTGAACACTTAAATTTCAGAACACTTTCAAGCTCTCCCGCGAGTATGTTCCTATTTTTATAGCCATCAATGCTCACCTGCAGGAAATGTTATTGGAATAATATTGATGATAATAATAATAAACAGTAAACAAGTGGGGTATGTTTTGCTCCCATAAGGAAACCTAACACAAAGTAACTTTTATTCAAGACTGGCACAGCCTTTTAAACTTGAATAAAGTCAGACAAATACATAGACGAACAATCTAATAGTGGGGGAAAAAACAAGCGCAGGCCAACAACTGAACTGTCTGGCAAAGATTTGGACTTGAGGGAGGGGAGAGGAGTTTGAAGATGGAGAAACTGGGAAAATGAAATTTTATTTAAAAAAAAAAAAAGTTACAGATTTGAAAACTCTTCTCTTGCTGCATAAGGGAACCATCGCAATCCCTTTTGAAGGCAGATATATTTGTATTGCCTGCTCCGAGGCCTTTCGCCGCTGGATCGGGACTCATCAGGGAGACACGGCTAGTTGTGTCTGCGCTCCCGGCGTCAAATAGAGACACACCACAGTCCATAATACTGTGGTGTTCTCACCACCATGGGTGCAAAAAAGAATCCAATAGCACCCCCAGAGCAGCCAGCGAAGAGTAGTAAATGCAACCAAACGAAAGTGTGGGGAGGAAAAAAGTTGCTGTAAAACTAAAGACATTATGCAAATATTATAAAATGAAGGGGACAGTCTTTGAGCCTACGCCTGAGGATCCACCCAAAGATGCAAGGAAGATGAAAAGACAAACACACAGATGGACAGAAACAAATACAAATAACCTCAATTTAATCAAAGCAAAATCGGAAATGAAATGAGGTAGGGAACAATAAACGATAAACAGTAAACAAGTGGGGTATATTTTGCTCTCATAAGGAAACCTAACACAAAGTAACTTATATTCAAGACTGGCACAGCCTTTTAAACTTGAATAAAGTCAGACAAATACATAGACGAACAATCTAATAGTGGGGGAATAAACAAGCGCAGGCCAACAACTGAACTGTCTGGCAAAGATTTGGACTTGAGGGGAGGGGAGTTTGAAGATGGAGAAACTGGGAAAATGAAAACTAAAATAATAAAAAAAAAAGTTACAGATACGAAAACTCTTCTCTAGCTGCATAAGAGAACCATCTCAATCCCTTTTGAAGGCAGATATTTGTATTGCCTGCTCCGAGGCCTTTCGCCTGCTGGATCGGGACTCATCAGGAAGACACGGTTGGTTGTGTCTGCGCTCCCGGCGTCAAATAGAGACACACCACAGTCCATAATACTGTGGTGTTCTCACCACCATGGGTGCAAAAAAGAATCCAATAGCACCCCCAGAGCAGCCAGCGAAGAGTAGTAATGCAACCAAACGAAAGTGTGGGGAGGAAAAAAGTTGCTGTAAAACTAAAGACATTATGCAAATAATATAAAATGTAGGGACAGTCTTTGAGCCTACGCCTGAGGATCCACCCAAAGATGCAAGGGAGATCAAAAGACAAACACACAGACGGACAGAAACAAATACAAATAACCTCAATTTAATCAAAGCAAAATCGGAAATGAAATGAGTTAGGGAACAGTAAACGATAAACAGTAAACAAGTGGGCATGTTTTGCTCCCATAAGGAAACCTAACACATAGTAACTTTATTCAAGACTGGCACAGCCTTTTAAACTTGAATAAAGTCAGACAAATACATAGACGAACAATCTAATAGTGGGGGAAAAAACAAGCGCAGGCCAACAACTGAACTGTCTGGCAAAGATTTGGACTTGAGGGAGGGAGAGGGGGAGGGAGTTTGAAGATGGAGAAACTGGGAAAACGAAATTAAAAAAAACAACAAACAAACAAAAAAAAATCGTTTGGTTGCATTTACTACTCTTTGCTGGCTGCTCTGGGGGCTATTGGATTCTTTTTTGCACCCACAGAGAGAACACCACAGTATTATGGACTGTGGTGTGTCTCTATTTGACGCCGGGAGCGCAGACACAACCAGCCGTGTCTCCCTGATGAGTCCCGACCAGCGGGCGAAAGCCTCGGAGCAGGCAATACAAATATATCTGCCTCAAAAGGGATTGAGATGGTTCCCTTATGCAGCTAGAGAAGAGTTTTCATATCTGTAACATTTTTTTTTTAATTTCATTTTCCCAGTTTCTCCATCTTCAAACTCCCCCCCCCCCCCCCCCTCCCCTCAAGTCCAAATCTTTGCCAGACAGTTCAGTTGTGGCCTGTGCTTGTTTTTTTCCCCACTATTAGATTGTTCGTCTATGTATTTGTCTGACTTTATTCAAGTTTAAAAGGCTGTGCCAGTCTTGAATAAAAGTTACTATGTGTTAGGTTTCCTTATGGAGCAAAACATACCCCACTTGTTTACTGTTTATCGTTTACTGTTCCCTAACTCATTTCATTTCCGATTTGCTTTGATTAAATTGATGTATTTGTTTCTGTCCGTCTGTGTGTTTGTCTTTTGATCTCCCTTGCATCTTTGGGTGGATCCTCAGGCGTAGGCTCAAAGACTGTCCCCTACAATTTATATTATTTGCATAATGTCTTTAGTTTTACAGCAACTTTTTTTCCTCCCCACACTTTCGTTTG
>CM031612.1:67473079-67483079 GCA_018398815.1 Conus ventricosus | reverse complement strand
TTTAAAAAAAATTATTCATTCTGCAAGTATTAATGTTTAAAACCGCGTCTTCAAGTTCTAATTCTTTCAGACTCCGTCCGTAAGCATTTGCTTTTATTTTTCACTCCCCGTCTTCCTATATGTGTGAGGCAACCGTCCATATGTGTTAGTTTTGAGGCTCCCCGTCTGGGTATCTTTTGAAATCTGTTCCTTAAGCATTAACTTCCGAGGTAAAGAGAAATCGAAATTCACCCAAAATTCGCAACCAATGAGAAGTCGTTACGATTCATGACCTATGGGAAATAAATAAAACAAGGGCGTTACATATCATATCAGGGAAGATTTTTTGCTTCCGGCTCTTAATGACAACATTGATCCTCTTTTGTTTTGTAGACAGAAGTAGATTATAAATGTAAATCGACTCAGAAATTAGGTAGCTGAAATTCCCTGCTGTCTGTTTTATTCATAAACAATAATACGTGTCAGGATACATGATTGGCCATATTATGTCAACGTCTTCGTGACTGGTGGCAACCAGCAGGGCCTTTCAGTTGTCATGGTAGTAGTAGAAGGCTGCAGTCCCGGGGTGCAAATCTCACCAAAAAACCCGTTCGGTGTTGTGCTGTCTATCCTCATGTATGCAGAGAATGGTTGCTATAGCGCGCAGGGTTTGCATCCCTGCTGACGATCATTGCTTGCGTTTGTATTCTGCGCGCAGACTGTTCTTTGCAGAGTTGGAAATGTGTTTGTTATTCGATTTGTCTCTCCTTCCAAAACGGTAAGACGAATCTTCTTCTGTTTTCACTAGGTGCACGCTATAAAATGTTTTTTCTTTCTTTCTTTCTTTCTTTCTTCCTTCCTTCCTTTTTTTTCTTTCTTCTATCTATCCTTTCTTCTTTCTTTTCCTCGTTCTTTCTATTTTTCTGTCTTCTTTTCATTCCTTCTCTCTTTTTCCTTCCTTCCTTCCATCGTTTTTTTCTTCCTTTCGTCCTGCCTTCCTGCCTTCCTTCCTTCCTTCCTTCCTTCCTTTCTTTATTTCTTTTTTCTTTCTTTCTGTCCTTCTGTCTTTCTCAAAGCCTCTTCTTCTTCTATGTTCTAAGGGCAGGAATTCCAAGGTTCACCAGTATTTTTGCAGTTTTAATGTCACATTCCGACTTCGGGGATGATGTCTAAAACATGACACTGGTGTGTGTGTGTGTGTGTGTGTGTGTGTGTGTGTGTGTGTGTGTGTGTGTGTGTGTGTGTGTGTGTGTGTGTGTGTGTGTGTGTGTGTGCATGCAGCATGCGTACGTGCATACATGTGTGTGTGTGTGTGTGTGTGTGTGGTGTGTGTGTGTGTGTGTGTGTGTGTGTGTGTGTGTGTGTGTGTGTGTGTGCATCGTGAGTGTGTGTGCTTGCGCCTATTTGTGCGCGCGCATGCATGTGTTCGTTGTGATCCATTTCCCTGATACCCGAAGGACCCATTTCCTTCGAAGGAAGTCCTGGAATTTCAGGTGTACATAAGTTGTTTTCGTTCCTTCTTTGTTCGCTTGTCCTTTCTTTTGGTCGGTCTGTCCTTTTCTTTGGTCGGTCTGTCCTTTCTTTTGGTCGGTCTGTCCTTTCTTTTGGTCGGTCTGTCCTTTCTTTTGGTCGGTCTGTCCTTTCTTTTGGTCGGTCTGTCCTTTCTGTTTTTTTTTTCTTTCTTTCGTTCTTTCTTTCTGTCTGCCTGTCTGTTTTTCATGCACACGTTTCAGTCACGTGATCTCGGTTTAAAATGTCATCCGAAGAACTTGGAAGGGAAGGGGTCGGGGATGGGTAGGGAAGGGGGTGGGGGTGGGGGGGTGGGGGGTCTAGGGAGGGTTGGGGGTAGCCGGGCTGTAAAACGTGAAGTCAGTACAGACAGAGACTTTAAGAAGAAAAATTCCGCTAACCTGACTGTGTAAAGCGAAGATTTGAACCCAGGACCACTGGATCAGCAGACCAGTGCCTCATCCTCTGGGTGTGCCAGGTCTCAAACGACGGGGGTGAGGGGGTGGGAGGGGGGGGAGAGAGAAGAGGAGGTCCGTTTTGTGGACTTGCTGGCAAGCTATCGAAATACCGAAAGGGCAAAAACAACATTAAAAAAAAAGAAGAAAAAAGAAAAGAAAAAAAGAAGCCAAACTATCCGACTTTAAAGTCCTGCTTCTCTATCTTTGTGCATGCCAAGTTGGACGTTATCAGAGAGTACGAAAGTCTACCTGGGGTTTAGGACAATGTCTTCGTTCTTCCAGGACTGAGTATTTAATTTAATTTTCAAAAATGTAGGAGGGCACTTTCGGGCACGTTCGGTTGATCCGCACCAAACAAACAAGGGAAAAGAATAAGGTGTTGACCGAAATGTGAAAAATAAGGTCAGCAGGCATACTCTTGTTTGTCTATCTATCTGTCTATCTATCTATCTATCTATCTATTCTATCTATCTATCTATCTATCTATCTATCTATCTATCTATCTGTCTAGCCGTCTGTCTGTCTGTCTGTCTATCTATCTATCTATCTATCTGTCTGTCTGTCTGTCTATCGGTCGATCTATCTATCTATCCATTCTATCTATCTATCTATCTATCTATCTATCTATCTATCTATCTATCTATCATCTACTATCTATATATCTATCTATCTATCTATCTGTCTGTCTCTCTGTCTTCTATCTATCTATCTATCTATCTATCTATCTATCTATCTATCTATCTATCTATCTATCTATCTATCTGTCTGTCTGTCTATCTATCTATCTATCTATCTATCTATCTATCTATCTATCTATCTCTCTGTCTCTCTGTCTGTCTATCTATCTATCTATCTATCTATCTATCTATCTATCTATCTATCTATCTATCTATCTATCTATCTATCTATGTCTATCTATCTGTTCCTCTATCTGTTTATCTGTCTGCTGCCCGTGAACACTTTTTCATTATAAATTGATACCAGTTCGTGAACAGGAACTTTACCCGTGTTCACTTTCAGTGGTAAATTTTGTAATAGTCTTGCGGAACCGATCCGTGATTGGTCCTTCAACCTTCGCCATACGTCATGGGTATTAAATGAGCCATAGTCATGGTTGTCATTTGGATGACTGTGTCAGTTTCTAAGCTATCTTCACACACAAAAAGGAGAAGAAAAAAGCATGGCTTCGCATCTGTGCTGTTTGTTTTGTCAACAAAGAAATGGGTAAACAAAGAAATCAGACCATAGCAAGGCTGAAACCCCCCATTGAAGTTATGGGCCCTGCAGACCCGCAAGGTACAAGGTCTTGTTTCTGTACAAAAAACAACAACAACAACAACAACAACAACAAATAGGTCACTCGAGACGCACAACGTACAACAAGACTTTATTCTTGTACAAAACACATGGGACCCAAGAGACCCACGATGTATGGTTAGGCTTTGGTTCTGTACAAACAACACGGGTCTTTGGAGACCCACAACGTACGGTAAGGCTTTAGTTCTGTACAAATAACACGGGTCTTTGGAGACCCACAACGTACGGTAAGGCTTTAGTTCTGTACAAATAACACGGGTCTTTGGAGACCCACAACGTACGGTGAGGCATTAGTTCTGTACAAACAACACGGGTCTCTGAAGACCCACAACGTCCGGGAAGGCTCTGGTCCTGTATAAAAGACATGGGTCTCTGAAGACCCACAACGTACGGTAAGGCTCTGGTCCTGTATAAAAGACATGGGTCTCTGAAGACCCACAACGTACGGTAAGGCTCTGGTCCTGTATAAAAGACATGGGTCTCTAAGACCCACAACGTACGGTAAGGCTCTGGTCCTGTATAAAAGACATGGGTCTCTGAAGACCCACAACGTACGGTAAGGCTCTGGTCCTGTATAAAAGACATGGGTCTCTGAAGACCCACAACGTCCGGTAAGGCTCTGGTCCTGTATAAAAGACATGGGTCTCTGAAGACCCACAACGTACGGTAAGGCTCTGGTCCTGTATAAAAGACATGGGTCTCTGAAGACCCACAACGTACGGTAAGGCTCTGGTCCTGTATAAAAGACATGGGTCTCTGAAGACCCACAACGTCCGGTAAGGCTGGTCCTGTATAAAAGACATGGGTCTCTGAAGACCCACAACGTCCGGTAAGGCTCTGGTCCTGTATAAAAGACATGGGTCTCTGAAGACCCACAACGTACGGTAAGGCTCTGGTCCTGTATAAAAGACATGGGTCTCTGAAGACCCACAACGTCCGGTAAGGCTCTGGTCCTGTATAAAAGACATGGGTCTCTGAAGACCCACAACGTACGGTAAGGCTCTGGTCCTGTATAAAAGACATGGGTCTCTGAAGACCCACAACGTACGGTAAGGCTCTGGTCCTGTATAAAAAGACATGGGTCTTCGGACACCCACGTTGTCTGGCGTGCAAAATTGTTGGCGACGTATGACGAAGGTCAATCCGGATCAGTAGCACGGATCCACACCGAATTCGAATTGAATGGATTCATTCTTCAGCTCTCGTCCGTCTTTCCATCATATTTTCTTAAATTCGACGGACGAACAAACAAACAACAAATAAACAAACAAGGGTGAAAAGGTAACTGCCTTGGCGGAGGTAGGTCTAACAAACAACAACACCCAATCAAAAAACAAACACACACACACACACACACACACACACACACACACACACACACACACACACACACACACCACACACCACCACCACCACCACCACCACCACCAAAAACGTGACCGACAACAGCCCGTTTGGTTTACCTGTCTTCTCTGTAAGCGTGGAGATCAGGGGAAGATAAGTCGTACAAACAGGAAGTGACTGTTTATACCCCTTGTATCCGCTCCTCCGTTCTCTGAGTCCATTGCCTGGTTAATAAACTGGTTACACACCAGACGATCAAAACCCACCAAAGACGTGTTGAAGTTTTGGAGCGTGTTTAGATAGCTACACCCAGTTCGTTTGGAGATAGTTTAGAATGTTTGACAGTTGGTTTTCGTTTCTAATCATATCCTCCTCATGGTACACGCAGAGATGGGGTCTAAGCGGACACGTCATGATGTCTGAAGGCCCAGCGAACGGTAGAGGCCACGCTGGGGATTCTCCAAGTAGACAGATCAAGCTGAATGGAATGTTGTTTGTCCTTCACGGGCGAAGATGACCACGGCTTCTGCTATCACTAGGTGGCGGGTGGTGTGTGTACGAGGATGGCTGATCAGGCCGATCCTCGCATTGAACAGTTTGTTGCAGTGTGGACAGGGCAGACTTGGAGATGAGCCACGCTGAAAGTTGGTGCTCGCTCTGTTTGTGTGTGTGTATGTTTGTTTGTTTGGGTTCTTTTTTTCAGAACGGACGTTTTTGCTCCTGTGCCTCCACTCGCCTCGTTCCAAAGTCTTTCACACCGGATTTGATCATGGATTGCGCCAGGTTGAGCGATCTTGCGCAGCTTCTTCCCAGGAGGCAGTGAGGTGCAAGGGTGCAGCGCTTCAGTGAGGCCTTCAATGGAATAGGACCATGTCGGAAAGGTCGATCTATGTTGAGACAGAGTGACGGGGAGATACATGCTGGAAAGACAGAGTGACGGATGAGTTACATGTTGGAAAGACAGAGGGACGGATGAGTTACATGTTGGAAAGACAGAGTGACGGGGGAGTTACATGTTGGAAAGACAGAGTGACGGGGGAGTTACATGCTGGAAAGACAGAGTGACGGGGGAATTACATGTTGGAAAGACAGAGTGACGGGGGAATTACATGCTGGAAAGACAGAGTGACGGGGGAATTACATGCTGGAAAGACAGAGTGACGGATGAGTTACATGCTGGAAAGACAGAGTGACGGGGGAATTACATGCTGGAAAGACAGAGTGACGGATGAGTTACATGCTGGAAAGACAGAGTGACGGGGGAGTTACATGCTGGAAAGACAGAGTGACGGATGAGTTACATGCTGGAAAGACAGAGTGACGGGGGAGTTACATGTTGGAAAGACAGAGTGACGGGGGAGTTACATGCTGGAAAGACAGAGTGACGGGGGAATTACATGCTGGAAAGACAGAGTGACGGGGGAGTTACATGCTGGAAAGACAGAGTGACGGGGGAGTTACATGCTGGAAAGACAGAGTGACGGATGAGTTACATGTTGGAAAGACAGAGTGACAAGGGGTGGGGGGTGGGGGGTTACTTGTTGGAAAGACAGAGTGACGGGGAGTTACATGTTGGAAAGACAGAGTGACGGGGGAGTTACATGTTGGAAAGACAGAGTGACGGGGGAGTTACATGTTGGAAAGACAGAGTGACGGGGGAGTTACATGCTGGAAAGACAGAGTGACGGGGGAGTTACATGCTGGAAAGACAGAGTGACGGGGGAGTTACATGTTGGAAAGACAGAGTGACGGGGGAGTTACATGTTGGAAAGACAGAGTGACGGGGGAGTTACATGTTGGAAAGACAGAGTGACGGGGAGTTACATGTTGGAAAGACAGAGTGACGGGGGAGTTACATGTTTTTAAAGACAGAGTGACAGATGAGTTACATGCTGGAAAGATAGAGTGACGGGGGAATTACATGCTGGAAAGACAGAGTGACGGGTGAGTTACATGTTGGAAAGACAGAGTGACGGGGAGTTACATGTTGGAAAGACAGAGTGACGGGGAGAGTTACATGTTGGAAAGACAGAGTGACGGGGGAGTTACATGTTGGAAAGACAGAGTGACGGATGAGTTACATGTTGGAAAGACAGAGTTACGGGGGAGTTACATGCTGGAAAGACAGAGTGACGCGGGAGTTACATGCTGGAAAGGCAGAGTGACGGGGGAGTTACATGCTGGAAAGGCAGAGTGACGGGGGAGTGACATGCTGGAAAGGCAGAGTGACGGGGGAGTTACATGCTGGAAAGACAGAGTGACGGGGGAGTGACATGTTGGAAAGACAGAGTGACGGATGAGTTACATGTTGGAAAGACAGAGTGACGGATGAGTTACATGTTGGAAAGACAGAGTGACGGGGAGATTACATGCTGGAATGGCAGAGTGACGGGGGAGTTACATGCTGGAGAGGCAGATTGACGGATGAGTTACATGCTGGAAAGGCAGAGTGACGGATGAGTTACATGCTGGAAAGGCAGAGTGACGGGGGAGTTACATGCTGGAAAGACAGAGTGACGGGGGAGTTACATGCTGGAAAGGCCGATCTGTGTTGAGACAGAGTGACGGGGGAGTCACAGGCTTGAATGTCAGGCAGACACCAAACAGATACCCCCCCCCCCCCTCCCACCTCATTTCTTTCCTCCCCCTCCTCACTCTTCGTCTACCTTGCCGCCCTCTGTTCCTCGCTTCCCCAATCACCCACCATTTTGTTTTTGTTTGTTTGTTTGCTTTGTTTTGTTTTACAGGACTTCTACCGAAATCGTCATCTCCAGCTTCGAAACAGGTCACATCGGTCATGCAGGGTTATTAATATAGAGGATACTGACTCACGGAAGACTTAGAGGCACTATGGAGAGCTATGGTGGGTATTTCTTGTTCATTTGGGATGTAAACTGAGAGCACGCTTTCTCCGAAAATAGGTAACATCGGTCATATAGAGCTAGGATGTGTATTTCTAATGTGGAGGATACCGAGTCACAGGAGACTTTAAAATGCAATATAGAGAGCTGCTGTGTGTGGTCTTCTTGTACATGTGTGATATGCACGAGGAATACACGCCACAACGCTATTGTTCACCAACGAAGTCATACACTAAACCATGAAACAAGACATCGGACCGTACGATCTACAGACATCAGAAAGGAAAAAAAAACACACGCCACGCTTGGTATGGTCTGGTGACAAGATCCCATGACCTTGATGATGAGGAGTACGTTTACATGCTGTGCATCTTGTTTTTTTTCCCCCACGGGTGTGTTACTTGGTGGTTTATCATACGAAGGGGCTGGCTGAACGGTAAATTAACTACACGTTAGTTAGTTTCATTGAGGTATTACGTCCCCACGCGCGGTGCGTCATGAGTTTCATTGAGGTATTACGTCCCCACGCGCGGTGCGTCATGAGTTTCATTGAGGTATTACGTCCCCACGCACGGTGCGTCATGAGTTTTATTGAGGTATTCCGTCCCCACGCGCGGTGCGTCATGAGTTTCATTGAGGTATTACGTCCCCACGCACGGTGCGTCATGAGTTTCATTGAGGTATTACGTCCCCACGCGCGGTGCGTCATGAGTTTTATTGAGGTATTACATCCCCACGCGCGGTGCGCCATGAGAGAGATGGGAATTTGTGTGCACTATACCAACAGAGAAAGGTCTTGATTAAAATGGTGTGAATGTTAACAGGATAAAATTTGCTTAGCTACTTGGACTTGTTGAAGACTATTTGCGACGGGTGTTTGAATGTTGTTTTCCGATAAGGTAGTACTACGCTGGTTTAGAGTTTCGTTTTCTCTTTTTTTTTTGCACCTCTCTCTCTCTCTCTCTCTCTCCTCTCTCTCAATCTCTCTCTCTCTCTCTCTCTCTCTCTCTCTCTCTGTCTGTCTGTCTCTCTGTCTGTCTCTGTGTGTCTGCACACACACACACACACACACACACACACACACACACACACACACAACACACACACACACACACACACACGAACACATGCACGCATGCACATGCGCGCACGCACGCACGCACGCATGCACACGCACACGCACACGCACACACAAACATACACACACACACTACACCACACCACACCACACCACACCACACCACACCATACCACACCACACTACACAAATATAGATATGTTGAACAGTAAAAGCCACCAACGCCCAATATAGATATGTGTTCATTTCTCTTCCAAAGATATTAAAGCCGTCCTGTCTTTATTCTGTACTATTTCCAAAGACTTACACAGTAGAAACGTAGTATTGAGCATTACCACGAAAACAAGTCGCCAACCACTTCCCAGCTTCCATGACTAGTCTCCACGCGCCCCCTCCTCCCCCCCCCCCCCCCTCCCGCCGACCCCCTCCTTCCCTCCACCACAACCACAACCACCCTGTCTCCCCCCACCCCCCTCCTCCCCCCCCCCCCCCACATTCACCACTCACCATAACCCCCCAACCGCCACCCCCATACCTCCTTTCTCCCCTCCCTCTCCTGGCTTACGTGACGCATGCGTTCGCCACCTGTGTTTCTCGTTAGCCAAAGACATCGGCTGATTGCCTTACGTTTCTTCACCCGTTTGATTCTATTGTGGGGTGGGAAAAATCTGCTTCTCTGCTGCTGCTGCTGCTGCTGCGGCTGTTCTGTGCTGTTCTGTGCTTTATTTTCCTGCTTCTTGTGAACTCTTCTGTTCTTTTTTTTTTTTTTTTTTTTTTTTTAACGAACGCTTCTGTTCTTTACCGTTTTTTTTATACGAACGCTTCTGTTCTTTATCTTCCCGTTCTTTTGAACTGTTCTGTTCTTTTTTTAAAATTTTTTTTTATACCTGTTTCTTGCGAATCTTCTGTTCTTTAGATTCCTGTTTATTGTGAGTTGTTCTGTTCTTTATTTTCCTACTTCTTGTAAACTCTTCTGTTCTTTATCTTTCCGCTTCATGAGAATTTACTGTTCTGTATGTTCCCGTTTATTGCGAGTCATTCTGTTTGTTGTTGTTTTTCCATATTTCTGCTTCTTGTGAACTCTTTTGTTCTTTATATCCCCGTTTCTTGTGGACTGTTCTGTTTCTTTTTCACACGACGCGCTTCGACCTCTTTGGTCGTCTTCAGGCATCGACACGCAACATTCAAGATGATGAAAAACGAAGAACTCCACATCCATCTTTCGCCTAGTGTTAGGCGATGTCATTATTTGTTCTTGGTTTTCATTGTCGGGAATGTTGCATAGAGAAATAGAACGACTGTTTTGATCTTCGCTCATTAAAAACCACATTATGTCATCTAGATCGAAGATCACGTGGATTTTAACTTGAGAGAAGAGGAATCATATCAACAACTAGACTGGTTACAATTCCTCTTGGGCTTTTCTGCTCTGACTCTACATTCATTAATATCAA
>CM031612.1:67468079-67470579 GCA_018398815.1 Conus ventricosus | reverse complement strand
GAGAGAGGGGTGTACGGAGAGAGAGAGAGAAGAAAAAGAGAGAGAGAGAGAGAGAGAGAAAAGGGAAAACACACACACCCCACACACACACAAACACACCACGCACACACACCCCCCACACCACACACACAAAACCAAAACACACACACACACACACACACACACACACACAGGAGGGGGTAGGGGGGGGGGGGGAGAGAAAAGGGGAGAGGAGAGAAAGAGAGGGGAGAAGAGAGAGAGAGAGAGAGAGGGGAAAAGGGACACCCACACCCACACACACACACACACACACACAACACCACACACACACAAGGGGGAGAGAGTGGGTCCGGGGAGAGAAGGTGTACCAAGGGGGAAGAGAGAGAGGAAGGAAACACACACACACACACACACACCACACACCACGCACGCCGCCGCACGCACGCACAACACACACACACACACACCACACACAACAACAAGAGGAGGGGAGGGGGGTACGGGAAGAGAAGAGAGGTGTACATGGGAGAGAGAGAGGGAAGGGAAACACACACACAACACCCACCCGCGCGCGCGCGCGCGCCGCCCCAAACGCACGCACGCACGCACCACAGACACACAACACCACACACACAGAGGGGGGGTGTACAGAAGAGAGAGAGAGAGAGAAGAGAGAGAAGAGAGGAAGGAAACACAACACCACAACACACACACCACACCACACCACACACAAAGACAGAGCAAAAACAGAGAACACACACACACACACACAACAAAACACACACACACCCCAACACACACGAGGCAAGACAAAGACAGAACAGAGAGCAAAAAGAGACACAGAGAGAGACACGCACACAGAACGGAAGAAAGAGAGAGAGAGAAGTAGGGAGGAAGGGGAAGGGCCAAGGGGAGGTAAAAAAGGAGAAATTTTTGGGGATTACATGGTGGAGCCGACGGAAGAGGGGAGGGTGGACAAGGGGTTTGGGGGGAGGCTGCTTAAAAAAGGATTTTAAAGGATGGGGATGAGGGGGGGGGTGGTGGGGGTGGAGGATGCATGGGGGGGAGGAGGGAGGGGAGGGAGTGGAGGGGGGGGGTGGGGGGGGGGGGGGAGAGCGGGAGTGGTGGATGGGGCATGGGGTGGGGGGGGGGTTTGGTTGGAGGGGGGGGGGTGGGGGGAGGGGGGGGCGGGGGGGGGGGGGGGGGGGGCAATGTTTCACATTATCAAGGTCAAGGTCATGAGTCAAGGGGCTTTTCAGTTAGTACGGTCGTGCCCTTGTCAGTTGTCTCCCTCTCTCTCCTTCTCTCTCTCCCCACGGGGGCTTCGTTGGAGATGTTTTTTTGGCGTTCCCCAAAACCCGAATTTTTTTCTTTACATTAGGTCCATACACGAAGAGGGGGAGGGGAGGGGGGAGGGGAGGAGGAGGGGGGAGGAGGGGGAGGGGAAGGGGGGGAGGGGAAGGGGGAGGGGAAGGAGGAGCCCGGAGGAGGAGGAGAAGAAGAAGAAAAAAGAAAGAAAAAAGAAAGAAAAAATAGAAAAAAAGGGGAGAAGATAAAGAAGAAAACTGAAGAAAACAAGAAAAAATCAACTGAAAAAGAGAAGTAAGAAACAGATAAGAAGGAAGGGGGAAAAAAGAAGAAAAAAAGAAAAGAAGAAAAGAGAAATAGAAAGGAAGAAAAGGAGGGAGAAGGAAAGAACAAAGAGGGAAAAAGAAGGAAAAAAGAAACTGAAAAGGGGGAAGAAAAGGGGAAAGACCAAAAAGAAACGAGTCGGGGGCAGGACGACAACACAAAAGACGACGACGACAACAACGACAACGACGACGACAAGGATGAAAAGAAAAGAAAAAAGGAAGAGGGGGAGGCAAGAGGAATGGTTAAAAAAGAAGAAAAGAAAACAAAGGAAAAAACGATGAAGACAAAATGAAGACAACGAAAAAGAAAAGAAAGAGGGGAAAAAAACAAGAAATAGAGACATTTGGGGAAGAGAAAACAAAGAAAAAGAACGAGAACACAAAAAGGCGGAGGAGGGGGGGGAGGTAAAGGAGGAAAAGGAGGAGGAGGAAAAGAAAAGAAGAAGAAAAAGAAGAAAAAAGAAGAAAAAGTAGTTGGGGAAAACGAAAAAAACGGAGGGGAAAAAAGGGGGAGGAGGAGGAAGAGGAGGGGGACGAGGAGGAGGAAGAAAAAAAGATTAGAAACGAAAAGACGGAGAGAAAAGGAGGAGAGGAGGGGGAGGAGGAGGGAGGAGGGGGAGAGAAGAAGAAGAAAAGAAGAAGAAGAAAAGAAGAAAGAAAAAAAGAAGAAGAAAAAGATGAAAAGAAGAAGAAGAAAAAAAGCAGAGATTGAGAACACGAAAAAGACGAGGAGGGGGAGGAGGAGGAGGAGGAAGAAGAAGAGAAGAGGGGAGAAGGAGGGGGGGGGGGGGGGGGGGGGGGGGGGGGGGGGGGGGGGGGGGGGGGGGGGGGGGGAAAAAGGGGGGGGGAGGGAGAGAAAATGAAAAAAAAAGGGATGTTTCCCCCTT
>CM031612.1:67450579-67453079 GCA_018398815.1 Conus ventricosus | reverse complement strand
GTACTTCACATAAAAAAACCCAAAATAACAAAGAAAACCCATACGCTATAGAATAGAAAACCCATGTGACGGTACTTCACATAAAAAAGCAACATAATAACAAAGAAAACCCATTCGCCATAGAACAGAAAATAGATGTGATGGTGCTTCACGTACAAAGCACAATAACAAAGAAAACCCATACACTGATGCATAACAACTCAGTAACATAGAAACTTTTACACTGATATGGGACACCCACCACACTTATGCAACGTTCAACTTAACAGCAAAGAAAACAGGTACATTACACAGCAACACAACAACATAGAAAACCCAATCTTGTCTCACGACACTTCGTACGCATATACAAGAGCCCAGCATTCGATTTTCACCATTGATTTTGATTTTTTTTTTTAACCATACCTGCACTTGAATAGGACACTTACAAAGAATTCCGACGATACAATAATCCTACTTTGTCATCCATATTTCCGCTGCTGACGATGGTGAGACACCATACCATTTTCATCTTTTTGCGCCATATCTGCACTTGAAGCCGGACAGTTACAGGCAAATCCCGACGATACAATCCTCCTTTGCCACCCACAATTTCTCTGTTGACGATCGTGAGGCACATACCACCCACTACCACCAACCAACCACTGATGGTTCCCATGCAGGTGTGAGAGATAGCAGCGAAGCTTTCGCTCCTGGACCATCAAAGCAAAGGGAGGGAAAGGAGGGAAAGGAGGGAGGGGGGTAGACATCGACTACTTAGTGCAATGTTTGGAAAGCGGCGTGCTTTGTAATGCGAGAGGTGGTGTGCTGTTTTGAATTTCATGTTTTCATTTGGCAGAGAGAGAGAGAGAGAGAGAGAGAGAGAGAGAGAGAGAGGAGGGAGGAGAGAGAGGGAGAGAGGGAGATAGGGAGGGAAGTGGGAGGGACGGAGGGAGGGAGAGACTGTATTTAATGTTATGATTTCATTTTATCAAAACGGGGAAGGGAGAGAGCAAGTAAGTAGGCAGAAGAACAAAGGGAGAGAAAGAGAGAGAACTCTGTCTGTCTGTCTCTCTAAACACACACACACACACACACACACACACACACACACTTAGACATATCCACGAAAGGGGAGGGGGTGAAAGCAGAAGAGAACAGACAAAAACAGAGAGAGAGAGAGAGAGAGAGAGAGAGAGAGAGAGAGAGGTGCATATAGGTTAACTGCCATCCCGCTAGATTCTTAAAGCAGACACTTACTACAGTCGTTGGTCAAAATCCATCGCCATTTTCTTTTTAATCCTTGTCAGAGTTCTGTCTTGTTGTTTACGAATGACTGTGGTTTCTGTTTTTGTTTTTTTCCGTTTTTTGTTTTTTTGTTTTTTGATATGAAAGATGTTTGGAAACGAATGGAAGTGTTCCATATATTGTGTACATGGCACTGCTTTAAACCAAATAAAGTGTACTCTTCTACTGCTTAACATTACATTGATTATTGCCTTGAAAATAAACAAAATGGATTATTGTTATTGTGGATACACATTAAAGTCACTTTAAAGAAAACATCAATACATATCTCATTGTATATTTGAAATAATCAAGCGAAAATATACAAGACGTTAAACGAAAAGATGACACATGTAAACATGATTCCTGAACACGAATGAAAGCGCATTCTTGCAGAATATTCCACAACATGCACGCCACTGTGTAAAACAGAATAATAATAATAAAAAAGATGATGTGTTTTATACACCCTCTTCAGCATGATGTATTCTTCCATGCTGACGGATGCTTTCCGAGATGGTCACATCGGAGTTGGCTTTAAATACCGGACTGATGGAAAGCTCTTCAAGCTGAGGAGGCTGTAGGCCCAAACCATGCTGCCACGTAGTCTGACATGCGAGACAGTATGGAGCGGTTTGCCATAGCCTGTCACGACTTCGGTCTCACAATCAACATAAGAAGACTGAAGCACTGTATCAACACGCTCCTGCAACCCCTACATAGAGCCAGACATCACAGTCAATGGCCAGAAACTTACAGTAACAGACAAGTTTGTTTGTCTACTTTAGAAGCACGTTATCACGAACTGCCAACATCGACGAGGAAGTTGCATGTAGGATTGCTAGGGTTAGTGCATCCTTCGGCAGAGTCCAAGACAAGGTGTGAGAAAGACGAGGAAGAAGTCTGCAGACCAAGCTCAAAGTGCATCGTGCAGTGGTATTGCCATCTCTGCTGTACGCCTGTGAAACTTGGACGGTGTACAGTCGACATGCCAAGCAGCTGAACTCTTTCCACATGAGATGCCTCAGAACCTTGCTGCACATCAAATGGCAGGACAAAGTGCCAGATACAGAGGTGCTTCAGAAGGGTCATATGGGAAACATTCATGAAATGCTAATACACTCTCAACTCAGGTGGCAGGACATGTACGCCGTATGGATGATAATCGTCTCCCAAACAGACTGTTGTAGGGTGAGCTGCTGGAAGGCAAGGGTCCCCATGGAGGACAAAAGAA
>CM031612.1:67443079-67445579 GCA_018398815.1 Conus ventricosus | reverse complement strand
TCTGTATTATTTCCCTTGGAGGGAAAAAGGACTTTGTTTTCATCCATGAATTGAGTCGAAGAACGGATACAGGATTCTTGATAAACTTTGAAAAAAAAAAAAATCACCTCGGCGGATGTGAGTGTTCTCCCGATTTCCCGTCTTACTTCCCTTGTTTCCTCTCTCTCTCTCTCTCTCTCTCTCTCTCTCTCTCTCTCTCTCTCTCTCTCTCTCTCTCTCTCTCTTTGTTTTTGAGTTTCTTTTCTGATTGTTTTTAAAACTTCCAATTCTATTTCTCTGCAGCATTCAGAGCCAGGCGCTATTCAGACTGCTAGGCACGGTGTTCTGTTTCTCTGCAGCATTCAGAGCCAGGCGCTATTCAGACTGCTAGGCACGGTGTTAACGATCGGACGAACCATGTCTAAGGTGTGGGGGTAATTTGTTAGTCTGGATCCAGCGAGGAATCACAAGACAAGCCATTATCTCCCTTGCTGTCAGCTGCCTCGATACGTCGCACCTGTTTCTTCTTCTCCAGTGCTCTGTCTTTGTCTTGTTTTCTGCGGCCTGTGCGGTGTGACTCAGTCGTGCGGCAGCCGAGCACGGTTTGGAAGCGCTATTGTTCACATTGAATGACAAAGCACACAGACAAATGTATGTAAAAATAAGATGCAAAGCATATAAACGTACTCCCAGTTAAGATCTATCTTGAATACGCGTGTATAAAAAAAAAAGTCTCAATCAACCATAATTTTGAGGAAAAAAAACCGTCACAATCAAACATGCATCATAATGTATTTCGTCACTGGGATAAGAAATCGGCGAAGTACTTTCAGAGATATTCATTCCATAAAGAAGAAAAATCGTTTTGGGCCGTTATAGCCGTTAGTAACGGCTATTCTGGAAAAGTAAAACATCGGGCATCATCCGTGACCTACAATGAAGATACCTACAAATTTTCAGAAAGAAGCTTTGTCTGGAGCGAGTGGAACACATTTTGACCACGGACAGACAGACACACAGGCAGACAGCATTTCTTCGTTCCCATTGTAAAGTACTGCCTGTTCTGTAGGAACTGGGGTACAATGATGCTGAATTCAGACACTGATACTTTCCAAACCAAGACTGGCAGAAAATAGAGCATAGGTCGAAAATCCGTGGTGTGTGTGTGTGTGTGTGTGTGTGTGTGTGTGTGTGTAGTATATCAATATATACAGCACAGTACAAACGCCTGTCCACTAGAAGGACTGTCAGTTTTCTTGAATAGTCTCTAAACAGAATTTGTCCTGGAACGATTTCAAATCTTCCTAGTGACAATACTGTCACCATTGCTATCTCCACTGGAAGAAACGTTACCTAGAGTTTCTCCTGGGACACATAAAAATCCTCTTTTTCTGGGAAAGAAATGATATTTGCACTAGACAGTAGCCCAGTTCTTCAAATGCTTTTATTTTCGGAAAGAGTTGATATTTGCATTACAAGAAACTGTCCTGCCACTTGATCAAGACTACACTCGAAGATTAGTGTTTGTTCTTTTCCAGGGTCCATTTGCAGCTTCTCCACGTGGAAATACTCCCCCCCCCCCCCACCCCCACCCGTGGGACAAGAATTCGCGCTGGTACAAACCGAATCTTGTTTCGCATTCCCACTCTTCGCCTTTGTCGGTGTCCTATGTATTCGTGAGGATCAAAACCATGTCTGGGGAGAAATGTTCAAATGGCTGAACTGGTCTCTCAGATAACCATCAGTAACCACGTTGCCTCCCCCCCCCCCCCCCCCCACCCCCACCCACCCTCCCTGCCTTTTTTTTCTGTTTCATCTTCTGAGCCACCTCTGGCATTGCTCCTACACCGCTCATTCCGCTCCCCCCCCCCCCCCGCCCCCCGCCCCCGCCCCCATCCACAGCCACAGCCCGGGCAATCCTCAGGGAGCAGTCAATGTCAAGTCGTGATGAGGCAACCCACCAGAACAGACACTGCATTGTTGCCGAGTCACTTCGGCAGTGTTCAGTGGTGGCCTGTTGTAAGTCTACACACGCAGGACACCACCTGCTAAGCCCACTATTGACGATCATAATTGCTTTGTCGCGGAACCAGAGTGAGTGAGCTCCTGCCTCCGTGGGGTATCACCACGTCCACCCAGCGACAGTTCCCATGAGTGAGCTCTGCCTCCGTGGGGTATCACCACGTCCACCCAACGACAGTTCCCATGAATTTGCCGATACCGGTGACCCCGGCAGAACCACAGCGAGGCCATAGACGTGATGTCTGCCAACTGTTTGTTGTCGGCTGTTCAGCGAGATCAAGCGACTGCAGGCTTTGCCAGCGTGTAAACCACATTCTGTGTACGTCAACCTTGACAGTTTGACACTATCAGAGACGAAATGCGGTGAACAGACCCCTAACCCTTGTACAGGAGATAAACACAGAGCCAGTCGATCAACAGGAAGTGATGAATGCCTTCCAGGCGAGCGGTCGGACTCCACCTAGCGAAAAACAAGATACTTATCTTGTTCATTCACCAT
>CM031612.1:67430579-67435579 GCA_018398815.1 Conus ventricosus | reverse complement strand
CTAGACAAGAATAAAACCCGTTTTTCCCCCAAAAGAAAAGAAGAAAGAAAGGAGGGAAAAAAAAATGAAACCCCAAAAAAAGAAAAGAGAAGGAGAGAGAGGAGGGAGGGGAAAAGGGGAGGAGAAAAGAAGGGAAAAAGGGAGGAGAGAAGAAGAGAGGGGGGGGGGGGGGGGGGGGGGGAGAAGGAAAAAAAGAAAGGGGAGAAGGAAAGAGAAGGGGGGGGGGGGGGGGGGGGGGGGGGGGGGGGGGGGGGGGGGGGGGGGGGGGGGGGGGGGGGGGGGGGGGGGGGGGGGGGGGGGGGGGGGGGGGGGGGGGGGGGGGGGGGGGGGGGGGGGGGGGGGGGGGGGGGGGGGGGGGGGGTGGGGGGGGGGGGGGGGGGGGGGGGGGGGGGGGGGGGGGGGGGGGGGGGGGGGGGGGGGGGGGGGGGGGGGGGGGTTTTGGGGGGGGGGGGGGGGGGGGGGGGGGGGGGGGGGGGGGGGGGGTGGGGGGGGGGGGGGGGGGGGGGGGGGGGAAAAAAAAAAGGGGGAAGGAAGGGGGGGGGAGGGGGAAAGGGGGAACTTTTGAAAAGTAAAAGTTAAAAATTTCTTTTTTTTTTTTGGTTTTTAACCCCTTGTTTTTCCTTTCTGTTCAATTTACTATTTAGGGTTTTGTACGTTCGTGGTTGTTGTTTTTATTTACCATGTTCTTTGCAACACAAAGTTTCCCGGGATTGAACATTGCTCCTTCCAAAATAAAGTGGGTTTTTAGACAAACTACATTTTCCATTTGTCACTACACAAGATACATTTTCATGTGCGCTCACACAAGACTTTATTTTTATGTGTCGCCTTACAAGGATGCATTTCCCCTGTGTCACTCACACAAGACTTTTCATTTTCCTGTGTCGCTCACACAAGACTGTTTTCCCCTGTGTCGCTCACACAAGATTGCATTTTCCCCTGTGTCGCTCACACAAGATTTCATTTTCAATTGTCGCTACCCCAAAAATTGCATTTTTCAATGTGTCGCTCACCAAAAATTGCATTTTTCCCTGTGTCCTCAACAAGATTTCTTTTCCGGTCGCTCCACAGATTTATTTTTCCCTGTGCGCCACCAAGATTGATTTTCAATGGTCGCTTTACACAAAATTGCATTTTCCCCCTGTGTCGTCACACAAATTGCATTTTCCATGTGTCGCTCACACAAGACTGCATTTTCCATGTGTCGCTCACACAAGATTGCATTTTCCATGTGTCGCTCACACAGACTACATTTTCCATGTGTCGCTCACACAAGACTGCATTTTCCATGTGTCGCTCACACAAGATTGCATTTTCCATGTGTCGCTCACACAAGGCTACATTTTCCATGTGTCGCTCACACAAGACTACATTTTCCATGTGTCGCTCGCAGAACACTTCATTGAATTTCCATGTGTTGCTTAAACATCACTACATTTCCATGTGTCATTCAGGTGACACTACTTTTCCATGTGTTGTTCAAAGAACACTAGGCTACATGTTACATCTGTCGTTTAGACAACAGTACTTTTTCCATGGGTCGTTCAGATATCACTACATTTTCCATGGGTCGTCCAGATATCACTACATTTTTCATGGGGTCGTTCAGATATCACTACATTTTCCATGGGTCGTTCAGATATCACTATATTTTCCATGGGTCGTTCAGATGTCATTACATTTTCCATGGGTCGTTCAGATATCACTACATTTTCCATGGGTCGTTCAGATATTCATTACATTTTCCATGGGTCGTTCAGATATCATTACATTTTCTATGGGTCATTTAGACTGCACTACTTTTTCCAAACCTGTTGTTCAGATATAAATACTTTTCAAATTTGTTGAGACAGCACTACATTTTCGCTTTATCGCTCAAATGACACTTTATTTTCCCTGTGTTGTTCAGACAAAACTACCTGTGTCATTCAGGTAACACGAAATTTTCCATGTTTCCTTCAGCGACCACGTTTTCCCATATATCGTCCAGACAGCGTTCTGTTTTGCACTGTCATTATATTCAGGTCAAAGAGTATCATCACTAGTTTTTATCTGTCATTCACACTACACTGCACTTCACATGTGCCATTCAGTCAAGACAACTTTTTTTCACATGTTGTTCATCTAACATTTTTTTTCCAGATATGGCTGTTGTTTTTTTAGCCAATAAACAATTTCAGGTGTTCTATCAAACCACACTTTTTATGAACATATTAATGCAACACTTATTTTTCATGTGCCGTTCAACTAACACATCTTTTTTTCCGTATGTGGTTCAAGCTACACCTCTTTTTGCATATGTTATTCAACCAACACCCTCGACTCAGCCAACATTGCGTTTTCCATGAGATGTTCGTTCAGAATTACGTTTTTCATGTGTTGGTCAGTCAACCTTACGTTTTTCATGTGTTGGTCAGTCACCATTACGTGTTTCTTGTGTTGTTCGTTCAACCTTACGTTTTTTATGTGTTGTTCAGCCAACATTCCGTTTTTTCATGTGTTGTTCAGTCAACCTTACGTGTTTCATGTGTTGTTCAGTCACCATTACGTGTTTCATGTGTTGTTCAGTCACCATTACGTGTTTCATGTGTTGTTCAGTCACCATTACGTTTTTTATGTGTTGTTCAGCCAAACATTCCGTTTTTCATGTGTGGTTCAGCCAACATTATGTTAGCCCATGTGTGGTTCAGCCAGCATTATGTTAGTCCATGTGTGGTTCAGCCAAATTATGTTAGTCCTGTGTGGTTCAGCCAACATTTGTTGGTCCATGTGTGGTTCAGCCAACATTATGTTGGTCCATGTGTGGTTCAGCCAACATTATGTTAGTCCATGTGTGGTTCAGCAACTTTATGTTAGTCCATGTGTGGTTCAGCCAACATTATGTTAGTCCATGTGTGGTTCAGCCAACATTATGTTAGTCCTTGTGTGGTTCAGCCAACATTATGTTAGTCCATGTGTGGTTCAGCCAACATTATGTTAGTCCATGTGTGGTTCAGCCAACATTATGTTAGTCCATATGGGGTTTCAGCCAACATTATGTTAGTCCATGTGTGGTTCAGCCAACATTATGTTAGTCCGTATGTGGTTCAGCCAACATTATGTTAGTCCATGTGTGGTTCAGCCAACATTATGTTAGTCCATATGGGGTTCAGCCAACATTATGTTAGTCCATTTTGTGGTTCAGCCATCATTATGTTAGTCCATGTGTGGTTCAGCCAATATTTCCTTTCCATGTGTCATTCACTCAACATTACGTTTTAATGAGTTCTTCAGCCAACATGACGTTTTCCACGTGTCGTTTAGCGAACATAATGTTCTGCATGTGTCGTTTAGCTAAATTATATGTCCTTTGTGTCGTTCAGCCAACTTCAGTGTTCCACGTGTTGTTTAGCCGACATCATTTTCATCCATGTGCCAATCAGCCAATATTAAGTTTTCCAAGCGCTGTTTAGTCAAAAGTACGTTTTCTATATGTTGATAGGACCAAAAGAAAAACATTTCCCATTTGCGTTTCAGCCATCAAGCTTTATCTTCCTGATGGATCATTTAGACAACAGGCATCCTTTTTCCTTTGTGTTTCAACCTTTATTACTTTTGTCATGTGTCTTTCTGTTAACAAACATGTTTCCCTTGTCATTTAGCCAAAAACGGTTCTCTTCTCATGTGTCTTTAACCAACAAACATTTGTTTTCTCTGGTTTTTGCCATTAACAGTACTTTCCCCTGTGTTTTTTAGCCAACAAAGATGACTTTCCGTGAGTCAATTAGCCAACACACATTACTTTTTCCCCCTGTGCCTTTTCGCCACAAACATGACCTTTTCCCTGTGTCGTTTAGCCAACAAACATTACTTTTACCCTGTGTTTCGTTTAGCCAGCAAACATTACGTTTTGCCTGAGTCGTTTAGCCAACACACATTACGTTTTTACATGTGTTTTTCAGCCAATAGGCAATACGTTTTTCATGTGCCTTTTAGCCAATAAGCAATACTTTTTTCATGTGCCTTTTAGCCATAAGCAATACCTTTTTTCCCTGTGCCTTTTAGCCAATAAGCAATACTTTTTTCATGTGCCTTTTAGCCAATAGGCAATACTTTTTTCATGTGCCTTTTAGCCAATAAGCAATACTTTTTATGTGCCTTTTAGCCAATAAGCAATACTTTTTTCATGTGCCTTTTAGCCAATAAGCAATACTTTTTTCATGTGCCTTTTAGCCAATAAGCAATACTTTTCACGTGTGTCTTTTAGCCAACAGCATTACGTGTCCCATGTACAGTTAAGAAAAAAACACACAATATTTTCCCATGTGTTTTGCCAACAAGTAGTACTTTTCCCATGGATCTTTTTAGCCAAAAGACATTATTTCTACCTTGTGTCGTTTAGGCAACAAACAGTTTGGTCCAATGTGTCATTAGGCAACAAACAGTTTTGGTCCAATGTGTCATTAGGCAACAAACAGTTTTGGTCCAATGTGTCATTAGCCAACAAACAGTTTGGTCCAATGTGTCATTATCCAACAAACATTTTGGTCCAATGTGTCACTAGGCAACAAACAGTTTTGGTCCAATGTGTCCTTAGCCACAAACAGTACTTTTCCCATGAATCCTTCAACTAATAAACAGTTCTTGTCCTGTGTGTAGTTTACCCGACAAACAGTACTTTCCCCTAGTCTCTTTCAGGTAATAAACATCACTTAACAGGAAATCGTTTAACCAACAGACAATGTTTCACATATGCGTTTGGTTTGCTACGCTTTCTAACAGACATGAAAATGACAGTCAGTTGAAACATCTACATCTCATTTTGTTGTCAACTTACTTTGAACATTGGCTTCCATTGAATAGAACTTGCTCTTGCTTGCCTCACTTATACCTTTTTGAAGTTCTGACTGGAAGATACTCCTCGCCTTTTGACAAAGCATCCAAAGTCTGTCTTGAATCAGCACGTCTTAAGGTTATCCAATCTAACGATCTTTGCAGCTTAAAGGAAAAAGATGGTTCAT
>CM031612.1:67406468-67411468 GCA_018398815.1 Conus ventricosus | reverse complement strand
ACTGATAAATCGATCATTACTTTGAAACTGTTATCGATTTCTATCGATGTAATGACTGTCTACAACTGAGAAGTATTATATAAATGTTCTGGGGCAGAATTTATTCCAGGATACAAGATAACTTCTTCTTCTTGTCCGTCGAGATGACGAAGACCATTTAGTCATCCTGGGGTCGGGGGTGAGTGCGCAGATGGCTGGTCAGGCCGATCTGCGCCCGGAAAGATCTATCACAGTACGGACAGGGGATGGTGGCAGCAGCTGGAGATCTGTTTGCCACTGGTCTCCTGACCATCCTGCGCTGCTCAGCTGCAGCAATTCTGTTGCTTTCACGGGTCTCTGCACCTTTGCGGACAACTGATCGCCACCTGTCTCTGTCCTGGGCAGTCTGCTCCATGTTGTGTGGATGATGTTGAAGCCTTCAGGAGAGATTTGAGGTGTCTTTGAATCGCTTCTTCTCAACTGGCCTCCATGACAGCGTTTGCCTGTTGTTCGCCAAACAGTAGTTTCTTTGGCAGCGATGGTCTGGCATGCGAACTACGTGACCTGTCCAGCGAAGCTGTGACTGCATCAGGATGGTGAAGACGCTAGGCAGGCCAGCACAAGTGAGCATTTCAGTGTCAGGAATCTTGTCTTGCCACTTAATGCTGATGAGGCAGGTGGTGTGGAAATGGTTCAGTTTCCTTGCGTGACGCTGGTAAACCGCCCATCTTTCACAGCCGTAGAGCAGTGTGGTGAGAACTATGGCCCGATACACCTTGATCTTGGTCTCTAGGGTGATGCCTCTCCTGTTTCATACGTTCTTGTGGAGTCTGCCAAAAGCGGCACTAGCTTTGGCGAGCCGGGCATTCACCTCATCGTCGATGACAACGTTTCTGGACAGAGTGCTGCCTAGGTAGGTGAACTTGTCCACCGCGTTCAGTTGCTGTCCAGTGATGGTGATGGCTGGCTCAACGTATGGCATTCCCGGGGCTGGCTGGTGCATCACTTCAGTCTTTTTCGAACTGATTGTCAAGCCGGAGTTGTTGCAAGCAGCAGAGAACTTGTCAACACTGTGTTGCATTGTGGCTTCTGAGACAGCGTTGAGGGAACAGTCGTCCGATAAGAGGAAGTCACTGACAGTGTCTGTCGAGACCTGGTTTTCGCTTGAAGTCTCCTGAGATTGAAGACGGATCCATCTGTGCGGTACTTGATGACGATGCCCATCTCCACGTCACTGAATGCGTCAGTCAACATAGCCGAGAACATGAGGCTGAACAGGGTGGGAGCAAGAACACAACCCTGCTTCACTCCGTTTGGGACTGGGAACGGTTTCAGATGTCTCGCCGTTGTCTTGGACTCTGGCCAGCATGCCGCGCCGTGGTGAATGTTGGCGTACGATGTCAATGAACTTTCAGGGGCATCCGTACTTCGCCATAATTCTCCAAAGCCCCTCCCTACTGACAGTGTCAAAGGCTTTGGTCAGATCAACATAGGTGGAGTACAGGTCAACATTCTGTTCCTGACACTTTTCTGAATTGAATGTTCTGGGACAGAAGTGAATGTTCTGGGACAGAATTGAATGTTCTGGACAGAATTGAATGCTCTGGGGACGAATTTATTCCAGGATACAAGATAACTTACTTACCTAGGAAAACTCTTTTACAATGGCTGAAGACAGGTACATGGTTTTGAGATAGTGATGTCCAGAACGGAAGATGTGCGCATGCGTGTGCGCGCGCATGCACACACACACACACACACCACACACACACACACACACACACACACACACACACACACACACACGCACGCACGCACGCACACACACACACACACACACACACACACACACACACACACACACACACACACACACACACTCACTCACGGTTACTTCCCATTTGGTCTATCCCATTTCGCCTACACAGAAATGTGTGAGCACGACTTGGCCTAACGGCCTTCGTTCATTCGTCCTTCGTCCTCTCTCGGGCTTCGCCCTACTCTAATCTAAAGACCATCGATTCTGCTTTGGAGTAGACTGGGACACTGGTTACGCCAGGGGGGAGCCTTGCAGTATGGTCAGTATGGAAATAGACGAAATGGGAGTAGTAAACGAAATGGGAGTAGACGAAATGGGAGTAGACCAAATGGGAAGTCACCGTTTGGCGCTTATCTTATTTCCAGTATCTGTTTCGTGTCTGCAACGGTTTATGCTTATTGCAGTCAGTCCGCTTTGGTGTGAAATATCCTGCTACCTCAGTGAACTTTGTGCGAATAAATGTGAATGTGTGTGTGTGTGTGTGTGTGTGTGTGTGTGTGTGTGTGTGTGTGTGTGTGTGTGTGTGTGTGCTCGCTCGTGCATGCAGAAATGTGAGTGAGTGTGTGTGTGTGTGTGTGTGTGTGTGTGTGTGTGTGTGTGTGTGTGGTGACTTCCCATTTGGTCTACTCCCATTTCGTCTACTCCCATTTCGTCTACTACTCCCATTTCGTCTATTTCCATACTGACCATACTGCAAGGCTCCCCCTGGCGTAACCAGTGTCCAGTCTACTCCAAAGCAGAATCGATGGTCTTTAGATTAGAGTAGGGCGAAGCCGAGAGAGGACGAAGGACGAATGAACGAAGGCCGTTAGGCCAAGTCGTGCTCACACATTTCTGTGTAGGCGAAATGGAGTAGACCAAATGGGAAGTAAACCGCGCCAAACATCTACAACAAATATCGACTGTCCCAAGCGAACGACATGTATAGCGAGGTGGAGAAGGGTGCATTGGAGGCGAGGGGGAAGGAGAGAGCATGGAAGTGTGGAAAGGGGGGGGAGGAGGGGATGGTGGGTGTACCTTTTCAAGAAACTCAACTGGCAGCAACATTTGGGTTGATATAATAGGCAGCTGATGACTCATGCCATACTCCAACCCAATTTATACTTTAAAAAAAACAACAACATCGAATCATGCATTTCTAAACAAAGCTAGCAGTTCTGAGGTGCATCAACTTATAAAGGCTATTCGCGCGGTGCTCCCAGC
Source organism: Conus ventricosus (assembly GCA_018398815.1). Classification (NCBI taxonomy): domain Eukaryota; kingdom Metazoa; phylum Mollusca; class Gastropoda; order Neogastropoda; family Conidae; genus Conus; species Conus ventricosus. Next base: position 67,408,467 of record CM031612.1, on the reverse strand, counting down.
AAAGGTGATACGTTGGAGTGGTGAGATTTACCACTGGTTGGGCCGGGATGGATAAACATCTTCATCATCTCGCTTTTTCTCTTCTCATTTTGTTGTCGTTTTTTTTGGGGGGTTGCTGACGTTCCCACGGTTTGGATTTTTTCTCCCCCCCCCCCCCCCTCCTCCACCCCTTCCACCCTAAGGACGCCTAATCAAATAAAAGTCCCTGCAATGACGGGCCGTGTTCTCATCTCGCTTGATGTGGCCCGGCTTGTAGAAAGCGAGGGCCTGATCAGAAAATGGCCTTCCCTCCTCTCCCTCCTCCCGTAAACTCCCCCTTACGGCTCGTCCCCTCTCCTCACAGCCTGTCACACACTCATCACCTATCCCCCTCCCTTCCCCCTATGTTCTTTGTCCCTTCTATTCCAACTACTATCATCCCTCCCCCCCCCCCCCTTCCAAACCTACTCATCTCCCATCTGCTCTTTTCTGTGAAAAAAAAAAGAAAGAAAAGAAAACCTGCTCTTTCAGCAGCAAAGATTGATACCGAAGGGAGATAAGCCTAAAAAGCGTTCTTTTTATCTAGGGGGAGAACAAAGCAGTAGAGGGACCTGAAGAAGGCAAGAAGACTGGAAAGGGAGTGGGGGTGGGGTGGAAATACAGGGGGTGGGGGGGCGGGGTGGTGGTGGAGATGGGCTAGAATTAGCTTTGTTGGAAAGTACCACGTGCTTGCCATGAAAACTGACGAATGTGAGACAAATGCCTTATCCAGAGCAACACCCACCTCCACCGCCACCACCCCCACCACCCCCCCACACCACCACCCCCCACTACCGTCCATGTTGCAGCTGCTTTAAGCAAGTTAGCAAGATAAAAGAAAGAAGAAAATGGAGAAGACCAACAGTGAAGTGGATTTTGTTTCCATCCGTACTCAGAACAGCTGGTTTTGTTTTGTTCTGGTGGGTAATGAACAGTCAAGACGCTTGTGGTGGAGGCGGTACCAACGTCATCTTGCTTTGTCCATTATCATCTTCAGACTTTATTCATTCTGTTTGTGTAGACGTGATCATGAGAAACAAATTTGTATCATGGTTGAGAAAAATCGATGACTGTTCTTATAGAAAATACACATAGGACTCTAAACTGTCTATTGATCTCTATTGATACAGTCACTTGTCAGAAAACGTCACTGTTGGAATTCTGAGTGGAAACAAAGTCAGATGCAAAATACAAAATAACTTATCTATCTTTATTAGGGAAATCTCCAATGAAATTAATAATAAAAGATATAAACAAGATTTTGAGAGATGTCATCCTGAGAGAGAGAGAGAGAGAGAGAGAGAGAGAGAGAGAGAGAGAGAGAGAGAGAGAGAGAGAGAGAAAATTACATGCATACACACAAATGCACATGCGAACTCACTCACTCACTCACACACAGAAACACACACACACACACACACACACACACACACACACACACACACACAAAACACACACACACACACATCACACACGTACGTGTGCATGCACACACACACAACACTCACGCACGCTCACACACACATGCATGCATGCAGTCACAGATGCAAACACATTCACTAGTGCATGGTTGCATGAGCACGTGCGTGTGCGTGCACACACACACACACACACACACACACACACACACACACACACACACACATACACAACACCACTCCAACAGTACTGCAAGCAGTCTCTTTATTTCACCACACAAAACCAGCCATATTCTGTTTTTGGACAAACTCTCTTTCCTAAAAACATCATCCATCATTACGTGATCATTGACATATGTCCAGATTATCCATCATTACTTGATCATTTACATATGTCCAGATTCACATCGAGCTCACGGAAACCTCATGATTCAGCTGCTACTCACCTCCGACAGATGGCGCTCTAGGCTGCAGGGCATGCAAGATAGACACCGACCGCCTCCTTGTCAGATTTACGATGATTGGATGTGAAAGCGGGCCCACTTTCAATCCCCGATCCTCTC
>CM031612.1:67367781-67380281 GCA_018398815.1 Conus ventricosus | reverse complement strand
CATACTGTGTGACTGACTACCAACAATGACTGGCTACATACTGTGTGACTGACCACCAACAATGACTGGCTATATACTGTGTGACTGACTACCAACAATGACTGGCGACATACATACTGTGTGACTGACCACCAACAATGACTGGCTACATACTGTGTGACTGACTACCAACAATGACTGGCTACATACATACTGTGTGACTGACTACCAACAATGACTGTCTACATACATACTGTGTGACTGACTACCAACAATGACTGGCTACATACATACTGTGTGACTGACTACCAACAATGACTGGCTACATACTGTGTGACTGGCTACCAACAATGACTGGCTACATACTGTGTGACTGGCTACCAACAATGACTGGCTACATACATACTGTATGACTGACTACCAACAATGACTGGCTACATACATACTGTATGACTGACTACCAACAATGACTGGCTACATGCATACTGTGTAGCTGACTACCAACAATGACTGGCTACATACATACTGTATGACTGACTACCAACAATGACTGGCTACATGCATACTGTGTAGCTGACTACCAACAATGACTGGCTACATAGTATACAAGGACTGTGTAAGAGGAGTCTCTGAAAGGAAAGCAGATTCCTTTGGAAAAGCACAGAGCTCAGACAAGTTACATGAAACAGATTTTGTTAGTGTTTTGATATACAAGGCTCTGTGGTTATAGCAATGCCAAATTGCCAATACCCCTTAGTCACTGAATATGCCGTGGTGCTGGATTTCAGTAGCCGTGGTGCTGGATATCACCTAGTCCACATTGGTAGCGTGTCAATGTAAATAAGACCCGTGCTGTCAAAATTTGAAGCAGACTGTCAACAATGAGTAGCATGTCGCGTTAAAAGTAGCCATTCACAAAAGAGGTGTAGTAGCCGTCACCTTGTTGGTAGTCAGTCACACAGTATGTATGTAGCTAGTCATTGTTGGTAGTCAGTCACACAGTATGTATGTAGCCAGTCATTGTTGGTAGCCAGTCACACAGTATGTAGCCAGTCATTGTTGGTAGTCAGTCACACAGTATGTAGCCAGTCATTGTTGATAGTCAGTCACACAGTATGTATGTAGCCATTCATTGTTGGTAGCCAGTCACACAGTATGTAGCCATTCATTGTTGGTAGTCAGTCACACAGTATGTATGTAGCCAGTCATTGTTGGTAGTCAGTCACACAGTATGTATGTAGCCAGTCATTGTTGGTAGTCAGTCACACAGTATGCATGTAGCCAGTCATTGTTGGTAGTCAGTCACACAGTATGCATGTAGCCAGTCAGTGTGGGATGGCTCCCTAAAACCCGGTTAGGCAGACAAAACGATGGTAGAAAAACGTCTAAACGTCAACATGTCACTCCTCTATTGCAGTCCCTCCACTGGCTTCCAATTCAGAGGCGAATTGACTACAAGCTGGCTTCTATCTGTTGCTCTTTCTGTTTCTGGTACTGGACCAAATGATCTTTCCGACATCCTCCACATCTACATCCCATCCCAACTTCGTTTTCTCTGCCGACAGTCGCCTCTTGCGCATTTCTTCTGTCAGAACAAAATCTTTTGGTCAACGTTCTCTCTCCTTCCAAGGACCAACTGTCTGGAATACACTTCCCATCAGTGTCAAACACCAACCTTCACCCTCTTCTTTCAAATCTGCCGTTAAAACTAACTTCTTTCATCAGTCGTAACCCCCCCCCCCCCCCCCCCCCCCCCCCCCCCCCCCCCCCCCAACTTCCCAATCCACATTCCGTGTGTCTGAGTGGGTTTTTGCATGCACGCGTGAGTGCCTGGTGGTTGTGTTGCTTGTACGTGCAGGCTGTGTTAATGTGTGTGCGTCCGTGCGTGCGTGCGGGTGTCTGAGAGCGTGGGTGTGTGGTCATGCGTGAGCACGTGTACGCGCGCGGTCCTGCGCGGGTGCGCGCGCGCGCGCGCGCGCGCGCGCGCGTGTGTGTGTGTGTGTGTGTGTGTGTGTGTGTGTGTCTGTGTGTGTGTGTGTGTGTGTGTGTGTGTGTGTGTGTGGTGTTTGTTGTTGTTTGTTGTTGTTGTTGTTGTTGTCGCTTAGAGCCCTAATTTATAGAGAATAGGCGCTATGCAAATTAACATTATTATTATAATACCATCACCACCACCACCACCTCTAGTAATAATAATAGTAATAATAATAATAATGATAATGAATACTTATAGCGCCTATCCCCGGAGAGAGACCACGCTCTAAGCGCTTTACAATCCACACTCGTTTACACAACGGGCTGCCTACCTGGGTAGTGCCGACTGAAGAGCTGCCTGCTGGCGCTTCATTCACCACCACACCTAACAACTCAAACATTTACATTTCTGGAGCAATAATCGAAAAAGTTCTGATAGGAACGGTGTCAGAATCCTCTGAAAGTACAGGTTTTAATGAGAGACATGAAGGAAGAGAAAGATTCCGAGTGCCAGAGGATGAAGGGTACATTGTTCCAGACTGCTGGGACCCGGTAGATACCAGATCTTTCGCCGCAGGCCTTAGTGTTGTAAGAGGGAAGTTTGGAAAGTCTTGTGTCTAAGAAGAATGGGGATGGCGAGGAGAAGAGATGTGGAGAAGTTGAGGCAGATGGTCAGATGTGGAGAAGTTGAGGCAGGTGGTCAGATGTGGAGAAGTTCAGGCAGATGGTCAGATGTGGAGAAGTTCAGGCAGATGGTCAGATGTGGAGAAGTTCAGGCAGATGGTCAGATGTGGAGAAGTTCAGGCAGATGGTCAGATGCTGTTTGAGATCGGACAGTCAACGTGACGTTACAGCCCCTGTACTCTCTCCTTGCTTTAGTTTCAATGACAGTTCCGAAACGGTGAAAAATGTCAAATTGAATGCGGTATGTTATGAGAAATGGAGGAAGTGGATAGACGAGCTGGGAGCGAGAGAAAGGTCAGGGACAGAAGGAATTCGTGAGAGTGGGTGTGGAGACAGAAGAAGAAAGATAAAAATTCTAACCCCCCCCCCCCCACACACACACACATACACACACTATTGCCTCCTTCCTTTCCCCCACCTTTTTTTTTCCTCCTCTGATTAACAAATGATCAATAAGACGTTAATAGTTGAAGGTCTGCAGATGATGTCATGCAGAATATGACGTATGTTATGCAGTGACAGTTTGAGGACAGGGATTTATCAGCCACGCCTCCGATACCAGATGACGCCAGGTGACGGCATAAAGACGATGAGTGGCAGTCAACTGTTGCGTCACATCCTCGTCTGGCCAATGTTTGGAGGGTGGATGGCAGCCGGAATAGCTCAGTGGGTAGAGCGCCAGACTCGTAATCTTGGTGATCCTGGGGTTGCGGGTTCGAATCTCAGTCAGGCCGTTTCGGTACAGGGGGATTTTTCCCTCGGAGTTAACATTGGTTCTGACTCCATTTCACATACAGTCCTTCGAATGAGACTATAAACCGAGGTTCCGTGTGTGAACGCACGCATAACATCTTGCACACACGTCAAATCCCATCACCAACTTTCGGAAGAGTAGGCCAGTTTGGCCGTTGGTATGGATGACACGTTACATATAGCATGCACCCTGCGTGATGAGAAATGGAAAGAATGAAGGAAGTAAGGAAATTGAGTGAATGATATTGAACGATACTGACTGGATGACACGGGAAACGACTGAATGAAGCGCCAGCTGGCAGCTCTTCAGTCGGTACTACCCAGGTAGGCAGCCCGTTGTGTAAACGCCGTGTGGGTTGCAAAAGCGCTTAGCGCTTGGTCTCTAGCCGAGAATAGGCGCTTATAAAAGTATTATTATTATTATTATTATTAGTCAACTGTTGCGTCACACCCTCGTCTGGCCAGTGTTTGGAGGGTGGATGGTAGGCGGAGAGTTCAGGCGAGGAGATCTCTGTGTACATGGTGAACGATGTTATTTCTGAAATGTTCTTTTGAACTGCTCAACCAGCAACAAAAATAAGAATAGAAATAAGATACTATCATGCAGGGCAAACATCAGGGGGGGGGGGGGGGGGGGGGGGGGGGGGGGGGGGGGGGGGGGGGGGGGGGGGGGGGGGGGGGGGGGGGGGGGGGGGGGGGGGGGGGGGGGCGAGGTGGGGGGGAGGCAGAGAGGAGGGTAGCCGTATTCTAATTAATCAGAACAAAAATCACCTTTTACTGTTGGCTGGGGTGATATAATCTTTTAGCTGTGTTATTACTTTTTTTTTCTTTGTTAAAACAGGCGTGTAACCTGCAGCAAAAATTCCCAGTGGCGCAGCAGCAACCATCGGCAAGCAGCAGGCGCGCGTCATCGTGATGTAAGATGCTGGATGTCGGATCAGACAAACCGGAGAGAACAGAGACAAGCGGGACGACTGCCTGGTTGCGTTAAGAGTAAAAGAGCATAGGGGTTAGCGCCACACGTTCTGTCCTTGGAGCACACCACTGACAGTAACCGAGAATGCGCTCCCTTTTTATTGCTAAGCGTAGACTGGCCTGGAATGAAGTGCGTGTGTTGTGTGTGTGTGTGTGGTGTGTGTGTTGAACGATTTTAATGTGAGTCGTTGACAGCTTGCAGCTTGGTGGTGTAAAACGTGCCGGTACTTTTATTTGTGGACTTTTCTTTTCAAGACGTTATCGTCATACCAAGTAGTGTGATTATTATCATTCAGTGCTTTTTTTAACTTGGTTTGAATAGATTTTTTTTCCAGTTTGCAAGTACATACAGCTTTCTTTCATTTTCACCCTACAGTTTAAAACATGAACCTATATGCCTGTAAAAAAAAAAGTTCTATTAAAAGTATAGACTATGGACTGCAAGAGAGATTATATCGAGAAAGCTACAGGACTGCAAAAGAAATGAATATCGTGAGATAAAAATGGGTCTTTTCCCCGCCTTAGGAGATAAAAATGGGTCATTTCACGCCATTAGGAGATAAATGGATCATTTCACGCATTAGGAGATACAATGGGTCATTTCACGCCATTAGGAGATAACAATGGGTCATTTCACGCCATTAGGAGATAACAATGGGTCCTTTCACGTCATTAGGAGATAACATGGGTCATTTCACGCCATTAGGAGATAACAATGGGTCATTTCACGCCATTAGGAGATAACAATGGGTCATTTCACGCCATTAGGAGATAACAATGGGTCATTTCACGCCATTAGGAGATACAAATGGGTCATTTCCCCGCCATTAGGAGATAACAATGGGTCATTTCACGCCATTAGGAGATACAATGGGTCATTTCACGCCATTAGGAGATAACAATGGGTCATTTCACGCCATTAGGAGATAACAATGGGTCATTTCACGCCATTAGAGATAACAATGGGTCATTTCACGCCATTAGGAGATAACAATGGGTCATTTCACGCCATTTGGGTTCAGGGCCGGCAAACATGTTGCTTCACATGGGAGCAGTGTCGTCTCTGCCATGTGGCCCATTGAATGCGCGTGCGCCGCGCAAAAGGCCGAAGTTATGCCCTTGGCCGCTGGGCCCTACGGTGACCTCAAAAATTTTAGGCAAGAGGCCAGAAGCATTTGAGGACAACGTCCAGCAGTACACCCTCTGTGGACGTCCCTGTGTCATGACCTGAGGTGGGACTGGCCTCTGCCCCAGCAGTACAACTCTTGTGGAGCCCCCCCGTTGTCTGACCTGAGGTGGGACTGGCTCTGTCCAGCAGTACAAACCTCTGGGACGTCCCTGTGTCATGGCTTAAGGTGGGACTGGCCTCTGTCCAGCAGTACAACCTCGGTGGCGCCCCTTTGTGTATGGCTTCAGGTGGGACTGGCCTCGTCCAGCAGTACAACCTCTGTGGTCGTCTCTGTGTCATGACCTGGGTGGGGACTGGCCTCTGCCCCAGCAGTAAAACCTCTGTGGACTCCCTGGTCATGGTTCAGGTGGGACTGGCCTCGCCCCCACCCAGTACAAACCTCTGGGTCGTCTCTGTGTCATGACCTGGGTGGGACTGGCCCCTCCGCAGACTCCTGGGCTCTGTCGTCTTCCAAGATTTCCCGCCCTGGATGGGGAATAGCGTGACAGCACTGCGGTTGTTTGACCAGGAGCTGAACCTCAAGTACACCCGTGCCCCCCGAGTACACCGTACACCCTGATTTACACCATACACCCCGAGTACACCGTACACCCTGACACCCGATTTGCACCGTGCACCTCGAGAACACAGACACCCCGAGTTTACCGTGCACCCCGAGCAAACCGTACACCGAGACCCCGGTACACCGTGCACTTCAGTAACCGTACACCCCGAGTACACCGTGCACCCCGAAGTAAACCGAAACACCGCGAGTACACCGTGCACCCGAGTCCCTCCGTGCACCCTGTGTACACCGTGCACCCCGAGCAAATCGTAACCCCGAGACCCCAAGTACACCGTGCACCCCAAGTAAACCGTACCCCCGATACACCGTGCACCCCAAAGTCCCTACGTGCCCCGTGTTTCACCGTACACCCCGAGTACACCGTGCACCCCGGAGTACTCCGTGCACCCGTGTACACCGGCACCCGCGCAAACCGTACAGCCCGAGAACCCGGAGTACACGTGCCCCCCGAGCAAACCGTACCCCCCGAGATTCCCGAGTATACCGTGCACCCCGAGCAAACCGTACACCCGGGACCCCGAGTACACCGTGTACCGCGAGTACACCGTGCATCCCGAGTACACCGTCCCACCCCGTGTACACCGTGCACCCCGAGTAACACCGTGCACCCCCGTTTTTACACCGTACACCCCGAGTACCGTGTAAAAAAATCAAAAAACAATTGGATTTGTTGAATCTCGTGTTTGCGTTTCTTTTGTTTTTGTTCTGGTTTCTTTGTGTTCTAGTCGTCCACCTTTTTAAATATCCTGCCCCAACAATCACAACATGGTCCAAAATGCCTCTCCCCCTTTCCACCATTTCCCCCCCCCCCCCCCCCCACCCCCCCACCCCCTCCCTTCCCTTCCCCTTTCAATAAGAAAGGTGATGAGTTTTTTCGAAACATGGCAGAGGAAAAAACAAAAACCCACTTTGGGTTGGAAGGAAAGCTTCCATTTCTTATTTTTTCTTTTGATTTGTGTTTTTCTGTGAGCAAGTGGAGCAAAACCAGGATTTTATCTTCCGCCAGGGGAAGTAATGCGAGGTACGGGCTGAAGAGTGACCTCTCACGCGCCTTCTGAAACATGATAGGTTAAAAAAAAAAAAAAAATGTCAATTTGACATCACTGAAAAATGAAAAATCAATATTCCATACAGATACGTTACTATGAAGACAGTTTCAATTGGTTACTGTAATTTCATCGTGTTTTGTTCAGCGGAAAATTCGTTTATGATCATGTTGAGCGGATTCTGGATCGGCGGACGGATCCAGATCGGCCAAAAAGTGACTGGCTTAAATCGGTTCATCATTTTCTTACTATGTTGGTTGGGTAGGCAAACAAAAGGTAAAGCTGTGGAAAACAAAACCGCCCTGCGGAGAGAAATGAAAACGTAATGCTCAAACTGATGAACAGCAAGATTCTTAATGTTAGTGGTATGTAACGTATGATCGTGTAAGGTCCTTGCTACAGTCATAAACCTTTTTACAACGAAACTTGCGGCATCCTGGAACTGTATTGGTCTCTTTTCTCTCTCCTCTCTCTCTCTCTCCTCTTCTCTCTCTCTCTCTTCTCTCTCTTCTCCCTCCCCCATTTTCTCACTCCTCACCCCCCTCTCTTATATTTTCTTCTCTCCCTCCCCCCCCCTTCTTCCTCCCTCTCTCTCTTCTTTCTCCCTCTCGACCCCTTCTTCTCTTTCTCTTCCTCCCTCTATCCCCCAACCTCCCTCCCACTTCCCCCTCCTCTCTCTCCCCGCCTCTCTTCTCTCCTCTCTCTCTCCTCTCTTTCCTCTCTCTCTCTCTTGCGTCCCTTCCCCTCTTTCTCCCTCCCTCCCCTCTTTTTACCCCCCTCTCTCTCTGCTCTCCCTCGCCCTCTCCTTCTTCCCTCTCTCTCTCCCCTCCCTCTCGACCCTCCTCTCTCTCCTTCTTTCCCTCCCCCCTCTCCTCTCCCTCCCTCCCTCACTCCCACTCCCCCCTCTCTCCCCGTCTTTTCTTTCTCTCTTACGAGTTCTCTCCCCTTCTCTCTCTTCTCTGTCCCCCTCTCTCCTCTCTCTCTCTCTCTCTCTCTCTCTCTCTCTCTCTCTCCCCTCTCTCTCTCTCGTTCATGGGAGCGGTGGTGGACACCATGGACCAAGGCCAATGGTCTGATGGTACGGCAGACGACTGATAAGTGATGGATGAGATCCATATGCGCAGACTGTGAGTACATAGTTACACGTTCCTGTGGCTCATTAGTGCCCGCGCGCGCGTGTGTGTGTGTGTGTGTGTGTGTGTGTGTGGGTGTGGGGTGTGTGTGGTGTGTGTGTGTGTGTGTGTGCGTGCGTGCGTGCTGCGTGTGTGTGTGTGTGTGTGTGTGTGTGTGTGTGTGTGTGTGTGTGTGTGTGTGTGGTGTGTGTGTGTGTGCGTGCTTGTGTGTGTGTGTATGTGTGTGTATGTGTGTGTGCATGTGTGTGTTGTGTGTGTGTGTGTGTGTTTTCGTTGTGGTGTGTGCACCTGCGATTTAATGGACACAGAAAGAGAGACACCCGACCCGACAGGGAAGACAAAGAAAGACGCTCACGCGCGATTGCACACGAGACACGGACACGGAACAGACAGACAGGGAAACACACACGCACACACCGCGCACGCACACACACCCCACACACACCACAACACCCACCACACACAAAACACACCACACACACCACACCACATTCGCATTTCACACACACACCACACACCACACACCAACACACACAAAACCCACACCCCACACACACCCCAAAACACACACAACACCACAAAACACACAGACACACACACACACACACACACACATTCGCATGCACACACACACATTCGCATGCACCCACCCCACACCCCACCCCACACACACACACACACACACAACACACACACACACACACACACACACACCCACACACCACAGAGAAAAATGTAAAGGATTCTCGTGACATTTTAAAGCACACACACACACAACACACACACGTACACACACACACACACACACACACACACACACCCACAAAACACACACCCACACCACACACACACACACAACACCACACACACACATACACACACTAACACATACACACACCACAACCCCACTCACACACACCCACACACACACACACACACACACACAGAAAGACGGGTCGCCGCGCGAGTGCGCACACAGATACGGACACGGACCCGACAGACAGACAAACAGACGATATACACACACACAGACACGCGCGCGTACACACACACATACACACATTCACGCGCGGTGCGCATGATAGCGAGGAGAGAGAGAGAGAGAGATAGAGGAGGGGAGAGAGAGAGAGGAAGGAGAGAGAGAGAGAGAAAGGGGAGAGAGAGAAACGGAGAAATAGAGGGGAGACAGAGAGAGAGCGACGAAATGTGTTTGTTGGGGGGAAGGAATAAAGTGATTTTTTTTCATCAGCCTGAAACAAAGGATAGATACTAAATTACAGGGAAAAGATGCACAGACCAAGAGAGAGGGGAGAGAGAGAGAGAGAAGAGAGAGAGAGAGAGAGAGGAGAGAGAAGAGAGAAAAGGCAGAGAGAGGAGGAGAAAAGAAGAAGAGAGAGGAGAGGGGGAGGAAGAGAAGAAGAAGAAGAAGAACGAGAAGAAGAAGACACAGAAACAAAACAGAAAAAAAAAGAAGAAGGGGGGGGGGGGGGGGGGGGGGCAGGGAGGTTGGGCGTCAAAAAAAATCTTACACAGCGAAAAAGGAAGTGAAATGATGACACGGCACGCAAGGCCAATTCCAACTCAGCAGCAGCGTAGTTCCAAGGACAGTTCATCTTTCATTCCCGCCGCTTCTGTCCTCTGTAAACAAACAAGGAGCCGACTGGTATTTCGTGTCTGCGGCCCCTAGACAGTCATAGGGATGCCAGCCGCAGCCAGCCAGCCGCACGTGCTCATACGTCACAAAACAAACCAGGGCAAGATTGCATCACAGGGTATACGAAAACGGCAAGGGTCGGAGATTCTTAAACCCGCTTCACTGTGAGACCCTGTAATAAGAAAAAAAAAAAAAAAGGAGCGGAAGGGGGGGGGTACAAAAGTGGAAGAAGAGATAAAGAGGGGGGGGGTGGTGAGGGGAGGGAGGAGGGGATTACCAAAGGGGAAGGAGGAATTGAAGGCAACGCCTGGAAACGGAAGAAGGGTGATAGGAAAAAGATTAAAGAGGCGGAGGGGGGAATGAAAGGAAAGGAGAAGGAGAGAACCGGACGGGTAAGGGGGGAGGGGGATGGGTGGTAGTAAGGGAAACAAGCGAGAGACAGAGGAGGAGAATACAGTTTGTATGGCAGATACGATTATAGAGCGATATTTTGCTATAATTGTGTTTCCAAAGCGGGGCGCGAAAACATGTCCAGCATAATATAATGAGACAACTTTATAACGCCACTGCAACGTGGGCCCGAGCGCTTTTAAGTTTACAAGTCATATGTAAAATATACCTGGATAACCCCAACACAACACACACAACAACACACACACACAACACACACAAAACACGCAGGCACGCACGCACGACACACTTGCATATCGTCATGCACAGGGCACACACAATGATAACCACGGTGAACAGCTCCTTCGTACATAAGCAAGTGTCAAAGGGACATCAGCTAATCAACACACAGACTTCCCCAAGCTCTTCCACTGACTTATCTCCGCTTCTCCCCTCCCCCCCCCCCCACCCCCACCTTTCCCCCTTTTTCCCCCCCCCCCCCCCCCCCCCCTCCATCCGTCCCCTGAGTGAGTCAGACCAAAGATAGTTCGCCCTACGTAGGCCCTTTCAGTCTTTGGTCAGACTTTATAAACTCAAGATAACAAACGCGATCACCAAAACTCTCACCCCCATTACTATCGACGCCACAACTATCTACTACCGTCCCACCCATCCTCCCTTCCCCTCTACCCCACCCCTCCCCCCTCCCCCCCCCCCCCCACGTGTCTTCTCCCTCCCTCTCCTCCGTGGCCCGCTGACCACAGCAATGCCACTAAAGAAAGACACATGCACTGAAGAGAGTGTCTGTTTTTAGGTCCATCATGTCAGCGGTCCATCCCGAGAAAATTGTGGGGGAGAGGGTGGGTGGAGGAAGGAGGGTTCTATGGGTCCATGCCGCCTCTGGCTGGAGGCTGGCAGGTAGGCAGGGAGAAATGGACAGACAGGTGGTCAGATTACAGTTTGGGCTGACTGATGGGCCGCTTTCCCGGCCGCTAATTAGCCTCTGGATGACAAGACGTGGGCCTGCTGAGACTCCATGGCTCCATGGCTAACCCCCGGATGACACACCACCCCCACCGCTAGGGTCCGGCCCTAGCTATCAGCGGCTGGTCGGCAGAATGAGTCTGGGGAGCCTGGCTTTTCATGGAAATTTTTGTTTGACTGCGCCCCCCCTACCCCCATACTGTCCCCACATCTCCCTTTCGAGAACGTAAATAGAGAGTCAAGTAATCGAAGTAGACGGTCATAAACCCTTCAAAGTGGACGAATTGAGTTTGGTTTACTTCAGGGGAAATATCTTCATTATCAGTGAGTGTACTTTGGGCCAAAAATAATACAAAAAGTGACAACAGTAAAAGCAAACAAACACACACACACACACACACACACACCACGCACGCACGCACGCACGCACGCACGCACGCACGCACGCACGCACGCACGCACGCACGCACGCACGCACGCACACACGCACACACACACACACACACACACACACACACCAGAACAACAATAATTTAAAAAATATTTCTCTAAAATAAATGACACTATAGCAGGCCGAGAAACAATACTTGCTTTATTCATTTCTGGTCTACAGAATATTATGTGAGCAGATTCCTGTTTTTTAATAAGCAGGGTGCCCGAATTTGCCATGATTCCAACGAATGCCTGTCTGTATTTGTAAAACAGCAGCTTCCATCAGTAATTCATTAAATGTATTGATTCACAACAGCTTTCCTTTTAATTTTGAAAGAGAAAAAGAAGAACAACAACATCAACAACACTGACGACGACAACAACAACAACAACAACAACAACAGCAATAACAACAACAAGAACAGGCACAAGAGCAATGGGGGGAGGGGGGAGGCGAGGGTGGTATTTGTATAGCACTTTTTCTAGTGCAAAGGAAATCTTCAAAGCGCTTGCACACGAAATTTGCACACATGCCTGCATACAATACTTTAGAAAATATTGGCATGTTTCATAACAATACTCGGAGATCATCGTTATATTTTTTTAAAAAAACATGGCTTTCCTTGAGCAACAAACATTGCGATCATGCTACACCACCATCACCCACCCCCAAACCACCCCTCTACCAGAAAATATTACACCAACCTTAGAGGTAAGACTCTCCGGTGAAACCACTCAGCATAGG
>CM031612.1:67322781-67340281 GCA_018398815.1 Conus ventricosus | reverse complement strand
AAAAAAATGAGATAATAGATAAGCACCAGTGTGCTTTTTACAGTTTTCCAGGTAAAGGGAAGTAACTGAGTTTCTCTGCCGCAGAGAGAGAGAGAGAGAGAGAGAGAGAGAGAGAGAGAGAGAGAGAGAGAGAGAGAGAAGACGAGACAAAATTCTTTATCTATGAGGATAATAGATAAACACTAGTGTGCTTTTTTAGATCCAGTTCTCGCCCTGAGTAGGGTCAACAATGCAAAGTAAGACCAGGCAACAAATGTAGAAGCATGCAAAAAGTGGCCAGAACTAAAAATAAGATTCGGAATTCAAAGAATAAGTAAAATAAGATGAGAGAGAGAAGAGAGAGAGAGGAGAGAGAGAGAGAGAGAGAGGAGAGAGAGAGAGAGAGAGAGAGAGAGAGTCACACACACACACACACACACACACACACACACACACACACACACACACACACACACACGCACGCACACATGCACTCACTCACTCACGCACGCTCGCGCATACACACTCACGCGCGCACGCGCATGCGCGCGCGCGCGCGCACACACACACACACCACATACGCGCGCGCGCGCGCGCGTGCATGCATGGAATAATTTGGGACATTTTCACCAAATCTCTCGCCGTCTGTCTGTGATCTTATCTGTCTGCCAGTGCCTATCTTATTCTGCGTCGCTCTTATCTCTCCAACGAAAGGCGCACGCGCTTTTGATCAAATGAGTGCATAGTACCGCTGTATGTTCCAAACAACGCATTTTGCAGGATGTAAGCCGGTTTGTATGTGACGCTGCAAACCTCTAAGTCGGAATGCATTTTGCAGGGTCGAATTTTATATTTTGTAATAAATACATCTCTAATGAACATTTTGTGGGGTTAGGGTTGGTTGTGACGCTGTAAATCCCAGTGAAGCATCTGATAGATACACAGTTTGTGATGCTGTAGGTGTCCAGTGAACGCATTTTTTACAGGGTCCAAGTTCGTTTGTAGTGGTGTAAATCCCAGTAAATGCGTGCAATAGGGTACAACTTTGTTCGGTATGCTGTGAATCCCGGTGAACGCATTTTTACACAGTCCAGTTGAATCCCATCTGTGTGTTCTGCTGTAAATCCTCTGTAAGTGGAGTCATTGTACAGGGTCTAAATTCGTTAGTTTGTAAGACTGTGGATCCTTGATGAACGCATTTTGCTTGTTCGTTTGGGATGCTGTAAATCCCAGCGAAGGCATTTGCAGGGGTCTAAGTTCGTTTGGGATGCTGTAAATCCCAGCGAAGGCATTTGCAGGGGTCTAAGTTCGTTTGGGATGCTGTAAATCCCAGCGAAGGCATTTGCAGGGGTCTAAGTTCGTTTGGGATGCTGTAAATCCCAGCGAAGGCATTTGCAGGGGTCTAAGTTCGTTTGGGATGCTGTAAATCCCAGCGAAGGCATTTGCAGGGGTCTAAGTTCGTTTGGGATACTGTAAATCCCTGTGAACGCATCTGCAGGGGTCTAAGTTTGTTTGGGATACTGTAAATCCCAGTCAACGCATTTGTATGGGTTTAAGTTTGTTTGGGATACTGTAAATCCCAGTCAACGCATTTGTATGGGTTTAAGTTCGTTTGGGATAATGTAAATCCCAGTCAACGCATTTGTATGGGTCTAAGTTCGTTTGGGATACTGTAAATCCCAGTCAACGCATTTGTATGGGTCTAAGTTCGTTTGGGATACTGCAAATCCAGTCAACGCATTTGTATGGGTTTAAGTTCGTTTGGGATACTGTAAATCCCAATGCATGCATTTTGCAAGGAGCGCTGTATGCCCTGGACTGGTCTTTTAGAGAAGACGGTGGATGATGTGACACGGAACCAGTAAAGTCTCCACTGAACGCATTGTATTGGGAACAACGCATTCTACAGAGTCCAGTTGAATCTGTCTGTTTGTGATGCTGTAATGTCATTAAATGCACGCATTTTTAGAGGGTACAACTTGATCTGGGATGCCGCAAATCCCAATGACCGCCTTTTATGGCGTCCACGCTCGTCAGTTTGTGATGATGTGAGTCCCACATGAACGTATTTTACAGATTCGTTCATGATGCTGTAAAGTTCCCAAGGAACGCGTTTCACAGCGTGCAAGCCCTTTTTAGCTGCTGTAAATTCAAAATGAAATTAGTTTGCAAGATCCAAGTTCATTTGTGATACCGTAAAAACCAATGAACGCATTTTTGCAGGGTCTAAGTTCGTCCGTGATTCTGTAAATGGCTAATGAACGCATTTCTGCAGGGTCCTAATTCGTTTGTGATACTGTAAATCCCAATGAACGCATTTTGTAGGGCTTACGTTCGTTCGTGATACTGTAAATGCCCAATGGACGCATTTTGCAGGGTCTACGTTCGTTTGTGATGCTGTAAATGCCAGTGAACGCATTTTGCAAGGAGTGCTATATGCCTGGATCGGTCTTTCGGGGGGGGGAGGGGGGGGGGGGGGGGGGGGGGGGGAGGGGCGGACGCAGTTCAGATCAGCATTGCCTTGATAGGGAATAGAGATCTGGCCATAGCATGGTGTGTGTGTGTGTGTGTGTGTGTGTGTGTGTGTGTGTGTGTGTGTGTGTGTGTGTGCGTGCGTGTGTGTGTGTGTGCTTGCTAGCGGTTGTTGCTTTGTACACAATACTTATAATAGATTAAACATTCTTTATTTCTCAGAATAATCTTATCTCTATCTATACATCTACATCCGAAAACAAACAAACAAACAAACAAACAAACGGACACACCCCAACAAACAAGCAAGCAAGCAAGCAAACAAACAAAAACCTAGAGTAATTACTACGAGAGAAAGACGTCAAAATTGCAAAGGCGAAACTATTGAGAAAGTTAATTATTGTAAGATTCCTGGTGTCACTGTTGTAACAATTTATCTTGATAAACATTGTCCGGCTTTGTTCTGTATACCTATATTCTTCGGAATCTAATATCAGCAAACAGCCCTGATGTGGCCCTTTGCGGTCGGCTGGGCTATAAGCAACATTATCTTATCTTACCTAATATCAGCAACGCTTCTACGACCTGAAATTTTTTTTTTTTTTTTTTAATCTCCTTCACTTTTCACGGACGAGCTATGAAATTAATCCCTCTGAAATACTCTCCATCACTTTTCCAGAGAATAAACGTTCAGGAATTTATCTCTTAAATGGAAGCTCGAGTATAACTACACAATTTTTATGTTTGAGATAACTGTCAGATCATATTATACCTCTGTCTTGGATCTAAGTTGAAATCACCGAAATAACAAATTCGCCATGTTTACAAAACTCAGGCTATCTCTTTTGGTGATTTATCTTTTTTCTTTTTTTTTTTTCTTTTTTTTTTTTCAGAAGAAAATCTAGTTTGCTGTGCTCGGTGGTTGTTTATGAAATACCGTTTGAAGTTGGTTCAGTGTTTACACAATCTTGGTGTTGAAGGTATCACACACATCTTGATGGGGAAATCACCAGTAGCTTCCCTTAACTTCAGGATAATTTATGAAATACGACACCACTCACTCTCTCTCTCTCTCTCTCTCTCTCTCTCTAGAGAAGTAAGTGTACTGACATGATGTGTGTAGCCAAAGATATTGCACCGGTGTATGAGAGAGAGAGAGGAGAGAGAGAGAGAGATCGCGCGCGCGTGTGTGTGTGTGTGCTGTCACGGTGTGTGCATTTGTGGGTGTCGCTGGCTAATGTTGTTGTTATTCGATTAAGATTGCGCTTTTTCTCTATGCGCCGTTTGTCGCTGTTGTTATTTCAGAGCAAGTTGCACAAGCAAAGCATTTGTATGCTTCTTTTTCCCTCATTACACAAATTTCATTCGTTCCTTTGTTTCATTCATTCAATCTTACCCCCCCCCCCCTCCCACCCCCGGTCCTCCTCTCCTTCGTTTGGCTTTCTCAGGTCAGAAATCTGTCTTTGAAAGCAAGCCACTACCCAGCATCAATTTCTCGCTATACCAGCTTCAAATTAGTCCCTGCTCATAAAGTTAATCAGACATATGCCTGGAACTCTTCAAAGACGATTTTCATGGCGTCTCTCGCACCGGAGCATTCTCTCGGTGATCGTTCCAACTTCTGGGTAAAGGGAAGGAACTGAGATTTCCCCGATTGCTTCGCGTGGGCTCAGTGCACAAGAGAGAGAGAGAGAGAGAGAGAGAGAGAGAGATGGTTTTTCTTTCTTTCTTTCTTTTTTCTTTCTTTCTTTTCTTTCCTTCTTTTTTTTTTCTTTTCTTTCTTTCTTGATTAATTTCAATTCCTCTCTCTGATCTGAATTAGGTCACGTTATTTAGCGATAAATTAAACCCTTTTCTCACGGTTCCTTTCCATGTATCTGATCAGATGAGTGGTGAAACTTAAAGATGTCTGATATGTATCTACGTTTATTCAATGTGTACTAAAAATCAAGTTCACTTTGTTAACCTGAAATCTATTCTGCAAAAACAAGCACGCCTAATTCATATTAAAAGCAGCAGTTGGACGCTGGAAAGTGAACTTGAGTGAGCAATGCTCAACAGGTTTTGACCAACAATGGATGTAGAATAGCATGACTTTGAAAAACGGGATAGAGTTGGGAAAAAGCTCATGTTATTCTAAGATTTCAAAGATAGATTGATGTCTTCTTGTTTTAATCAAAACCGCCACTTAAACCTTCAAACTGACTCATGATAACAACAGTATCTTGTCTGAAATTCGATGAATTTCATTCGATGAAATCAAGAATATGTGGAAGAAGTACGTTTGGGAAAGGGAGGGGGGGGGGGGGGGGAGTAACACCCCCTCGGTCACCATAACAATGACATGGCAAAGATGGGGAAAAAAGTGGGAGGGGAAGGACTGGGGTGGGGGGGGGGGGAGAATGGTGCGGGGTGGGGCTGGAGTAAGTGGGCCGACATGAGAAGAAAAGGAATGAAAAAGAGGGCGTTAGGGCGTAAACTAATTCCTTCACTAGCAGCATGTAGGAGCTGTAGAAGAAATAAAGATTTTTTGTAACACTCTTGAAAGAAATTGGATCTCTCTCTCTCTCTTTCTCTCTCTCTCTCTCTCTCTCTCTCTCTCTCTCTCTCTGAAACAGTTGTTTAGAGCCTGAGGTCACAGCTGCATTGCCGGTGTATTGCATCATGTGTGTGTGTGTGTGTGTGTGTGTGTGTGTGTGTGTGTGTGTGTGTGTGTGTGTGTGTGTGTGTGTGAGAGAGAGAGATTGTGCGCGTGCGTGTGTATGTGCGTAGATCTCTCTCTCCCTCTCTCTCTCTCTCTCTCTCTCTCTCTCTCTCTCTCTCTCTCTCTGACAGAAAACTGAGTTGTCTCCCTTGACTGGAAATCCTCCGTGCTTCTAAGGGAATACCAGACAATAGAGTATTTTCTCCGGTTGCGGGAAGATATATCATTTGCTTCATAAGCAGAACATATCTATGACAATAACAACAACAACACAAGTATGTGTACATCTATCAACCTATCCATTTATCTGTATATCTGTCAAACTATCTACCCATCCATCTCTCTCTCTCTCTCTCTCTCTCTCTCTCTCTCTCTCTCTCTCTCTCTCTCTCTCTCTCTCTCTCTCTCTCTCTCTCTTTCTGTCTGTCTATCTGTCTGTCTATCGGAAAAAAAAGAAAGAAATGAGACAGTCAAGTCGAATACTAATATGCAATTCTTTTCTGTTGCACATAATTCCTCTCTCTCTCTCTCTCTCTCTCTCTCTCTCTCTCTCTCTCTCTCTCTCTCTCTCTCTCCTTTCAGACCACTCTCTCGCTTTCACTTTTCCTTCATGTTAATTCATGTTGTACCCTAATGTTCGATATGAGCTTTCCGGGTTTTTGTTTGTATTTTTTTGTTTGTTTCTTTCTTTCTTTTCTTGTACGAAAGGACTAGATGGGGAAAATGTTGTCTTGCTTATTCACCTTCGCTCTTGAAAGTTGGTATGCGTATGTTTATAGTCGCTACACATGATACGTTGTATTTTCCACAGGTCACGTTTTTTTGTACTCCCAGTTCTTATAGAACAGGGAGTACTTGGCAATGGGAACGAAGAAACGCTGTCTGTGTGTCTGTCTGTCTCTCCGTCGTCAAAATGTGTTCCACTCGCTCCGGACAAAACTTCTGGGCCGATCTTTCTGAAAATTTGTAGGTATGTTCATTATGGGTCACGGATGATGCCCGATGTTTAACTTTACCAGAATAGCCGTTACTAACGGCTGTAACGGCCCAAAACGGTTTTTCTTCTTTATGGAATATCTCAGTGACGACATACATTATGATGCATGTTTGATTGTGACGTCAAATACATTATGACGCATGCTTGATTGTGACGTTTTTCAGGTACTGGAAGTACGTTAAAATGTTTTGCATCTTGTGTTGACATTATCCTCTTTCTTTCAGATCTTTCTCCCCATGCCCAGTCCACACACCCTTCGCTCCACAACCACCACCCCTACCCTCCCCCCCCCCACACGCGCGCGCGCACGCACGCACGCATGCACACACACACACACACACACACACACACTTGAAGAAAGGCCCTGTCTTGTCGTCTGTTGGAAGAGCATAAGCTTATTAGGCGCTTTGATAATCAAGGCTCTCCACATCTTTGATCGATCCTAACAGGGACCCCTGTGGTTGGCTGGGCTAAAAACAATACAAAATCAAAACATCGTTAATGTTAATCCCCGGCCGTATCTTGATTGGTAGCGAGATCAAATTGGACTGAGGTTACACTGTTACGTCGCACAACTTCCGAAAAAGACTAGCTACAGACAGAAAAAGTCTGTGAGTGGTACTCGCTGTACTATAATTGCCCCTAGAACGCAGCCAAGCGAGATTTTTTTTTTTATATTTTCTTTAAAAAAAATTGGGGTCAGGGGTAAAAGTGCCAAACTGGAGTAAATTTTTTAAAAAGGGGGTTTTAGGTTGGGGTTCATTTTTTGAAAAACTAAAAAAAGTATTTTTCATTTAGGGGGGGGAAAAAAGGAAAAGGGATCTTAAAGCCCCCAAAGTTTTGGGGGAAAAGGAAAAAAAAACAACCCCCAAAACCCAAAACCCCAAAAAAAAAACCCAAAAAACCCCCCCCCCCCAAAAAAAAAATTTTAAAAAAAAAAAAAAAAAAAGGGGCCCTAAAAGCGGGCCTTTTCCTCGGCGGGAAGAGAGAGAGAGGAATACCGGCAAAACAGACAGAAAAAGGAGAGAGACAGAGAGAGAGACAGACGGGACAGACAGAAGGGGGGGCAGACAGACAGTCACACACAAAACTCTTTCTCTCTCAATTAAATGGCAAAAAATTCCGCCACACTTCTTCTGACTAATTTCCCCCTACAAACTTTGTAAAAGGGGCTGAAATCTGACATTAAATTTTTACGGCCCCGGGGGCAGTTTGCACCTGGGCCTTGCGTTTTAAACGAAACACACCATTTGGGGTTTGGAAACCACATTTGGAAAAGTCTGGGATTGCCTTTCAGATGGGAGGTGTCGCCGTGGCACGCCCGGGGGCCCGTATTGTTTTAAAAAGTACTGCAAAAAAGAAGGCTGTGTGTTTCGTGGCGCTTTTTGTGCCACTGTTTTTTAAATTTGTGTTTTTTTTAAAAAATGGCCCTAAAACGTTACTGAAAAAAGGTTTTGGGTTATTCGAGGCCATAAGTTTTTTTTTAACGGCATTTTTAGAGATTTGTTGAAAGAATTAGTTGAGTTAGTCAGTAAAGGGCTCCCAAAACTATTCCCCTGTTTCCCCGCACAGCTTTTAATTTTTAAGGCGAAGGTAACACGGCTGATTCTTTATTTTGTTTGATTTTTTAACAAAAGATTCGTGTTTTTTGGGCAAGCTGTTTTGGGTTTTTAAGGTGATATTTTTCTATTTTTTAACAGTTCATTCCCTTTAAGGTCCCCTTAAAGGAAATGAATGTTCTGGAAAACAAACTAGATAGGGTTGGGGCAGCCCTTAGTAACCAATTCCCCCCCCCCAAGTATGGAGAGGAGTAGTGTGTGGCTAGAAATATCTTCATTTTAAAATGCTTAAAAATTACAAAAGGTTTGTTACTAAAACCCTAAAAAAAACTTGTGAAAAACAGAAGGTTTGGCACGGGGCCCAAAAATTTAAATTCGCAGCGAGACGGGGGAACCTTGTTCAAAAGGCGCACGGCAAGGCCCCAAAAAAAAAATAAAGCGAGAGACTGGGTTTTGCCAGGTGGGGGGGGGGGTGGGGGGTGTTTTCCCTTTTCAGGTTGACGCGCGCCAGGTGCGTTAGCGGGGGTTTGAAATTTAAATTGAAGGTGTTTTGGGGGAGTGAAAGATATTTTAGGGGTTTTTGTGGGGGTTGGGTTTTTTGTTTATTTTTAATATTTTAATCATGGCAGAAAAAGACAGGGGGAGATTTCTAAGGGCAATATTTGGACGGGCATTTTTGGTCATCCCCACATAGGGAAAACAAGGCTGCTTTTTGCAATGACAAGCGACGCTTCCCAACCCCCTTTAATCGTTAAGCGGAAGGAAAGGGCCTTATTACATTCCCTTTTATGGAGAGGAGTAGTGTGTGGCTGGCACTATCTTCATAAAAATGTTTCTAAATATACAAAAACGGATGTACTATAGGGGTTTTTAGACCCGCATAAAAAGTTTGGCCACAGCAGTAATTGCTGTAACTTGCCAACCCGTTCCCGGGCCTGGTTGAGAAAAGAGGACCCACAGCAAACTGGCTAAGTGGGAAATTGGGGTTTTGGACGTCAGCTTCGTCGTTCAGCGCAGTGAAGGGTTGGGGCCCTACTTGCGGGATTTCCTCCCCACAAACCCCCGGACAGTTTTCTAAAAAAGTTCTTCCCTCACCTGTTTTTGGCGTCATGCTTCGTCGTTCAGCGCTTAAAAGGGGCCCCTACTTGCTGGACCCCTGCCCCCAAACCCCCGGGGAAGTTTTCTAAAAATAGTTCTTACCTCCCCTGCTTTGACTTTCATGTTTTCCGTCGTTCACGCGCTGGGGAACGGGGGCCTACTTGCGGGGACTCCTCCCCCGGTTTTAGGCTCCCTTTTTAGGGGGTGTATTTTTATAAAATTGTTTGTTTTATTTAATCAGGCTTTTGAAAAATCCCTTGGTGGCTGCTTTAAACCCTAACCCAAAAGACCCAAAAGGCTTTACAAAAACGCAACCCAAGTTTTGGCAAAAGTGGTGTTACACATGCAAAAAAATAAAGCTCTGTTTTACACCACACCATCCCCCCCCCAAGTCCCCCCAAGTCCTTTTTAAATTTTTTTAAATTAAGTTACCCCAAGTTTTTAAATTAATTTTTTAAATTTAATATTTTCAAGTTTTAATAAGTTTTTTTGTTTAAAGTTTTTAATTAATTTTCTTGATCAAGTTCTTAATAAGTTTTTGGATTAAGTCATCCTTTTTCAACCAAGTTCTTTATTTAAGTTTTTAAAAATTATAAAAAAAAATAAAATTCTATTTTTTTATTTTTAAATAGAAAAAGTCAAAAGGATAGTACACACAGCCTAAAAAAAACCCCCGGTCATCGTTGAGGATGTTTTGCCCCAGCGTTCCCCGCATAAATTTTAAAGGGAAGGTTTTACATCCGAAGAAACCCGTTTTATTAAAATTTGGGGTCTAGGGAAAATGTCTTTTATAGACTCATGTCTTTATTTATTGACTTTATCATTTTATAAACGCCAGACTTTTTTTTAAAAAAAATTTTTAAAATATTTTTCCCATTATAAAGGGAAACAAAATGATGCTTTGTTATTGGGGGTTTTTTGGCTTTGCAGTTGTCTTTTTCTGTATTAACGGTTCAGGTTGTTTTAACTTTTTCGTTTCTGTTGCCATTTTTGTATATATTTTATAGCCATAAAAACTCCCCCCAACAGCAGCAATGGCGCTAAAAAGGGCCCAAACAGTTTTAAGTTCAATTTCCCATAAAGGGATTTTTGGGGCCCTTGTATCACATGGAGTTTTTATACTGGCATTAAATAAACCCTTGTTCTGGCGCTGGGGGGGGTTTTAAAGTTTTCAAAATGTTTGTAACTTTAAAATTTTTTTTTGTCTGTTCCACTCTGCAAATTTTTTTTCTGCTTCAACACCCCCAGGATTTTTAAGGGTCCCCAAACTGGTTCAGTGTTTTTTTTGTTTTTTGGCTTGGTTATTTTTTCCCCCACCTGATTCAGTTTTTTTCTGGTTTGCTGATTTTCCAGATCGTTCTTTTTAAAGGGGAAAAAAAATCTATATGTTTAAAAAGTTTTTAAACCCCCATGATTAATGGCGATAAAAAATGTTAAAAAATTTTTGTATAAATACCCCCAAAGAGATCAAAGGGACTTTTTAAAAAAACTGGATCTTGCTTTTAAAATCTTTACGAAAGTTCTTGTTCAAAATTTCAAGGGGAGCAAATCTATGATATTTTAGTGTCCAAACTAAAAAACCGTTTGCCCCCCCTTTTCCCCCTTTCGGGGGGGGGCCCCCAGCTGCGCTTAATCCCTTTGTTATGGTATTTTAAAAAATGTTTGCGGGCCTCTTTTGGGAATTGTTCATGCTGAATTCATTTCCCGGGGAAAAAACGGGTTTTGTTTTCCACGTCCCAAAAAAATTACACCCTTCCTTTTTGGGGCATAATGGGTTTGATCATTAAAATTTGGGTCATTCAAAAGTTCGGGAAAGGTTTAGGCTCCCTTGAAAGCGGTAGTAGTCATCGCGGGTTTCATGTTTTTTTTTAAAATTTTTTAATTATTTTAAATTTTAAAAAAAATGACCCCAAAAAAAAACCCTGTTGCAAACCCTTGTATCCCATTTTTGCTTTTTAGGGGAGGAAAAGTGTAGGATACCAATCCCTTTTTTAAAAGTTTTTAAGAATTAAACCCAAGATTTGGCAAATGGGACTTTGAGGATTCAGAAAAGTGTTTGCTATCTTTGCAGTTTGGGGTTTTTCCCACGAAAGTTTTCTAGTCAAGCAAGGAAAAATTTCCCAAGAAATATAAATAGGGTTAAAAAAAAAAAATACTTTTTAAAAAATGGTTCCCACTCGCAAAAAATGTGGCGGCGCGTGGTAAAATTGCGTTGTTTTTAGCGGCATTTAAAATTTTGCAAAGTAAAGGGGGGATGACAGGGGAGAAAAAAAGACATAAAAAAAGTTATGGGGGAAATTTGCAGCTGAAAAAGGGAACCCCCTTAAAAGGGGGGGCAGAGACTTGAGCAGTTTAGATTTTTTTAAAAGCCCACACTGAAAAGCGGGGGGCTTTGAAGCTTAAATTTAAAGATGTTGATCAAGCAATAAAAAAAATATTATCTTGTAACGGGGAAACGGCCCAGACTTTTGCCCCCCCCAAAATTTTCAGGGGATTTTTATCAACTTTCAAAAAAAAAAAAAGATGCAAAAAAATTGGGTTTATTGTGGGTTGGTATGCCCGTCGTGTATTTTTTTTTTTGCACTTAATATTGGCTAAAAAAAAATTTAAAAAAATCTTTTATTGCCCAAAGGTTATTGGAAGGAATCACACCCAATTTAAAAAAAGCTAAGCCAAGCAGTGGGTCGTGAACAACCCCCCCAAAGAATGGTTATCTAAAAAAAGCGATTTGGCAAATTTTTTTTTCCCTCCCCCTAGACGAATACAGGCCACATTTTTGTAAACCAAACCCCAAACAAACCCCCAAATCAAATGGATTTCTAAAATTTTCCCTCTGATAGGATTAGACGAAAAATTTTTTTTTTAAGGGTACCCCAATCACAGTCATTGATATAGCTTCAAGATTAAAAATGGGAACCATTAACACAAAAAAGTGCTTTTCTGTTGGTGTTGCCATACAAATGATTTTTCCAACGAGGCCCCTTTAAAAATTTCCCTCGATGAAATTTAAGTCGACGATGGAAAAGAATTTTTAAAGGGAAAATGAATCAATTATTGTTAAAAAATTGAGTTACCATTAAAAGAGGCATTCCGGGGTTTACAGAAAACAGGTTTAGTTGAAAAAATTTAACAAAAAAGGTTTGCCGAAAGACTTTTTTCCTACCGTTTTCACAGAGAGGTTATTGCAAAAACTCGCAACACAGAATGGGTTAAAAAGACTGCCCTCAAATTTTTTCGCGCAAAAGAATAAGGGAAAAATTTAAAAGGGCTTTAAAAACCCGTACAAGCAATCAAAAGAAAAACAATAAATGTTTTTTGAAAGGGGAGTTTCATCCGGCAAAACATTGCCGTTTGGTTTAAAAGTTAAAGGGACCTTTATTTACCGGGGGAAGAAAAAGGGGGCACTGCATTAGGGGAACGAAACCCGTTTGGAGTGTTTATCCCTTTTGAAATAAAAAAAAATTGTTTAAAAAAGAATCGCCGTGATTATTTAGAGGAAAAATGGCACAAAAAAACAAAACCAAGGGTCTCAAAAATCTTTTGTGAAAGAAAAAAACTGCAGATAAAATTTGCCAGACCCCAGTTTCCCCTTTAAATTAAAAAAACCCTAAACATATTTTGGGTTTTTAAAAGGAAGGCCCGAAGGAAGCGCAGAACGAAAACAAGAATAGTAAAGGAAAGGAACCCTTTAAAATGGGTACGGAATCTTTTGGCGTGTAATGCTATTAAAGGAAAAAATTTTCGGGGGTTAATCAATGCATGCTTTAAAACTCCCGGGTCAAACCCAAAAACTCAAACCCCCCAAAATTGGGAAAAAAAATATCTTGAAATAATAAAAAAAATTTGGGAAATCGTCAGGGAAAAAATGAGGGAAAAAAAATTTTAAAGATTGGGTGAAGCTAGATTTCTTTAATAAAAATTTATGAAAAATATAAACCCCCCCGTTTATGCGGGGTTTTCTCTTGCCCTTCTATGAAAACTCTTTAAACAAACACCCGTTTTTTGTTTGTTCTATCTAAAAGGGCTTCTTTGTTACAACGTTGTGTTTTTTCTAAAGTTGATTAGATGCAGTTTTTCGTTGTCATGTTTAAAAAATTTTTTGCCCAAAAAATGTTCTTTGTAGTTGTCATTTTGTATGTTTGGGTTTCACAAAAAAAGCGGAGATATTCCCCTTTTTTTTCTTTAATTTAAATTTTTTCCTGGCTGAAAAAACTGTACATTTTCGATCTTAACCCACCCTACTCCCTTTATCATTTCCAGATAATTCATCCCTTTATTTTCCTAAAACCCTTTTTGTTTTGTAAATTTAAAAAGGGGTCTTTAGGATAACGGGGTGTATATACCACCCCCCATGCCCTTTAAACCCCTTTGGTTTCATGTCTTTAAGATGTCTTCAGTAGGAAATCTATAAAAAAAACTGTCTGTATCTGTGTAAGTACTCTGGACTCAGGTTTCGGGGTTTTTAAAATAGTCATAAAGAAAAATCTACATCAAAAGCTTTGTAAATTTTTTAAAAAAAGTAAACCCAAAAAAATACAGTTTGTTTAATTTGACTTTCTTTTTTTTCATCCTTTTTACCAAAAAATGATCATGAAATTTTCGGAAATCCTGAAAAAGGTTTTGAAATTTTGCTTAATTTCTTCATTTTCTTTGGTGACCCCAATTTTTTTTGGGGGGGGGTTTTTTCCCCTTGGGCGGATTCTCCATAGTTTTTTCCCAAAAAGGGTGTTGTTCATCAACTTGGGAAAAAATTTTTTCTGAAGCATCTGTGGATTTTGGGTTTGAGATCGGGGTTTTCTTTATGTTTTTGGGTTTTTTGAACTGTTTTTTGGGTCAAAAACAAAAATTTTACGATGAATGCTCTCAACTTCAAAACCCTTTGTCTTAAATAAAATTGTAGAAGTCTGTAATGACAGACAAAATTTTTTTTTCTCGAAGGTTAGGCACAAGTTTTTGGCGGGTCTCTTGGATCCATCTTTTGACTTTTTGCTGCCAATGGATAGTTTATTATGCAGGGCATGGAGTTATTTAGGATATTTAAGTCAACTTCTAGAATGTATCCACGCTGCTGATCAGGCGTTAAACTGTTCAACCCTTTAAAGGGCCCTTTTTTAATTAAATTTTTCGTACCTTTTGTAAAATTTGAAGTTTCGTTTAAAGGAAGTGATTGCGCCATGCCCCAAACCCTACAGATTTTTTGATCTAAATACATGAGATAGTTAGGGCCTTTTACTTGGTTCTAGTCGTCTAAGTTTTTTAAATTTTTTGTTTTCAGTAATGGTGGACGCCAAAACAATTCCTCCCGCAATCCCTTTTTTAATCATCTGAAACATTGGTAAAACCCCAATAAATCAATCTGTACTCCCGTAAAAATTTAAGAAGCGTCCCAGCTCATCCCGGGCGCAGAAAAAATAAGGGCAGGTCCGGGCCCATAATGTTTTTATGAAGGTTTTTTTTTCTAAATTTTCAAAGGGGCGTTTCCCCCAACAAAAAAACGTCAGCCACAAGTAGGGGTCCCTGATAGGTTTTCCCCCGTTTTAAAAATTTTAACTTCGCCACGATCTGGCCCTGTGGGGAATCGGAATCCCGAGTCCCTTTTTTCTAAGCTAGAAAAAAAACCCCGCCTTTAGGTGGAAGTTTTGTCTTTGTTTAAAAACCCTTTTCCCCCTGTTAAGTATTCATAAGGGGGGAAACCCTTTCTAACCCAAAAGTTGAGTCAAAATATTTTTCCGTTATTGGGAGGATTTTGGGGCATAAACCAGTGCCCTAATGAGCCCATCTGTGTTGCATAGAGGGCGTAGAAAAACTTTTTTATTTTAAAATTTAAAACATGGGACTTTTTGATGACTGTGCAATGCCCTGCTACCCTGAAAGGGGTGGTTACTGCTTGGGATTAAAGGGTTTAGAGTCATAACCCCCCAAGTTGTGAAAAGAATTTAAAGGGAGCTTCCATGTCTTTGGATCAAATTTAGTTGAAAATGCATTTTACTGTTTCGCTGCCCTTAAACCCCCACTAAGTTTTCCCTGGTCCCCTTACTGTGGGGTTTACCCCTCTTGGGCTTTTGCTCAAAACCCCAAAAACCCAAAATTTCGTGGTAAGTCATAAATGTTGTTTGGGTTTTAGGGGGTTCCTTATGATTTCAGAAAAGTTTTGTTTTTTAGAAAAGTCTTACGCACTTTCTGCATTGGGTTTTTGAAGTATTTTGCAGGGATTGGCCCTCTATTTAATTTGGCTCTGAAAAAAACCATCCGACCCCAACAATAAAGGGAAGGGGAAAAGAACAAAATCTGATGATTATCATTTAAAACTGTTTTTCGAAGTTTTTGTGGGTGCTGGCCCTTTATTAAAAGGAAAAAAATAAGCCCCTCGAAGTCTGCGTTTAAAAAACGTTTTGGGGCTTGTTTGCAGCCGTTTCCCGTTCTTAAAACTTTAAATTTAGATCCTTTGGGGGGGGCCGAGTTAGTTCTGTCTTAAAAGTCTACAGAACTTTTTTTCAATGTTTTTTTGTTTTAAACGCGGCTTGAGCGGTTGGGAAATTTTTGTTTTAAAAATTTTTTTACAGAATTTTGTTTATGTTTTATGTTTTTTAAGTATGCGCTAATAATCTGGGTCATTGTGCGTATCAATGTGTAAAGGGGCAGCCCTGCTGGCGAAAACATTAAGAGTAAGGTTCCCCCATGACTTTTGGCTTTGGTTTGCCTTTTTTTGGGGCTTTTCTTGGACACTTTAAATTTGGGACCAAAATTTTTTTCTCATCCCCTGTGTATACATTAAAAAGTTTTTGGGGTTTTTTTGTTCTTCAAATGATCAATTTGGTCTACACTAAAAAGGAAAAAAATTTTCCATTGAAATTTAAAATCTTTGGGTATTGCCGATGTTTGTCCTCTCTCTGGTGTTCGCGGAATTGATGCAGCCTTGCAAGGGAAAAACCCCATGAAAAATTTGTTTTCTGAATTTTTTATGTTTAAAATGCTCTCTTTTAAAAACCAAAAACCCCTGGTAGCGGAAGTAAGCCTTGCCCACAATTGGTTTCCCTACTTAGCCCGTTTTAAAACTGATCTTAGGATTGCCCTCGACCAAAACCCGGGGCCTTCATTTTAGCTTTTCAGCAGCAGCGTCAAACATGTGTAAGCAGTTCGTCTGCCCAACCGGGTGTTAAGTCATTAGAGGAAAGAATAGTCTGCTGTTTAGTTGAGACCCAGACTTCTAGGTTTTCTTCATTTATTGTTACATAGTCGATTAAAACAGCTAACATTACTTTAACTGGCGGGCTATTGTTAGTTTGCCTGGAACTTGAGAAATTGCATGAACAACACTTGCCTGTACGTTTGTTGGATCAATGACTTCTAGATCAATATCATTCAGTGCCTTGATAAACGCTCTCTCTCGAGCATTCCTTCAAACAATTCGTCTTGTCCTTCATATATCTTAGCCATGCTGTCTTTCTTTTCTAAGCCAAAATATTTATTTAAATTAAAAAAAAATACTTAATAGAACCAATATCAACGGTCTTTTTGTGCTTGGACTCATAAACTAAAGTATAAACACCTTTTGGTGTTGTTAATGTGAGCTGTTTAGAACAGAGTTTAATGTCTCGTTTACTTTTTTTAAGCATTCCTTTTTTATCTGCTCGGGGTCTGGCTGTTGAGAAAAACTTGTCACCGCCTTTCTTTGAAGATCAAACTTTTGTCTTTTGTAGTCATCAAAATCGGCCTGTAAACGATTAAATTCTTCATCCGTGATGTTTGAGTCAACAAGCGCTTTATTTATTGTCAGTTTAAACGAACTAAGTTTAGCTGTTATTAGTTGAACCATAGCTGTGTGCTTTTGGAGTTTAGTTTTTATTTTTTTGCTAGCAGCACCTACGGCTAATGAACACAGACCGAGAGCTAAAGACAAACCTCCTAGAGGTAAAGCTGCGGGTGCGCCTATGCCCGTTGCTAAGAGACCAACACTCGTTCCTGCTGATAGAGCACTTATAGTCGATGCTCCAGTATTAACATATGTAACAGCATTAAAGGCAGCAGAATACCTTCGTTTGGTTTTGCTGTATTTTGAAAGGTCTTGCTCTAGTACTTGCTGCATTTGCGTAATGTTTGTTAATCTAAAGGCTTTTATGCCAGGGGTTTCTATAACAGCAGAATTGCCTGCTATCTCTTCTTTTGGCGGCGCTGTAGGCACATTTGGATAAACTTGAACAGACATGCTTTTTATAAAATAAAAATAATTTAGTATTGTATATCTTTTAATCTGTTATTTTCAATATTCAGCTGCGCATCATATATTAAAAACAAATGTACATTAAGCGGTTTATCGGCTTCTTCTTCTTTATCAATTTGAATGTTTATTACGTCTCTCACAGCTCTCCCGCTTCCATGCAACTGATTATCCTCTGTTGACCTTAGGTCAATCCATAAACCGTATTTTGTTGTTAAATAATCATCAAGTCTTACACTGTGAAGGTGTAGATCTTTAGCCACAAGGTCAACTGTTGGATTTCTACACCTCCCACCTCCAAACAGTTTTCTTATTTCGTCAAAATGATGATAAGGTTTAAGCCCGCTAGCATAGATTTGGTTAGGACTGCCCTCAATCGAGCATTGTACTTTCGTTATTTTGGATTAAAAAACTTTTCACTTCCTCTTTTGAATGGTTCTTCATCTTCACACAGCAATACTTAAGCGACTTTG